>OY728135.1:1811550625-1812823553 GCA_963277665.1 Viscum album | reverse complement strand
GTTACTTTTTGGTACTTCTTAGTTATTTCATTTTACTACTGCACACTTGTTGCATGTTTTACACACAGTTGAGCACGGGCCTTTGGTGGGTTCCTACTGAGATGTATTTCTCACACCCTGTTTGGGTTAGGCTTTTCGGCCCAAATAGATTACATTGTTGAAGGTGTAGATAGGGGCAAGAGTCCCTATATAGGTACTTGACTGTTGCTGAGGAGTAGGAGGGCATGGGACCGAGCCTAGGCTCGCGATTCCACTACTAGATGTTTTGCATGTTTTTTTATACTCTGTTTTCTGTTGTACTATATTGATGTATAATATGTTCTGGCTGTTTTTCATAGAACATGAAACATGTAGCATAATCACTTATATATTGTTGGTTATATCCACTGCTGTAGTTATTTCAGTTGTGTATGTTTACTGCTTCCGCTGTTGTTGTATGTTTATGTTGGTATTCTGATGTGCTACACTTTGACAAATGAGGGCACAGTTTCTCCACTATCAGACATGGGCCCTCACTGCTAGTCGGAAGCCTCTAGCATTTGGGGAAATGTGCTTGAGGTCACGTGGTGAACCGGGCTTGGGGCACCCGTTGCATGGAACCCGGGTCCGGGATGTTACACCATTTCATAGAGTATAAGAATTTTATTACTACCTAGACTATGATCATAAGGAAATACACTTACTTGAAAATTAGTGTTTTGGCCTTTAATCAAATTTATACCAAAAACTCATATTTTATCCAAATGATGGGTATTTATGATGACTTAGTCACATCTAAAGTGCTATAATCATCTTCTATAGAATCACATAGTCCAAAAAAATGAACTATATATTTCCCCTATCTATAGACATTAACCAAAATCCAAATGGTTAGTAAGAGAGAAGATAATCCCACAAAATGATAATACTTTATAAAAATAAATACTAATCTTAATCTCCAAAATTTGACAAACAATACCCAAAGTTCAATAAAAATTATTCAATAAACAATTGTCCTTAAAATTCTTTGAAGTAATTCAAACTAAAATTGAAACCCAAAACTCAAAAGGATTTAATCATATAGTCTCCCACATTAAATCGTAACATTTATCTTCAAATAACATTGACTAAACTTGAATTAGCATACTAAAGTGTAATTAACCTAATCATATATTCTCAATGATTGGTTAATAATTTACATAAATAACCCAAATCACCATATGTACACAATAAAAACATTTATTATTCCAAAATAAAATTTCAAACATTACTCCAAAAATGAGAACCTATAGTATTCGATTTTCCTTAAGCATATATTGCTCCCAAAAGAGAGACTGACTTTCAAAATAACTATATCACTTAATCACCAAATCTTTTTCATATACTAAGGATATCCATTTTATAAAACATATGTTCTTAAAATCAATATATTCTTGATCCATAAAATCATTTAACTAAAAATAATTATTCATAATAACTGTGGACTTCATGTAGTATAGTGGTAGGTGATTCTTCCTTGCCTCCCTTCCGTTGCGGGTTCAATTCTTGGGGCCTTTGCAGATGGGACAAGTTTTCAGCCATCTTACAAGTTTTCTATATTATAAAAATAACGAATAAACCTAACATAGTTTAACCTCAAATTTTGTCTTATAACTATCTTTTCCATCCCAACTCATTAAGACCTCAACATCTTAATGAAGTCTTATATAAATTGTCATTTTTTTATTTCACCACCATATGACAAAATAAACTATCAAAAATAGAAATAAAATCATACCTTGATTATGGTGTCCACATGGTTTCGTCACCATCTTGTTCACATAGGTAGAAGTTCCATACATTGCAATAATGATTTAGAGATACTTCAAAATCAATTGATTCCTTCATCCAAATACACCTTGTACGACATGGGTCATATGTGTGTTCATAGGAAAATAGTTTCGAAAAATAATCATGTATGACACATAATTTCAAAACATCTGATTAAACATGATTTTTATAAACACAATCATACCGAGTTTGAGTTGAAACTTTTGATAAATGGTCCTTTTAAAATACCATAAGTATGTACTTAGAGAATATATTCTAAAATTAAATATAAATAGATTACACAATTTTTTCTTTCTTTATCACCTTTTTCAAAATCATAATATGCTTCAAAATCATGTGATAAGGTAAAATATTTTGAAATTCCTTAATAATATTTACCTTTATTGAAAATATTAGAATATTGTGAAATTTGGATTTGATTAAATACAACATATGATCCATGATGGTATCGAGCTATAGTGGAGGTGTTTTATATCTCAAACTTCTTCTTACAATTGAGTTGTATGCTAGAAAATGTTTCACAATCATCTGAAAATGACTTTTAAATAATTATTGCAAGCATGTCATCAGGTAGAGATATGAGTGTTGTTTGAGATCCTCTCCTTCCATTGGTAACAGAAATTCCATGATCTGAAAATGTTATAAAACAAGGATTTGACTGAGAGAGTAGACATAGGGACTAACCATGTGTTTAACAAAATAACTTAATTCCTAATGTTGTTTAAACCTGTCCTTTGATACCAACTATAAGGAACCAGCCTAAAACATTATTTAATCTAGAGATAAGTCAATGATTTGACATTAATTCACATATAAGATCTTTTCATGTTTAGAGATTTAGAGAATTAGGTCATAACTTGTACATATAAAATCTTGAATATTACAAGTAGACACTTGAACTCACTATCCATTTTTTCATCAAAACAAACACTCTTCAAAAAAACATAACATTGTTTCATAATTTGATAGCATAAATTATCCTTCATACCATCCTTGAATCGATTCATCTTTATGTTTTATGAATAACATTTCAAAAAGTGGGATGAGAAAAAAAATTTCAGTAAGAGATACACAAAGAAAGAAAATTATTAGTCTTTATATAACATGAAAACCATGAATACATTATTATAACGTAATAATTTTCACCTTTAAGATGCAGTAAAAACACTTCAATAAATATAATATCATTTCATACCCTTTTTTATCCAAAATATCTCCAAAAATCCCATAGAAAGCAATATATAGAATATAAAGGTAACTTGGGACATTAAGAAACATAAAAGGAATAACCATACGATCGACTACCACAAATATCACTAAATAGAATATCCATACGGACAACGTCCACACCCAATTAAATGGAGTTTATAACATAACCACCCATCCTTGGTTTATCATGGAACCAGCAATCATTTGGTTTATCACATAACCACCTATCAAATGACCAAGTACTATATAATCATAACATATAAAATATTGCAAATATCAACATTTCACTAATAACATTTTAGTTTCAATCACAATAAGTCATTTTAAGATATTGAAATACTCAATCCATTTATAAAAAATTCATTACCGAAACACCCAAAAATGGAAGAAGGGTTTTCTTTTTTCCTTTTAAAAACATTAAGGCTTATATAGGAAGCCAAATAATGATTACAACGGCAAAGAGGTCATTGTCTCTACATACGTTAAAAAAATTCATTTTTTCATTTAGTAAAACACTTCATTGAAAATAAGTTCCCTTTTAATGAAGGTAAAATTCAAAGATTATTATTATACACCATAAAACATAATGGGGTATATATTATCAAAATATGCCCCAATGAATGGAGATTGATATGAAGTCCCTTGAGAAAGTTCGGCAGCCTAACCACGTTAGATTAAAATTAAAAAAAAATGAGTTGATGTGAGATAAAATGGTCTCGAATAAATTGTAAATAAAATGTAAATAAATGAGGATATTTAAAAAAATATCCCAACACAAGAAAATTTAAATTAAAGGGTATAATATAAAATATGTGTTTGACTAAAAGAGGAGGGTGAAAGGTTCCCTTAACTTGTGTCTGACTTGACTCGTTCGTTATTTATTTTCCTAAATAATACAATTATGTTAATTTATAATTGCATCCTAACATTTTTAAATTTTATTATTCCTTTTATATCACTTATTATTTTTCTATAAGAATTAGTTATTTATTTGAGTTCACATCAGACATTTTGTCGATGTTCGGAATTTGATTGAAAAATGAACTTGTTATAATTATAAATTGTCCATGTGGTCAAACATATATTATCTCCATAATGATATTAATGATTTATATATCATATATATTATATATATCAAGTATATATGTATTTAGAATAGTCCATATCATTTGGATATAAGAAATTAAATCCACCATTCTTGGAGACAGTAGGTAGTACGTACGCATGAATGCTACTTTTATCTCCTTTTCATATTTAAAGGAATGAAAAATAAATGATACATAGGTAAATTATAATTACAGTATAATATATATGTTATATATGTTTCATAAGTTCATTAATTCCATCCTTTATAAATTCCATGTATAGCATGAATGAGTAATATAACTTTGAGGGGGTGGTAGTTAGCACTTCCTCAAATGAAATTATTGTATTTATACAACGTGAAAATCATAAAGGTATGTTCTAAATGATAATTACATTATAATAGAGATAAAATAAATATCATAAATATCATATATAATTACATCACCATCATAATGTCCACCATAAGAGGTGGTTGGAGAAGATTGACCAATCATCATTTCGTGAGGTAGTAGTTTGTTGTCCACATAAACAGTATGTTCTATACCCATTAGACAGACGTGTGTGTAAGTGTAGTTGGAATTAATCTCATAAAAAACATATTATATTAAAAATACAGTTTTTTAATTTAATAATTGAATAAATATAGTTTAGGGGGTTTTAAAATGAAAATAAAATAAAGAATCTTGAGAGAATACATTACCTAAAATCAGGTAACTCCTTTTGATTTAAGCGAAAAGGCATTCTTTAATTTCCTTCTGCAAAATGTAAGACTTATATGAGAAATATAGTGATCTTGACAGATTATTTGGGTATATTTTAGATGAGCCAAGGGGGATTGAGAGTTTTGAGTAAGGGTTAGAGGTGGTGTCCATTTATAAGAGGGGGGAGGGGCACTTTAGGAAATTTTGAAAATATTATTTTATTATTAATTGATTTTAAAATTATAATTACACCAAAGAGACATATTTAGAGATAATATTACTATTGGTATAAATCCTATCATATAATGTATTTTAGAAAAGTTTAGTTTATAAAATTAACCTTATCTTTTAGCATGAACCCTTAGTTAACTAATTTATCTATAACCATGTCTTCTTGTATATTCATAATATATGGTCACCATAGTTACTATAAAATTCCAAGTGACCCGTAAATAGATCATTAATGACCTATGTAACATTATATATTACATTTGGCTGAATATTTTATTTTTATCACTATTATATCATTTAAAACAATATTAGTCATTTTAAAAACTCATTTATATCAATTTTTATACTATTCATATCATTACTTTTAGAAATCCATAACAACTTGATTCATTCAATGAAACATAATTAATTCACTATAAAAAGTCATAATCGTCCATAAAATTATTTTATTGCATAAAAAGCTTTGAAATAAATTAATTTTAATATTTATAATTATATTTATTTAAATCTTTCATTAATAATTTAATCACTACATCACCATTGTATCATAAATAAATTTATTTATATGATGTCTAAAAATTATAAATAAAATACCATGATTTAGGAAATAATTTTATATTTCTGATGATTTTTTATAGTCTAAATGATATGTTAGATAAACCAATATAAACATTGTTTTACTAAAAGATAAATTTTTAGGTTGTATTTTTCTTAACATTAAATTAAAAGTAATTAAATGTCCTTTTCACACACAAGTGGATTCATGGGGTTCTAAAATATACCTAAGGATGATTATGGTCAGATATATCTCATCCAATAGGGTTTGGACATGTTTTAGCATAATTAAATATTATTATAGTATTATTTTTTACCCTTATTTACCAGATTTACTCTTTAGCAATGGTAAATAAAATATTTACTGAAGTTACTATTCATAATTTATGAAAATAAAAGGTACATTTTTACAAAATTTGTAACTCATGAGTCCAAATATGGAATAAAATTTTCCAAATTCAAAACACATAAGTTTAATAAATAATTTAAAATTAATTTACGTTGTCAAAACTAAAAGGCGTGTTTTTAAGAAGTAAAAAACTACCAAAAGATTGACATGTGTTTATATCCAATTTCAAGGTGAAATTACATAAAATTACCAAAAATGGATTAAATGATAAACAAATAATCTAATTAAACTTTAAAACCAATTAAAACGACAATATAATCATATAAATAAATTAGATGAAAAGATAGTTTTGACATAAAATGCAGTGTTTTTTACCATTCCTTAAAAAATGAACTTTATCAGAAAAATACCAAAAATTTACCCAAAGTAAATTTTTATGACCCTGTTATCAATAATAAGTTTATTTTTCAAATGGAACATATAAAAGTGAAAAAACTATATTTAAAATGGTTTCTCTCTCAAAAGGCGGTAAATTGACCTTTTAAAGAATATTAGAGTATTTCATCCTTAAAATCAGATTAATTATAATTTTAAGGCTCTAAAATTTATTAGATAAATTTAAAGACATTTAAGAAACTTATTTAATAAATATTTAGTTATTTATGTTAATTCCTAGCATTATAACAACTATGCGTTAACTATCATTTTTAATAATAATAATAATATATTATTTTTTGGTATAACTCAAAGTTGTGTGAAACATAATATTTCATAAAAACTCATTGTTTCATGTTGAGTACGCTATCAAACAAATTTTCCTACTTAACATAAAATTAACATCTAATTAATAAATATTAATAGAAATTAAAAAGTATTATTCTACAAATTCATGGGTCGTTACGTGCCTACCCAGAAAATAGGTATGAACTTGAAGAATACTGGATGTAAAGAATGATAAGAGAGCATGACTCTAAATATACAATCCATGGACACCATGTTCAGAATATGCACCATGTATCCCTAATATTCACTAATGTCCCTATTTATTTTCCTGTCATATACACAAGAAATGACACATTTCGGTAGGGCTCGTACCAGAGTGGTTGTAAACATACCCAGTAGGATCCCCTGAAAACCCAAAAAGAGTATGATAAAGAGATATGATAATGGTCAGATAAACCCATATAGAAAACCCAAAAAACACACACATATATATATACTCATAAAATACCTAGATGAGAGAGAGAAAAGGATCTTCATCTCAGAACCCATCCCAGGTCGACGATTCTACCAACAGATCTATGAAGTTAATCTCTAATTCCCAACATCTCATGTATTATAAGAAGTATCTTTGTGGAGGACCCACACATCTACACTATTTTACACAGTTGAGAGGGAACATTATCCAAGTATTGTACCCATGTTGTAGTGCTTCGAGGGGTACCACTCAGTAGATAGAGGACACATGCCCTACGGTATCAGGGAGGTTCCACTCATAAAGTAGAGGACACACACCCTAGGGGTTTAGGGTGTTCCACTCATAAGGTAGAGTAATCATTCCCTAGTATATCAGTGGGTACCACATGGAAGGTAGACATAACAATCCCTAGTGCACTAGGGGTTCCACTCAGAAAGTAGAGGACCCACCCCCTAGTGTGCCAGTGGGGTTCCACTCAGTATGTAGTTGAACTAAAACCTTGTGTGTCAGAAGGTTCCACTTAAACCAGTGCATGGAGTATAGGGGACCCATTCAATGGCATGAGAGGGGGTTTCTGACCCCTACCTCTCTATGATGATCTTTCCCAATCACTATCATTCTCAAGTGCATAATAAATAATCATATCACTTGGAACATTCCATGTTGAATCTTGAAGGTGCTGCAAAGGCTACCATTATTTAATAAATGTAATGCTTCTCAGGATAGGCTACTGAAAGACCAAAATCTAAGCCCAGGTGAAGGGGATACAAATGGTGGAATTTTCTCAAAGGTGGGAACACTACATGTATTAGTCTCACACAACATGTGGTTCGGCCCTACTTCTGGACCATTTATCCTATGAACATGGAATGGAGGCCATGTGATTATAAATAGAATGTAATGGGAACACGTTGCATGTCTCATCAACTCAAGGCCTACCCATTTTCTCCTAGTCACACCCATATTCATTAGGACATTCCATGTACCTTGACGTTCCTGGGTACCAACACATGCTCCTTTACTCATAGAGTACATAGAATTCTCTCCTGATTAGGTTCATAGGAATGTGAATCTAGAACATGTATCAAACACTTAGGGATTCTCACATAGCATGTGACACATCCACATGGAATGTGATTCTTATCTTCTATCGTGACACTAGCACTGCATCTAGGGTACTACACGGTGTCTGCTCATAAGAATATATGCTATGTAGTCAAGTTTTCCACAGAAATTCTACATATTTCATGTAACCTCTCAATAAATTGTTCCACAACAAATCATGATCAATAATGATAAAAATTGAAAGGACCCACCTTAAACTCTCATTTCCTAGCATCTGGTGGCCGAAAAATTTGAATCTAGTGATCCATATGAAGTCGTTGTGTATTCCCCATGCACGTCCCATTTTCGTTTCCATTTATGATATCAGAACAATGAGGTATCACCCAAAATACCACCATATACTTTTATAAAACATCAATCCATTCATCTCTTCATAATATTCCATGATTCTACGGGTTCAATCATTCTTTAACCCACCCTGGAAGTGTTTAACCGTATCTCATGGGTCAACAGTGAAGAATATGAACAATATGTTGGGGAAAGGTACAAAAAATGTGTAATCATCATTGGACAATATTTTTTTTATAAAATATCATATATATGTAACCCTAAGGTGAGATCTCTGAATAATACATGAATAAAATGAATTTAAATAATATAACTTGTCAATAGGGCTCATGCGAAGAACAAGTGATCACAAAATCAAAATAATATAATAAATCAATGCTCAATAGATTTAATAAAAATGGTGGAAATATAAAATTGATGATCTCTAACAAAATTTATGATTGATTAATGGATAAGAATAAATTCCCCATCGATGAGGATGATCATCTACATTTTCTTCACATCATCCCACCTTGATCTGATCACCATTCATTGGCTGATCCTGATTGTCAAATGATGGTCCTCAGAGCTCCACTTTATTCACCTAATGTTTATGCTGCAAACCATAGTGAATTTTTATAATGGAGTATTTATAATGAATATAATTAGATAATTTTATTAAAAAATTAAATAATTTTTTATTTATATTAGTTAAATGAACCCGAAAAAGGCTACCTCAACTGGATGTCTAGTGTCGACCTTCCTTAGGTCACATATAGGGTAATACCTGCACTCTTGGTTCATCCTTGGTATCATATTTTCTATTCCAGAATTCATTCAGGTTATATTCCATTATTTTTTTAAAAATATGTGCATGTGATATAAATATATTTAGTATTTTATAAAACCAATTATGGTCCCACCGGGCCTCGAAATCTCATATCGTATCAGTGCATGTATTCTAAAATATCTATTAATATATTTAGAAGTATTATAAAGATGGAATTTATTCTCTATATCATTACCACTTCATGTTTTTCCCCCGTGAAAAGAACAAACTAAAAAAAATGGTGATATTAACCTACAATATAGCTCTCCTACTTCTAGGAGCTCTCCTACATGATCTTATGCATCTATACCACACAAACCAAAAAAATGGACCATCCTAATAGGATCCAATCCTATCTATCCTTGATCACCATTGGGAACTATGAAAAGGTGGATCCATCCAAAATTTCCATCTCACTCTAGTCAATAACAGGTGTTTAATCATACACATATCTACTTAGCTACGACACATGGAAGATTTCATGCACCCAATCTAACTATGGGGGTAATTATAGGTGGTAAGTAACCTCTCAAACCCTCTGTATGATATCAAATGTCCTGTGAAACCTTAAGTATATCATGCCTCCCCATCTAAACCTCCAAAATCCTTATCTTGGGTAGAATCTTAGGAAAACATGGTCTCCCTACTCAAACTATAAGGGCCTATTATGTCACTTTATATAAGATTTTTTTCACTTTTGGGATGTCCTAATCCTCTCATAGATCACCTAGAACTTCTTTGTCATCACACCGAACCATATTTGGACCAAAATGAGATGCCTCACCAATCACAATCATGTATAAGGGTGCCCTATTGGATATCCCATACAAGGACATGAAGGGTGCCATTTCATTAGTAGAGTGAGATATATTATTATAAGAAAGATCTAACAAACGAAAGTGGTCATATAATCTCCAACTGATGTCTAATATGCAGGCCCTAAACATATCCTCCAACGTCAGTATTGTGTGATAAGTTGTCCCATCCATATAGGGATGAAATATTTTCTCATCCATAATTACCCACTGAATTCATCATGTTGGCCTATCCACAAACATGATGTGAACCACACATCACAGATATAGATAATCATTGAGGGAACCACATGAAGGAAGATGATCTACCGCATGCACAAATTTCCCTAACTCCTCGTTGATCAATCCTATTAGATGGAGAGGAAGTGCGTCAAATTGGAAAGTCAACCAACTATCACCCTGATGGATTCATGATCTCTCTCTTTCCATGGTATCCCTATCACAATGTTTATTGATATGTTTTCCCAATTATATTCCTAGATATCAAGAGGCTGAAAAAACTACCAAAACCTAGTTCTCATCCTTTACCTACTGACATGTGAGACATAAATATATGAACTTATCCATGTTCAACCTCATGCCCACCCACAAAACATCCACTAAAGGTTACTTTACATATTCTCTACACTGGGATGTACATTCAAAAGATAATTGTGAAACTCTATCATAAACGTCTCTTTCATCATGAATAGAACCAAAGTTCATCATTGAAAGTGGATGGAGTGTTCCCCTCCTTATGAAAATCTATATAGTTAATCTCTTAAACATATATGGTCATTAAAAACGTCACATTCGATGTCTCCTAACCAAGACTCCCCCACATGGTAGATGATAATATCAGACAACACCATTGACTGAAGATAAATCAAAAACATATCCTTCACTAGGGCCAGTTGTATGGAAGCCAATAGATCAAATGTATCATCCACTAGGAGAGAACGAAACTTCCTATTAACAACATCTTCCACCATGTTTCCCTTTCCAGGTGTATAAACTATCTCAAAGCCATATTCATGAAGGATCTCCAATCAGTGCCTCTATATTAGGTTTATATCTCCCTTCGTAAATACATGTCGTAGACTCTGGTTGATGGAGTAAACAATAAAGAACTCTCCCAGAACATAGTGCCTCCACGCCATCATAGTGGACACTACCAGTTCTAACCCTAGGTCATGATTCCTGTGGTACTCCTCAAGGGGTCTCAACTTCCATCAACCATATTCTATCAATAATTACATCTACATCAACACATCGCTGATCCCAAACATATAAGGATCATAAATACACTATGTACTCTACACCCTCCTACGGTAGCCTCATCATAAGAGAATAGGTTAACCTCTTCCAAAATTTCTCAAGGTCTCTCTAACACTACTTGGTCCAGGTAAACAACCTCATTTTCCATTTCAAGGCGGTAAAAGGGGATAAAATTCCATATATTTTGAAAACAAAAATCTGGTATTACCCTACCATGTCTAATAAACTACTCACCTCTAATACATTCTTGGGTAGCACAAAGGAAATATCTTAAATAGTCTTCTCTAGGTAAATTGATAGTCCATGATCAAAAAGGATTTTTCCCATAAAGATAACCTCATAGATCCAGACTGGAACTTAGAGAGCATACCATAAATATGGTTCTCCCAAAGTAATTCTAGTACCACCCCCAAGTGCTCTCCATGATCCTACTATAATGCATAGTAGATGAGTTTTTCATCAATGAGAAAAAAACCATTCCACGTATAGATAAAATATTCAGCTCATTAAATGCATAAACATAGTGAGTGAATTCATCACACAAAAAGGAATCAATAGGAACTCATAGAGTCTATAGAGACATTAGAATTATAGCTTTGAAATATCATCCTTATGAACCCTCAACTTATGGTAGTGGTACCTAATATTGATATTTGAGAACCATCTCACACCTCACAACTGATCAAATAGGTTTTGAATCATCTAAAAGGTTATTTTAAATTTATAATTTATTATTTTAGAAAATTATAATCAACAAAAACACTAAAGTTCACATCCACCTTTTTTAAAAACAAAACTATTGATGCCCAAGGGGACAGGGTGGGTCTAATAAATCCCTTCTCCCCAAGGTCCTCCAACTTCACCATCATCTCTCAAATATTGGTAAGGGTCGCTAGATATACCATTGAAGATAATGGTGTGGTATTTAGGAACAATCCAATGCATAATATATCTCCAGATTTGGAGGTAGTCCTGAAACACCCATAGGGATGACATACATATAATACTCCCTAACTAAAGAACCAAGATGCCTGAAGAGACCACTATACAAAGGGTTAAAATCACTAATACATGGGTGATGGGTTGTAAAAACCTACTCACAAACCCGATTCACTCCTCCAGGAGAAATCTCTCACCCAGAATGAGGAATCTCATCCCATCTCTCTAAAGGAAACTGACATATTTGTTACGACATAATATATGGGCTCATTCCATGGAAAACTAGTCCATACACAAGATAATTTCATATGGTATCATCATGATAACTGAGAGGTCCCATAAAAAACTCTTTCCACCATATGATAGCATGCACTTTTTCCAAACAAGGGATATCAAAGAATTGTTCCTTTTAGGAACCTCAATCCCAAAATGATCGACTAAAGTCCCAATTGGAAAATCTATCTCTCAAACTAAGAGTAAGAAGATGATGGAATTACTTCCACCAATGTCTACTTGTATGGAATTAGGAGTAGGATAAACTGAGGTCATACCTCTGATCATCTTGTTTGCAGCTTGGACATAAGCCTCCATAGCTAGCGTCTTCTAGCAGCACCATCCACCAAATCCATGAGCCTATCATGGGCCTCCTATTGGTGGGGGTGGCGGTGGTGGAAGAATCTTATAACAGCATCCATGACCAACAGATCCTCTCTCAAGATCTATACCTTCTTCTCTACCAACCCCATCTCTTTGAGGGAATCCCTATCCTCTCATGGGAGATATTTGTTCATAAAGATTCTGCTTTTATGGTGGTCCATTAACTATATGAAATCCATAATTATCATGTCGGGTTGAGAAATAATATTCCATGTTACCTTGTAAGTCAGTGTCAAAGTTTCTCCCCCTCCAGGATGACCTAGTCCTTTGTGGGATCCTTTTAATCATGGTCCGTGAGCCTGGTTCTGACCATGAGAAGGTATCATACGCTTTGACCATCCCTCACAGTGCCTTCAAGATATTTTACAAGAAAAGGCCTTTGATTCCCATCTCCATCTCCATTTGTATTCCATCCCTCGAATAGGAAACTATATGACACCAACTCCCAATCTAGGACTCCAACATATGTGGGAATGGAAATGGGTACTACACAAGCATGGATGTCTCTATGAAGACCATTATTGAACTTTTGTGCCCAAGAATAACCATCATGAACCATGTTAAGGGCAATCGTGTAAGTTTAGTGATCCTCGCATTATAATAAAAAACTATGATCCCTTCCTACTACAGCTCTAAAATCTCATAAATCTGTACTGACTATAAGAATAATGGGTAGTACTCCTCACAAAACTCCTAAAAAAAATTAAACCATGAGAATGTCAACTCATCATGCATTTACGTGACTAAAGGACACTATAAACCTACTTGTCCATGGAAAATACTATCTTCTAGAACTATCCACGAATTAGTTGGGGACATCACTATCCTGAAAACTCAAATCACTGACTCAATGAAATCCTAAACTGCCAGGGGATCCGATTGACTACAAAACCTCAACATCTTATAGCGCTGGAACTCAGGGAGTGCGCTAAGTCTATTATCATCCTCAGACTTCTCTACTAGAACAATATTTTTATCAATAGACATGGTTGATACTACCTTCCTTCTGGAGGAAAGACCTTGTGAGATGACCCCTGAACTAGTTCCCCATTACTCATCAGATCATTGTCATAATCCTGGATCGGAAACATAGTTGAATATCTTCACGGCAGCATCCTAAAAGTGATCCATAAGTACCATGGTCAAATGAGTATGTATATATATATATATATATCTATATCTATATCTATATATATATATATATGGGGAGTAGCCTCAATAATGAAAATCAGGGGACTCAATCCAATATGATGCTTTTCCCAATCTTCCCTGTAGCTAATTTCTTGGTATTAAAAGTTGATAGGTAGGTAATCAGAGTCCTGGTGAATAGATACACCATCTTCCACACCAATATTGGGTTCCCTACCCTAAAATCTAAACTCAAATACACATTGACATCATTTTCCTAAGTCCCAAACAAATAATTATATGTTGTAATATCTAAAAACCTTCCCAAGGAATGAAATTCTTTAATACCACCTTATCACGACTCAAACAACCGGGGCCTACCTAGAAGGGTCCATACCCCAATACAACCTCTAGAAGTTAGGGGATGGTTCCAGGTACCGAGAATGAATAAATAAAATGGTAATCCATTAACCAAATTACCTATATACATTCACGAAACCATCTAAATACAAAAGTTCATAAGAATAATAATAAAATGAACTAACAACGAGAGTAAAAACCATGCATGTAAATTACTCAATAGAATATAAAATTGTGAAAATGTGTAATCTAAAATGTATATGAATAAAATACATGACCCCCTAGAAAAGATATCACATCCTAAAAAAGAATGTAAGTAAATAAATATGACAGTTCCTAGAACATGATATCTTATCCCCGACCACCACATATAGTTAATTCCCTATGTATCCCTAAGCTCCCCCAATGTCCATATCAATCTTCATGTCATTTATACAAGACACAACATGAGAGGGAAGATCCCATGTAGGGATGAGTATAAATATATCCATTATGCCCTTTTAAAACAACAAAGGGAGTAAGATAATGAGATACGATAATGGTCAGATCAACCCATAATAAAAACCCAAGAGACATATATATATTTTCTCATAAAAGAATCCTAGAAGAGATAGAAAGTGTATCTCCATATCACAACCTATCCCATGTTGATGAGTAATCGAACAAATCCATAAAGGCCATATTTGACGCCCAATATCACATGCGTCATAAGAAGTAATCATTTGGGGGACCCACAGCTCACCATTGTGTCAAAAAGTCTAGGGGGAACAGTCTCCATGTAGAGAACCCACACCCCAGTGCATAAGGGGGTTTCACTAGGTAGATACAGGGCCCAAACCCTAGTATGTCGGGGGGGGGGGGGGGGGGGGGGGTCCACTCAAAAGGTTGAAGACCCACACCCTAGTGCATCATGGGGGTGGTTCCACTCAAAAAATATAAGACCCACACCTTTCTTCTTCAGGGGATCCCTCTTAGAAGGTTAAGGACCCATGCCCCAGTGTGTTATAGGAGGGGGATCAAAAGGAAGAAGATTATCACCCTAGAGAGTTAGGGAGTGCCAATTATAAGGAATATGACCCATATGGCCTAATATATAAGGGGTGCCACTCATAAAGAAGATGAACCATGACCTACTACTTCAAGGGTGTCATTCATACCATTGTAAGAAGTATGTGGGACACACACTCTAGTATGATAGGAGAGTTTTCTACCCCGAAATCTCTATGATGATCATGGATGATCACTATCATCTTCATGTATCACATAAATAATCTTCACACACATAAAATTCGATATCACATCTCAAAATCCATTATGAAGGCTATCATTGTGTTCTATATAGAATACATTTAAGGATAGGATACTAACAGACCAGAACTTGAGTCCAGACAAAGGGTATATGAAATGTGGATGTTTCTATAAAAATAGAGGGTACATTTTGTGTTTGGTTCCCACGTGGTGTGTGGACCTTCCCTAATTCTTGGTCTTGTTATCCTATTGATCTGAATCAGAGGGCATGTGATTGTCTATGATGTTTAAGGGGACCCCACAATGCGTCTAACCATCTGAGTCCTACCTGCGTGCTACAAGACATGCCCATGTTTTTGAGGTCATGTCATGTAACTAGATATATACTTGGTCATGCCTGGGTACTGGTACATGCCTATATTCTCTATGTGTGGATCGTGTGTCCTCTCATAGTGGATCTTGGGTGTGTGCATATGAAACATGGCTCATCCACCAAGAGAGGATAACATAGTATGTGGAATTTCCTCACAATGTGTGATCATTATCTCTACTAAGAATTATAGTACCAAAATCAGGGCGTAATACCTGGAGTATGCTCATCAGAATACACGTCGTGTAGTCATGATTTCCATAGATAGTCACAATATCTCACATCGCTTCTCGATCCATTTTCGCCTCCATGAATCATTCCCTTAGACTATCTAAATATGGGGGAACCACCTATAACTATTTTTTTGACTTATGGTTTTAGAAAAATAATATACAGTGATCCATAAGATGTTGCAGTGTGTGTCATATGCGTGTCCCATCATCGACTCCGTTTATGGTTCTCAGAACCACAAGGTATCACCCAAAATCTCCCTCAATCCACTAACAAATCAAAGATTGATTCATCATTCACCAGTATGATACAACTCGGGAGATTCAATTGTGCTTGAACACACCCTGGCAATGTTGAACTGTGATCATGTGGCCCAATGGTGAAGAACATGAAGAACTAAAGGAGGAGAGGCACACAAAAAAAGGTTTAATAATCATGTGAAAAGATTTATTGGATAATTACCATAAATTGGGAAACCCAATGTGATATCATGGCATAAAACCAAAATAAAATGATTTAAACTAATTTATATATTCTATGTATCTCATTCAAAGAATAAGAGATTGTATAATCAAAAGAAGACAATAAATCAATGGTCAATTTTTTTAATAACAAAATAATAAAACCAAAATTGATGATCCCTAACTAAATTTAAGATCTGACATTGTAAAATAATTAATTCACCAGTGATGAGGATGATCTACTGCATTAACGGCCATCCATTTTATGTCGATATGATCATTGTTCTTCGTCTGATCTCAATTCTCCAATAGAGGTCATTAGAGCTACTATCAGTTATCCATAGGCTTATAAGTATAACATTAGATAATTTTATAATGTTATTTTTATAGATTATTTAATTAAAACATTTAAAAATTCAATTAATTCTATTTATTTACTTTAATTAAACACACGCGCAAATGTCCTCCTCAATCGAACATCTAATGCTAAACAAACATTGTTCATAGCTAGGGTAAACCTCATACTCTAAATTCAATCATAGTATTAGATTTTTTATTCTCAGGTTATATTCCATTATTTATGAAAAACTACGCATGAGTGATATAAATATATTTCATATTTTTATAAAATCAATTTCGGGCTCACTAGGCCTTAGAATCTCACATCATCTTAGAGTAATGATTTGAAAACAATTATCAATATATTTCAATGTATTACAATGAAAAAAGGGATCACTATATATAATATAAATTTATATAATTGTTCAAGTATGTTGTTAAACCCACTCAAATGAGGACATTCTAAAATTAATAGATGATTATAAAGTGACTGTATTATAATGTAATTATACCAAAAGAATAATAATATTATTTTTTATTATTATTGTTATATAAAATAATTTTGTATTAATTATTATATAAATAATAATAATATTAAATATTAATTTTTATTTCATAGTACGGAGAAATAATTTTATTCTCTTAGAATAATCTTTTGGATGGTTGAACTTACCATGGTTTTTTATTGTAAATATATTTAACATGTTATCTTATTTATATTTTTATAACCTTAATAATTTTTAAAAAATAATATTTATCCCCCAAACCCATCATCGTAATAAGGCAGTTATGACATGAAAAATTGAAAACAATCACTCCCTTGAGGCAGTTGTTCACACATGTGCAATGATGATGATTTCATTTACCATAGAATAGGGAAAATAAGTAATATATTTTATGTAACATCCCATTATGTTTTCAGGTACATTTTGACGTATCTAAGTACCCTGTTTTGGAATAAATACTTGAGTTGTGTTTGGTGAACCTTTAATAAAAACAAGAGAACAGTGTGTTGTGCACGGTTTGAACACGGTTTGACAACCCGTGCGACCAAACCGTGCCAACATTGAAACCTGGACAGAAGCTTCCGCACAGGTGGTGCATGGTTTGTCTAACCGTGCGGACAAGCCATGCGAGAAGGGTGGCCAAGGTAGTAGCTCACGCACGGTTAGCGCACGGTTTTTCAACCCGTGCGGCCAAACCGTGCGGTCACTTAAAATTAGATACTTAAAATTTGGATCTTGGCCGTTTTGCCTATGGATGCTTCGTTTTTCCTCCTAAGTGGCCTCAACTCGGGATTTTTCTTCTCCTGGGATCAGAAAAGGTTCTACCTTTGTTTCAGAGGTGATCCATAGGCACCTCTTGGTGAATCAGAGCCAGATTCTTGAGGCATGTGATCTTTCTTCATCGTTCGTTGTTGGTTTCATAGATCTAATTAGATCTACTTCTCCTCTCCTCTCGATTTCTTAGATCTACTCCTGTTATGGGTAGATCTAAGTGTGTGGTACCAAGTTTGATTAATTTTGGTCTTGGTCTTGCAAGGAGAAGAGATCTAAGGTGGGTTCTTGAATAAGAAAACTGGTTCTTGAGTGTTCTCGACTGTTGTGGTTTTGGTCAAAACTCACGAGGTAGGTGGTTCCATCATGACTTGACAAATTGATTATCTTTGTATTTGATTGATTTATTTCAATCATTGATTTAAATTCAATTTCATAAGTTGATTTCACTTAAATTGATAAAAACTCAATTCCATTTAATTGAGATATTTGACATGGTTTTGGTTTGAAAATTTGGAAAACCCCAATTCCATTGAATTGGGTGTGGTTATGGAAAATTGGTCAATTTAAATTGTATAATTTAAATTGTGGATGTGATGGAAATGTTTTCAATTAAATTGTTGAATTTAATTTTGGAAATTTAATGTGTAATGATGGAATTGGTTTTGGATGGATTTCAAACATATGAATATGGCTTAAAATGATTTGATTAAAACCCATTGGTTTTATCTTGTAAAAGAGGCATGTTTTGAATAAAACCAGTTTTGGTTTTAAATGGAATGAAATTGGCACTTTTGAAAAGGAAGAATGGGATTGATCGTATTTTATGCATTCTTAAAATAGTTCACCCATCATGTAAGAGCACATGCAAGCCTTAGGTAGTTAGTGAGTTATTTGGATACACTCTACGCTACGACAACGTTCTAAAACATACATGCGGTGGGTCACTTCCCCAATGGGTTGGTGATGAGTCTTCATTGGCCATTGTCATAGGGACATGTGTATACACATTTTTCTGAGTTCACATAGAGAGTGAGGAATCCTATAAATGTTTAATACTATCGTACCTTTTGTAAGTTGGCCATGTTTCTCGCTTGTTTTTTTATATTTGAGATATAAATGTATGCCAATGCTTTTGAACTGCTTACATGCCTGCTGAATTTATATAAACTGTTTTATATAAATGTTTTACATAAGACATTGTTTTAGAAATATTCCATCATTGTAAAGCCTTTCTTAATGAATTTTCAATCATTTGAAAATGTATAACATGATTTTCTAAAAATATGCTTTTGAATCACAAAACCAGTTTATTTGAAAATTGAAAGATTTTATTTGGATAATCTATATTTGGCATCTGTTATGGAATCTTTGGTGGTATCCAACTGGGCTTAGGCTCACACCCTACTTTTGTCTTCGGGTGTTTGTAGACTTTCTTCTTACAGGATCGAGAAATGGGAAGGGACCTCTTGGAGGTGGATCCAGTTGCTGATCTTTGGTCTTGGTGAGTTGTGTCCTTAGGGACTTTGGAACTATTTTTCCCTCTATGGTACTTGGGTTATTGTACTTTGGCCTTTTTGCCTCATTGTTTTATGGTACATTACTCCTAGTGGAGTTTCTTTTGTTATGCATAATGTTTTTTTTCACTCTTGCTTCCGTATTCTTTTGGAAAATTCGTTCCCACTTGTATGTTGTACAATGCCAGGTGCTGGTCACTGACCTGTGGGGATCGGGAACGCCCTTCGGGCTATGTCAAGGCCAGCTCGGATATCGGGTTACCAGGGTACCCAGGCTAGTTCCTGACAAATTGGTATCAGAGGGAGGTTTGAAATATCTTTCCTTGATGACATTGTGCATTTTAGTATTCTTGTCGGGACTTAGGAGGTAGTTGTGATTGAGTTCCTAGCCAGCTCTCACCACAATGAACCTTAAGTCACCAGGGGTGGTTAGGGAAAGGCGACTTGTGGATTATTTCTAGTCTTTTCCCTATTTTGATTTGGATAGAGTGGAAATACAAATCTAGTTATCCCTTTTTCTAAGAGTTGTTTTCCTTGTTACTAAGGTTGAGTGTTAATCTAATGTCTTCTTTATTGTTTGCTGATGTAAGGTCGCATCATGCCTCTGAGAAGACATGGAAATCAAATCCAAAAAGAGGTTGTTGTTCAATCTCATCAAGCAAGTCCTATAGTGGATCCAAGTCTGGTAGAGGTGATTGTTCACACTATCCAAGCTCTGGGACAGGCACCACCTCCAGTTCCTGTTCAGGCTCCAGCTATAGATCCTCGAAGTGATATTATCTAAAGTAATTCTCAAGAGTTCCTACGCCAGAATCCATCAGTTTTCAAAGGCTCCACTGACCCTCAACATGCTGAGGAATGGTTGAGTAAGATCGAACGTCTTTTTGGGTTTTTTGAGACACCCGATGCGATCAAGGTGAAGTGTGCCACATTTGTGCTGGAGGGACCAAGAAAGAGATGGTGGGACATGATGGTGATGGCTGGGAAACATGAGGGTTTGGAGTGTAAAGAATTTAGGGTCCTTTTCACTAAACATTTCTATCCAGAATCAATTGTGTTGGCCAAGGCTGTGGAGTTTTTCAAACTTGAGAAGGCCAACAAAACTGTGACTGAGTACTCAAATCAATTTGCTGAGCTGGTATAGTTTGATCCTGAAATTGTATCTAATGAGAGGATGAAGGCTCAACGATTTGAGTTGGGGCTTCAATCAGATATCCATTCTCAGGTTTTCTTACTGAAGCTACCCACTTATTCTGATGTGTTGGATAGGGCGATGATTGTTGAGATGGACCTAGCAGGAAATTCAGGGTTACAGGAAGTTCCTTTTCCTTCTAGTGGAATTGTTGGTTCCTTTAAAGGGAAACGGAAGCACGACATCTCATATGGTAGTTCTCGACATCAGAGTCATTCTACACCTCTGGTAGCACTAGGAGGGGCTTCCTTGACTTTCTATCAGTGTGGGAAGCCATGACATTCTAAGAGGGTTTGCACTGAGGCACCCAAGAACTATAGCTCTTGCGGACATTTAGGACACCTATAGAGATTCTGCCATCACTTATCTACACCACATAGTGGAACATGATCATTAGCACCTCCAAATACTATGGGGAAATCAAATGCTTCATGTGTAAAAGGGTTCTATCCACAGGCATCTGAAACGAAGCTTCTTCACGCAGTGGAAGAGTCGCCAGAGGTAGCTGATACAGGTCCTGCAACTGTGAGAGGTACCATTACTATAGCTTCATCTTTAGTGATAGCTCTTTTCGATACTGGTGAATCTCACTCTTTTGTTTCAACCCATCTTGTAAATCTGCTTAATCTTCCTATAGAGCTTTTATCTTGTACAATAGATATTACTACACCCCTTGGTGTAATGAGAGATAAGGGTCTCTATAGCCCTACTTGTGTCTTCTCTCTATCAGATGTTGATCATTCTTGGAATTTTATGGTTCTCTACATGAAATCTTTTGACGTCATTTTTTGGATGGATTAGATCATTGACAATAAATCCTGGATCGATTGTTACCTCTGACGGGTCTACCTTACTACACCTAGTGGTGTGCCTCTTGTTTTTCAAGGAGAATGGGACCCCAGGTCAGGAAGAACCAGACCTTCTTATCTTTAGATAGGTAAAGTTATATTAGTGTTTTCTTTTGATATAGAGATAGATTCATTGTGTGGTGAACTCCCTCTAATTGTCGCTAAGTTTCCTGACGTGTTTCCTTCAGACTTCTCTGGTTTTCCACAAGTAAGAGAGGTTGATTTTACTATTTAATTAATTCTTGGTACTCAACCAGTTTATATTCCCTCTTACCGAATGGCACCAGCTAAACTAAAAGAACTAAAGACTCAATTATTCGATCTTCTTGAGAAAGGTATTATATGCCCGAGTGTGTCACCTTGGGCAGCACCAGTTCTCTTCGCCAAGAAGGCTTATGGTGCTCTTCACTTATGTGTTGATTATCAAAAGCTCAATCGAGTTATGATAAATAACAAATATTTGTTACCATGAATTGATAATTTTTTTGATCAATTGAAAGGGTAAAGGTGGTTTTCAAAAATTGATCTTCGATATGGTTACAATCAATTGAGGATAAAGGAATCTGACATTCCTAATACCACTTTTTGGAGTAGGTATGGCCATTATGAGTACCTTGTTATGCCCTTTGGCCTAACAAATGCTCCTGTAGTTTTTATGGCTTTGATGAACATAATTTTCCATGAGTATCTGGATACTTTTGTGGTAGTCTTTGTGGATGAAATCCTTGTATACTACAAGTCTGAGGAGGATCATGTGCTTCATTTGAGAATAGTTATGGGTCTTTTAAGAAATCACTGTCTTTATTCCAAGATTTCAAAGTTCGATTTCTGGAATCGGGAAGTGAAATTCTTGGGACATGTGGTGTCAGAGAAAGGAATATCAGTTGATCCTAAGAAGGTGAAGGATGTTATGACTTGGGAACAACCACAGAATGTTTTCGAGATTCAGAGCTTCTTGGGCTTAGCAGGATATTATCACCAGTTTGTTAAAGACTCCTCAAAGTTAGCTTCTCCAATGACTGCTCTGACTCGAAAGGGAGTGAAGTTTTCATGGAATGAAAAATTTCAGAGTTCTTTTGTAGAGGTAATGCATCTTTTGACTACTACACTGGTGTTAACTCTTCCTGATGTTGGGATAGGTTATTTGGTCTTCTGGGATGCATCGGGTTCAGGTTTGGGATGTGTCCTTATGCAAGGTAATCATGTTGTTGCTTATGGATCACGTCAGATTAAGCCTCATGAGAAGAACTACCCTACCCATGACCTTAAACTTATAGCTGTAATGCGTGCACTTAATTGTTGGAGACATTACCTTTATGGAGAATGGTTTACTGTATATTCAGACCACAAGAGATTGAGTTATATCTTCTCTGAAAAAGATTTGAATCTCCGCCAAAGGCGTTGGGTGGAGTACCTGCAATCTTTCATCTTTGACATTTCCTATACCCTGGGGAAAGGGAATGTCGTTGCAGATACGTTAAGAAGGAAACTTCCAACTTAGGTTTTGAAAGAATCTTCAGAAGAGTGGAGTTTGATGGCTCTTTTTCCTCAGTTGCATATTGGAATTTAGTGGAAGGGGAATGAAGTTTCTTTATCCAGTGCTCAGTTGACTTCTGCTCTCCTCGAATTGATTCTTCTGGAGCAACAGCTAGATGATGAATTCCATGGAAATAGGGGATCTCTTTATGGTGGGGAGACCAATGCCTTTTGTTCATTCTCGAAAGAGGGTGTTTTGTGTTATCAAAACTGTTATGTAGTGCCATTAGCGTCATGAAAAAATGTGATGGGGGTTTTCCATAACTCTCAGTGGGCTGTGCACCTGGGGAACACGAAGATGTTCTATAATAAGCGACGATTGTTCTGGTAGCTAGGTATGAGATGGGATATTACTGAGTTTGTGTCTCGTTGCTATACATGCCAGCAAGAGAAAGTCGAGCACCCGAAACATTCGAGTTTTCTTAAACCACTTCTAGTACCTACATGAAAGTGGGATGAAATCTTAATGGACTTTGTGGTTGGGTTACCTCAAACCCAGAGGAAGAATAATTCGATATGGGTTCTGATCGACAGACTGACCAAGTCGGCTCACTTTATACCTATTCAAGATACAACCAATCTTGAGGAGTTTCAAAATATCTTGTGAAAGAAGTTGTTTGTTTGCATGGAGTTCCATATTATATAGTCTCTGACAGTGATCCTCGGTTTACTTCTAATTTCTGGAGAGGACTTCAAGGGGCACTGGGATGTCAGGTTTGTTTGAGCACGGCCTACCACCCACAGTCATATGGCCAGATAGAGAGAGCTATTCAGATCCATGAGGACATGCTCCACGGTTGTGTTCTCGACTTTGGTGGATCTTGGGATGATCATCTAGGGTTAGTTGAGTTTTCTTATAACAAAATTTATCAATCTGTGATTATAATGGCTACTTTTGAGGCATTGTATAGCCATCCATGTAAATCTCCCTTATGTTGGTCGGAGATTGGTGAAAGTTCTTTGGTAGGACTGAGTCTAGTCCAAGAGACGACAGCTAAGTTCCAGTTGCTTCATCAAAGAATGTTGACAGCTCAGAGTCAGTAAAAGTCTTATTTTTATTGTTGCCATAAACCTTTAGAGTTCTCAGTTGGTGACCAAGTGTTCTTGAAAGTTTCACCCAGTTTAGGTCATCGACGGCTTGAGAGGCAAGGGAAGCTAGCTCCTCGTTTTGTGGGACCTTTCGAGGATGATAGTCTTATGGGAAAATTTGCTTACCGTCTAGCTCTACCACCACAGATGACGTCGATACATAACGTATTCCATGTATCGTAACTACGAAAGTACCTCTCTGATCCATCTGATGTTGTGAGCTGGAGTGATCTTAAAATTGAACCATATTTATCTGTGACTGAACGACCAGTCAGGATTGTTGATTCTGAGACCAAGGTACATCATGGGAGAATGATACCTCTGTTTCGTATACATTGGAAGCATGGTTCAGATTCTCATGAGACGTGGGAAAGGGAGGCACTAATGAGAGATCACTGGCCTCATCTTTTTGACGTGGAGGTTTCTTCATAGGCTTTCTGGGGGCAGAAAGATCTTATGGTGGGGAGGTTGTAACATCCCGTTATGTTTTCAGGTACTATTTGATGTTTCTAAGTACCCCTATTTTTGAGTAAATACTTGAGTTGCGTTTGGGAAAACTTTTAAAGAAAAACTACAGAACAGTGTGTTGTGCACGGTTTGCACACGGTTTGACAAACCGTACGACCAAACCGTGCTAGCCTTGAAACCTGGACAGAATCTTCCGCATGGGTGGCGCACGTTTTTTCTGACCGTGCGGACAAGTCATGTGAGAAGGGTGGCTGAGGCAGTATCTCATGCACGGTTAGCGCATGGTTTGTCAAACTATGCGGCCAAACCATGCGGTCACTTAAAATTAGATCCTTAAATTGTGGATGTCGGCTGTTTTCCTCTATATGATTCATTTTTCCTCGTAAGTGGCCCTAACTCGGGATTTGTCTTCTCCTGGGATCAGAGAAGGTTCTCCCTTTGTTCCGAAGGCGATCCATAGGCTCCTCTTGGTGAATCAAAGATGGATTCTTGAGGTATATGATCGTTCTTCATCATTTGTGGTTGGTTTCTTAGATCTACTTAGATCTAATCATCCTCTACTCGCGGTTTATTAGATCTAATCCCATTATAGGTAGATCTAAGTGTGTGGTACCATGTTTGATGAGTTTTGGTCTTGGTCTTTCTAGGAGAATAGATCTAAGGTGGGTTCCTGAAGAAGCAAACTGGTTCTTAAGCATTCTCGACCGTTGTGTTTTTGGTCAAAACTCTCTAGGTAGGTGGTTCCGTCCCGACTTGCCAAATTGATTATCATTGTATTTTCTTGATTTATTTCAATCATGGATTTAAATTCAATTTCTTAAGTTTCTTTCAATTAAATTGATAAGAACTCAATTTCATTGAATTGAGATATTTGACATGGTTTTGGCATGAAAATTTGGAAAACCCCAACTCCATTGAATTGGGTGTGGTTATGGAAAATTGGTCGATTTAAATTGTTTAATTTAAATTGTGGATTTGATGGAAATGTTTTCAATTAAATTGTTGAATTTAATTGCAGAAATGGAATGTGTAATGGTGGAATTGGATTTGAATGGATTTCAAACTTATGAAAATTGCATAAAATGATTTGATTGAAACCCATTGGTTTTATCTTGTGAAAGAGGCATGTTTTGAATAAAACCTATTTTGGTTTTAAATGGAATTGAATTGGAACATTTGAAATGGAAGAATGGGATTGATCTTATTTTAATCATTCTTAAACTAGTTTGCCCATCATGTAAGAGAGAATGCAAGCCTTAGGTAGTTAGTGAGTTATTAGGATACACTCTACGCTACGACAATGTTCTAAACATACATGCGGAGGGTCAAATCCCCGATAGGTTGGTGATAAGTCTCCTTTGGCCATTGTCATAGGGATGTGTTTATACACATTTTTCTGAGTTCACATAGAGAGTGTGGAATCCTATAAATGGTTAATACTATCGTACCTTTTGGCAGATGACCATATTGCTCACTTTTTTGTTTATATTTGAGATATAAATGTAAGCAAATGCTTTTGAACTTCTTACATGCCTACTGAATTTATATAAATGGTTTTATATAAATGTTTTACTTAAGCCATTGTTTTAGAAATTTTCCATCATTGTAAAGCCTTTCTTGATGAATTTTCCATCATTTCAAAATATATAGCATGATTTGCTAAAAATATTCTTTTGAATTTTCAAACCTGTTTATCGGAAAATTGAAAGCTCCGCTTTGGATAATATATATTTGGCATCTGTTATGGAATCTTTGGTGGTATCCTATTGGGCATAGGCTCACACCCTACTTTTTCCTTCCAATGTTTGTAGACATTATTCTTCCAGGATCGAGCAAAGGGAAGGGTCCTCTTGTAGGCGGATCCAGTTGTTGATCTCTGGTCTTGGTGAGTTGTGTCCTTAGTGACTTTGGGACTGTTCCTCCCTCTATGGTACTTGGGTTGTTGTACTTAGGCCTTTTGTGCCTCTTTTTTTTCTGGTACATTACTCCCAATGGAGTTTCTTTTGTTATGCATACTGTTTTGTTTCACTATTGCTTCCGCATTCTTATGGAAAATTCATTCCCACTTGTATGTTGTACGATGGCAGGTGCTAGTCACCGACCCGTGGGGATCGGGAATGCCCTTTGGTCTATGTCAGGGCCGGCTTGGATATCGGGTTACCAGGGTACCCGGGTTGGTTCGTGACATTTTATCATTTAATAATATTAAATATTCTATAAATAAAATTATAATATATTGAAATCTATATTATGAACATCTTTGTATAGTGGTAAATGGAAAAAATAAACATGTTGCATTGTAGTGGCGATAGTGCACACAACACACGAATGGCGTGTTTTTTCTTAAAAGAAGAGGGAAAAGTGGTTAATTATTTTAGCATAATTATAATATCAAAAAAGTATACTAATTATACATATGTTAACATTTTAAGATGGTTTAATTTAATTTAGGAAGAAAATGTTCATATAAATGAATATAAATTAGAATGGCGAGGTTTGACATTTATACCTCGCTTCTTGGATTATCTCATTTACGAAGGGGGTAAATCCTTTGATGGATAGTATTTTCAGAATAACATAACCTTTAAAAGGTGGATATGAATTTTGATAAGTATTTTGGGGATATATTGGTTTCAATTGTGTGTGTTTGGGATTGAGGGTAAATGGGGCGAGGAATCCCCCTTTTATAAGTGAAAACATATGTGACTTTGGTAAATAACCAAAAAATTTCAGTAATGGGAAATCACTCCCAAGGAAAGTAGCTCAAAAATTGTAAAATAATGTCAAGGGGAAGTTATATGTTGCATAAGTTCCTTAAACCCACATTTATAACCATGTTTTAATCATATTTGATGTTTTTTACAGTTAGATTCTTTACTTTTACCATTTTTTCTTTTACCATGAAATCTAATTTTTACCTATGGTTACTTATCCTCTACATCCAAAAATTAAAATATAAAATTTTATATAATTTTGAAATATTTATTCCATATTTAAAACCTATTTGTTAATTTTTAATATTGATAAAAATAATTATAGAATATTAAATGTATAGTGTATTAAAAATAATTTTGGGAAAATATAACTTATGTTCAAAAATGTAAAATATGAATTTGTGAATAAAAAACAACATTTTTAAAATTATAAATAAACTTATAAAATAAATATATGGTCTTATAAATATGTTTCCTAATGTTCCCAATCATACTTATACACTAATAATGTAATAAAAATCATATTATTTGTAAAAATGGTATTTTGCGATACTCAAATAAAATTAATATTTTAAGAAATACCCTAAAACTTCAACAATGAAATATGACTCTGTTGAATCAAATAATAAAGTTCATTTTTTCAAATTATAATTTCAAAATTCATAAAGTTAACTTTTAAATTTAAAGATGAGATATAATGAAAACCATTTTTATAGGAAAGTAGATTTTTTGAATATTAACCATTCTCATTCATATTTTCTATAATTTAAAAACTAAACTAGAATTAACCATTCATTCATATAAAATGTAATTTTTCATCATTAATCACAAGTTACTTGAAATGGACATGTATATCACATAAAATGAAATATCTATACAAATTAATTTCTAAGCATAAAATTATTATACAAGTTGTTTTGGATATATTAGTTGAATTTTATAAGTATTATAAGTGGCCATTATATTACATTCAATAAATATTTTATAAATTGAATACTGATATTTATTTTAGCAAATTAAATAGCTTGGTTTTAATATTAATTCTTAAAATTTATATTTTTTTCTAGTAATATTTAATTTCCATCTATGTTTGGTGTTTTGTGTGGAGCAAGATATCGAAAACATTGAATTAATTAAAGGTAATCATATATAAAAATCTCTAGGTGTTACACTTTAGAATCTAATCATTCAATGAGGCCAGATTAATAAATCTTTACTTTTATAAAAAAAATTACTTATATTTAAAAATATTAATAACAATCATTAAATTTTAGAGGATAATTTTTAAAATATTACAATTTAATATTAAATTTTTCTATAAAATATATTTAAAATGATACAAAATTATTGTTATTTTAAGATAATATATATAATTTAAAAAATTTATAAAATAAAAAATATTATAATATCCATGAAAAATAAAAAAGTAAAAATATTTTTCATCATATATTATTAATTATAAAACTACAAATTATACGGTAATAATTTTAATAATTATATTTACAAATATTTGAAAGTTTTAATATGTATATATATATTATAATTATTAGTTAGTTATATAGATTTATATATTATATTTTTTGTATACAGAAACATAAATTATTCTTAACTACATTTAAAAATTATTAGTTGTTATTAAATATATTAGTTTTTATATAAATGAATAAATATTCTTAAAAATATATATTTAATTATATAAATGAATAGTTATATTCAAAAATAATTATATGTATACATTTAAAAGGGTAAATCCCAAAGATAATGTTATATAAGAATAATTAAAATATATATATTATTAATTATATACGAAGATTAATAGTTAATAATAATATTTCAATGTGACTGATTTTATTTATGAAATATTAATAATTACATAATTGTGCTCATATTTTTCTATTATATATGAATTGTTTTCATATGATTTTAGGTTCTATTGGAGTCTAAAATGCAATTCGACCTATTATGGGGAGGGCTGGTGGGCCTGATGATCCTGATGATCCCGATGATCCTGATAGGATCCATGAAGATAATGTCTCTTTTGATGATCTCTACTTGATGGTCCACCTAAGGGGACTATCGCAACTATTAGGTCAGAGGAATGTTTGGGATTGGTGACATATGGTTATTCCCATTAAGCTTTAGTATGATATAATAACAATATATACTTATATTTAAAAATATTATTAATATGATTTTAGTTCAAAAAGGATCATTTTCAATTTATTGTTATTAATATTAAATTTTCTATCAAATAAATTTTAAATAATTCTAAATTATTATTATTTTAAGAAAAAAATATAAATTTCATATTGTATAATATAATATTTTCTTCAACTATATAAAAAATATAATTGTATATATTCTCTTAGAAATATATTATTAATTATAGAACTGTAAAATCAGAATAATGAATTTAATTAATTATATATAAATAGGTTTAAAATTACTAATATATAGATAAATTATTATTATTATTAATTAATTATATAGATGCTTTTATATTGTTGATTTTATTTAAAAAATATAATTATTTATTAAAAAAATTTAAAAATTATTAATTCTGATTAGAAATATAATTATTTATAAAAATGAATAAATATTTTTTAAAATATATAATTAATTTTATAAATATATGATCATATTAAAAAATTATTAAATATACATAAAAATAGACAAATCCAAATGTATTATTATGAAAGATAATACCTCCCACATCTCATCCTCAGATGACGCTCTTTCTGAGAGGATGGATCTCTGTAGGCATTCATTAATTACTTGGATCTCTTTATTGAAATGTATGAAATGATGGAAAGTCACTAACCTAGTTTCCTGATTATCCTCAAGTTAGGGTTTTTCGGATTTTAAATGCATTTCTCTTATTCATGGTTTATTCCATTTCATTTTCTCTTAAATAATAATTAAATGGAATATCTTGGAGTTTAGGCTTTGTCAATCTAAGGCTGGGAACACCGAGGATTCAAAATTAGAGTTGTAATATTAATCTGAAATATTTTAAGGAATGATACACTCAGGTTTGTGTCAAATTCATTTATTTGAATTAGGTTCTATGGAACCTAAAATCTTTTATGATATTACTTATGCAATTGACATCCCAATAAGGCTAGAAAACACTTTGTAAATAGTTAGTTTGGGGTGTTATACTTGGGTACTAATAGTAATAGAATTAAGTTCTACAATTATTGATAGAGTGGTGATATCTATGCCAAAAGATGTGTTTTTCCTGAAGGTTGAGAATGAAAAGACCCCATTATTATGTTTTTATTTGGGAATAATTGGGAACTCAAAATCTTTACATAGAAGTTATATTTTTTGTTACAGTTTTCATCGAAGAGTTCATTATCATCTTTATTGTTGTAGAAGGAAATGTGACGGGACTACTCATCCCTCAGAGGATCATTCTAATTACCAAATTAAGGATATTTGTACTTCTCCAAATCCCACAATGGTGAAAACTCGACGTAATGTTGGTGGAACTTTATAGGAGGAGCCAATGATTTATTTTGACGGTCTTCTATGGATAGATGGGTGTGCCGGGAGTTATAATCTAATGATACCCCCCCTCTAGATGAATATTGGTCATTAGAACTTCTTATGCCCAAAAAGACATGGGTTGATGCTATAGATGTGGATCACTTTTCTATTTATATTGTTTCTATCAAAGATAACATGTACTAAGGATTAGTGGATTTACATGATGAGGAATATTGTGACGTCTTTCAAGATTCCATGGAACTCTCTTCTTAGTCTGATGTGGATTTTAATATATGGAAGGAATGGGAGATGATTGTTTCCAAATGTCTCAAAGGAAAATCCAAAATTAAATATTCAACCTCAATGAAACTGTACTCAAGAGGAATCCCCCCTAAATTGTATTGGATCAAGAAAGAAAATTCATGTCTTCACCTGAAAAGGAAAATTGGAAATGTCAGTATCCTCATTTCAGTCCACAACCTCTCAATTTCATGATTCTTTGAGGGTGTATTCAGATATAAATTTGATTCATTATGATTCAAATGATATTTTTTCTCCTTACCTTTATAATTTGGAGGGTGTTTCAACAAGAATATAGGTCAACAAATAATCTATGGATGTTTTAAAAGTTTGTAAACTATTTTTGGGAAGTATGAAGCTATAAGTGAGGAGATATTTTGTTGATCATTCTATATGTGACCATCCATAAGCTAGTATTGTTTCAGTTGATTCTCATGGTATGGAGGATGATTCTCCTTCTCTATATCCTAAATTGGAAGAGTTAGTGACAATAAATCTATCTTCTTTGAGTTCTTTAAATGATAATTCAAAAAATATTGATAGTGTCCAACATTAGAAAATACCTGATAATACTCTCTCCAGTGGAACAAAAGATTATACAGGGCCTACGTTTTCTTTTAAAGACATTCTATGGAAGGGAAATTATACCTTCCCCTATGTAATACCCCAAGATTCAGGTATGGTGGACACTAATATTACTAGGACATGTGTTTTTTTCGTCTATTAGAAAACAACATGTGGGATCTCGTTTGGTCTACAGTGAAACAATTGCTCAATAAGGACCTGGTTTAGTCTCAGAACCGTCTCAAGGAAGGGATAGTAATAATGTTGCTATTGTATTATCCTTGGCTACAAGGTTATAATTTCAGACATCGCTAGGGAAAGTGTTGATTCTCCTTTTAGCAAGCATGGGGATATAGACATGACATATATTATATAGGGATCCCTAAACATGAGAGGTTCAATATTGATGATTTGAAATTTTATTTTTCTTTAACTAGCCTAATCTTGGAAATTTTTTAAAGGATAAAACACATATGAAGGTTTCTATGCATAACTACTATGATTTTCTAGCATTCGGAAGTAGTGAGGAGGATGGAAAAAAGTGAACTTGTGTTTGGAATGGTAAAAAAGATGGATTTGGTTGATTTTTGGATTCCAGATAATAGAGGTGGGCCATAGTTGCAAGTTAAGACATGGATAAGGGGTGAACATCATCATGGTTGAGGTGGTCACCCCTCTCACTATAGCATGAGTAATCGTTGTCAATTTACCGGATTTTACTAGTTCTTTTTCTTTTGTATTGTTCACTAACTTTTCATGCATGGTTTGTTCCTCCAATGTACTTTGTTTTTTTTTGTTTTAATAATGGGGTCATAGAGCCTCAACATTTCCAACATAAAATTAAATATTTAACAGTTATATTTCAATGTGACTAATTTTATTTAAGTAATATTATTAATTATATATATATTTAATTATTTTTTACCATGTATAAGTATAATATAGTAGTTAGTTAAATTTAAATTCAAAATATTTATAAAATATTATGATTTTTATAAAGGTATATAATATTAATTATACACATATATATAGCATTAGTAATTTGTAATTGTTTGTAAAAAAATTAAATGTTATTTTAAAACTTTTAATAATTATATAAATGAATAAATATTAAATATTATGAAAATTTATACTTATATTTATAAATATTAATATATATTTTCCAATTTATAGTGGATTATTTTTAAAATATTGCAAATTAAAATTAATTTTCAAATCAACAATATTAAACAAAATTCTCAATTAATATTGTTTTAAATATATATATAATATATATTTCATATTTTGAAATATAATATATTTTTCATCAACCAGATGAAAAATTTAAAAGTATGATATTTTTCACAATATATTATTAATTATAAAAATAGAGAATTAAAATTAAAAATTCTAATAATTACATTTATATATATATAAGAGATAACATATAAATATATTATTATTATTAATTATATATATATATATATTGTATTGAATATATAAAATAATTTAAATAGTTATTAATTATTGTTAAAAAATATTATTATTTATATAAATGAATAATGATTTTTAAAAAACTATATCATTAATTATATAAATGTATAATTATATTCATAAATAATCATATCTATAAAAATGAACCCTAAGTGGAGTTTTAATGATTGCCTAACTTCTATTGTAAATGTAACTGCATTGTGCATCCGAGTGATCACTACCATAGTAATGTGAAAAATGTTAATTGTTAAAATTTGGGCCACTCTAGTGAAAACTACCAATTCAAATCACATGTGAATGGTGATCATGTCAGGGGAACTTTTATTTAGGGAAGAAGGTGTACATGCATGTCGCTGAATTGATGGATTCTAATTCAGTAAATGTTTTGGATAATGAAACCAATTCATTGGATAGCTTTTAGGGGAATGGATTATACAAGAGAGGCTTACTACTTATTATCCCTTTAGATCTAGATCACTCATCTCTCATTTTATTCTTGTGATTTTGATGTATAATGCTTATGATTCCCCATAATAAGATATCATGGGTATGAACAGCAAGTAGCCTACATTGGCTTCTCATGAGAATGAAAAGGGGATGGATGACCAATGATCATGTAGTAATGAAAATCTGGAAAAAATAAATTTGTATAAGGATAAATTCTTCAAATATATGGACAATATGGAAAATATAGTTTTTGACCTTTTGGGATCTCCACTTGTCCAATCTAATATGAAGTTAAAGACCCTTTCTAGGGGTTTTATGAAGGTTTTATCTATTTCTTAACTCACTTAAATGAGTGTTTCTCCTTATTTAAGTGATAAACATATGAAACTACATTGACCAAGGGTAGACACATTGGGAGACAATGAGGGACTTCAGACAAGTGTCAAAGAAACTACCTTGAATGTGATTTTAACTGATGGTAAAGAGTTATTACAGTTGATTCTCCCTTGGAACTTTATTCCTTTAGAATTCTGACAAAAATAACGTCTACTAGAAAGGTGAAGGTTGATAACCCTCTAGAGAATTCACATTCTAGTTATATATTATTGGGGTATGCTAATTAATAGTAGTAATGGTTGTCCCAATTTGTTGATTTTTTAGAATTCGATTTCAGTTTATGTTAATTTTATGCTTTATAGAGTTGTTAAATAGAGAGTGGATATAGATCTGTCTCCCATTGAAGCCCCTAATATGGAGTATATTGTCTCTACAAGAAACACCCTAATCAGTTGACATGTCTCTCATATGAACCCAAATACTCCTGAGAAGCTAGACGTGGTGTGCAATAATCATTCTAAAGATGCATAACTATACTCAAAGTAGTATGGTGAACTTGGAAGGGTGTCATTTTAATTCCCTATGTATGGTTATACATAGTCTAGTTAAGAGTGAAAATAGTTATACATGGGTGAATAGACTATGCCACAACATCTTCCCAAGAAATGGAGGAGAGGTCGGCACCCGATAAGCTAGTGTGGTCATTTGAATAGGGTAAGTAGACAAAAGAAAGATTATAATCACTGTCCTCTTGGTATTGATGGTGAAATACTTCTAATACCTTGTGTTCATTTTTAATTTATTATTAATAGTGTGTTAATTGTAATTCATTTTCAACACTGTGTGCTCTGTGTACATGAGTGGTTTCTTAACAAATTTTGTAGGGCCATGGGTCTAGGTCCCAAATCCATGGTTCATTCCATTTTTAAATTATATATATTTATAAAAAGACTGAAAATAAATACACATTATTTAAATATAAATATTAATGAATAATTTTAGTATTATAATAATATATGAATTTTTATTATTATATTGATAAAATTATAAATATAATTGTATTAAATTAAATTATTTAAAGATTTTATTATTTTATTATTTTTACAACTACAATTATATATATATATATATACATCATTATTCACTAGTAAATATATACGTATGGTGTGTGTTCATGTCTGAAAAACCTAAGGACATGTGTTTATAGGTAAAGCTAACACATATATGCATATATCTAACTATATAAAATATATATAATATTATAATTATTTGAATTTATATATAAAATATGATAAATATAATTACTATTTTTATATTTATATGGAACATATATATAATATTGTCGATGGTGTGTTGGTAGAGTGATATGAAAACCCCGTCAAACTGCATGAGGTTGGGGTTTCAACCCCATATGACCCCCAATTTAGGAGGTTGGGGGAAATTTCATAGGGTATTGTAGTTGTACTGTAGCAGTAGTGACAATGTAGTGGAGGTCGATAATATAGTAGTACAATTCACAAAAGGGGCCTTTGAGCCAAGAAAAAATGTTCTCATTCCTCATGGCCTTTGAGATACCATACTGTAATTGTCCTACAACCAACTGGGCCTTCAAGTCAAGTAATGGTTATATCCCAAACCAATTATAAGGGGTGATTTATTTCCTTAAAAAGTAGTATTGATACCAAATCATTTTCAATATATATATATACATATCATATTAATTATATTTAAAAAATATTACACAAAAAATTATATAATTTTTAAAGTTTAATTAATTCATTAATTTAAACATTTCCGTTACAAATGTTTCACTGGAATCAAAATATATAAATGCTTTACCTTAAAAAACAGATAAATATTTTCTCAGTGATATTAAAAGTGATGAAAATATTTTTATTAGTGTTAAAAAATGTTGAAAAATGTAAAAAATTATACATGCTAAAATATTCACTAGTAAAAGTCAAATTTTATCATTGCTTTTATTTCAACACTGGTAAAAATTATTTCTTATCAATTCATTTTAAAAGTACTAATGATGTTCAGGGATTAAATTCATATAATCTGTTATAGTAATTATATTATTAATTAAAAATTAAATTCATTCTTTTAAAAAAATTAAAATATTAACAACTTTGAATTTAAATTTCATTATTCAATTATATTTTTTAAAATTTTATTTACATTTTAAAATTTAAGGACAATTATGAAAAAAAATATAGCATACTATGAATTTGAAAATAAAATGTCATCTTTCAACTATTTTTTTTTAATTCCATTGAATTTTAAAAATGTAGTCCACTTTGCACATGTATATATTCCATAATACACAAACTTGTCTCATACCATATAAAAATTATAGTTAATAATTATTCTAAATCATAATAATGTTCAAATTATAGTATAACACAAAAGTTAAAATAATTAAATTTTACAACATCAAAAAAAATTACATATAAATTTTCCAATAGATCAACTGGTAATACAAAAATAATTTTTTGATAAATAATCAATTTATTTTAATTCACATATATACTGAAATGTTAAACTACAATTACAGATTGTATAAGAAAAATAGTGTACAATTTCACTACGAAACAATTGTAAAAATAATACAATCTTATAACATTATGTAACATTAAATATAATTCCTCCAATACAATAACTAGAAATAAAATGAATAATTGTATTTATATATTCAATTTATTTCAATCCAATTTCATATTATAATATCAAACAATACATTTAAATCTTATAAGATTAATATTATACAATACTACTCTAAATTCAATGAAAAAAATCATCTTTAAAATATTACATACCACTAAATATAATTACGTAAATATATAAAATAAAAATATTATAGTATATTTTTACTATATAATATATTTATTTCAATCCTCTAATGTATTGTATTGTGAAAATTTAGTTCAAAATTCTATAGAAATAATAATGGATCAATTCTCTATAAAATCAACGAATTAATAAACAAAATCATCAATATTAAATGCTAATAAATACAAATAATCAAATATATCAATTAATTATCCACTATGGTTTTTAAATATAGTTACTCTTAATGAATATATATATTGACGGTAGGATCCCCATTTTAACTCCACTTTACCTATAAAGTTGTAGTTATAAACAAATTTAAGGAAACCATTATAATATATAAAAAACATAATAATTAATTAACATGTTTTGATAATGACATAAATTATTATTATTAAAAAAATTAATAAACATATATTTGATATCCTATAAAAACCCAATTTATTTATCCCTATTCGTAAACCCCGAAAATTAAAAGAACTATTTTTAAAACACATTATACAATTTACATATATGTTATAAATATTTTTATGAATTATAAAAAGTAATATTGACATCCTCAAAGATGAATGATTGTGTTTTTTATTTAATTGTTTCCACTTTTTAATTGTCTCCCTCAAATAACATTTTATATGACAACACTATTTTTGAGGTTTTTCTTTTTGGTGGTAACAGGTTTTGAAGCTGTGCAGTCCCCATCATTAAAATCATATCATTGAATTGAAGTTTTAGTGTTTTTTGTACTTTTAAAAGTTACATAAATTTAAAAATTATTTTTTTAAACTCAATGTACCTAATTAGACATTATTACAAAATTAATTTCCGTTTATACCATTTTTTATTACATTTTTTATAATAACTTTGTTATGACTATTGACATGATTTCTTTTACCATAAAAAATGTGAACAATTTTATGTCATTATTATTCACTTCCTCAATATATATGATTTATAAAATAATCTAACATATAATTGATAAAAAAATAAAACATGACAATATAAAAAACTAATGAATGAAAATATTTGGGAGAATATTGTAAAATTATTGTGGAAATATCATATAAAACACACAAATCATCCACACAAACATCTATCCTAATGATATATGAGTACATAACATAACGTTCATTGAAATATTTCATAATATATCCCTCATTAATTGATAATAATGTTGAAATTATTTAAATTTAATTATTGTTTTCTAGTAACAAGTCTTTTCAATAAATTATATGGTAAAAAAATTGGTATGTCATCCATCATCTCAAATTTTTCATTAGTTTCCCTATACTATTTTTCCCTAACACCTACTCAAATTTATTCAAGGTATTTACACTGGTATTGAATCTAACACTCTATTAGTATATATTTTTAATTTTTATATGACCTGACCCTTATTTTGGGGTGGGATTGAGGAATCACACCCCACCTTTTCAATGACATGAGAAAGGCCCTGACTAGGTTAAGTAAATTTAGGGTGGCTCTGTCTTAGAGATAGAGTTTTATGTTAAACACATGGGATATTTTTTAGATATATACACAAAGGCATAGAACTTGTATTTTGAGAAAGTCATTATTACTTTATGTTTATTATGTAATGGTGTTTTACCACATCATAGTATCATTAAAGAATGGTATTATATATCATTCAGACACTTCTCCTATAATTATTATCATATTATTTGAAATTTAAATTGAAAAAATTTATGATATATATATGTGTGTGTGTGTGTGTGATTATGTGGATGATAATTCTATTATAAATTTTATAATGTATTCTTGTTTCATAATGTAAAAAACTTAGGAAATCCAAGTGAATTTAATCATTAAATAAAGGATTTTTGTTTAATGGGATTTTAGGGACCTCATTTTATTTTAATATATCATTATCAAGCAGTATAAATTTCTATTTAATTATATTATCATCATTAACCTTAGAGGTGGTACTATAATTTCATTTTAAGGATACAAGATCATACCAAAGAATTATGTGATTCATTTTATTTGGTGGATAAATATAAAGATGAGTGTATCCTTTATAATTATTAAGAATTCTCTATAAACCCTATTAATAAAGTTTCAGTGAAGATAAATTTTGAGGTATGAATGATTAGACTTCATTACATTTTATCATTTACTCTCTTTATCAATATTTCAGTTCTATTTTTATGTTTTATTCTACTAAATTTTACTAATATAGATGTACTAAAAAAACCTTTATTGTCAAAACAAGTGCCAATGAATAATCAGTATATTGAATTTAGAAGTTAGGTTAACATATTCTAAATCAAATTCACAGAGTATATAATAATTTTACGATTTGTGTTAAATTTTTATTAAAATGAAGTGGTTTTAATGAAATTTAATATTTTTTTATAAAAAAAAATATTCTAAAATCATGTTTTCCACATTATAGAGCCTGAGGCCAGATAGACTACTGAGAGGGGGGGTGAATCAGTGGTTAAATGTTTGTGACTTATTTTCTTTTAATTCAACCACTCGGGCTTGTTAAGGTTCTCAATCAACTCAATTATATCTCACATCCTCACCTCATATGAAAAAATAATAATAGAGAGTGAAGAACAAATTATTTAAAAGGTTCAGTATAAAGACATATTCCTTGAAATGTTAGTTATCCCCCAACAAAGATTATTTACTCACTCTTTTTAGGATTACAAAGGCACATGAAGAAAATATTTCTACACCCCAGTAACTATTACTTTAGTCAACCCCAGTTATACTCCCCATGTATCAACTCATGTTTCACAATTGGTTATCCCCCCCAACTATATTTCTTTTCTCATCTTCTTTCTTGACTGGATAGACACTCCATCCTTAATCCTATTTAGTAACTGGTTAGAACCCCATTCACAAGACCATTCTTCTAAAATGTTGATCCTATAATATAAATTCATCTTCTTTCTAGAGAGTTATCTTCCTCCAAAAATATACTAGATTTTCTACACTAATGTACGAATTCATGATCATCAATGGTTCCTTTGAATAATCCAGTTGGTCATGAAACTCCTTCACATTAGATATGAAATGATGTGTCTCATCTTATCATAATAAATTCCCAATACTGAAAGCCTTCTCATACAAAATCTAGTTTGGCATCAGAATAAAATAACTAGACAACAATTCTTCTTTATAATAATGAATTACCATCCCAATCAAATTATTGAATGTTATGGACACAATTTATTGAATATTATTTTATTAAATAATAATCCTGTACAAATAAAGATATCTTCCTTCATGAATTATAAATTCAAATAACTAAATACTATAAACCCTGAAACATGAAAAATATTATTGTTTTTATTTTATATTCTCAATTTTATTAAATGTTTTAATAAAAAATTCATCAAATAACAATTGTTTAGATATATCAATTTATCAAGAACCCACAAACTACTTCTTGAATTTTCCAACAAAAATATTTTAGTGTTTATGTGTTTTCATATTGGCTACAAAACATTCACATACCACATGAAAATATTTTATTCCCTAATACAAATAATGGAACATGTAATATCTTTAATACATTCACATAATAGAAATCTATACACAAGGCCTCTTACAATCTTCACACAAATGGTGTTAACTAGTTCTCATCAAAAATACTGTTTAAAAATTTCCTATTAATGAATGATGTATATGGTTTCTTATTCATGTTCCAATAATTTATTTTCATTAATTATTCATTTGAATGTATTTTGTTTCCTTAATGTGACCTAATTGTCATTTTGGAATCTAGAATTACTTCACGAGATCTCATATCCTTCATGTGAACAAAGCACATGACTACTCACACATTTTCCTTGGTTCTTTGTTCTTTATTCATCATATAAGGTTAACATGTAGTTTTTAAACAATAGTGTGTTCCATTATTATCCTCTTGAAAATAGGGACATTGGTTGTTTCTCCTTTATGAGAGTACTCACACAAGAACTCATTCTTCTTCAAGTAGCCTAGAGGTTTTGTGGGATGTTTTATTTCCTTAAAATAAGAGATCTCTATAAAAAATATGCAATCAGTAGTCGCATTATTATCATACTAGTTCCCTTATTTTTTATAAATATTTCATCATCAATTCTACTTTTAATTTTACAATGAGACCAACCTCTTTGAATTCTCAATGGTCTTGAAATATCTCAGACTTACGTATCGCTAAGCATCATAGAATCTCATCCTCATTTGATTACCATTATTGTGCAGCTTCATGTGGAATATCATTGGACACATGATCATTCAACCAATGATTTTAAAGGTGTAATATTCTTGTATTTTATATTTTCACACATTGTCACTGTGATTGTCGTCATGGATTCTAGATGATCAACTTCTTCATGCAACAACTCTATTCAGAAATTTATGATTCTACATAATTATTTTCTTCAAAATATCACATGTATGAAAAATAAATATTTCATGTATGATCATTTATCATTATCCTTTGTTTTATTAGTGGGTATGGTTAGATTTATTCTCATCGAATGCTGGTATGTTGACATCATCCTCACAGATAGGTCCTTCGAAGTCCAAAGGTTGAAGACGATCATGATCTTAATCGGATATTATAGATTCATATGATCAAACAACTCTCATTTTATGAGTATGTTTTTAAAATAATAACAATATCATGTTTTAATTTATCAAACATGAGTCATAAAAATTACCTTCCATCCCTTAATAAATAAACTCATTTTCATCAGTAGTCATCTACGAGTAACAGGGTCCACTTCCGATTCTCGATGGAACTGGCCTATGTTGGTACCCTTCCACTACTATGTATCCTAGATGTTGGATCCACTTATATTTTCTATTTTTAGGCACAATCATTCTATTTATTAGTCTAAAATCTATCCTATCATATTATGTTGGACATGAGGGATGGCCCCTGTATGGTGATTCATGCACCCACATGTGTATTTGTGTTGGCCTCTTGAGTATCTTGGGGATGACCATGTATTTTTTTATATAAAGGCAATTAAAAATACTACTAATTTATAGTACCATGAATTTTCCATATATAACTCTCAATATAAAATTCATTATCAATTATTCAATAAATTAATTTATTATTTACATGGTCTTCAAATTATTGCATGGAAACTTAAAAAGTCTTTAACACGTGATTTCCTTCATGAAAATAAAATATATTTCCATGGAAATTAAATAACTCATTATTCAAAAATATAATATGTCATGGTATTATGTAAAATAATTCTTCACCCAATTAAGTGATGGATTCACTTTTTTAAAACAATGTACTACTCCAGAATCCAACAGCATGTGTCTTAGACTTTATGAACATTTTAATAATCATCGCAATTCATATTGCCACAAAATCTAGAAATTCCCCAAAATTCCATAAGCATCCTTACATTTCACTATGGAAATACATGGATTCTTAATAAATAATGATATTTAATTCCCTAACATCATCAAATCCTCGTATAAGTCTTCTTCTTATATTATATTTATAATATAATGACAAAAAAACATAATATTCATTATTCAATCATTCACTTCTGGTCTTAAATCTATTTCATTGTATTTTTTGTCGATACTTATTAACTTTGTAATGTAAATATTTTTATCCACATTATTTATAATAAATGAAAATGAATAAATAATATTTTATCCTCTCATTAATCTTCGCATGTCATTAAGGCATACTCTCCTCCTCAATTCATCTTAGGCCTCATCTTTATCAACTTGTGAGAGAAGGATGACATCAAAAGTTTTTCCATTGTAAGGATATATTGCCTGGACAACTCTAAGTATACATGGGAAAACCTTTTTAAAAAAAAATAGAATATAATCAAGGTGATCACATTGGTCTATAAATTATATAGAATATGATATCAAACTCATATAACGCAGTGCTTAAACTTTTTGAGTTTCTCATATAATCAAATCATGAAATATATTGTAGATTGCAAATATCTAAAAAAACATCATAAGACTCAAGTGAAAATTGATATAGATCCCCTTTATTAGACTAATTTTAACATCCCTATTATAATAATTATAAATTAATTCATACTAGGGATATGAGAGTGATTTCCAAACCTCATGTTTTGATTTTCCAAATCATTTCTAAATTTCTACATTTACTATGTAGGGATGTTTTAATAGGTTTGACACATCAATTATCCCCCTCATTGGTTGGACAACTCTAAACTTCTAGAAATATCTAGATTTTTATCCTCAAGATTATCTTCATTTTATATTAATTTAGGTATCCCACATGTTTACTAAAATATACATTTCATAATATCTAGCTTGGATATATATAGGTAAACCTGATCTAATACCAATTATAGGTCCCCATTATAGATTAACCACTCAAGAGATGGGTGAATAAGTGGTTTACATTTTATGATTTTTTTCTTTTAATTAAAAATCAAACTTGTTAAGGTTTTTGATCCAATAAATGATATATCATAGATTCACCTCATATGTATAAATAATAAAATAGAGTACAACACATGGTATTTACAAGGTTCAATACAAATACATTCTTCTTTCCTTTTTATTTATCCTCCCAATATATATTTATTACTAACTTCTTTTAGGATTACAAAGGAACATTAAAAAATCAATTCTACACCCTAGTAATTGGTCATCTAGATAACCCTAGTTCTACTCCACAATTATCAACTCTTCTCATACTAGTTTATTATACCCAAACTATCATTGTAGTAACTAATTCATTCTTGGTTGGTTAAATAATGAAGCCTCAATCCTCTTCTGTAACTGGTAAGATTGCATGATTACGTGATCCTTCTTCTTGAATGTTTATCATGTTGTACAAATTCATCTGACATCATTAGAGTGATATTCCTCTATAAGAGTACTATATCTTATTTTATCATGTACAACTTCAAGATCATAAATGACCCCATGGAATAATCTAGTCAGTCTTGAAACTCCTTCACACCAGATCTTGAATGTCCTAGTACTTATTAACTGATTGAATGCATAGAACTAAAATTATTCTCCTATAAATATATTCTATCTTGTATCTCATATGTGTAGGAATGGATTATAAATTTTTTCAATGAATAAATAGACTTAATCAAATGTGTTCAAGGGTTCACATAATTTCTTCACTAATTTTTTATGCAAGAATAGTCTATCACTACTAAATGCATCTTCCATCTTGAATTATCAATTCAAATATCTAAATAAAGTAAACCATAGAACATCAAAAATGTAACTATTATTAATTTTTATGCTTCTCAACTATATTAAATTTTTTAATACAAAATTCTTTGAATGAAAATGGTTTAGATATCTCAATGTATCAATAATTCTGAAACAACTTCATGGATTTTCCTTCCAATCTGTCATGGTTTCAATAAAAAACATTCATGATCATGGGAGTTATATTTTTATGAAAAAACCAAGGAATCGATAAAGAAAACCATGTCATGGTGTAAGGTGTGACCTTTGAGAAAATATCTGTGTGAATTATCTTCTAAATAAAAAATGAAATGGTTAAACAATATAGTTTTTTAGGAAAAAAATATTCGAAACATTTTTATTAGGGGTAGGATGACTCTTCATGACATTAGACTATATTAAAAACCTTTAATAGAAATTATCATTTTTTAAATTTGTAATATCTGATTATAAGAAATTTTATTATTCATTCATTTATTTATCTCTATATTTAATATTCTTGTATGTAAATTGTTTATATTAGGAACATTGTAAAACTTTAGTTTAAAATATTTAAACTAAATATTATAATTTTCATACCATATAGATAATATTTACATAATATTAAATATTTAAGATTTAGTTTCATTCCACCAATACTGTGATTTATTATTTAGTAATAAACATAATTATAAAAGTTTCCTTTTTTTTATACATGTTATGTGTTATGATTTATAACAATTAAATAATCTCTTGAGTATTGATCTATGGATAATAAGATTTTATCTAGAACTTCCCATTTCATAGAAACTTATTAATTATTCAATAAAGGTAGGGTTTTTCTTCTTATTACATCATACATAATCTTGAGTATATTTTTTTCAATATGTTTATAAATCATTTAATAATGGTTTCATGTGTATTATGAAAGAGATGTAATTGGACATGGGTAGATATAAATAGATTCTATTTTTTAGTAAATAATAAAAATAATTAGTTGAATATAAATTAGTATATATTTATATATTTAAATATATTAATTTAGATGAAGTTATAAGATACAATCCTTCAAAGTATATATACATATAGAGATCACTAAGGATATAATAATATGCAAGAAATTTCTATTATAATGGAAAGAATAATAAAACCTATAAAAATAATTAGTGGTACACTGATTCCAAAGTGAGAACAACTTAAGAAATCATTAATTTAAATGGTTGAGGTTATTATAGTATCAGAAACCCATATTCAATTATATTCTTTGGGAAACCTATAACGTCCCGGTTCCAGAATCCACCAAGAGGCGCCACGTACCCAGTTGGTCACATGGATTCAAGCACATTTCACCCAACGCCATAGACATCCAACTAGCAGTGAGGGCCTTGGGTGTGATAGTAGGGGAACTATACCCTCATTTTCAGAGTAACACAGTGGAAGAAAGAAATAGCAATAGAAGAAGTAGGAATAATCCCTACAAAAGTAATCAGCAGAAGATTGGAAAAAATAAAATGGAGCACACACACACACACACATATATACATGAATGATGCATGATACATATGTCTAGTAAAATAGACAAACAAATCAGAATGATGGAATACCACATTACTAAACCACTTATAAAAGAAAATCGGTAAACAACTCGTCAGCATCTTAAGCCAAAGCTTGGTCCCATGCTCTCTATCTCCATAGAAAATCAAATACCTGAAGTGGAAGGGAACATTCCCTTATTATACCTACAAAAATATAGTCTATTTAGGCCCAAAAGCATGGCCCAAACAGTGTGTGAGACTAAATACCAGTAGGCAAACCCTACAAGATCTGTGCCTAACAGTCAGTGAGTATATGGAAGGTAAAAGTACAGAAAGCAGTAAATAAGGAAGTACTCAGTGGTAAACAATAAACAGTTTCAAAGTATTCAGCAGTAGCTAATCAAAGCAGGTAAATGCTAACTGGTAACCCTCTGAGAAGTACTCATAGCCTATCACCTCTGGTCCAACCTTACAATACAATAAATAAGCTAAACACAAAAGGTAACCCTCTGAAAAGTACTCATAGCCTATCCCCTGTAGACCTACCTAAAAACATAAGAAAACAGATAACACGATAGGTAACCCTCTGGGAAGTACTCATAACCTATCCCCTCTTGTCTTACCTAACAAGTATAATCAACCCTCTAGGCAGTACACTCAGTCTAACCCCTTAGGTTCAACTTAAGCTTAGACTCTATGAGGAAGCACTCCTCATCAATTCCTCATATTCTCGTATCGGTAACTAAAGGCGCTCTAGGGAAGCACTTACATCACATTCCCTCTATGTCCAGCGTCAAGAAACTACAGGTACTCTGAGGAAGAACTTATGTCAATTCCCTTTATGGTCTCACATTGTAAGTAAAATAAATACTCTAGAGAAGCCCTTAAGTCAATTCTTCCTATGATCATCTACACCAGCATCTCATGGCCCTGTGTATGTCAAGGAAGCATAGCAGCATGTATCGGCCAAAGTAAACCTCAATAACTACTTGGTTCTCCGTCCACAACATATCAACATGTTAGAACAATAGTCACACCATCCTACAATACTAGGCATGGAAGGTAAACAATAGCATAATAGGAAAACTAAACACAACGGTCAAAACATGAAATCATGCATGGTCAAACACTTCTAAAGAATAGAAATTCACCCTATTATAAATCAAAAACCTCTACTCATGCATACAAGAAAAGAAGGAAAACAATAAGGCCAAAACGATAAACATGCAAAACCTCGTTCATGGGTATTGGCGATTTTTTCACATATAACTCAAATACATTCACCGGAAAGGAAAAAACCACCTACATCTGTGTTGGGAGATCTCTATACGTGAACCTCAAGCCTTAAATCTCCTAATAAAACCATATATCTACAAAAATCCTTCAACAGTGGATAACTTGAGAAAGAGGAGGAATCTACAAATGAGGCTCAAGTAGAAGAAAGATCTTACTGAGACAATCCCAACGCAATCGATGGTGGTCAAATCGAAGATCAGATTCTTAGTCAGGGGCTCAGAGGAAGATCACGGTCATATGAGAGCTCTCGGACGAACCAGACCTAGAAGATTGAGGTTATGTCCGTCAGACATGACCTCAGTGAGTTTAATGAAAAAAATACATGGCGTGTAATTTTGAAGTACATGTCATTTACTTTCCATTTTCGCACTCCTATTTAGGTGGCCTCCAGGTCACCCCCACATGGATGTGTCTGAGTCCATTACATGGCCAACACACGGCCTCCTACCAAAACCCAGTTCATGGCATGTACTCATAAAGTACACGACATGTACTTTAAAATTTTTCAGAAATTCCCCTTTTTCTCAAAAATGACCAGAAGAAAGAAACATAACTGAAAAGGGGATCTAGGTTCTTACAAACATCCCCCTTAAAAAAATCATCCCCAAATTTCCCTAGCATGGTGGCCTAGAAGAAGAAACCCTAAAAAACTCTGGCCACTATGATCGTACATCAGCCTCCCTCTCCAAAGTCTCGTCTTGTAAACGCTAGTGATTCCATTGAACTCGTACCAGAGGAATAGATCATCCAAAAATAAACTTTTTACTATTATTAACAATCTGGATAGGATTCTCCTCAAATGACACATCCACATTGAGTTCAACCTCCTCAGGTTGGAAAACATGAGACGGGTCGGAGAAGTACCGTCGAAGCTGAGAAACGTGGAAGACGTCATGGATATCCCTATACCTATGAGGTAACTGCAACCAATAGGCAACCGGAAAGAATCTCTCCAACCCCTCAAACGGCATAACATACCTCGGTAGAAGCTTACCCTATCTCCTAAACATCTTGTGTCCCAAACTTGGTGTGACATACATGAAAACCTGATCCCTAACCTCGAACTCTAGAGGTCATCTCTGCTGATCAGCAAAAACTTCTGTCAAGACTATGCAATACCAATCTCCATATGAATCAACTCAATATACCCTATGGTCTCCTGAACAAGATGAGATCCCAGCAAACCTGCCTCTCCTACATCCATCCAACATAAGGGTGATCGGCATGTCTTACCGTCCAAAGCCTCATAAGGTGCCATATGAATAGTTTTCTGAAATCTATTATTGTAGGAAAACTCCACAGGAGGTATGTTCTTCTCCCAAGAACTTCCAAAATACAAGATGCATGCTCGAAGAATGTCCTCAAGAACCGGAATCATACACTCAGATTGGCCATCGGTCTGGGGGTGGTAAGATATACTCAAAAGTACTTGTGTACCCAATTCCTTCTGTAGCCCCTGCTAGACTTGAGAAGTAAAATGTGCATCTCTATCTAAAACAATGGACTGTGGAACACCATGTAGACGTACATTCTCATGGATGTACAACAACCTCATCTCATCAACACTGAAAGTCTATTTGATTGGAAAGAAGTGAGAAACCATCGTGAGTATGTCAATGACAACCAAAACAACATCATTCCCTTGAGGTGACTCAAAAACCCTATCACAAAATCCATCACGACATCATTGCCCTTCAAATTTGGAATGGGTAACTGCTGTAAAGGTCCTTCTAGTCGATGATTCTCTTCCTTCACCTTATGACAGGTGGAACACCTCATAATGATGCTATCCACATCCCTCTTCATTCCTAGCCACCAATATTGATGGTGTAGTTCATGATATATCTTGGTGACACTAGGATGAACTGCCCAAATAGAGTATGGAAAGACCCACATCAGCTCCTCGCGTATATCTGATGGCACCCACATGAGCCCCTAGAAATGAAACATCTCATCCTCTCTTATGGTTCATCTAGGAATAGGGTCCTCTCCTAACACGTTCTTCCGTAGAACTATGCCTTCAAAAACTGATAGCTGCCTCATTCTCACTCATTCAAAAAGAGTATAGGTAATAGCTATAGAGGAAATAAATGTTTTCACCTAACTGTCATGCACCTCCGTATGCATCTCAGAGAATAGAGCCATAAGCTACCACTCACTATCAGCCTCTTGAACTGCCTATATCTGAGTCCTCCTTCTCAGCACCTTATCCATTCTGTTGCCTTTCCCAGGTGTGTAGGCAAGCTCAGAGTCAAAGTATTAAAGTTTCTCAACCCACCTTCACAATCTCAAATTAATGTCACACTTTGGAAGATTTACTTGAGACTTTTGTGTTTGGTGAAAACCACAAAATGCTCTCCCAGAAGATAATGTCTCCGATAGCGTAAGGCCTGAACAACTGCTACCAACTCGAGATCGTGTGACGTGCAATTCCTCTCATGTGGCCTCAACTATCGAGACCCATACGCAATGACTCCTTCTCTCTGAATAATAATAACTCATATCTTGATACCTACGGTTTCATAGTACATAGTATAACCCTTTCTTGGCCTTGTCCAGACTAGTATCGATGCTGAAGTCAACCTCACTTTCAGCTCTTGAAAGGCTGACTCAAAGGAATTTGACCACAAGATCTTTTCACCCTTCTTAGTCAGACCCGTCAGTGGTTTTGTGATGCGTGAAAAGTCTTTTATGAAAATTCTATAGTATACAACCATCCCTAGAAAACTTCATACCTCGAGAACTTTCTTTGGATGCTCCTAGGAAATTACTGCTCTCACTTTCTCTGGGTCTACTGACACTCATATCTCTGAGATAACAGGACCCAAGAAGTGAATCTGGTCCATAAAAAATTGGAATTTTTAGAGCTTCTCATATAACTAATGATATTTCAGTGTACTCAAAAAGCTATCAAGATGGGTACCACGGTCGTGTCGAGTGTGAGAGTGCACCAAGATATCGTCCATGAAGACCACCACGACAGAATACAAGTATGGATGGAACACTATGTTCATCAGTTCTATGAAAACTGTAGGCACATTTGTGTGACCGAACGACATTAACATATACTCGTATAGACCATACCTACTCCAAAAGGCTATAAAAGGTATATCAGATGGTCTAACATACAGTTGATGGTAACTGGACCTCAAGTAAATTTTCGAGAACACCCAGGATCCTCGAAGCTAATCAGAGAGATCATCAATCCTGGGTAAGGGATATCGGTTCATGACCGTCAACTGGTTGAGATTCTGATAATCCATGCAATGTCTGAGGGTACTATCCACCTTATTTGCAAACAAGACAAGGAAAACCCAAGGAGATGTACTGGGTCGGATGAAATCCATTGCATGCAACTCCTCCAACTGCATCTTGAGCATCTGCAACTCTGGTGCAACCATCCTATAAAGAGGAATGGACATTGGTGCCGCTCCTATCATGAGATCAATAGAAAAATCCACCTCTTTCTCTAGAGGAAAACTTGAAAAGTCCTCTGGAAAGACATCCCTAAAATGATCCACCACTAGAGGAAAGTCTAACTGTGAATTCTCCTGGTCATCCAGATATAGACTTGCAATCTGGATTGTAACTCCTTCCAACCCATGATGCTTGAGTCCCGCTCTACTCGCCTGGACATCCTACTCACCCTTCTGAAGAAAAGATCCATCCTCTGGTGATGTGAATCTCATCCTACGATGATAGAAACCGATGACTACCTAGAAGGGAACTAGCCAGTCCATTCTGGGAATGACATCATAACCTATCATCTCTAAGACATAGAGGTCCCATAAAAAGTTACACCCTCCAACCTCTAGAGGGAACTCCTTTCACTAATGTACACTAGTAATTCTAGTCCCCCATGAAGTGTTTAGCATCAAGATATCAGCAGAAGAAAAGATGAAAAGACTAAGGCTCTCCACAACATCAACAGATATAAATCTATGGGAAGCCCCTATATTGAAAAGAGAAGAAGCTAAAACCGAAGGAACTATGATCGTACCATAAAATGTAGAGGGTCCGAGATCCTGCTCCTATTGGGTCTACTCCACTATAAATGTATGACCACCCTGAGCTGATCCACCCTATTTTCGCTAAAAATCGGGCGACTGGCTACCACGACCATGACCTCCACCTTAGCATGAATGGCCAGAAGAACAATAGTTCCCAAACCGGTGAGAAACTGGTGTTGTTGCTCTAGAATGAGGAGTCATAGAAGAACCCTTGTCACCATCTACTGGTGATAAGATCTAAAATAAACTCTAAAGGTGTCCCATATTTCCGCATGATCGTCCCTCTACTGGGTCTCTCAGGTAATGTGGCCTTGTATGCCCACCATTCTCACATTGGTAGCACAACACCTAGATACCAGAAGATGTCTCCCGCCTCCTCAGATCTCTGCGTGTAGACTCCCTATATCGCTTTCTACTCACAGTAGGAGGGATACTAACTTTAGATGTTGAGCCGCCCTTGCTCACAACTACAGAATCCCTTAGAATGCGCTCTGTGATCATTGCCTAATTGAATATAGATGTTATAGAAGTCAACCAGAAGATGTCCACCTACAATCATATTTCATACGTCTGACCATCCTCGAACTTCCTTGCCAGGAATAACTGATCACCTCCTAGAATAGGCATGAAGTGGTGCAGTTCGGTAAAGAGAGAGGAACAATCAATGACAGAAAGAGTTCCCTGCTCCAGACTCATAAACTCTGGTGCTCGATCGGCCCTCATGGTCCCTGGATAGAATTAGTAAATGAGGATTCATTGAACCTCATCCCACACCATAACCTGCTGGTGTACAACTGGTGAGATCACATACCACCATCTTTTGGAGAAGTCCTGAAGAATTTATGTAGTGAACTTGACTCTCCTCTGTGGAGGCGTTTCAAGATGATCGATGACAAAAAGCATGGTTTCTAACCATGACTCTACATCCTGAGGTCCTCCTTCCCCTGTGAAGGTGGGAGTATTCTACTGTTGAAAGACCTGCATCAATTTTTCCATCGACAAGGTAGGAGGAAATGCTCCCTGAAAGGTCTGCATAATCCTCACAAAGCCTTCCCTGAACTATAAATCATCACCTATGTCTGGTATAATGGATGGTACCAAGACTGGGACAATAGGAGGATCTATAGGTAGTCCCTGATCAGCGACATTCGGTGTCCAATCACTACCCTGCAACTGGCGTACAACCAGAGGACATCTCAGCGGCATTACTCTACAAGGTCAAATGCGCTCCTTAGATCAAGATTATAAAGGACTAAAAAATGAAAGGTCAAGAATGGGACAGGAGAAAAAAAATCATTCATGTTTTTCAATACACGACTACACGACGTGTATAACCCCTACATGACATGTTCTCTTCAGCCATTCACATGGGCGCGTACTTCTTCCAAAACTAGTCATGTAACACCCCAAACACACGGCATGTATGCCTGACACACGACTTGTACTTGAATCCACTTTCCCTATCTGATTCCTTCTACATGGTTAAGCCACACAGTTCTCCTAACCCAATACTACACAGTTTGTTAGTTCCAGACACGATGTGTACTAGACGAGCTTCACTGACCTGTGTTGTTAGTGACACGGTCAGACACATGGCTCACACTACACTGTGTGTTCCCGATAGACACGGTGTATACGAGAAAGGATAACACCGACCCATGTTGTTAGCGACACGACCATGTACCTGGGTTATACTAAACGGTGTGTTCAAGCCTGACATGTCTTGTATATATTATGTTATTATCCCTATGTCTCGTTAGTAACATGGGTGGACTCAGGGTCAACACAACATGGCGTGCACAACCAGTACATGGCATGTTCCCATAAATATTTCCCTATCCCATGTCTCTTCCCACATGACCTATGACAAGGTTAGATACTATACGGCGTGTACATATGGTACACAACGTGTACTTAAGAAAAAACATTTCTTCCTGAATAGAAAACACATGGTCTGTAGTCAAAACTACAAGACATGTATTCTAGGTTTTTTCAGATAGTAAGCCTTAGAAACTACTTCAGATCCTAGAAAAAAACCAAAACAAACCTCAATGTTCCAAATTCCAATCTGTGAGGGCATATACTCTCTGCGAGTCAATTCTTGGCATCGAATACATGTTATAAACAAGGTAAAAAATTCAATGATCCACCAAGTTCCAGTCTATGAGGGCCCATAATACCTTTGGAACCAAAATTTGGCATTCATTCAAACAAACCTTACAGAAACTCAATACCCTATCAAGCAAAATGGATTCTATCATGTCATCTATCACACATCGTGCATATCTAGCATAATATCTATCACAAAAACATGAAATCACTAATGCACCCTATATGGCATTGCAATAATACATGACATGTGATTTCTAGCAAGTGAATAATGATGCATGAGATGGAATACCCTCATCTCATCGGGTTGAAAAAGAAATAGAACCTGAATAACGTCCAAAATAACAACACAATACATGTAAGTCACCCCACGGTGAAAATTAGATCAACTGTAAACTTGAAAAACCAGAAAAATTGAACTAAACGAGGTAGATTGGCATTTCCTTGTAAACTGGTTAGCTACTCATGGGCACAACTTATTACCAAGTACCTATTCCATCCTATCCTTGACTATAGCCTCCAAACAGTAATTCAAGAAGTAAATTATTCATCTGATACCACTTTGTAATGTCAAGGATCCGGAAGCCACCCAGAGGCTCCCCGTACCCAGCTGGTCACATGGCCTCAAGTGCATTTCCCAGAATACCAGAGGCCACTGATTAGAAGTGAAGGCCTTAGGTGTGATAGTGGGGAAAATATGCCCTCATTGGCAGAGTAACACAGTGGTAGAAAGTAATACCAATAGAATAAGTAGGAATAATCCATACAAAAGTAAACAGTGGAAGACTAGAAATAATAAACAGGAGCACACATAGACACACACACACACACACACACACACATATATATATATGAATGATGCATGATACATATGTCTAGGAAAACAGCCAAACAAATCACAATACTGGAATACAATAGTACTAAACCAAGTACAAAGGAAAACAGGTAAACAAATCCTCAGCATCGCAAGCCATAGATTGGTCCCATTCTCTCCAGTTCCACAGCAAATCAAGTACCTGAAGTGGAAGGGCACTTTCCCTTATCTATACCTACAACAATATAGTATTTTTGTGCCCCACAACATGACCCAAATAAGATGTGAGTCTAAATATCAGCAAGAAACCACCACATGATCTGTGCCTAATATCTAGAGAATATATGGATGGTAAAAGTACAGAAAGAAGTAAACAAGGAAGTAATCAGTAGTAAACAATCCATAATATCAAAGTAAACCTAAAGAACATCTTGGATAGCCATCTACAACATATCAACATGTCATAAAAAAAGTCACACCATCCTACAATACTAGGCATGGAAGGTAAACAACAGCCTAACTGGAAAACTACACCCAATGGTCAAATCATGAAATCAGGCATGGGAAAACATTTCCAAAGCATAGAAATTCACCCTAGTCACAATTAAAAACCTCTACTCAAGAATACAAGAAAAGCAGGAAAAATAGGGTAAACGGAAAATGCTCAATTCCATGTCCATGGGTATTGGATATTTTTTCACATATAACTCAATGTCTTTCATCAGAAAGGCACAAACCACCTACCATAGTGTTGTGAGATCTCTATACGTGAACCTCAAGCCTTGAATCACCCAAGAACATAGTATGTCTTCAAAAAACGCTCAAAACATTCAATAGATGATAACATGAGAAAGAGGAGGAACTGGGAAATGAAGCTCAAGCAGAAGGAAGAGCATACTGAGGCGATCCCAACACAATCAATGAAAGTCGAATCGGAGATGGGATGCTCGGTCAGGGGATCAAAGGAAGATCGTGGCCGTACAAGAGCTCTCGGACGAATCAGACCTTGAAGAAGGAGGTTCTGTCTGTCAGACGCGACCCCAATGCATTTAATGAACAGAAATAAAATACATGGCATGTACTTTTGAAGTACACTGTGTGTAATTTCCATTTCTGTACTCCGCTTTATGTGGCCTCCAGGTCACCCCCACATGGTCGTGTGTGTGGTCATTACATGACCAACACACTGCCTCCTACGGTAACCCAGTACATGGTGTGTACTCATAAATTACCCGACGTGTACTTCAGAAATTTCCAAAAAATCCCATTTTTCTCAAAAAACAACCATAAGAAAGAAACATACCTGAAAAAAGATCTGGGTACTTACAAACTTCTCCCTTAAATAAATTCATCCCCGAATTTCCCTAGCAAGGTGGCATAAAAGAAGAAACTCCAAACAGCTCCAACCACTATGATCGTACATCAGCCTCCCTCTCCCAAGTCTCGTCCTATACCCACCCGTGCTTCCATCGCACTCAAAACAGAGGAACAGACTGACCACAGAGAACCATTGTACTGCGATAAACAATCTAGATATCATGCTCCTCAAATGACTCATCCACTTCGAGATCAACCTCCTTGGGTTGGAAAACATGAGATGGGTTTGAGAAGTACCGTCGAAGCTGAGAAACGTGGACGACTTCGTGCATAGCTTTGTACCTCTGAGGTGACTAGAACTGATATGCAAGCGGCCTGACTCTCTCTGACACCTCAAACAGCCCGACGTACCTCGGTGAAAGCTTACCCTATCTTCTGAACCTCTTGTGTCCCAACCTCGGTGTGACATGAAAGAAAAAAAATCCCCAACCTCGAACTCTAGAGGTCCTCTCCGCTGATCAGCATAATACTTCTGTCAAGACTGTGTAGTATACATCCTCTTCTGAATCAACTTTATATGCTCTGTGGTCTCCTGAACAAGACGAGGTCCCAGCAAAGCTTCCACTCTTGCCTCCAACCAACATAAGTTTGATCGGCATGGCCTACCATACAAAGCCTCATAAGGTGCCATATGAATAGTTTCTTGAAAACAATTGTTGTAGGAAAACTCCACAGGAGATATGTGCTGCTACCAAGAACATAAAAAATCCAGGATTCATGCTCGGAGAATGTCCCCAACCACCTGAATCGTATGCTCAGACTGGCCATCTGTTTGTGGGTGGTAAGCTGTACTCAAAAGTACCTATGTACCCAATGCCTTCTATAGCCCCTTCCAGACCTGAGAAGTAAAACATGCATCTCTGTATGAAACAATGGAGTGTGGAACTCCATGTAGACGTAAAATCTCACAGATGTAAAACCACCCCATCTAATCAACAATGAATGTCCCCTTGATCAGCAGGATGTGTGAAACCTTCTTGAGTCTGTCAGGGATAACCCAAACTGCATCATTATATCGAGGTGACCTCAACAACCCTATCACGAAATCCAATACGATGTAATTCTACTTCTACTCGGGAAATGGTAACTACTATAAAAAGTAATGCTGGTCACTGATGCTCCACCTTCACCTGCGGACAGGTGGAACACCTCATGATGAAACCAGCCACATCCTTCTTCATACCTGGCCACCAATACAGATAGTGTAGATCACGATAAATCATAGTGAAACTAGGATGAACTACCCAAACTGATGAATGAATTTCCCAAACCAGCTCCTTGCGAATGTCTGTTCGCAGCCATACGTGCCCCTAGAATTGCAAGATCTCATCATCGCCTATGGTCTATCCAGGAATAGGGTCCTCTCCAGAACACGCTCTCCCATAGGACTTGGCCTTATGAAACTGATATCTTCCTCATTTTCACTCAATCAAGACGAGTAGAGGTGACAACTACAGAAGAAATAAACGTCTTTCCCTGACTGTCGTGCACCTCCAAATGCATCTCACAGAACAGAGCCATAATATTCCACTAACTGCTGGACTCCTGAACTGCCTGTATTTGAGTCCTCATACTCAGCGCATCAGCCACTACGTTTCCTTTCCCAGGCGTATCAGAAAGCTTAAAGTCAAATGACTGAAGGTACTCAACCCACCTTTTCTATCTCAATGTCAGGTCACGCTGAGTGAAGATGTGCTTAAGACTTTTGTGGTTGATGAAAACCAAAAAATGATCTCCCAGAAGATAATTTCTCCCACTGCATAAGGCAGAACAACTGCCACCAAATTGAGATAGTGTGTTGGATAATTCCTCTCATGTGTCCTCAACTACCGAGACCCATACCCAACGACTCCTTCTCCCTACATAAGCACAGCTCTGAGCCTGATATGTGAATCATCACAGTACATAGTATAGCCCTTGCCTGGCTCTGGGAAGACTAGTATCGGTGCTGAAGTCAACCTCCCATTTAACTCCATAAAGGCTGACTCACAAGAATCTGACCACAAGAACTTTTCACCCTTCTTAGTCAGACCCGTCAGTGGTACTACTAAGTGTGAAAAGTCTTGTACGAAACGTATGTAGTATCCAGACATCCCTAGAAAACATCGTACCTCAAAGACTGTCTTTGGCTGCACCGAGGAAACTACTTCTCTCACTTTCTCTGGGTCTACTAACACTGTTGTCTCCAAGATAACATGACCCAAGAAGTGAATCTGGTCCATCCAAAAGTGGCATTTTGAGAGCATAGAATATAACTGATTCCCTCTCAGTGTACTCAAAACGATCTCAAGATGGGTAGCATAGTCGTGTTGAGTGTGAGAGTACACTAAGATATCATCCATGAAGACCAACACAAAATAATCCATGTATGGATGGAACACTATTTTCATTAGTGCCTTGAAAACCGCTAGCGCATTCGTGAGACCGAATGACATAACCATATACTCGTATAGACCATACCTCCTCTGGAATGCTGTAAAAGTTATATCAAATGATGGAATGACCAATGAGGGCATAGATTTCCCTAATATCACACCCAAGACCCTCACTACTTGTTGGCGGCCTTTGGCATTCTGGGAAATGTACTTGAGGCCATGTGACCAACTGGGTACGGGGAACCTCTTGGTGGCTTCCGGAACCAGGATGTTACAAATTGGTATTAGAGGAATTATTTTCTTCTTAAATTACTTTTTGGAGGCTATATTCTGGGATAGGACAGAATAGGTACATTCTAATAAGTTGTTCCCAGGAGTAGCTAACTCATGTATAGGTAAAGACCAATCTACCTCATTTATTAAAATTTCTCTGGTTTTGCATGTTTACAATTGATATGATTTTCACAGTGGGGTGACTCACATGTATTGTACTATTATTGTTGACATTATTTAGGTTCTATTTCTGTTTCAACCTGATGAGATGAGGGTATTCCATCTCATGCATCATTTAAGCACTTCCTAGAAATCACATTTCATGAATTCTGGCCAAGCCATATAGGGTGTATTTGCGAATAAAAGTTGTTGTGATTGATGTTGTGATAGAGATTCATGTTATTGTGATAGATTCCTTGATAGAATCCCTACTGCTTGATAGGGTATTGAATTTGTGTATACTTTGTTTGAATGAACGCCAAATTTTGGTTCCTGAGGTGTTATGGGCCCTCATAGACTGGAACATGGTGGATATTTGCCTTTTTTACCTTTTTAATAACATGTATTCGATGATAATATTTTATTTGTAGGGAGTATAGGCCCTCATGGATCCAAATTTGGGACATTGAGGATTGTTTTAGTGTTTCTTTTTTCTAGGCTCCGGAGTAGTTTCTGAGGATTACTCTCTAGAAAAACCCAAAATAAATTTTATTCTAGTACATAATTTTTTTGAGAACTCTACAAATATTTACAAATTTAATCCTTAAAAAAAATCATGAAATACATCATACAAAAACTATACCACTAGATATATTGTCTTTCATTTTTAAACATTACCTATTAGGAGCATCAACTACACCATTAGAGATGTGATCCTCCCAATCTTCCTCTAAAATAGTTATCTTGAATCTCATATAAATATTATTCTCCAATAAGAAATATTCAATTTAATGTTAAGATGGAAAGTAAATATTACTTTTATAGATGTCCATATGGTCTTTAAATAGGGTTAATCAATCCAAAACCAATAAAATATCAAATATTATCATGTCAAAGGTATAATAATATGACAGATTTCTAAATGATCATAATACAATTAGACATAAGGTATATCTCTTAATATTTTCTAACTGTTTTCCCAAGGGACTATAAATACACACATATTTTTTATAAAGTTCATATATCAATCCCAAATCAGATTATAATTGCAAAAAGTTAAATGAATAAGAAGATCATGTTTCAATAAAAGAATATGAAAGTTTAGTAGATTCTAGAATGATTCCTATCACTAGTAAAGGACCTTATCCACCATCTACCATAGACCTCTTAGTTTCAAAAACCCTACCAATGGTATCATGACTCCCTCATGGCCAAAAATGCTATCCAGAATAAGGTTTTACTGATTTTTAACATAAACATTCTTACATATTTCCCTAAACTCACTTATATAAATATGGTTAATTTCTTATAGTTACTTTTACACCAAGATGATCATACATTATATGAGTCTCTCTATGTGTCAATATCCTATAATCTCCAAAGGATCATCCCTTAAAAACCCTATAAGGTGACCATAATAATCATAATGATTGAATTACTTTAAATTATATGTATAATTTGGTCTAGTGTTTGTTAAATGACTATACTATAATCATATAATATATGGTCTCTGAGATTTGGTAAGAATAGAAGCCTTCTCACCTAAGGTACCCTTTACAAATCCAACTCATCCCACCTTTTCTCTACACTACTAATCCCACTAGATGATACCCCTCTATTTCCTCAGTCTAAAAGTTGGTCACTCACTACTTAAACTCCCCTAAAAAAATTCTTATAAATTAATACATTTTCTCCCATAATAGAAAGTAGAGAGGTTGAATAATATTACATGAGTTTAAAAAGACTATTGTAGTTCCATTTCTAAGATTCATTCCTTGATATTCTCCTCCCACTCTGATAAGATGTGAAATGGAGTAAATCTGTATGAATGGTTGTGTACACCACTATCATTATTCTCCTCATTCAGAGTTTCATGACATCTAAATATTTATTAAAAAAATGGATGTTAATATATAATTTCTTAATTAAATACCCTTGAAACAACTTTTAGGTCAAACCCTTCTATTTATTTTCATCTATTATCATAATCCTCCATCTACGAGAAATCCCTTTAACAATAATGTTCATTAATATTACATTGTATTGATTAGGGGTCTCAATTCTCTTAATAATGTTTTAAATGTCATGAAATCACTCTTTTATCTCATGTGGGGAGACATCACCCTGAAAAGTAAAAAATAAATAAAAATTTCATATCAGATAAGTAGCTATCATTTCTCGAGAAGTTACTCCCTTACCTATAGATTGGAGTATCTGATAAAGTCTCTCTAGGACCATAGGATAAATTATTTTTTTAACGAGAGGATATTTCTTATCTACTCCTTCCTATAAAAATATCATTAGTTATTTATGTATTATATTCTAAATTAAATTAGACAATCATATCATATTCTCCTATTAAATGAAAATAACTTAATAATTTTATTAACAACATACTAATGGTGTGGCTAAACCTCATCCCATATTTATCATTTACGCTAACAATTGTGCCTTTTTAAATAATTAAACATAAATATGAAAAAATTAAAAAATAGTTTCCCATCATAATAATTTTCATTTAATTGACAAGAAGAATAAAAAAACACATAATGATTTTATATTGTCAATTCGTCACCAATAAAAAATTTCAAATTCACTGTTTATTTATTATTGAGTTACTATTAATATAAACTGTTATATTATTTTACAATATAATTATCTAACACATAGAATCATAAAATATTTCATGTTACAATAAATGCCTTGATACAAGGACTTACACATCATACATGAGACACCTAAAAAATTAGTCTCAGATATGAAGTAAAAAAAATAAAACTCAAAAAACCACTGAGAACTCAAGATTCCACCATAATTATAGTTACAATACATATTTATGAGTTTCTTATCAAGTATATATATTTTTATCTCACAACAACTCTCAATATCATTTCCATGGATGATTATATAATTCAATTTTTTAATAAACTAACCTAATATACCAAAATAGTGTTTGGGATAGATGATTTGAGGTATTCATATGTGATTCCCAATCATCAGAGGATTGCCTACATACCAAGGGTGAGTAAAAAAAATATTGGGAATTGCTTTTTTTTATCAGGTAATCAATTAAAACATGTGAAAATTTTACTAGAAATTCAGCCCAACCTTTGAAAACATAGGAAATATCAAAAATAAAATATTATATTATATGCCTAGAAAAAATTATATGAAAAAATGGGTACCTGTATAAACATAAAAACTATCCTTTATATGTATATAACTCTAACTAGAAATGAAATCTAAACAGATATAATAACTACCAATCCAAGTCAAAATGAAACCTATAATGGATACATGATCCAATAAAGTGGAATTTCACTAAATATAATTAAAATACATCTATTTCATTTCATCAAATAGAAACATCACAACCATCACAAAACCATCTTCAAATAGTATAATTATCATCTGCTCAAAAGTTCCAAGACCCTTAGATTCTTCGTCTATAATATCTTCTTCCTTGGTTATTTACCTTTACCTATATCATGTTCAACAATTTCAAAACATAAACTCAAATAAAATGTGTAGATATGAGTACATTATACCCAATAAGGGGTCATCACTCGATCCCTAACAATTTTTTATAAACCCAATTGTATGTTGTAATAATATAAATTAGTAAGGTAGTAGATAAAATAAGAAGAATTTAATTAACTAATTTGATTAGTAAATAAAATAATAATTATTTATTATCATACTAATAAACTATAAAAAACACCAAAAAACTATATCAACCTACTCAAATAATATATACAGATGAACTGGAGGAGAAAGAGCTACCTGCATCCTCTATAAGTGGTGACACACACACACACACATCCCTATATATAAGGCCTCCCTTATCTTAGGAGGGGGCATAAGAAAATATATATCAATACCCATATATATATCCCTATATATGAGGAATCACTTTTCATTGGGAGAAAAATCATTATATATACATTTATCCGTACTTGTAATATCTTTAAATGCCAAAAAACCTATAATATTTTTGTTCAAGGCCTTCTCACAATGAACACTTTATAGTTACTTATCAACTAAATAATATATTTTATTTCAAATTTTGACATATTATTAATTATATTTTACAATCTTTGTGATAATGTTAAAGGTTTTCATCTTATGTGTTAAATATTATTTTATTTCATCAGCCTCTTTTTCCATTTTTTACTTCTAATCGCAAAATCCATTAATAAATTTGAATATATAAGAAAATAATTCAATTAGAAAAACCTTCAAATGATCATAAAACTCAATGTATAGGTATTTACCATATTCAATGAAACATTTACCACGTCTTGAACTATCCCCTTGATGGTATCTTTAATTAATAAATTCATTGAGATGTTTACCACTCTTACCACATTCATCCAGTGGTTATTCCTCTTCCTTATTAAAATATTTTCTTTTATTATTGACCTCTTATTTATTCATGTTTATCAAGGAATTATTTAAGGCCTATAAATATGTCTTAATATGGATGTGGATATATTCTTCTATATGTCACACGTATGATATCTCTTCTAAGATAACTTTAAATTTGCACTTCATATTGTAGAAAAGTAAAAATAATTGGGAAACAATCACTCTAATCAAAGACATAACAATGTGCTATGATTTTGTTTAAAATAGTAGAGTATATCAAATCATAGGGATCTTATAATCTGATACCAATTTAAAGTCCCAGTAGTATCATTAATACGCACCTAGGTAGCAGTGAATCGTGTGTTGTAAAATAATTTTTACGAATTAATTTTTTTTCATTTAAACATAAACTCTCTTTAGTCATATGAACCTCTCTATTCTATTCAGACTCAATTTAATATTCTTTGTTCACAAAATACACATACACAATAGAAAATAAAGCATGGTATTAAAGTAAGTCATGCATTATTTTAATAATGTTCTCCCAGAAGATGGGAAACCTACACATTTTCATGTTCAACTTCTGTTGTGAAATAAGTTATCCACTGTAAATATTTTAATCAATATATAAGTGTTTGTGAGTTTTTTTAACATAACCCACTCTCAAAATATTACATCAGTATGTGTTTTCACTATATTGTACATGTGAATTGAACTTCCACTATATGATGAAAGTGAACGGGTCATTATAATTCACCCTATAGTCTTAAAACTGGAATCACACATGATATAATCTAATCTTACATCCTCCATAATTTTTATAGTATGATTCCCAAGTATGAATCTAAATTAATAAAAGATGATATTTTTCCTCATTCAAAGAAATTTGACTGCCATAATGCTTTCAATCATAGCTCCTGAAACTCGGTCTTGGTTTTGTGCATAGCTTCCTAAATTCATTATAATTTATTTAATGTACTACTGAAATAATTCATCAAGATATATTGTATTAGAAATATCTTTCCTAGATATTAACCTAGATAGCACTAATAATATGAATTTTTTCTAGCCATATACATTGAAACTCACAAGAAATATCTTTCATTAGTAAATCTTTATTGTCTCTCTCATATATCTTCATTTCCTACTACTTATTATTCTTATTTTATTATTATTTGACCACTAGATAACCTTTACTAGTTTATATAGTTTCAGCCTCTTCTTCAAGAAGATCTTTGGCCTCTTGTCTAAATTCTCATCCCCTTTGTCGAGAGCTTCATTTATCTTATCACATTCAGACATACAACACTCAACATCATCAATGACAACTTCTTTACCTTATTTTTACTTTATTGATCTTCTAAACCACACTTGAAGATGAATTAAATTTATTCTTTCATTTATTATATCCGTAAATGGAATATTGTGTGTTCCGTTTTGTTTCTATAATAAAATCACTGTAATAAATCACTCACTTCAAGTCCCCTGATATTTCATGAAAACTATTTTGACTCAAGGGATATTCCAAAATCACCCTTAATAAATTCACCACACATAGCCAAATTAATCTACTACTCTTTATAACAACAAAAACATTGTCTTTTTCCTCAAAGTATTCAATAACACAAATCTTCCAAACATTATAAAATCTAAAACAAAGGGATTATATCATGCGGAGCTTCCTCATTTTGGGCTTCACTGCTTCTTCAATGTTCAATAAATTTTTAGCAATAAATTCAGAAATAAACCCCTATTAGAAGACTTAAATAAAAAATAATTATTATGATTATGTGAACTAGTGTACAATATTACCTTTAATACATCTTCATATAAATTTTTCTTGAAAAATTAAATAATTTATGTTTCAATTTAAGGATTTACATATTTAGGCAACTATGATATCCTCATCGATTCCTTAACATTTTCTCATCTCAATAATGTATAATGGATATTTATAAAAACATAATATATTTAAAATTAATGAAAAAATCTTCCATATGCCTTTATATTTCCTCTTTATATTCTTAAATCTAGAAACTTTAATTTTTACTCATCACTTTCTTAGATTTTCTCTAAGTCTAAAGTTATACATTGCAAGAAAACTCTATTTTTTATGACTTTGAAGTCATACGATGTACCAAAGTCATATGATCCTATATGGTACATTTCATATTAATTTAAATTTTTACTATAAAACCTCTATATTTTATACTATTTTTTTCACTAAATTTAATTTCTTCATTATCATGAAATATATGCAAACCTGATTCTAAATAAAGCATAATATAGTATACCATTATAACCTAACCATCAAATTGATGTAATTAATAGGGATAAACTGGTTTTTATAAATTTTGAAAAATATTATTGATAAATAAAATATATTAATTAATCATTAGACATTCTTTTAGTGATCACTTTATATGCTTCAGAAATATATTTGTCATCAAAAATTATTTTTACTAGTTTTTGTAAACAAATAATAAAATTGATTTTTAATCTTTTAGAAAATTTATTTGATAAAATGAACATAATATTTGAAATCATAATTTCAAAATTATCTTCTGTTAAATTTTTTATTTTTTTGAAAAGATTGATTTTTTGATGAATAGTGAAAATAGTTACTTTTGTTGAAAATTTACTTTTTCATCAAGAATTTTCACAATTTGATTTGATTTTAATTTTTTTTTTGAGTTCATAATAATTTTTAAAATATTATTAATAATCCAATTTAGGTTATTGGAATTAATTTTACGTATAATTTTTGAATAAAGTAATTTAATTTCTTATAGAGACATTTTATCTTGAAAACCACTTTTTCATCGCGTTTTTCATGTTCAGTTTTAAATAAAATTATTCCAATCAGATGAATTGAATTTAAAATAATGTATTCCATATTTTCAACCCACATAATTCATATTAATTAATAAGTTTAGTTAATTTTTTTGTTAGGTTGAATAGTAAAAATAAAAAAAATTACCATGCTTAAGGTTAAAAACAAGTTTATAGGGGGTCAAACCAAGAGACAAGAGTTAGATTAAAATTTTAACTTGTATGACTACTATTAGATGGTCATATAAAGACCTTATAATAGATAAAATGATAATATATGTCTATTTTTATGAATTTTAATTGAATAATAATTTATTATAATTTATTCTTTTTTGAAATTTCATATGTATCCTCTCCCACACTTATAAAAGAACAACCCTCATTTCTCTTCTTCATCGAAATTTAATCCATAAAGATTGATAAATACTAAATAAATTCTCTTATAAATATCTCTATCTGTGAATGGGAGGTTTTTTTTTCTTAAAAAACCATTCCAACTCACCTTATGAAAGGATTAAAAGGTGTCCCTCCAAAGAATAGAAAATCCTCTTACCTGACCTATTTCGATTTATCTCCTCTTCTAACTCACCTAAATATATGGTATTAATTAAATAATAATAAATTATGTTTCCTAAATATCATGAAATTTAATTATAATTATCTAACCACCAATATCCACCCTCTATTCAATCAAATGGGAAGAGAAAGTATCGCTCATGAATATGTATAAATTACAACCTCCACATAGTAAATAAATTCATCTTCCATCACCACATTTCATGTATTGTTATTATTATTGATTTAAATATTATATATTATATTTAAGTAATAATTATTTTTCAATAATTTTAATATCATATCATCCTTATTACCTTCCGATCCATTATAAATGATAGTATCCCTCATGGGTACTTGAGAACTAATGCCTCCACGAAGTGATGTGATTTTTTAATCCATTATTTAAATAAAAAATAATAAGGATATATTTATTGAATATTTATGATATATGATATATAATAATGATTCTGAAAATTTTAATAATTATATACCTTTCTTTTTTTCATCTTTTAAAAGTGAAAATAACGTTCATGTGTGCGTACAACCTATGATCTCCGAGAATAGTGTATTTCATTTTTCTATCTCTATCTTATACAGATTACTCTAAATATATATATAAATAATATATATGATATTTTTATAATGATTATAATTCTCTATATGATCTAAATAAGATCAAATTGCAAGTAATTAAATTGAAAAACCAATTTTAATTGGAAAAATGAAACAGTTAACACCCAAAAATGATGTTATTAATAAAGAATTATTAATAAATAGTTTTTGAAATGTTATAAGTGAATCTATATAAGATTATAATTTTTTAAATTGTTATTTTAAAGAACTATAATAAATTTAAATTTTTTATACTTTATTTTACATAACTTTTGAAGTAATCTAAACTTTAGGTAAGGGATTTATGTTACAATCTCATTGTTTACCGAGATTATTTATGATAAAGTTTTTGAAAAAGATATTTTTTGACCTATATCTCAATAATACCATGACTCTTATTATCCAATGTTTATTATTGGATATTAAATTTTTTATATCATTTATTTCTCTTTAATATCTGAATATAATAAAATAATGTATTTATGAAAACTCCCGCTTTATTTCTCTATTCCATCAAAAATCATTTCTCTTTCATATCCAAATTTTATAAAACAATTCATAAGAATATTTTTATTATTATACTATGATTTTATAAAGTCATTTTTACACATTAATGACCTTTTTACAAAATGTTTTAAAAGGAATAATCTTTTATTTTCAAAAAGAGGTGCTTTTTACTTTTTACTGAAAATGTGAAATGAATATTTTCTTAATTACATGGAATAAACCAAATTTCAATTTATCAGGACTGTTCAATGATTTGAAGAATACTTACACGTTTTTGAGGTTCTTTTTATAGAAAATTTGGCCATACTATTTTGAATTTTTAATGATTTTAGAGAATTCATTTCTACGTAAAACTATTTTTTTCCTTTATCAAATATTAAAAGAGGTGTTTTAATAGAATTTTCATTTCTAATAACATCCTTTTATGTTACTTATGATTTATTAGGGATGCCCTCCAAGCATAATAACCTTAATATATTTCTATATGTTTCATGATCATGATAATGCCATGTTTTTTTAGAAACCCATTAATTTCCAATGAGTTGTGATATGAGGAAATGTTGAAATGTTTACGAAACCCATTTTATTTCCATAGGTTATGATATATGATTAAGGTTTAATGATCTTGTCGAAAAAATATGAATGGATAATTATTATGTGATTGGTTGGAGAAATATTATATTGCATGTCAACACATTGGGTAAAGATATAAATCTCATGAGATAAAAAGGTATGTAATGGGGAGTAAAACTAGTTTAGTAAGGGGCTCTCTCTGTTATGGTAGTCTTGGGAGTGAACGATAAATTTGGATATTATGGAATAAGGATTGAACATAATATAATATGATATTATTAGAATTAATACTTGACTAATGAAATTATTTTATATCCTTATGTGTATGCCAAAAAATTATGTTTTGTGTCTATTTTATTCAATAATAACTCATGTTATTTGATTCTTTTATGATTCATGTCTTATGAAATACCACAATTTTTCCATGAATAATGATTACGATATTTAAAATAATGTGTATGGATTTCAAATATTAAAATCACGTTCTAATTCCCTTAAGATCATTTTATGTTTAAGTGATCATTGATATCTCTCTTATTTACCCTTACTGAGCATCTAAGCTCTCCCTTTCTTATGTTACCTTTCCCTAGGATATAAAGAATGGTTTTATGTATGATATGTCCAATAAGGGTGATATTTATGAATACAATAGTGTGAGTTCATATAGATATATTATTAACAAGTTTTTTATGTATCCATGTTTCCAAATACCCTAGAACATTATGATCTTGGTGTGGATCATAATTTTGTATATTGAATAATCATCTAATAAAAAGTCTTGTTTAAGAATGAAATTTATGGGTAACTATAGTTGGAGTTAAACAAAGGTTTAGTTAACGTTTAAAAGAAGGATGAGAAACCTTATAATGATCCTAAGTATTAGATAACATCCTAAGTTATGGTAAGGAAAGAAGAATGTTTTTCCTAGAAAAAATATCTATTTCCTAATAATTCACATGGATGTGGTTTTGGAATAGATTTATCTGTGGGTAATAACCTCGAAAATATTTGGTCAAGTATATCTCAGCCTTGATTTTGGGGATTAGTGATTATTTCTTGACTACATACATGGTTTGATACTCCTAGGGGATATTCTTGGGTTAATTCATATATCATTTGTAAACAGTTATGAATTATTTAAATATATGATAATCATGTATGACCTATGTTAAACCTAAATAGTCATATATTTAAAAAAGGTTTCATGATTTAGATATCCAAAAAATAATTTTTCATTATTATGTGGCTTCCCACAAGGATTATTGTTGCTTAAATTATGATTTTTAGTCCTATTCAATGGTTAAAACCCAAAAGAATCTTATTAATGTTGAATGTGTTATAAAAATCAATGATTTTCATCCTTATTAACTAAATTTTATGGGAGCTATAATTTCAAATATTATTTTTAGACTTACATAACATTTTCAAGATATGAATCATGTCAATGTTACATATGAGTAAAGAAAGGCACAACATTCTATTGAGTACTTCATGATGTAATATCCACCTTATTTTTGTGCTTCCATTGATCCAAGAGTTTTCTAATAATAAGTTAGTACTACTGAAAAGATATTTTCCATTCTCAATATTTTGAAAAATACAAAAATTATATATTTATCATTTGGAAGCCGTAGAAGATCAATGGTGTACAATTATAAATAATACAAGTCAATATAGAGAAATATAATCCATAAAGTGGGATTTGTTTAAGAGATTAAATTTTCAATAAGTGTTGTTTCGAATGTTTTACTTTCTAAAATTTCTATCCTTAGTTTTGAAAATCACAAAAAAAAATTATTAGAAACAATGTTTTACTCTATTTATAATTCAAACAAAATTTAGATGGTTTTTGAAAAAATATTTTTAATCTACTAGATACATAAATATTTCTAAACTAACTAATAATAAATTTTAACACTATTTTTGTTCCGTCAGACTGACTATGTCTATTCCATCAGACTAACTCTTTCTAGTCTATCAGATTGACTATGTTTGGTCCATTAGGCAGACTAAGTCTGATCCATCAAGGTGAATAGTTATAGTCCATTGGGTTAAAAAATTCTAGATAATATGAATAATATTTTCTACTCCATCATATTGATGAAGTTCTACCATAATTTTAATAACTATAGTACATCATATAGAAAAATTCTAATCGATCAGACAAACTAAGTGTAGTCCATCAGACTTATTGAATTTATTCCATCAGACTGATGGAGTTTATTCCATCATACTGACCATGTTTAGTTCATCGAGCTAACGTTATTTTTGATCCATTGACTAAACATAATTTATTCCATAAGAATATTAATGTTTATAAAAAATTGGTCATAATTATCTCTACAGGATGGAATACATTTATATCTTTGTGACGATGGAATCAAAATGACATCGGAAGAATATGTAAAGAACATGGTGAGTTTTTGAGACAGAGAACACCTGATTCCATTGAAAAAAACTCTAAGAGTCATGAAACATGTACGTTTGAGTTGTTCCTATAGATATAATTTCAATTGAAGATCTAGGTGTAGATGCTTTTGTGAATCAACTCATCAGAATCATACTCTAATGTAACATCTACTTAGTTACACTTTATAAATATTCAGAGCGATTTTTTAAAGTAATTCTATTGATGATGTAAATTCATTATAAATTTTTTTCATTTTGTTTTGTTTTTCCAGATATGGTTCTAGATCAGTGGACTTTGGAGATAGGAAGAATGTTAATTTTGATATGGCTGATCGGTGCTTTCGAGGGCTTGTAATATAGAGATTTTGATCATTGTGATTGAGGGATTTATAGTTGTGGAAAGACAACCCTTATAGTTAGGTTGAAACCTGAGGATACCCAATTTCAGGGTTTTTGACTTCCTTTACTCTTATGTTTATAGAGTATATATTTTATATAATTATTTTTATATGTTATTCATACTTTTGTTTTAATATTTTCTATAAATTTATTCAAAAACATTATTATATCTTCTATGAAATTGTATATATTGTTTTACTTCTTATAGGTTATGTCCACTAAGACAAATACCCCGAGAGGGGGTGAATTAGGGCATGATAGATTGAAATTAATTCCTATTATGATCTTGTTTTGTTGTAAAAAACACACACTTCACTATTTCTCTGGTAGCAATATATTAACATAAATGAAATCATGCACATGGCACATCGATTTTACTTGGTTCACCTTCACTAGGATACATCTTGGGAGCATACAATGGTGATATATCGATGTACCAAATACACTAAATCTCATAGACAATTAAAAGGTCTGGGCCAGATAAGTTCTATGCCCAGGCTCATTGCCTTTACAAGATTTTGGGTATGGCCAATGCATTTTCATGGGTCACTCTCTATGTCTCTCTGCTAGCTCACTGCCAGTGGAAAAGATCACCATATTCTACTTCCTTCACTCACTACTCTTGGTAGGGATCCACTCATAGTTTATGGACTGGTAGGTCCCTTTATTTTCACGTAATCACACATCATTAGTTCTTCATAGATGCTCTGTTGAAGTCCATTTTTCACCTGTACTTGAAATCCACTTTTCCGTTTATAGTTATCATAAATTACATTTGTGGAATATTTATGTCCCCTCACGAACCACCTAATTATTCCATGAACCATGCAATGCATATTCTTTGTGGACTTCCTATTCTGTGAACTGTGTCTACTTTCTTCACTGCATACATCAGCTACATACTGCTCCCATAAACTACTCTCATGTACAGCCTCCGCAAACTAGACTCTCTTATTCCACTAATTGCCACTTTCATAGACCACTACTTCTCCATGAACCAGTTATGCTTTGTGTACCATTTTTCATTGTGGGCTACAATTCCCCACAAAACCCTTTCGTGGAACTACTTCTGTGAACTGCTTCACCCTTTGTAGAATCCTTCCTTGCAAACCACCTTCTGACTTAGCCAAATTCTCAGAGAAAAGAAGTTTTGATATAAATTCAACTCTCCCTTAACGATGGGATTAGTGGTCCATATATAGTAAAATAGATCCAAAAAATACACTAATATGATATTTCTTTAATATTCACCGCATACCATGCAATTGAAAACCATTTTCTTAATGCGGTTGTGTACTACCTTTCTTCTTTCTCAGTGGCCCAAATCACTGTTATATTTTCGAAAATTATGTCTTTAATAGTTTTAAAAATCACTGCCTCTTTTTATTAAATGATAAGTCATCCTGTTTACCATAATCCTCTTGTGACCTATATGTCATCCAGTGAATTGCTTTTGCAAACTATTCACCTTCTGAAAACCACAATCCTCCTTATGAACCATTTCACCTTCTCTAAACCATTCCATATACCTTATTTGTAATCCATGAACTATACTTTGTGGTCTTCATACTGTTCATTCCAACTAAGTAATCATTCACCTCAAAAAAACTCTCAATTTTGAGGCCCAAAACATTAGAAAATACTGGTAAATTGTGCCACCTTAAACACCTACTTCAGAAAAGACCATTCATACTCATTTGTGGTTATCTAGTCGTATCAACAATCCAAATCCCACCCAAAACATACCATGAGAAAAACGTGACATATTTTTTCCAACATCGTAACTTTATTAAATTCCAATATCTTGGAAAATATTTGTTTTAGATATAGAGACTCTGAACATTAGAGGATATCTAATTTTAATAAAAAATAACCAAGATTCTTGGGTTTTTAGTTAGTTTAAAAATTTTAAACTACAATAACCCCCCCCCCCCCACCCCATTTTATCCATTTATATACTCTTTGATCCAAAAAATTGGTTTTAGACTAAGTTATTCTACCTAAATTTCTAGTTTTTTCTTCTTTTTCTCTAAGAAAGATTCTAAAGTTGTATAATTTTTTTTATAAACTATTGTTTTGAGGTTTTTTATAAACTATTTTACATTAATATATATTTTCTAAAAATATTATTTTTAATATATTAAAATATGAAAGGTTTAAATTTAAAATTTTATGAGAATCATAATCTTAGAAGACCACTGATTTTATATGGGTATAATTATTAAGATTGGATATATTACTTGAAAACTATTTTGATTAACACTAAATTATATATGTTTTTTATGTTTACTAGGAATTATCAAACACTAAGAAATAAGTTTCTATAATTAAAAATAAAAAAATATTGAATATCAATATATTTATCCTGTTATGAATAATTTTTATGTTATATAGTAAGGAATTTATACTCTCGAATTTCTTCTTGTGAATCCATGAACAATATTTTGATGAATTTGTAGATTATTTATTTTTCTACATCTAATGTCATATGAACTATAAGTGAAAAGATTATAGCATTTTATCAATCAATTGATATCTTACTTGGAGAATTAGTTCCTAATGTGCATCAAAGATTCATTAAAATCTCTAATAGTTTTCAGTCTATGGGTGATAAAGATCTTGAAGATGATATTTTAGTTGAAAAGATCATTAAAATTATTCTAGGAGAGTGGGAATCCAATAGAAGGAATCTTGATGATAAAAAATAGATTAAAATTTGATTTTAGATAATTTGATTGGTTCTCTTATATAGTATTAAGGAATATTGAAAATAGATTTGGAAAAATCAAATAAGAATAATGTGGTAGCTTTTCCTTCTAATTTAGCTATTTATAATAATGTGAGATCTACTGAGAATATATATAAGTCTTCCAAGAAATATAAGGTTCAAGTTTAAATATTGATTATTTCTTCTGAGATGTATGATAATGATTTAGCCAATAATTCTAAGATAATGAATAATATTTTTTGGAAGAATGATTTTAGATATAAGTTTAAAAATAATTTTAAGGGTAAATGTGAGAACAAGTATTATTCTGAAATGATATGTTATGAGTGTAATACACATGGTCATATAAGACTATAATTTTCCATGATTAAGAGAAAATATATTAAGGATGTAAATACTAAGAGGAATTTTAAATTTTTCACTAGATATAAGGGTATGAAAATTCTGAATGATATGGATACTTAGAGTTATAGTAGAGGTGGTAGTTCTTCAAATAATTCACTAGACAATGAAATTAAATATCAGAGGAATATTAGTTTCTTTTCTAAAATTGAAGATAATAATTTTTCTAAGTCTATGGTATATGATGAAACCTTTATTATTCTTACCTTGAATGTTAATTCACCTGATAGAGAAATTGAAAAAAATTATATATATTCTGATGAGTAATATAATTCATTTAAATATAAAAATACTTCATCTCTATTTTGGAATGCTTCATGATTCTATAAACATTTAGAAAACCAAAATTGAAATGTTTCTAAAAAACATGGTGTTGTTGAGGAAAAACATGCCATATAAAATTCAAGAATACCTATTATTACTACTCTAATTAAAAATATTTCAAGCTATAGATAATTCTAATCCTGATAAAACTAATTTTTCAAAAGAGTTAAAAAAATATAATCTTGAAAAGATTAATCATTCAAAAGAGATAGAAAAACATATTTCTAGTAAAACTTCTTATTGATGATAAAAATTTATTTTTGAAACTAAATTCTTGAAATTTAATGTCTAAAAAATTACTTTAAACATTTACTATTGGAAAATAATACGTGGATAACATTTATAGATATATAAAACCTCATTGGGATGTGTCTTGATTGGGTTTTACGAAAAATAAACCAAATTTTCCAAAAAACTATTTGGTTCCAAAAAATTGCCCCATTCAATAAAAAATATCAATGTGGATGACATTTAAAGAATATATTCTCTTTAAATTAAGTAAAATATTTTGGCTTTAACAAATGTTAATTTTATAAATAATTTACAATTTCTTAATATAGTAAAGTTGGAATGATGTGGATTCTAAAAATTTTATTTTCTAATAATGTTGGACCCCAGTAGGATAGGGTTGAAATAAATTATTATTCATACATTCATGAAAATAATAAGTGTACCAATCGAAATTAAATTTGGTACATAGAATGTGGATGTTTAATAAATATGACTAAGAATAAGGATTTATTTAATAATATTATTAAAATGAATGGTTTCAATGTTTCCTATGGTAAAAATGCTCATAAAAAATTATGGGAATATGTAACATTTTTCTTCATGGTAATGACTTTATTGAAAATATTTTATTTGTTTTAGGTATTAATAAAAACCTTATTAATAGTAGTCAATTATGGGATGGGTTTTATCTACTGAACTTCATTAATGATAAATTTATTTTATATAGTTTCAAAGATAAATTTATTATTTCTTCGAGTAGGCATGAGAATGTTTACACCCATAACATAGAATACCTTAAGAGATAATATCTACCATGCCTTATCATAATGGAAGATCAATATTGGTTATGGAAAAGAATATTTGTATAATATAATTTTATATATTTATATAAACGGTTTTTTAAAGGACTAGTTAAATATTTACCAGATCATAAGTTAGATTATTCTAAATTTTATGATCCTTGTCAATTTGGAATGTAATTTAAGTCAATTTTTAAATCTATTAGTGTGGTCTAAAATTATGATGCATAACAATTAGTTCATATGGATTTATTTAGTCCCACAAATACTAGAAGTATTTTTGGAAAATACGAGGTATATTATTTAGTTGAAGGTTACACTATATATACATTGGTTTATTTTCTAGAGAAAAAATGTTGAAGGTATATTTCAATTTAATTTTTTTCCATTTTTTAAATTTGAAAAATATATTCTTGATAACTATTCATAGTGATTATAGGGTAGATTTTGTAAATTCTGAATTTGAAATTATTTGTACTTAAAATGTTATAGTACATTACTTTAAAGCACCTATAACTCCATAGAAAATTTGTGTAGTTCAAAGAATAAATAGAGTTCTTTGTGAGATTACAAGAACTATGATGAGTGAATACACAATTGATTAAAATATTTTGGTTGAATCAACTATTACTACCTACTATACTATAAATCTTAATTTAATAAGTCCCTTTTTAAATAAATATCATTATGTGTTGTGTACTCGATGAAATCAAAGATTTCATACATGAAAGTTGTTGGTTGAAAAGTGTTTATTCTGAATAATAAAGACAATTTACATAAATTGTCTCAAAAAATTCATGAAGGAATATTTATTAGATATTTTAAAACTATTAAGGCCTATAGTATTTAAAAAATAACTATTGAGGAAATGATTCATATTAAATTTGATGAAACTGATCCATTTATTTTAAAAAAATCCCAATTCACATATTTGGATGTTATTTTAAAAAATGATTTTGAAACCATGTTTGAATGTATTTCTTATGAAAGAACAAATAATGATTTATTTATGGTCTACCTCTAGAATAATCTCTACCTATTTTTGAAGAACATGGTTTTATAAACCCAAGTAATTGGTTGATCGTTAGGAATCACCCCAGTGATAATTTCATTGGTGATGTTTATCAACTTTTTATAACTATATGATCCTTAAGAAACTAAATTTATCATTGTTCGTTTTTTTCACAATTTGAACCTAAGACTCTATCTGTGGATTTAGGTGATGACTATTATATGAAATCTATATAATATGAACTCAATGAATTTGATAGGAATATATTTTAGACTTTAGTTTAATGACCTAAATATTCATCTATTATTGGTGTAATGTTTTTTTAGAAATAACTGTGATTAAAATGGAAATATTGTTATAAATAAAGATAGAATTTTTATAAAAGTTTATAATCAACAATAGGTAATATGATGTGAAGAGAAATATTCTCTAGTAGATATACTTGAAGCTATATATATTCTTCTAGCATAAACGACATTTCTTAATTTCAAAATTTTTCAAATGGATGTGAAGTGTTATTTTCTTAATGGATATATGTGGGAGGATGTTTATATAGAAAAGAAATCTGGTTTTAAAAAATAAAAAATATCTATACCATGTATTTAGACTTTCTAAGGCTATTTATGGACTTAAAAATCCCCGAGATCCAAGTATGATCGATTAATTAGATTTTTGTTTTAAAAAAATTTTCTTAATGGAGATTGAGATCCAAAAAAATATTTAAATGATTTATAAGAAAACTATCATTTTTTAATTTTATATTGGTTACATTATATTTTGATCTACTTCAAAATATCATACAAATTCTCATGGGTATTTTATGAAATCTGAGCTCGACATGAGAATGATGGGGGAACATACTTATTTTATTGGTTTTAAAATTTTACAAAAACCATATGGAACATTTATATATCAAGATAATTATATAAAATATATTATTAATAAATTTGGATATAAAAACACTAAACATATTATTCCTCATATTGGTGACTTATATATTTTAGATATTAATGAATCTGGGAAACCATTTGATCAAAATAGATATAGGGTAATGATTGGAAAATTATTATACTTAATATCTAGTCATATAGATTTAATGTTTTTCTATATCCTTGTGTGAAACAAATAAACATAATTAATATGATTCCAATCTTTAGGATATAAATAGAATTTTCTATTATGTTGAGGAACTATGGATCTAAGATTATTTTACTCTTCAAGAAATTATTTCGAACCTAAAATTTTATCAGATCCTAAATTTAGTGGATTTAAAATTCCTAGAAAAATTACATTTGGAACTTTTAGTTTCGTAAGATTTTCTTTAGTTTCTTTTTATTTTAATAATCATAATTCAGTAGAACATTCCATTACTGAAGCTGAATATACAGAAGTTGGAAGTTGTTGTGGTCAGCTGTTTTGGACGAAACAAACACTCACTATCTTTGGCTTTAGTTTTAGTAAGACTCCATTTATTTGTGTAAACACAAGGGACATAGATTTAAGTAAAACCCCATCACATCATTCACAAGCTATGAACCTAGATATAAGAAATTGTTTCCTTCTGAACAACACAAAAAAAGGATATATATTTTTACATTTCATCAGAATATAAGAACAACATACTCATATATTTAATAAACCCATTAATTGTAATAGATATGAATATATTAAATAGAGGCTAGGAAAATTCAATAATAAATTATCATTCATATCAACTTATTCTTTATCCATATCCTTGTGGTAATAAACTCTATTTCAAAGGGGCATGGGTTATATATATTTTTCCATTGGTTTGTATAAATATTTTAGTTTTTCTAAAAACGTTGGTTTTTAAAAAAAAGATATGTATTTTAAAACATTTGTTTTTAAAAATTATTTATTTTTTAAAAAAAATTCTTAAATTTATTTTTCTGCAAACTATAATTTTTCTAATTTGTTTTCTAAAAACATTTTTTTTCTATTTTATTGGTTTTCCTAATTTTTTTATTGGAAAAAACTTATTTTATAAAATTAATAAGAATAATTACAATGTAATATTTCCCATATAATGTTTCAATTTTACTCTAAGAGATAATTTCTGATATTTAGATTTTATTATACTTTTATATTATCCTTATACGTTGTATATATTTTTTTTAGTTTTAAAAACTATCAATTTTTTTAAAAATCTTTACATTTTTTCAGACAATAAGCTCCTCTGGTGATATTTTTCTTAAAAACCATTAACATTTTAAATTTCATATTTAATATTTTGGGGATAAAAATTAATAATTGGTTCATATATGGGTTTTATTTTGGGATATCATATTTCTTGAAGCCGAAAGGTCACCCTTGAGCCTATAAAAACAATTGTGTGTCACCACATTCCACAGTGATTTCTCATACTGGTCTCAACTCTTGGCCCCCAAATATATGGGGCATCTAATTGTTTAGAATTCATCTGATGAGTTTTTTCCTTGTCCGACCAGTAATATTCCTCATTCTTTACAAAATTAATTCTTCCGATGAAATTAAAAATTGAGAAGTGGTGATGGGAGGGTTGATTAAAAATTCATTTTTTATATAAATCATTTATTTCTAAAGTAAGTTTTCGAGTTTTAGGGATGTGAAAAGGTATGTGTTGAAAAATAATATTTTGATCTTAATTATCCAATGATAGCTAAGGAGGTTTACCCTTTTGTGTTTTTAGTGTTAAATATTGTTAGTAGGTAATTATGTTCAAAAACATTTATGAATGTTATAAGATGAATATTCAATTAGTGTTTAGAAGGATAATTATTTCTAGAAACCTGCAATATTCACACAAATATTGGTAGTTTTAAAAAGGCTAAGTTTGGGACTTCTTTATTTACTACGTATCCAAAGATAAGTAATTATTTTTATTTAACACTGGATGAAATAGTTATAATTATTTAGATGCAATGGTATCTTATCCCAAGGAACAGAAATAGTGATAATTTTAAAGTTTTATATATCTTTTTCTTATATTTATTGGTGAATATGAGGATTTTTTATTTAGTGATGTTTGTTTATCTATTGAAGTTGTTAGAAAAATTTCTATGATTTTGATGATTTTTTTGTTTCCATGTTTCATCAAATAAATCAAAGAAAATTTCATGAATATGATGAAAATTAATAATTAATAAATTGTTGTATGAGAGAAGATTTATTTGATATTTGAAGAAACTATTTCTAGATAGAAACCAGTGTTTGTGTTATACATGAAGATTTTTTTTGAAAAATCATAAAAAGATATGTATGATATAGAAGTACTTCAACTAAAGCATAAGATTTATGAAAATTGGAAAGTAAGTTCATCCCCACTATAGAAGAAAACAAAATGAAATGTCCGGTGTGGCCTACATAGAGTTAATGAAGCACAAAGCTGAAATTAATCCCGGTGTTCCAAAGTTTGGTCTTGATAAGGAAGAGACTAGCTTTTCAGGAAATTTCTCATGAAGTTGTGAATGTTGAAGAGAATAATAAGAACCAAGAAAATATTTGATAAATATAAATATTTTGAAATACATGAATGGTGTGGAGAGACAACACTAAGACTTCTATGTTGCTGATCATGAAGGATCTCTTTCAATTTATCCATTATTAGTTTTTCAACTAATACATTATTTGTCCAATCCTGAATCAATTCCACCAATGTCTGATGTTTCTCAATATTTTTCATCAGAACCATAACATATTGAAACATCCAAATTTTCTATACCTATAGGGAATGTAAAAAAAAGTATTTTTATAGTTCATAAATATGTTTTATAATGTTTATATGTTTATCTTAAAGAATGTGTGATGAAATATAGGAAATTAATTTTAGAATTGATTGAAATTTAGAAAAAGGTTTTTTAAAAAAATTAGAAGAAGAGTCAAAATAATCATAAGGAGTGGTATAAGAAATAGAATAAAAATAAAAATAATAAAATGAAGAAGGGAGTTTATTCAAGTCATATTTTTAACACTCAGCCTAAAAAATATGTTGAGTTTAAAATTTTGGAGAAACAAAAAGGTTTTGGGAAGGAAACATAAAATAAAAAATCTCATAAAAATTTATCAAACAAGTGTGATTCTGATAATAATTTTGATTTTTTTGTAGTATCATATGCTATGAAGAAAAAGATAAAGGGAAATTAGATTTTCGTAATTCTCATTCTCTAATTTTTGATGTGTTACTGGATGCAACATTTTCCCAATATAGTGAATCTGATCAAGTGGATGAAATTTGATTTAATAATTTTAATGAAACTTTGAAAAATATTATTGATTATATTCCATATTTTTTCAGTACTGAATTTATATTAAATAACATTAAAATAAGGATGAAATTTTTATAAAACTATTATGATTTGAAATAGATATCTGACACCATTGTAAAAAATGAGGATGATTTCAAATCCATCAAGGATTATTTTAAGTTAGAAAGTATAAGGGTAAAGAAAATTGTTAAATGGTTGGAAAAAAAATAACGATACATAAAATTTTAACATTACCAAATTAAAGATGTTAAGAAGTCATATTTTTATATTTCTGGTTCTTTAGGAAATTTTTTTTCTGATGTTCTGAAGATGTATAAACTTGTTGATCAGTTAAAGAATTTTAAAAAATCTCAATATCATTAAATATTGGATCTATAGAAATATAATTTTTCACTCTAAGAATATTTTTTGAAGTTGAAATAAGAGAATATAAAAAATAAATTTTGTTGAAGAATATGTTATCATTATGAAGAAATAGATTCAAGAGATTCATTTTATAGAAGAAAAGTTTTCTATGTTATAATTATTGGAAAATGATTTAGAAAAGAATAAATATTAATTTATAAATATTAAATTTTATTTAAATAAATTTTAGAAGAAGGAATTATTATTATTTTTCTTCAAACTCTAAATGTTGTAAAAATTCAAACTTTGGATTGAATATTTTTTTGAATAAATAATTTTCCATATATTATTTTTTTAATGTTTTTTCAGTCATAGTTAGTAGAATTTTCATTCAATATTCATGGATGAATGTATATTTAAACATTTTTTTATTTTTTGTTTTATAATATTTCAAGCAAACATTCTACCACCTTTATTCTTTTTTAAAATCATAATGCAGGAGAATTTATTGGATGATATTTTTTGGGGGCATAATTTATTGGAGTGGATTTTATTAAGGAGAATTTATTTCTAAAAAGTTATAATCTTACAAATGTTATAACAGGTTCTTTAGATAATGTTTATTAAACAAAAAATGATTTATAAAGATGGATGGATATAATAAGGAGAGGGGGAAAATTGTTTTTAAGTAGAATAATAAAAATTATATTTATGAATGAATTGAGGGATTTTATGTTATTCAAAAACATTAATTTTTCTCTATAATTGTTTTTTTATGATTTTCAAAAATTGTTGGATGGGGAGTCAAAAATTTTAATTTCTATAATTTATGTCCATATTTTTTAAAATAACAACATACTTTCTAAAAAACATTGTTTTACTATATTTACTTTTCCTATGTATTTATAAATTTTTTTGTAGAAATTTTTTTATTCTATAGTATTTAGAAATATTTGTGAACTGATAAATTTAAAATTTCTACTCTCTTATTCATCTATTGATCATACTATGTCAAGTCCATCAAAATGATAAATTCTGATCCATCTTATTGACTAACTCTGATCTATTAGAATGATGAAATCTTGTCCATCAGATAAAAAAAGTCCAAACCACTAGATTGATGAAGTCTACTACGTATGATTGATAATGTCCTGCCTATTGGGCTGAGAAAGTCATTTCCATTTATTTGATGAAGTCCAGACCATCAGACTGACTGAGTTTACTCTATCAGATTGATTGTGCTTAATCCATCGAACTAACTATGTTTAGCCCATCAGATAGACCAAGTCTGGTCCATCGGACTAATGTTGTTTTTGATCCATTTGACAAAACAAAATATATTCTATTGGAATAATAATTTTTATAATCGTATGTTCATAATTATTTATACAATATGAAATACTTTTATAGAATTTTAAAAATTCTATCAAAATAACATTGGATTGTGATGTATAGAACATATTAATCTATCAAGATAGATCACATCTGAGGACCCCACATCTAACTCTGGTAATCATGTAATATGACCATTGGATGTGTTATTATAAATAGAGGTTTATTCAAGGAATTGGGTACAATTTTTTTTGAATCAAACCATGATAATAGTACTCTATTGTAACATCTCATTACATATGTTTTGTAAATATTTAGAGAGTTTTTTCTATGAAATCTAGTTAAAAATTGTATATTTCAAAGAATAGTTTTTATTTGTTTTCTTTATCTATGTTTATTTCAATGACTTATAGGGATTCTAATACTAATAATTACTATATGGATGATCAAGGCATTCACATGCTACAAAGATAGTGATTTTGATATTTTTTATGAAGGTCTTTTTTACAGTAGAATGATAGACATTACTGTTAGGAAAAAAATTAGGGATACCCTTTGTTAGGGTTTTTGTCTTCCTTAACTTTTATAGTTAAAGAGTATAAATATTTTATAAATAATTTTATAATTCATTATTTGTTTTGTTTTATTAGTTTTCTTTTACATTTATCTTTAAGTTTATTATTTCATTAACTAATTTGTTTAGAAGGTTTTACTTCTTAAAATATTACTAAATTCTAATATCTCTGAAAAATTGTGTGTCTGATACAAGAAACATTTTACATCAGATAATATCTAAGTCTGAAAAAACCTAATTAATGGGTTGGGATTTTTAGTAAGTTTATGTTTTTTAAACTACATTTTACTTCCCTTATTTAATCCATTTATATAATATTTTATCCTATAATAAGTATTTTTTTATTCTCTATATGAATGTGGAGAAATAATTCCATAAGTTAAAGAGGAATTAAGTTGAATCCATTAGTACCTATAAGGAAAATTTTACAAGACTTATGATGTATGGTTCTGCTGTTATCATCTTTTCTGTAAGTAAGATTGGTCAATTTTTTAATGGCTTTGATCCAAGTCTTCTATGAGTGTTATATATAAGTAACTTTAGTAGCTATGAAGAAATTGTTTTATGGGATATCAAGGTGAATATAGAGATCTATGTGACACATTAGTCTCATGGTTTTTTTTAGAAAATAAATATATTATTAAAATGAAATTATAAAAATCATATTGAGAAGAAGTTGAGATTTCATTCATGCTCAAAGTATGAAAGGGAACATGGAGAAAATTTTCTTAAGGGTTATTGTAAATACTTTACATGTGGAAAAGAAGTTCATCTGTAAATTGAATTCTAAAGTGATATGAAGAGTAAGTTAGATAATTATTGATAAAAATTACCATATAATGCACCACATACACTCAATGTTTCAAAATAGATGAGTTTGGGAATTATTTTAACCTATTCTCAAATCCAAAGTTCAATGATGATGATCAATATTAGTAATGTATTAAGCCTAGAGAAAATGGAAATATCATGTGAGCGCTATTGATGATGAGGGTTAGGATAATGAAACGGTAAATGGAAAACTTACCATCCATTCTATAATCGTTAAGGTATTATTTTATTCTATATTTACCCACTCTTTTATATCTAAATAATTCATTAATTTTGTCACAATACCACTTTAATTATTAGATATCTAATTAGTAGTGGAAACCCCTAATGGTTTGATGATCTCATCTCAAATATATTATTATTCATTGACATAATTATTTTGGAATTTGATTCCTAAAAATATATTCATTCTCCCTCTAGTTTAAATTTATTTTATATTATACATAGAATGACTTTTTACACAAATCCTATGTCTATTTCTAATTATGGTAATCCATGTTTGATATTTTGAAACAAACTATGATCATTTATTAAAGATATGATAATTATGAACTTATGATAGAAATTTCATCTATTAAATTGGTTTTAGTTCTTATTAAAAAGGGTTTTTATCTAATATGGTTGGGGAGAAACTCAATATCTAAGGCATGATTATGTGGAGGAGTTTATTAATTTCTTTATAGAGGTGTTTCCTAGTCTTCCACTGAATCATAAAGCTTAGTTTTCAATTAAACTCATTATTGATGATACACATATTTTAAAAAGCCTATATAGAATTGCATTGATTATGTTTCATGAATTAAATAAACAACTCCAGGATAATCTTGACCAAGGATTCATTCTTCCAAGTGCATCACCTTGGGGTTTTCCTATTCTTTTTGTTAATAATAAATATGGATCAACGTTACTCTTAATTGATTATCGGGAATATAACATGATCACTATCAGGAACAAGTATCCTTGAACCTCTATTTATGACTTTCTATTTGGACTCCATGGATCTTAATAATTTTCCAATATGACCTCCATTTTGGATTTCATAAATTGATGGTATAGAAGGATTATATACACATGTAAATATTCTATAAAAGGTTTGGACATTGTGAATTTATAGTGATTCCATTTTTTCTTACTAATGTTCATTTATAACTTCATGGATTTAATGAATATAGTATTTAGAGGTTACATTTATCAATTCATGGTAGTAATTATAGATGATATTCTTATATATTCAAATAGAAAGTAATAACATGAATATCACTTGAGTATTGTGCTGATGGCCCAAAGGAAGGATAAGTTTCATGAAAAAACTACTAAATTTTAATTTTAGATATTATAATATTCATTTAGGGTCATATAATATTAAATTAGGGCATATTTATGGATCCATCAAAGACATAAGTTGTTGATTATTGGCCTAGACTAACCATGTTGACTAAGATATTCAGTTTTATTGGTTTGGTTAAATATTATCAATTATCTCTGGAAATTTCATCACGACTATCTAATACGCCCACCATGTTAACTCGAAAGGGATATAAGTTCCTTTTTATAGATTAATGTGAGGTAAATTTCATGTAATTTAAGATAAGGTTAGTCAACACACCTGTTTTTACACAACCTTATAGTGGAAAAGTGTTTGTTATCTATAGTGATGTATTGGAGAAAGTTCTATGATTCTTCCTCATGAATAATGTTATAGTGATATCCTATTCTTTGGGGGGAATTTAAGGTTGATGAGGAAAATTACCAAACTCTTGATTTGGAGTTAGATGTGGAAATTGTTTCATTAAATATGTGGAATCATTATCTGTACATTGAAATGCTTGAAATATATACTGATCATGAAATTCTAAAGTATATATTCACTCAAATAGAGATAAATATGCAAAGGAGAATATGGTTGGATATGATTAAATATTATTACTATTATATATATTACCACCCTAGGAAATAAAACAAGGTGTCCAATTCTCCTAGTAGGAAGGATCAAGCTATCTTATCTATGATGAAGATTACAGAAATCCAATATTTATAGATTTTCAAAGGTTGAATATTAAAATATTGAAGGAAGGGGAAAATATTATCTTAAATAAATGAGTGTTCCACCATCATATAAGAATGAAAATTATGTTGATAAACGTTATTGAGTTTATTTTTAATTATGATGGATGGATAAGGCTCAGAAACTATGTATATTTCCAATAAATTCTAGACATGAAAAATGAGGTATTGTATAAAGCTCATAGTTTATCATTATCTATTTGTCTTCAAATTAAGACGATATATAGAGATATAAATAGTATATATGATGGGAAAACATGAAGATAGGTATAGAAGAGTATATTTCATAGTGATTGGTATATCAAAAATTTAATAATTATAGAAAAAAGTCTAAGAGGATGTTACATCCATTAACCATACCTTAATAGAAATTGGAAAAAATCACCATGGATTTTATTGATGGAATCCCCAAAATGTCTAAGTTACATAATTATATTTGGGATTTAGTTGATTTATTTACAAATTTAGCACACTTAATTGATATCAAATTATACTTTTATCTTGATCATCTTCCTATAATATTCATTAAGGAAGTTGAAAGGTTGTATGGAGTACCACATTCTATTATATCTTATCAGAATCTATGGTTTATCTCAATGTTTTGGAGAAGTATTAAACAAGATCTTGATTCAGTGTTTAGTTTCAATAATACTTAAAATCCATAGATATATATACAATGTGAGAGAACCATTCAAAACCTAGAGGACATTCTGAGATCCTATTCTTTGGATTTTAATAGTGGTTGGGATCAACACCTTCCTCTTGTTGTGCTTTCTTACAACAATAACATCAATCAAAAATTAATATGGATCCTTATATATCCATATATTGAAATAAGTTAATAAATATAATGTAATGAGATGAATTTAGAGAAATAAATTTATTGGGACCTGATCTAGGTAAAGAAATGGTAGATAAAGCCATAGACATTTTGTAGTACATTAAGGCATCTTAGAGTCAATAGAAATGTTATTCTAACATTCATCTACGAAATATGGAATTTGAATTTGGTGATAATATATTATTATTAATTTCTCCATTGAACAAGGTTATTTGATTAATAAATAAGAGAAATATGGTCCCTAGGTATATTTTCTCATTTTATATTCTTGATCAAGTAGGGATGGTAGCTTATCACTTGGTGCTTCCGCCAAACATCTCTCAATATCATGATGTGTTCCATGTGTCTCTACTAAAATAGTACGTACCCGATCATTCAAATGTATTGAAATCATATACCATACCTCTATATCAAGATCTTTCCAGTGGAGAATAACCAATAGAAATTTTGTTTTCATATAGATAAAGTGCTACCGAGCAAGACTCCTCACCTGATTAAATATCTCTTAAGGTATCGTAAATTTAAATAAGCTACATAGGATCCCGAGGATGTGATAAAAAGATATATGTGCTCATTTTTTGTGTCATAGTGGTAGAATTTAGAGTTCAAAAATCCGTATAACGGGGTATGATGTAAACCCCTGAGATTTTATGATTTTTTTTCTCAAAATTTAATTTATTCTATAGATTGTGATACCCTCAAACCCAAGTCTAAATGAACCATAATATAGTATACTACTATAACCTAGCCACTAAATAGGAGGAACTAATATGAATAATAAAATTTTGAAAGTTATTTATATGTTTTTTTGATAAATAATATATATTAATAAATTAATACTCAATTTTTAGTAAAGTCTTTATATGATTCAAAATGGAAGAGCTTTAAGGATGATTCCGTAAGGGGAACTCCCTCCACTAGGGTTTCGCTGTCGCCGCCCCCCTTCCATCTCAGGTCAGCTCGGCCCTCCTCGATGCTTTCCCGGTGTATTAGTGGCGGTGAATTCACTCTCTATGGTGACGTCTCATGACCTCCTGGGCTCGGTCGTTTGGCATTTTTCACCATTGCTAGTCTCTCACCGCCTCACTCCACCTTCTCTGGATAGGGCTCCCATGGTGGTGTGGTGATGATCCAGTGGTCGAGACCTACTTTTCACTTCTTATGGTCATTGGATAGTCTCATGTGTGTGTGGTGGTTGGTGTGTTGGGGGCTCCTAGGGCATTTTGGATGGCGACGGCGGGATCTGGGATCTAGATTGCAGCGGTGTCTGGTAATTTTTGGTGTTTGGGTTGTAAAGACCCGTAAAATTCAAGGGAATTTTTTTCTTAAATTTATTTGGAATTTTACAAGAATGCAGTTTCTAACGGCTCCTGATTACGAGGCCCAGTGTGCCCGGAATCATTTTCCGATGTTTGGCTCAGGTACGTTCAGTGAACGAATGAGCGGGTTTTTTCTTGCTTTTGAACCGGTGCTCGGAATCAAATTCTGAGGGCACCGATGGAATCGCAGCACTGGTATTTTCTTAGAAATGCCTCTTCCGGAGTTGCGTTTGCTCGGGTGTGGTTTTTAAATTTTTTGGGTTAAGTTAAGAAATAAAATAAAGTGGTGCGGCAACTTTATTTTTATTTCACTAAAAACCACTTAAAAGCCACTTAAAGCCACTTGAGTTGAGTTGAAGCGGATAGGGTGCAATCCAAAATATCCTACCCTCTTGATAGGATATTTGTGATGTGGGGCCCGCATGAGCCCCACCGTTTCTTTTCCTCTAAGTAACGCACCCGCGAAAACTCTTCATTAATGAAAGTCAACTGGGGCGTTTTCTAAAACTTTTAATGCACCTATTAATTGGACTGTTAAGACGTTACCATTAATTCACCGAATAAATGGTTCATTTCTTAACCTGTTTTCAAACTGTTGGAATAATAATAAAATAAGACCAACACCTTTTCTTTTTGTTGACGGGTTTATTTTTGAGAGGATTTGGAGAATCTGTACCTTCATCCTCCTTCGCGAAGAACGCGAAGAACGCGAAAAATGAGAAGAATGCGAAGAATGCGAAGAACGCAAAGAACGCAAAGAACGTCAAACCCTCAGAGATCAACGACGCGACACCGTGTTCCGCGACACCGACGATTCTCCGTCCATGACACTTCTTCCGCAACATTCTTCCCCGCAACAATCTCCGATCATCAACTGCTTGAGGTAGGAGATTTCAAATCTTTTAAATTTCCTTTGTGGATTTTATCCTTAACATGGATTTAATTCATGAAATTAAATCCGTGGGTTTTCTTTAAACCTCGAAGATCGTCGACACGACGCCCTTCCGTGACGACGCGACGCCCTTCCGCGACGCGACGATCCTCTTCTTCCGTGACGGTCAATTTCGTGAAGAGCTCTCGTCCGACGATAGCTACGAGGTAGGGGTTTTATTTGAGAATAATATATATTCCCATGGTTGTTTCCTTCTAAAACAAAGTAACCGGATAAAAGTTCAATTTTAATTTATTAAAATTGTACCTTGTTATGTTTTCATGTGTTGATTATTATTCTCAATTGTTATCACCTAACGTGGAGGGTGCACACCAAACAAACACGGCCCGACAACCCTTCATAGTTTTTCGTTGATGTGCGGATTGGAGGGCGACGACAAACAGGGCCGCAAGTTAATTTTGAAGGATTTGAAGTGAAGAAAGAGTCCCGGGATGATCACTGGAAAAGACCACGTGCAAATCGGACCACCGGAGCGCGTCCGGTGGTTCGCGGAAGTCTCCGCCGGTGCGCCACGCCGGCCGCCAGGATGCGGTGGCGCCCGGCGCGCCGCCGGGAAGACCCTCCGCGGCTAAATCCGCGACGGCGCTGGCCGGTCCTGCGGCCGCGCGGGGCCGTAGAGGAAGGGACGTGGCCTTGCGCTGCGTTCGGTGACACAGAACGGCCCCACGTAGGGCAGCAGCTCTCCTTCACGCGGGGGTAGTGCACCCCCACGCCGCTCGGCCGTAACCGGCCGAGCCGACCCTGGCGGCCGGGCCGCGCCCGCGCCGGCCGGGCCGGGTCGCGCCTAGGCCAGGCCGCGCCGGCCGGGTCAGACCCAGACCCAGGTTGGGTCAACCCGGTTCGGGCCGACCCAGGGGGGTTGGGCCGGGTCGGTCTGGGCCCAGACCCCCTATTTTCGGACCTTTTCGGTATTTTGATCATAACATGAGATACGGGCCTCCGAACGACGCGCCGTCATTGGTGATGCGATCCTTGGATCGAGACGGTCGTTTCGGTATATTACACCCAAGGTTTCAGAATACTTTGGGTATAGCCGGGTTGGTTCGTACACGAAGCCAACCGGGCCCTCGGAGCGGAAACACTCGTATCTTGAGCTTCGGATGTCCGATTGACGTGCCGTCGACTTTGTTGAATTCCTCTAAGTGAGCCGGATCGTTTTTCTTACTCTGCCCGAGGTTTGGATGCAGGTGGGTCTGATCCTGTGTGTGTTTTTGCAGGGGTTAGTTACCTATCGATCCTTTGTGGGTCAAGTCCTTTCTGGGTCATTGCGGGGGTTAGTTACCTATCGATCCTTTGTGAGTCAGATCCTTTGTGTGTCATTGTGGGGGTTAGTATCTATCGATCCTTTGTGGGTCCGACGACTTAGATGAATTAGTGGCAATATCTGGTCATCTATATCGTCATACAAAGAAGTATTCCTGTGTGAGCTGAATCATGTTTTGCTTTCCTTTGTGGATTGTGTTGTGCTATCCTGTGTGGATTACGTTTTCTTTCCTGTGTGGAATGGGTTGTAATTGGTTTCGGATGTTGGAGCCGAATGATAATTGATGACTTAGTTATATGTATGGGTATATACGTAAGCCGTGTCGGATGTTACTTCGTGATTGTATCTTTTCATTGTGGTTTATCCTTTGTGGATTCTGGGAGACCTTCGGGGGTCTCGGGGTCCCTAATGAATAGCTTATACTCACCCGTGCATGGGCTATGCCCGCACTACGTTGTGTTGGTTACAGACGACGGACAACGCTGATCGTGGTAGAGGATTGCGGAGTAGGACGGTACCTGGAGGTGGACCACTGGGCGGGACGTGCTAGGAGTGGACCGTGGACCCGAGGAGCTATAGAGGCTATCTGTACCCACCCTTCAGGTGGGATTTCCAGCGGACAGCTCGACGTTGCGGCTTTACTTTTCAATTTCTATTTTCCCTTTCCAGTTGTTCTTTAATTTTTGTTTGGGTTTGTATTCTGGCCCACTTACTTTTCCGCACTTACCATTGTACCAGTTTCTACTTAGTGTTTACTTCTGCGTGCTTGCTCTGTGGTGTCTGTTGTTACTTTACAAAGGCAATGCCCTCCCTTTTTACTGGGATTTACGCCTTGGTGCTAGTCGCCATCCCCTGGCCTATGGAAGGCGGGCTTGGGGTAGTCACGACACGGGCCCCAAGGACGGGTCGTGACACAGGTGGCCATCGATGAGGTGAGGGTTTTCTTGACTTTTAATTGTGTATTGAAATTTGTTTCTTCCATTCAAGGTGGTCTTTGGTGTTTTAGTTTGCTTTGGATGTGGTTATGATGTTCGCATTCTCTTGTGGGATAATTCTGTTGTGTTTTTGAGTGTTTTGCGTTTTTTGTTGTGGATTATTTTTCTATTTTTGGAAATTTCATAGTGAAGGAAAAGTTGATTTTTTGATTGGAAGTAGTGGAGGATCTTATGATGGCATTTTGGTGAAGTAGGTTTTTATTTTTCAGTTAGTTTGTTTTTAATATTTGATTTTGGGGAAGGTTTTTTTTGTGATTCTGTGTTAATTCTGCTGATCGTGTTGTGCGTATCTACAGTGAGTTTTTGTGTGTGATTAATCCTGTGGTTTGGTCTGCAGTCTACGGGTTTGGAAGATTTCATTCAGATAATATGTTAAGGAATATAGGGAGCCTTCAAATGTTACAAAGGAATTGAATAAACAGATTGTGTGGGAGTTTTCTAGGACGGTTCCTGGGCTCCGTTTGGTTGGGTTTTAACGCTACTTTACTATTTTTGATTTATTGTTCAATTTTGGGCATGTTTGTAATCAGCACACTACATGGATCTGCTTCAAATGAGGTTTAGAGTAGGAATATTTCTCCTGAGCATGCCATTCAGATTTTGATTTTTGAGAGGTTATGGCTCTTCCATCGGTACCAGGCTCATGCAACACTGCACGGGACATCTCACTGAGCGATCATGCAATGGTGAAGGCTTGTCATCATGATGCAGTCACTAGAGAGGGGCAGATCATATATCCTTGATCTGATATATCCTTTATAATGGTTTTATTTGGATTTAATTCTTGTATCTTGCGATTTCTCACTTTTTCCTCAAAAGTGTTTTGATAATAAAAAATTTTAATTTTCAGTTAGATTCAAAAATACATTTTTCTTTAAATATAGTTTTTTTAGTTTTTTTGAAAAAAATAATGAAATGAAGTTTTTTTTAATTCTTTATAATTTATTTGAAAAAATTAACATCCTTTTGAAATAATAACATCAAAATTATCTTATATTTTTTTAATTTTCTGAACATATTTATTTTTGACGAATATTAAAAAATACTATTTTTTACTGGGTACTGAATTTTGTTTAAGGAATCTAAATAGAAATTTTTTATTTCAAAATGGTTTAAAAGTATAATTAGTTCAATTATATTGTTAATAATCAAATTTATGTCATTGGAATCAACTGTTTGTTTAATTTTTATATAAAAACTTTTTATACTTAGGAAACTTTTTTTTAGGAAAACAACATTTTCTTCACAGTTTGAGTGTTTAATTTTAAATTAAATTCATCCAATTATATGAATTAAATATTTGAAAATTTATTCCATATTTTTAATAATCATAATTAATATTATATAATAAGTTTAATGTAATTTTTTTATAATTAATATTAAAAAGGTAAAAATGCGTTTTTCTAGTTTAGTTTAAAACTGGTTTATCGGGGGTTAAACCAAGATATGTGGGTAATATTGCCGATTAAACATGTCTAAATCCTATATTATATTTATATTTTGACAATATATAATACTAAATTATAATCCATATCCATTTTGAATCATTTAAACTTAATACAATAGTATTATATTTTATTCTTTTAATAAATTCAAAGTGTGTCATTTCCCCACTTATAAAAGGAGACCCCTCCTTTCTCTTCTTCACAAAACATTGAGACATCTATCTTGACAAAAAACCTATGAAAATAACATATCAAATTTCCTAGCTATTAATTTTAGGTTATTTTCTTCTTAAATTACTATTCAAAGGGTTCTTAAGAAAGGATTAAAGGAGGCCTACCAAAGAAGCGCTCAACGTCTTACCCAACCTCTTTCAGTTTATTTCATCTTCCACATCCTCTAAATATTTTTTATTTTTCATAAAATAAAAAATAATAATACAAAATATACTAAATTTTTATTACTATTATATAACCATCAATATCTAACTTGTATTCCATCAAATGGGATGTGCAAGAATCACTCGTGCATACGTTTGGACGACCTCTTCCCCATAGAGAAACAATTCATATTCCATCACCATATTTCATGGAATGTTATTATGATGAATGTAAAGTTTATATATTATTTTTTAAAATAATTATTATTTTATAATTTTAATATCATATCCATGTTTTTATCATCCAATCCTTTGTAAAATAATAATGTTTCTCATGCGTATGTGACGACAAACACCTCCATAAAGCAAAGTGATTCGTTTTTCATCACCAATTTTAATGGATGATAATAATGAAATATTTAATGAAAATATATAATATATATGATATAATAATTAATCTATAAATTAAAATTATTATTTACTTTTTTTTTGTTTCATCTTTCAAAAAGTTTAAACGGTGTTTATGCATACGTACGACCAACCATCTCCATGGACAATTTATTTTATATTTCTACATCTATCTTTTATGTATAATTCTAAATATATAAATAATTAATATATAAAATATTATTATCATAGTTAAAATTATATATATGATATAAACATTATCAATGTACAAGAATTAGAACTACTAAAAAAATTTCTCATGAAACACAGAACAGTTCACACCCACAAACGAATATTTTAATAATAAATTATTAAAAAATAGGTGTTGGAATGTTATAAGTGGACAATATATTATGTTAAAAGTATGTAAATTAATATTCTATAAAATTATTATAAATTTATACATAGTAAATAGTATTTTAGATATATTATGAAAAAATTTGAACTTGAGGTTAGGGATTTATTTTACAATCTCATTATTTATAAGGATTGTTTTTTATCAAGTTTTTGATGATGTAATTTTATGACTTATCTCTAAATAGTCAAAATAATTTTCTTATACTCTATTATTTATAGAGCTTAATTTTTTTCCTTTCATTTTCCTTTTTTAATAAATCAGGATACCAAAGAATGAATTTAAGTAAAATTGATTTTTTTCTCTTTTCGGGTGAAAATCATTTTTCTTCCATATCCATGTTTTCTAAGAATTTTTTAAATAATATATTTTTTATTCTCTTATAAATGATTAATTTAATTTTTACCCATGATTGAATTTTTTCAAAATGGTTTAAAATAAATCTTCAAGTATTTTTCCGAATGATTTAGTTTTTATTTTTTTAAAATGTGAGAGGAATATTTGTTTTAACTTAAACTTCATGAAAATATTTTTCCAACATAATTACAAATCAATTATTTAAATCATTATTTAAATGTTTCCAAAGCTATTTTCAATAATAATTTTTTCTAGGATATTTTTGAAATTTTTAAATTTAAAATAATTTATCTCAATGTGAAAATTGTATTTTCTCCAAGAAATATTCCACATTATCTTTCAATGGAATTTTAATTTATGATTACATAATTTAATGTTATAGCGACCTAGTATTGTCAAAAATTAACATTACATATTATTTTAGGAATACTTATTGTGTTATAAAAATAGACACCCAAACACCATACTAGTCTAGTGCCTTTGGAAACATTGAAATATAAACCCGAGTACGTAAATGAGCTACATCATCTACCACTAGGTTCTTACTGACTATAATCCTTCTTAACTAAATAAAACATAATACATATATTCATAACCTTGGGTAAGGAAACATTAAAAGGGGTGATCTCATATTCTCAGTAAAGGTATATGAGGTAGATACGTAAGCATAATCATTAGTATAAGGGTATGAGAATATGATCATGAAAGTAGAAGATCATACCATGCATATCAAAGATCATAAACATTTATCATGGAATAAATATTGGTAGTTCATAAGACATGAATCATAAGGAAATAAAGAACATAATCCCAGAAAGAATAATATTTGAATAGAACATGGAAATTTGGTAGATGCATAAGCACATTTAATGATTTCCATAGTAGTCAAGGAATTGCTGTTAAGGCCATCTTAGTAGAAAAAAATCCTTTACCGAACCGGGTTCACACTCGATTCCAACCATGTATTACTGAACCAACTTCACTCCTCATTCCAACCATGTATTACTGAACTGATTTTATTTCACATTCCAGGCATGTAATTCTAAACCATTTTTTTCTCATTTCATCCATTTGTATCTCATGAGATATAAATATTTTCTTAATGCATTGGAGGGAGATATAGGTCCCAACCATCTCATAATAAAATCATACATACATGTGCCACACAATCATAAATAATCATATCTAAACCCATAAAGTTAAATGGGAATCATAAATATGTAAACATATAATAACCTATGGGAAAAGATATAGGCTTCATCATTATTTCATTAAAATAATAACCTGTGAAAGAGAAACGGATTTCATAAACATATAACATGTGAAAGAGAAATGGATTTCATAAATAACATGACATTAAACATAATCCATTCAGAGAATGAATATGAATGGATCCTTTACAACATTTCCTATAAAAGCATGAGTAACATCAGTAATTGGCATCATAGATGGAAAATAATTTTTAAATATATTTCAAAAGTGTTTCTTGAGGAAAATAAAAGCTATTGTTTGAAAAAATATTTTTAATATATAAAACCTTTTGACATTGATTTTCTTAGAAAACACATGGAAAACTGATTAAAAAAACTTGAAATAATTTTGGAAAATATTTTCCTTGAAAACATATAAAATAATCTTCAAAACTTTTTAAAAACAATTCTTGAAAACTTATAAAAGAAGCCTGAAAACATTTTGGAAACATTTTTCCTTGAAAACATCTAAAATATCATTAAAATATTTTTAAAATACTATTTATCTGAAATTTTTTTGGAAACATATAAATAATTATCAAAAAAATTGAAAACCATTTTATTTAAATAAATTTAAAAACATATAAAGAATTCTTGAAAATGATTTAAATAAAATTACATGAAATCTTATGAAAGAATATTGAATTTTTTTTGAAAACCATTTAATTGAAAATACTTTTAAAAAAAATTTAATGATAACTAACCTTTTAAAAATTCCTAGGAATCTTCAATGAAAAGACGATAGGTAAATCTGTATATGTCGTATGAGTTAAATTGAACATCACTTTTTCATGGTAAAAACGGTATAAAATGAATTATTCCAAAAGGGACATGAATATTTCTTTTTAAAAAAATATTAAAATACAAAAAAGGAAAAAAATATCTTTTATTTAATTTAGGATAATAGTATAATATTCTTGGAAACTCTTTTTAGAAAATAGGGTTTTCATGGAACACAGATTTCCAAACAAAGAGTGGGTAAAGTCAAGCTTTCTTAAAAAGACATTCTCAACTATATTATATATCAAATATTAGAATAATAATACTAATAACTGAATATATAATGAAATAATATAGGATAAGGAAACTTATGAGCTTTCTTGAGAGATGTATCACAATATTTTATTAAAGGAAGCATAATCATTAACAATCTCAGAAAATAATGGGATTTTATCAATAAACTCTTACAAATTGGAAAATTAGGATCACACTATACATGTAAGAAAATAAAGTTAAATGAAGAATAAAATATAATTAAAATAATGATATTCATCATATAACATGAAAAATGTATGTATATACAACTTGAAAAGGAATTTAGGTGTATAACAAAACATGAGTCTCCAAGAAGAAAAATTGAGACAAACTACTGATATCATAACTTTTGAAACATGAACCCGATGAAATAAAGTTCATAAAATGGATATATAAATACTCATAAATCTAATAATAACATACATATAATATATTCATAGGTATTACATACACCACACAAAATAAATGAGTGTTCAATAAGGCATGTATCTCACAGAAATAAAAGTGCGATGAAATTTCCCTTACATTGTGTCTTGACTCTCATCGTACTCATTCAAAAAACATGTATAATAAATATAAATTAATTAAAAATATTTTACAGAACCATATTGTTATATATAATACCATATATTCTTTTATTATGACTTTATATCACACACTTTTTAACAATCCTACGTTAAGGTTTAACATTGGGTAATATCTTCTTTGTTGTACGCTTGCATCTTAATTTGCTATATATTTGTTCTTTATACTTATATAATGATTAAAAAATGTAAAAATTATATAAATAACATATATACACAATATATTTATATTATAATAATGTATATAATATAGAAGAATAAAATGGAATACATCATTCATGGAGATGGCAAGTCGTGCGTACGAATGAACGTAGTTTCAATTTTTATTGTCATGTTGAAAGAAATAATGAAAATGAAATATATGAATATATGTATATAATATCATAAAATTATCATTATAATTTTATAAAGATCATATAATATCACTAAAATCATTCTTAATACAGTTTTTGTAGTGTGTGAATGAATCACATCACTTTTTTAAGATAGTAGTCCACACTTCCTCAAACGAAATTATAGTATTTACACAAAATCGTAGGTAATAATATATATGTTTTAAAAGGATTAAATATGATTTAATACATAATAAATATAATATATTACATATATAAATATATTTTCCATCATAATGTCCACCATAAGAGGCGGTAAGGGAAAAATGAATGATCATCTTTCAGGGAGGCGGTAGCTTTCAGTACACGTAAACAGTATATTCATTACCCATTTGAAGGAGGAAAGTGTGATTTCAGGTTTAAAAAATATTATAAAAACATCCTATTATATTTATTATACTGGTTTTTTTATACTATCATGTAATAAAGAGAGTGGAGTGGTGGAGAAAGAAAATAATAGAGAAGATCTAGAGAGAAGATATTAACTCTTAATTGGGCAACTCCTTTTGGTTTGTGATAAAGGGATTAATTGGATTTAATTATTACCAATCAGATTATTATAGAAGAATTTAGGTATTTTGGGAGCTTATTTTAGTAGAGTTTGTTTGTGCCAAGTGGATTGAGAGGTGTTAGTAAGGGGAATGAGAGGTGGCCTCTTTATAGTGGAGGAGGAGTGGAACTCCTGTAATTATTTTAAGTGAGAATTCTACCCATGTTTTTCATGTTTCAAGTGTATTCAATAATAGATAAAATTAGATATAAGAGAAGATATGATCATAATATTTATATAAAATGGATCTTGGAAAAGTTTCTAGGTTGTTTTTTCTTTTAAATTAATGGGGTTTTCCTTAGTTAAGCTTAATTTTTCCTTAAGAAATGTTATTAATTTTAATTACTTTCCCTTATATTGTTAAAAAAATACTAAGTTGACCCAATAAGACATTATGACTTATTATTATTCCAAATATGGAAATAATTTTTGAAAATAACAATCACCAAAGGGGTAGACATTAATTTAAAATTTATCTCATTGATGGGAGGACACTGTGAGTTTTTAATATAAAAAATGATAAAAGGTTTGTAAAGTTGTTATATCCAATTTAAAAGTAAAATTGTTTCCAATTACCTAAATTTTATAAATTTATAAAAATATTTTCTAATTAATCTTTTAAACAAGTTTTAAATATAATTTATCCTTATAAATAAATTATATGAAAAAGAAGTTTGGAACTAAAACACAATATTTTTAATTATTCATTAAAAAATGAAACCTTATAGAAAAATATCTAAAATTTATCTTAAATTATTTTTTTATGTTCTAATTTTATATATGAAGTTTATTTTGACATATTAAATCTATAAAATTTCAAAATTTTATATTTAAAATGGGTACACCATTAAGAGATAGTAAAACTACCTTTAAAAAAAATATTTGTACTAAAGAATAAAATTGGGTTTGTTCTTATATTATGCCTATCAAATATATTGGATGAATATAAAAATTATTTTATTGAATATATAAAATATAAATTAAATAAATTACACTGAATAATTATAATTAATTTAATTTATTACAGTAAAAAAGTTTTGTGACCATAAAAATAATAATATTTCCCTTTACATTAAATTAGTTTTCATATTAATTTCTAATTAATTTGTAACTAATGAATTAATATTATATTTATGTAAATAATAAAATATCAAAAATTAGTTAATAATATTCATAAAATCTAATTTAACTTATAGATAATATCTCATTATATAAAATAATAACATTTTTATGATATATTGTTATTTGGTAAAACGTGGTCTTGCGTGTTACGCAAGCCATTTAAGAAAGTTGTTGTTGGCTATAATGAAATATAACCTCTGTGTCATATGTGGAGCAAGGAAAAATGTATGTTGTGTGTATTTTATGATTAACTTTGTTTTTTTGATAATGAAAACCAAACATAGTTTTTTGATATGATATAAACTACTTTCAGTGTTGCATGATATGAAAATATTAGAAGGACTAAATTAATTCAAAAATAATAATTCACAAAATCAAAAAGAGTTATTAATGTTACTTATGATTTAATAGGGATAGGATCCAACGATTCTACCATTATCCTTCCTCTTGGTTTTTTCTGGATTATGACGATCATATTTTTATGAAACCCATTTATATTTTATGGGTTATTCTACGATGAAATGTTGAAATTTTTATGAATCCCATTCCTTTTCCATGGGGTATGACATATGTTGAATTATTTATTATCTTATAAAACATGTATGAATGGATTATTATTATTTTATAGATGTATATATAATTAACTATCTCTTAATTCATTGGGTAAATATGTATATCTTATGAGATAATAATTACTAGAATGGGGAGTGATCTCACTTCATTATGGGAATCATTCCATTATGATTGTCTTAAGAGTGAAGCTTGATTAAAAATATGATAGAATGGGAAGTGAAGCCAACCCAGTATGTTAGTATTATAAGTTATCCTTGAATATGGAAATAATTTTTTGTGCAATTTTTTATTCCACAAACTTTATTTTCTAATTTTATGCATTCATTGCTCATGTTCGTTTATTCATTTCTGATCCACAGTTTATGAACAACCAAACTATATTCTCTGACTCAATATTATAATTTTTTAAATTCAAGATATGGTTTGCAAATATTAATTTCATGTTGTATTACCCTTATAAACATGTTATGATTAAAAGATCATTAATATCTCTCTTTCTTACCCTTACTTGCCATTAGATCTCGCCCTTTTTTATTGTTCCTTCCCCCTGTCTATGAATAAATTTTTTAACTATGATATGGATAAGAATTGTGTTTGTTATGAAGAACTTAGTAGGAGTATATTTAGATCTCTTATGAACATAATTTTTATGTATCCAGGTCTCCAAAGACACTATACCTATATGATTCAAGAATATATCACAATCATTTGTATTGAATAATAATCTAATAAGATGTGATATTTATATAGGAAAATTATGGGTCACTATATATATAAAGTATCCATATTCATTTTGTAATTATTTAAAATCATTATGATTTCATGCCTTTTGGAAAAATTAGATCTAGCTTAATCAAAGTTATACAATCAGAAAGGGATTCATATTATCTATATTGTATGACTTTAATGTCATACAACATTAACGTCTTTCATTAGATCAAGGTCATACGTTGAAGAAAAAGTCATAAGAACACTTATAACATTAAAAATCAAATCTGTATGGTTATCTTGAAGTCTTATTGTGAATTCATATGAACTAATAATGTCGTATGATGATGTATAATCCTCCATTAACATTTTATTCTTGAATCAAATTTCAGGATAAATGTTTTATAGTCATGAAGAGTCATATGATGTTGTAGAATTCATATGATACGCATGAAATTAGCATGATGAAGTCATATTACAAAGTTATATGCTTCGTCCTAAAGTCATATGGTTAGTATTAAAAGTCATGTGATCTAGGAAATTTCAATTTTATTTTGAACCCTAAGATTATATATTTATCCAAAATAATAATAAAATGACTTCCAATGTCTCTAGGGATTCTCTAGACATGTATAAACATCATCCATGGTATTTTATAATTAATTTTAAGTAACCTAAATTCTAATAGTTCCATGTATGGTTCCTCCAAATTCTATTATCTCTCCAAAACACTTTATACCCAATAAAATATTTTTATGATATCTCTACAAGTTTTCCACTATATATTCAAAATCCATCTCCTTCATTCATCGATCCTTCATTTTTAACATGATGCCTATAGTGATTCTCCAAGATTAATCACAAGTTATATCTATAAAAACTAACTTTTTAGTGTTACCCTTTGAATCTGTCGAACCATGTATTCATGGGAAGCATCTTTACATCCATTGGGGTTTCCTTTCTCTATCTCCTGATATTTATTCTTTTCAAAATTACTTTGACTACGAAAAAAATAGTTCACAATAAATAAAATTTCAACCAGATGTCACTTTATAAAAAACACCTCAAGCACCACACCATATTATCCTTCTATTGAGTGTGAAAAAACAATACTAAACCTGAATACCTAACCAATACCTTGACTGAAAGAGTCTCGTGGGAGTGACATATAGTATGAACTCTCCATGCCTCTTGAAACCACTCACCTTGAAACAAAATTATATTTTATGTTTTGTAATTCCCTCTTCCATTATCATTTTGATGCACTCTAGAACTCTATATTATGTCTTTTTCATATAACAAGGGAATAATTACCGATATGTGTTATAATTTTATATTTACATATACTAGATTCAATACTCACCATAATTGTTGAAATTATATCTTGTTTGAATAAATATTGTATTCTATAAAACCACATCATTTTGAATATCATCATGAAATTGTATTGATAGAACATATCCTATTATTTCTACATGATTACCACCCTTGGATCCAAAATGTCTCCCATTGGAAAAAACCAAAAAATGTTTTGTGGATTTCAAAATATATGAACCTATCTACCAACACCATAATGTGTTTTGGTCTATTCTTATACGAAAGAACTCTGATGAACCTTAATATTTTTTTATACTCTTCTAATTCATATTCAAACGTAATAAGTCATTTATTCACCATTTCATTGAGTAAAACAACCAAAAACATCAACCATTATTTTATGATAACTAACTTCAAGAGAGTTGGGAATCACTTTCAAAATGTACAGGTGAAAAATAATATATGAAATTAGATCAATCACGGATCATGGAGAACCAACTTACATAACCATTGCACAGTTTTTCAATAGATTCTAAATATTTAAAATAACTAAATTCTATAAAATTTTCAAGAGGAAACAAAATATATTTGTGACTATGATAAATTCTAGTAATTTGGTCTTTGTTATTTTAATTTTATATGATTATATCTATTATTGACTAGACTGTTGTTTCTATTTTTAATTTGAGGGTGTGTGAACAAATATTGGTTGTTCTATATATATTTTTCATGCATTAGAAAGTTGTTTGGTTATTTCAATGACTAATTAATACATTTTTTTCTACTATATAGATTTCTCCAATACCAAAGGGTGAATAAAATCAAAGATGTATAAATATTATGTTCCTTGGTAAGTATGTTCAAGAGGTTTCTTATTTTTTTATTATGCATTTCTATTGTGATATTGAATTAGATATAAGGTTTTAATTTCTATAAAAATATGTATTGTGATAAATGATAAGAAATGATTCTAAAATTTACCACCCTAAAAAAGATATGTTATCACAATTTATGGCAGTTAGTCTTACTAATCTAACAATTTTATAATATCTAAATTATTTATTTTAAAAGCAACAAAACATGATGAAAACATATCCATTGTTATATTAATTCTATTAATTTTACTTTGCATCATGACATAGATTTAAAACCCCTATTTACTATTTTAACATATTTTTGGATTCAACACTAATTAAAAAAATTCTTATAAAATTTAAGATGTATGATAGAAAATTGAAAAATAAATATGTTTTATTTAATCATTTTTTGAAATAACACTTACCCTTATTTATAATTACTTAATAAAACTGCCATTTTATGATTATGTTATGCTATATGTCACAACCAGTCTTGATATGATATATTTTCTAAGGAGACATCCCCTTCCAGAAGTAACAAGTGAAATTTTAAAAGTAAATTGATTAATTCATATATGATTGGGAAAATCCTAGTCAAAATAATAAGGTTCATGTTGGGGAATGATTCACCTTTAAGGAGATTAATCATTGAGTTGAATTATGTCCCTCCCTAATGAACCAGTTAACACCATCCTAGAATACCCTCCATAATCTCCTTCTCCCTATCTTGAAGAACCCACTACCTATAACACCATCAACAACTGTCATGAGCCATCACCAAATTCCCCCACTATAAACCCTCATTGATGTTGACCTCTTCCATAACCATATTTAAAAAAATTTAATTTATAAAACATAGTGTAATATCCCCAGACATGGTATCCCAAATATAATGGTAAATTATGTTTATTGGAAATAGATACAATAGATTTCATCCTGAGGGATCAAATAGTTTAGTAGTCTTGGAAAACTACATATATTCTTGAATCCTATATTACATTTGAAAACATAAAATACAAAATATTATTTTATTTAAGGAAATTAATACACCTCCTATAATATACATGTATATCAATAATAAAAAACTTCTTAGAGACCTAGGGAAAATAAATAAGACAAAAGGGTCTACTCACATGATCAATAATTTAATGCATACAGTAGAAGCTATCGACAAATAAATAATGAATGGGTAATATGGCAGGGATAAATGATGATCACATAATTCCATATAATCAATCACATGATCATAAAACATATCCATGGATCAAATTACTATTTGAATAATCACATTAACATCAATAATTGATTTAATAATGATAGAATTCAAAATTCCAGACATCTCAATCTTATAGTTGAGGCCTCGTTCTCAAAAAGAATACATAAATGGGTAAGGCATATGTAAAATATCCAAACTATTTGGTATCATGAGGGATATTAATTCATCAAGGTGTTCTGTAATTCCAAGACCCACCAATCACTTAATAATTCCAATTCATTCATTATATGGATAACCAATACAACTTAATCAATATGCATTAACAATCAATAATTTTTCATATAGGAAGAATTGTCATAAAAATATCAATAATTTTACCAGTCAAACTGATCATAATCCATATAGAGAAATGTAATGTATGATATTAATAGATTATAAACATAACAAAGAATTATATTCCTTAAATTATGTTTACATATATGAAAATACTTTTAAAAGACCACTGAAATATTTCTTGAGGAAAATACCCTTTTCATTTTGAAATCACTTGTTCAAAGTATTTTTTTAAATATTAGTAAAAAAATTTCATTGAAAAGAATAATAGATAATTTTAAAGTAATATGAAAATAAAATAAATGTCATGATGGTGGAAAAAATAATCATGTGGTGTTTATTAAAACATATATTCTATTAACACTATCAAAAAAGGTTCCTCATTCAGAAAAATACAAGAAGGTTCCTTTTAAATTTTTTTATAGAAATTAAAACATTGGTTAATTTTAATTTAATAAATAAATTTTTAATATTAATAAAATATTTAATATCATTTTAAAGAAAATATGTGCATGTAATAAAAATATTCCCAACCGAATATAAAAAAAAGTAAATTTTCCATACAAAATTATTTCTGACTTTTATATAAAAAGATGGAGGAAAATAAAATGAAAATTTTATAATTTATAGAAATAATTAGATAATAATAAAATATGTGGGGTTTATTATGAAAACTATCATATAATTATTCAAATAGAAACCTAAACATAAACAATCTTAAATAAGGATTTTATTATAAAGTAAACCCTTAACTCATGTATGGCATGCTTTGTAAGTTCTTTTAACCTCCAATATAATAAATTTAAATTTATTATAATTAATAATAAAACTACTTATATACTTAAAATATCATATATGACCCACTTATAGCTTTTCAAAACCCGTTTATTAATATTTATTTATTAAAATCATCATTTTTGATTGTGAATTGTTTGGTTTTTCGTATTTGTTTCTGTTCAGTATTTTTTTCCTTGCATAATGTTCATGGTTACGTTGTATCACAAATGATAATAATGATATAAATATCATATATATTTGTTATATAAATATGTATTATAAGGCCCTACCCTTAAACCTTACTTAATATTTAATTAAATGAATAATTCACATTAAGGATCTTTTCAGGTTTAGAGTTTTTGAGAATTAGGACATAACTATTACATCTCAACAGATTACAAATTAGAAACTTATACTAATATTCCATAAAATAAAAACTCTTAAAAAGATACATGTCTCGTTCCATGTTTTAGATATCATTACTTTTCCTTGATCCCATCCCTGACCCTATTCCACATTATGTCGAGTGAAAAACATTCCAAAAACATGGGATGAGCATAAAAAGCTCAGTAAGGGATATAAAAGTACGAAATGAAAACATTAGTCCATGTATGAAATCATACTTTACTCATAAAACATAAGCATTTTAACATACCTCATCAAATCATGAATAATTCATTGAAATCATAAGACATAAAGGTAACTTGAGGCATTCATAACATTCTTACGTAGGGAGTAACCCTCATGGTTACGTTTGGAATACCCATCACAGTATATTCCATAAATCTCTTCAGATAAACCTTAACATTTAACTCCTTCACGTTACCCAATGCATTAGAGAGCTATAACGGGCTCACCTGCCCTTAGTTTATCACGGAACCACCCGTCTTCATAACAATGCCCAAGAACCATAATATAATCGTATCACGTAAAACATGCATAAAGGAAACATAAAATTTCCACATTTCAATCAAAATATATCAATAAAACACATTGATATAATAAAAAAATTGTGAAAACCATTTTCAATACCAAAATAAAAGAAATGTAATACATGGTATTTATTTTTCATTTTAAAAAAAAGTTAGGTTATGGCTTGTAGAGGAAGCCGAAACTCAAATAATGGTCATGGCGGCAGAGAATTCGTTGTCACCACATACGTACGACAAAAAAAACATTCCCTTTTGTAGTTTAGTAAAACGCTTTATATAAAAAAAAATCCTTTTGAATAAGCGTAAAAGTCAAAGGGGTTTATACACCGTATAAAAGAAAGTTGTGTATAAATAGAATATGGCTCAATGAATGGATATTGAGACGAAGTCCCTTATAAAGATCATTTTTATTTAAATAAAATAGATCTATTATTTGTATTCACTATAAGTACACATAGAGAAAGTACAAATAAAACATAGGACATAATAATATCATGAAATAATTTGAAATTAGGAGATTAACACAAAGAACGGAAATTGGGTTAAGAAGTTCCCTTACCTCGGGTCCGACCTGACTCGATCATTCTTTAATGTCCTGAATAATAAACATGAGTTAATTTCTACTTGATTAAGAACCTTTTTCGAGTTTATTATTCCTTTTATATCACTTATTACCATGTTATGAACATTATGTATTCATTTAAGTTAATAACAGTCATTTTGTCGATATTTGGTACTTGAGTCAAAAGTGAACTTCTTATATTTACATGTTGTTCACATAGGAAAATATCCATTATCTCAAGAATGATATTCATGATATATATTCCATATATATCATATATATCCAGTATATACAAGCATTAATAATATTACATAATCATTTGGAGGTAAGAAATGGAATTCATCGTTCATGGAGACGGTAAGCCGTACGTACGCATGATCGCTACTTTCATTTCTATGTCATATTAATGGAATTAAAAATAAATGAGAGATATGTATATTGTAATTCCAGAATTATATTAATCATTTAGATTTAACATAAATCATATATATCCATTATATATATGTACTTATAATAGTACATTACATTTGGGGATAAGAAATAAAATGCACCGTTCTTAGAGACGGTAAGCCGTACGTACGCATGAACGCTACTTTCATTTCTATCTCATACTTAAATAGAATGAAATAATAATTATATAAATTTATATTATAATGACATTATAATATCATATATAATATCATTAAATATATCCTTTATACGTTCCACATATGGTATTAACGTATCAAATCACTTTGAGGGGGCGGTAGTCCGCACTTCCTAAAATGAAGATATTGCGTTTACCCATAATGGAAACCATAAAGGTATCCCATAAATGAAAAATACATAAGTATAAAGAAAACATAAACATAATATATATCATATATAAATATATTGACATTTTAATGGCCACCATGAAAGGTCTTAAAAGAAGATTGAACAATCATCGTTTCGTGAGGCAGAAAATCGCCAACCACAGAAACAATATGTTCTTTAACCATTAGATGAAGGTTTGTGTAGGTGTATCTCTAATACTTCTCATAAAAAATCCTATTATATTGAATATACTGGTTTGTTTAGAAAACAAATGAATAAAAAGAGTTTAGGGGGTTGGAGAAGCAAAATAAAACCTTAGAACACAAGAGAAGACACTACCTTTAAATCGGGTAACTCTTTTTGATTTGCGCTCAAAGGCTTCCTTGGAAAGACTTCTGCCCAAGGTGATGCTTCTAGGATTAAGAGATGTATGTGGAGAGACAAAATGGTCTGGGTATGTCCGAGCCAACGGCTTTAGAGGTGTGGGTAAGGTGGTAGAGGTGGGGGACTTTTATAAGAGGAGAGGTGGGGCACTCTTGGAAAGGTACAAAAGTTTACTTTATTATAAAATTCTTTTCGGATTTAAAAAGTCCCAAAATTATTTATTTCTAGGCTAAGGTGATAAGAGTTAGAAATAAACCCATACAATAGGTTTTTGACATGTTTAGGTCTTATATTTTACATTATCTTTTCATTTTATTTAAATCGTTAATTAATTAGATAATCGCTGCATTATCATGGTGTCATAAATAATTTAATTTATTTAATGGATAAAAATTATAAAAAAAATATCATGATGTAGGAAATATTTTTTTATTTCTAATGAATATATATAGTAAAAAATATGAATTGTATAACCCCAATTAAAATTTTCTTTAGTAAAACAACACATGTTTCTGTCATTTTTACTTTTACTTTAAATAAAAGGCATTAATGTCATTATCTTACCCAAGTGGCTCAATGGGGTCGCAAAAATCGACCCATGGGTTGTCTTGGTCGGCCATGACACATCCAATAAGGGTAGGACATGTTTCAAGGTCATTTCATATTATTAAAACATTATTTTTACCTTAAACTACACTAATTACCTCTAATCGCGATTAAAAACTTAAAAGTTACTATTCACCAAAAAATTATTTTAATCACATTGAACCACATTTTACTTTCTAATGACAACCATGTATGTTGGATTTTTGAAATTCCAAACACAGAGGTGGTAAATTTTCATTTAAACGAAAAATCAGGTTTTTAAGTACCACTTAGTGGTTTCACTATTCATCAAAATTGAAGTTTTTCAGAAAAATACCAAAACATCACCCTAAGCTATATTTGATATTACAGATTCAAAAATGATGTCTATTTTATAAAATTCAAAACATATATGTTACATTAATTAATTTAATAATTAATTCTCGATGTCAGTGCAAATAGCGTGTTTTTATGAAACAATAAGTATCAAAAGATTGACACTATTTTAAGCCCAATTTCAATGTGAAATTAATTCCAATGACCACTATTGGAATTAAATGGTAAAAATATATACTAATTTCATTTTAAAACCAATTCAAAATATAATATAATCATATAAATAAATTATATTAAAAAGAGATTTTGAATTAAAATACAACATTTTTCACTATTCATTAAAAAATGAACTTTATTGGAAAAATACCAAAAATTTACACAAAGTAAATTTTGATGTCCCGATTCTAAAGAAGAATTTTATTTGGTCCAATAGAATATATAAGAGTGACCAAAACTATATTTGTAGATGGTTCGGCATCAAAAGGCGATAAGTCGACCTTTAGTGAATGTTAGAGTATATATGCCTAAAATTGAATTCTTTTCGTATTTTAAGCCTTTATCTTTTATTGGATAAATGTAAAAACATTTAAAAAACATATATAATCATATTTTATTTATTTCTATTCATTCTTGCCAATAAAATGACTACGTGTTAACTACCATTTAAAATAATATTGTTTTATTACTAGTGTGCAATGTAAGATTTCAAAGAAACTCTTTGTTGCGTATCGGGTACGCTATCGAACATAGTAACCCCTTTAAAGTAAAATTAATTTTTAATTCGTAAATATTAATAAATATGAAAATGCATTATTCTTTATTTACCTGGGATGTTACATCCTTGCCCCCTTTTGGGAATTGCGTCCTCACAATTTTATTCACTTATCAAAATAAGTGGGGGTATTTATTCCTCATAGAATTTTCAGATTCCCACGTTGCCTCTTCAACCATATGGTTTTTCCACAAAACCTATACCTGGTGAATTAACTTATTTCAGAACACTTTCTCCCTTCGGTGAAGAATTTGTACTGGTTGTTCTTTATAAGAGAGATTCTCTTCCAACTGAGCTACCTCTGGGCTCAAAACATGAGATGGATCTGGCATATACTTTCTCAACATCGAAACATGAAAAACATTGTGTACCTAAGATAATCTCGGAGGTAAATCCACTCGGTAAGAAACTGATCCAAATCTCTCCAAAATTTCATATGGTCCAATGAACCTGGGACTCAGCTTTCCTTTCTTACCAAATCACATCACACTTTTCCACGATGAAACTTTGAGAAAAACATGATCACCTACCTCGAAAGATAGATCCTTCCTCCTGTTGTCTGCATAACTTTTCTGTCTGCTCTGAGCTGTTCTCATGTGTTTCTGAATCAACTAAACTTTTTCTGCCATCTCTTCTACCAATTCTGGTCTCATCAGCTTCCTTTCACCTACTTCATCCCCAAAAGCTGGAGTTTCACACCACTTCCCATATAATGACTCAAACAGTGCCATCTGTATACTGGAATGAAAATTGTTATTATATGAAAATTCAACCAAAGAAAGATATTAGTCCCAACTTCCCTGATAATCCATCGAACAAGCACGTAGCATATCCTCTAATGTATGAATTGTTCGTTCTGACTGCCCATCTAATTGCAGATGAAAATCTATACTAAAATTTAATTCAGTACCCAATGACTTTTGAAGGCCTTTCCAAAATTTAAGAGTAAACCTGGGATCACGATCAGATACAATGGAGAGAGGAACTCCATGTAACCTTGCTATCTCTTTAAGATACAAACGAGAAAGTTGATCTAGGGAAAAAAGTATCTCGAATAGGAAGGAAATGAGCAGATTTAGTCAAGCGATCAACAATAACGCAGATTGCATTATTACCTCGAGGTGTCTTCGGCAATCCCACAACGAAGTCCACGGATATATTTTCCCATTTCCACTCTGGCACTGGTAAAGGCTGAAGCATCCCTTTCGGTAACTGCCACTCTGATTTAACCTGTTTACATGTCAAACACTTCACAGTAAAATCAACAATATCCCTTTTCATTCCGTACCACCAGTAATACTTCCGAATATCTCTATACATCTTAGTACTTCCTGGATGAACTGAAAATGTAGAACTATGAGCTTCACATAACAACTCTCTCTTCAACTGTGAATCACATGGCACACACAATCTCTTCCAAAATCTCAAAACACAATCATTATCAATGTTGAATTCAGGAAACATTCCCTTCTGAACCAGCTCTACCTTTTTCTGCAACTCGCTGTCTTGCTTCTGTGCTTTTTTAATTCTGTCTAATAGAGATGATCTCACTGATACCTGGAACAAAATAGAAGAACTTCCTGACCCAACAACTTCTATTCCAAAGTTCATCAAATCAAAAACCAAAGGATCTCGTTCCAAACGTACCATGGTTAATGAAGAATTACTTTTTCAACTCAAAGCATCAGCCACTTTATTTTTTTTCCTGGATGGTAATGAATTGTTCAATCATAATCCTTTATTAATTGTAGTCATCTCCTTTGTCTCATGTTCAATTCTTTCTGAGTGAATATATAATTTAAACTTTTGTGATCGTTATATATTTCACACTTTACTCCATACAAATGATGCCTCCAAATTTTTAAAGCGAAAACAACAGCAGCTAATTCTAAATCATGTGTAGGATAATTTACCTCATGAGTTTTCAACTGTCGTGAAGCATAATCAATTACCTGATCATTCTGCATTAGGACGCAACCAGGTCCTTTCAATGAAGCATCATTGTAGATAACAAACTCCCCATTCCTGGAAGGAAGTACCAAAATAGGAGCATTCACCAATCTTTTTTTCAGTTCCTGAAAAAAATCATCACATTATTTTGTCCAGATAAACCTAACACCCTTCTTAGTTAGTTTAATCATTGGACTAGTTAACCGTGAAAAATTTTAAACAAACCTACGGTAGTAACCTACCAAACCAAGAAAACTATGGATCTCAGTTACATTTGTGGGTCTTGGCCATTCTTCAACAACTCTTGTTTTTGCAGGATCCACAGTTATTCCATCTTTAGAAACAATATGACCAAGGAAAGAAATTTGTTGCAACCAAAACTCACACTTGCTGAATTTCCCACACAATTTCATTTCTTTTATGGTTTTCAAAATAACCATTAAATGTCTTTTATGATCCTATTTACTTTTATAAGACACCAAAATATCATCAATAAAGGCAACAAACATTTTTCACCTGAGTCACCTGAGCCATCACTGCAACAAACTATTTAGTTCTGATTCTGACCATCTCAGGATACTGATTTGAAAGGTCATTTACCTTTGTATGCCTTCCCAAGAAAATCTGTTTTGTTTCCTCTATGAAAAACCATTCTTAACACAGAAATATCTTAGGAGAAGCAACATGGTAATCTTCAAATGCTATATCATTTCAATTTGACCATAAAAAAAAATATTTTTGGATAATCATTTAATAGAATTATAACTGCTAAAGTTATCTAAAACGACCTCGGATACTGACTATAAGGCCCCAACCTTAAACCTTACTTAATATTGAATTAAATTAATAATTCACATTGATGATCTTTACTGGTTTAGAGTTTTAGATAATTAAGAAATAACTATTACATCTCAAGAGATTATAAAGTGGACACTTCTACTAAGTTTCCATAAAATAAAAACTGTTAAAAAGAAACATGTCTAGTTCCATGTTTTAGATAGCATGACTTTTCCTTGATCCCATCCTTGACCCTATTCAACATTAAGTCCTGTGAAAAACATTTCAAAAACTTGTGATGAGCATAAAAAGATCAGTAAGGGAAATAAAAGTACGAAATGAAAACATTAGTCCATGTATGAAATCATACTTTACTCATAAAACATAAGCATTTTAACATACCTCATCAAATCATGAACAAATCATATAAATCATAAGACATAAAGGTATCTTGAGGCATTCATTACATTCTTACGTAGGGATTAACCCTCATGGTTATGTTTGGAATACCCATCACAGTATATTCCCAAAATCTCTTCAGAGAAACATTAAATTTTATCTCCATCGCATTACCCAATGCATTGGAGAGCTATATCGGGCTCACCTGCCCTTAGTTTATCACGGAACCACTCATCTTCATAACAATGCACAAGAACCATAACATAATCGTATCACGTAAAACATGCATAAAGGAAACATAAAATTTCAACATTTCAATCACAAGATATTAATACAACACATTGATATAATAAAAAAATTGTGAAAACCATTTTCAATACCAAAATAAAAGAAAAGTAATACATGGTATTTATTTTTCATTTTAAAAAAAGCTAGGTTATGGCTTGTAGAGGAAGCTGAAACTCAAATAATGGTCATGGCGACGAAGAAGTCGTTGTCGCCACATACGTACAAAAAAACATTCCCTTTTGTCGTTTAGTAAAATGCTTCGTATAAAAAAATATTCCTTTTGAATAAGCGTAAAAGTAAAAGGGGTTTATACACCGTATAAAAGAATGTTGTGTATAAACAAAATACGCCTCAATGAATGGAGATTGAGATGAAGTCCCTTACAATGATCATTTTTCTTTAAATAAAATAGATCTATTATTTGTATTCACTATAATAACATATAAAGAAATTACAAATAAAACATAGGACATAATAATATCATGACATAATTTGAAAGCAGGAGATTAACCAAAAGAACAGAAATTGGGTTATGAAGTTCCCTTACCTCGGGTCCGACTTGACTCGATCGTTCATTAATGTCCTGAATAATAAACTTCAGTTAATTTATACTTTCTTAAGAACCTTTTTCAAGTTCATTATTTCTTTTATATCACTTATTACCATGTTATGAACATTATGTAATCATTTAAGTTAATAACGATCATTTTGTCGATATTTGGTACTTGAGTTAAAAGTGAACTTCTTATATTTACAAGTTGTTCACGTAGGCAAATATCCATTATCTCAAGAATTATATTCATGATATAGATGCCATATATATCATATATATCCATTATATACAAGAATTTATAATATTACATAATCATTTATAGGTAAGAAATGAAATGCACCATTCATGGAGACGGAAATCCGTACGTACGCATGAACGCTACGTTCAATTCTATGTCATATTAATGGAGTTAAAACTAAATGAGAGATATGTATACTTTAATTCCAGAATTATATTCATCATTTAGATGTAACATACATCATATATATCCGTTATATATATGTAATTATAATAGTACATTACATTTGGGGATAAGAAATGAAATGCACCGTTCATGGAGACGGTAAGCTGTACGTACGCATGAACGCTACTTTCATTACTATCTCATACTTCAATGGAAATCCATAATAATTATATATAGGTATATTATAATTATAGTATTATATCATATATAATATCATAAAATATATCTTTTATACGTACCACATATGGTATTAACGAATCAAATCACTTTGAGGGGGCGGTAGTCCGCACTTCCTAAAATGAAGATATCGCGTTTACCCATAATGGAAACCATAAAGGTATGCCATAAATAAAAAATACAGAAGTATAAGGAAAACATAAACATAACATATATCATATATATATATAGTGACATCTTAATGGACACCATGAAATGTGTTAAAAGAAGATAGAACAATTATCGTATCGTGAGGCAGAAAATCGCCAGCCACAGAAACAATATGTTCTTTAACCATTAGACGAAGGTGTGTGTAGGTGTAGCTCTAAAAATCTCATAACAACATCGTAGTATGTTGAAGATACTGTTTTTGTTACAAAATAAAGTAATAAAAAGATTTTAGGTGGTTGGAGAAGCAAAATAAAACATAAGAACACAAGAGAAGACACTACCTTTAAATCGGGTAACTCTTTTTGATTTGAGATCAAAGGCTTCCTTGGAAAGAATTATGCCCAAAGTGAGGCTTCTAGGAGTAATAGAAGGATGTAGAGAGACAAAATGGGCATGGGTTGGCCGAGCCAAAGGCTTGAGAGGTCTGGGTAAGGTGGTAGAGGTGGGGGCCTTTTATAAGAGGAGAGGAGGGGCACTCTTGGAAAGGTATAAAAGGTTACTTTATTATAAAATGCTTTTCGGATTTAAAAGGTCCCAAAATTATATATTTAGAGGATAAGGTGATAATATTTATAAATCCACCCATCCAATAGGTTTTTGACATGTGTAGGTCTTAGATTTTACATTATCATTTCATTTCATTTAAATCGTTAAATAATGAGGTAATCGCTGCATCATCATGGTGTCATAAATAATTTAATATTTTTAATGTCTAAAAATTATAAAAAAAACTATCTTTATGTAGAAAATCTTTTTAGCTTTCTAATGAATATTTATAGTAAAAAATATGACTTGTATAACCCTATTTAAATTTTTTTAGAAAAACAATACCTGTTTGTGTCATTTTTACTTTTACTTTAAAGAAAAGGCATTAATGTCATTATCTTACCCAAGTGGGTCCATGGGGTCCCAATAATCGACCCATGGGTTGTCGTGGTCGTCCATGACACATCCAATAAGGGTAGGACATGTGTCAAGGTCACTTCATATTATTAAAATATTATTTTTACCTTAAACTACACTAATTATCTCTAATCGCGATTAAAAACATAAAAGTTACTATTCACCAAAAAAATATTTTAATCCCATTGAACCACATTTTACTTCCTAATGACAACCATGTATGTAGGATTTTGGAAATTTAAAACACAAAGGTGGTAAAATTTCATTTAAACGACAAATCAGTTTTTTATGTACCACTTAGTGGTTTCACTATTCATCAAAAATTGGAGTTTTTCAGAAAAATACCAAAACATCACCCTAAGATATATTTAATATTCTGGATTAAAAAATTAATTCTATTTTAAAAAATTCAAAACATATAAGTTACATTAATTAATTTAATAATTAATTCCCGTTGTCAGAGCAAATAGCATGTTTTTATGAAATAATAAGTATCAAAAGATTGACACTAGTTTAAGTCCAATTTCAAAGTGAAATTAATTCCAACGACCACTATTGGATTAAATGGTAAAAATATATTCTAATTTCACTTTAAAATGAATTCAGATGATAATCTAATCATATAAATAAATTATATTAAAAAGAGTTTTTGAATTAAAATACAACATTTTTCACTATTCATTAAAAAATGAACTTTATCAAAAAAATACCAAAAAATTACACAAAGTAAATTTTCATTTCCTGATTCTAAAGAAGAATTTTATTCAGTCTGATGGAATATATAAGAGTGACCAAAACTATATTTATATACGGTTCTCCATCAAAAAGGCGATAAGTTGACCTTTAGTGAATGCAGTATATATGCCTAAAATTGAATTCTTTTCGTATTTTAAGCTTTTATCTTTTATTGGATAAATGTAAAAACATTTAAAAAACATATATAATCATATTATAGTTATTTATATTAATTTTCTCCAATAAAATGACTATGTCTTAACTATCATTTAAAATAATATTGTTTTATTACTAGTGTGCAACGTAAGATTTCAAAAAAACTCTTTGTTGCGTATCGGGTACGCTATCAAACATAGAAACCCCCTTAAAGTAAAATTAATATTTAATTCATATATATTAATAAATATGAAAATGATTTATTTTTTATTTACCTGAGATGTTACATGTATAATCATTATTTAAATTAGGACATGAAATATGAATTGCATTACTCCGTGGAGGTGGAATTCCACAGGTACGCATATGTGACATTATCATTTTTAACAGGTGGAAAGGTAAAAAGGTAAATAATATATTATATTTATCGAATAATAATTATTTAATTAATATAATATTAAAAAATTATATACACCATAATAACCATCCATTAACAGTGGGTATGGAAAATGAAATACATCACTTCACGAGGAAGGAGTCTGCCTGTACGCATGAACAATGATTTCATTTAACATTTTATGGAGAAGGATATGAATAAAATATTCACCCTAAACATAGGAACATATAGATATATGTTAGATAGTTATGTTATTGTAAAATCATGGTAATCATATAATGAAATTTGGTATAATATTAAATAAAATGAAAACACTCGGTTAGGAGTCATACCTCATCTTTAGACAACCTCCTTTGGCATGCACCTTAAGCCTTCTAAGGTTAGTGTTTTAATCAAACCAAGAACTCTATATTATGAGTATGGATGTTAAAAGGGTATTTGGTTAGTTATTCGTTTATACAGAAGGATCATGATGTGTGGGTATGAGTGGGGAGCTGATGTCCTTTTGTAAGAGAGAGAGAGGACACACTTGGAATTTTCAAAATATGAAAATATATTAATGTATTACTCAATAAATGTGGCTCAAAATTTTAAAATTTTATTATTTAAGATGATATAAGGTCAAAATATAAAGATAAAGTAGTATTTAGACACGTTTTTAATTAATTTTAACCACTCCATATTTTGTTTAACCCCCCCCCCCCCACCATTAATCCATTTTAACATTTACTGTAGTATTGAATCTTTACCTTGGTAACCAATAATGATGCCAAAATATAAATGTGATATAATTAAAATATTTGTAAATTATGATTCAAATTATGGACTCAATAATATAAAATTCAATTTTTAAAATTATAATATTTAAATTTAAATATGAACCAAAAAAATGGGATGAAAAATAGTTTTTTGAAAAATGAATTTTAAAATAAAAAATGAACTTATACCAAAATAAAGTACATGGATAATTAATATGTAATTGATAATATTATTTATTATTAAATGACAATTATTTTAATTTACCATCTATTTAAAAATAATAATAATAATTTTTAAATTACTTTATTTAATTAAAAAATGATACTTACCAAAGTCATTATTTTTCACTTTTCACTTAAAAGATTAATTTTTCAAAAAAATATGAAAACTTAACCTTCATAACATATTTACAGGTTTATTTAAAAAATAAGATTAATTCCGTTATATATAATTTATAAGAAAAAATTTAATTTCATTATAATTCTCCCACGAAAAACACAATAAAATGTTTTTTGAAGAAATCATTTTCTTTTGAAGCATAAAATGAATTTACAGAAACCTGATTCCATATTTATTACGATTTAATCAATATAAATTAATTATATAAAATCTTTATAGATATTTTTTAAAATTTATCTATATGTATTCATACCACCAATTTAATGGATAGGTTATGACAATTATATTAAAATAATATTTTTATAGTATATTGATGTTCACTTAAAGCTCAATATTTCATATTAATGAAGCTATTAAGAAGATTATTATTTTAAACTAAATTTATGGGGTGTTACATCCCACTATTAAATAAATTTCATCCTTATAATTTTCATCTCAGTATCTAGAGGTTTAATTTTTGAAAATATCTTGGTTGAAAAATCACATCATACAAAGGGATAATAATAAATTATTTGAAATATAGGAGTGAGAAACATAAAGGATATCCTAAAAAACACACACTAATGTCCCTATATGAGGATAATATAAGTGGGAAGTTAGAATATGGACATGTATAAGGAAAAATAATGTTATAGAAATAATAGTGGAAAATTGAGAACTTGATCATGAGAAAGTTGATAACAAAGAAACCATAAATCAAAAGGGGGAGAAAAGACGATCAATTCATCAGAAATGTTTGTAAAAAGAAAAGAGAATTTTCTACATCCTATTTATAGAGATGGGGAACTATTTTACCATTGAATACAAGAAAATATACAAAATTTATTTCATTAAATCCATAAATATAATATCATCATTTGGTTGCACGTTTCATTTAGTTTCAACCACTTTTCATCCAATATTCCAATAATGAATGAACCTTATGAATTTTTCATGACTAAATCACAAAAATAAACATCTAATAAATCATAAGATGTATAAAAGGATGAAATTTCATTCTACCTATCACGATTTAGTTATTGAAAATAAAATTTTTTAGTACAATATTTGATAAATGACATGAATAAACTATCATTTAACAGATTATTCCCAAATATTTAACAATAATACCCAATTTTTTGGTTAATTTTTCCCCAAATATGTAAATTCCAAAACTCTATAAATCATGTGTAACTAGTATTCAAATCTCAAAAATTTAGAAAAAAATTGTCACAAATTTTTTAAAATAAACATTTCTTTAATCCCCAAAGAATATAATGTGCCTCTTAGTTTTACATACCAAATTTGTGAATACCTTAACATCAAGATCACATTAAAGGACATCTATCTCATATTAAATTATAAAATATAAAAGATAACATCATATTTTCTTTTAGAACATAATTTTTCAATATAAAATGTCCTTATATAAAAATTATAATTAACATCTTGGCTTCTTAGGGAAATGAAATAAAATAAAATGGTGAGGCCAGATTCTTAATAAGGGGATGCATACAATAGAATCTATAATATAATAAATAAGGAATGAGTAATATAGAAAGAATTAATTATTATCAAACAATTCCATACAAAAATCATATGATCTTAAATCTTATGTATTGTTAACATAACTATTCAAATAACTGCATGGACATCAAAAACTAATTTAATAATGATGGACTGCATAATGTTACACATTTTAAATATAACATTGATTACTCATGACAATACATTATAGATAAATGGGTAAGGTATATTACAAAAAGCCAAACTATTTTTTCACATTAGACCTACTGAATTTATTCCCCACCGATAATATAATAATTATAATTCATTCATCATACGAATAAACAATATAAATAAATAAATATATATTAATAAACAATAACTATCTATACTAGATGAATTACCATGTTTAATTTCAATAATTTACCCAGTATAAATGAATATAATATATCCATAGAAATATGGTGGATGGTATCATAATATTATAACCATATTAAATCATATGATTCATCCAACATTGTTCACATAGATTAAAATTATTTTAAATGATTATCAGAACATTTATTGAGTAAAATACCCTTCTCATTTTCAAATAAATTATTTAAAATATTAAAATTACAAAATATTATAAAAATAATTTTATGTGGAAGTAACCATTGAAAATTTTAAATTAATCTTCAAAGAAAATATTATACATAATTATGGTAAAAACCCTTCATGTGTTATAAGTTTAAAAAATGATTTTTTTAAACCTTCGCTAAAAAGTTCCCCATTCATAAAACAACATAATGATTCCTTTTAATCATTTTTATACAATGTAAAATATGTGTAAAAATGACTTAAATATGTCATTTTATAATATTTAAAATTGTTTTGAAAATTTTGCAGAATATATGGACATGGAACAAAAATATTCCCGACCGAATATAAAAACAAAGGTTGTTTTCCATAAAAAATCTTTTAGACTGTTGAGTTCATAGAGAGGAAAATTAATGGAAAAAATTAATTTTAATAAATAAAAATAAGATAATAAAATATATGGGATTTATGATAAAAATATAATATTATTCCCAAAAACAGAAACTTAAACATAAAGAATCTAAAATGAGGATGAGATTGTGAAATAAACCCTTACCTCAGGCCTCAATTGCTTCATAAGTGCTTCTAAACTCTTATATAATAAAATTTAATTTATTATAATTCTAAAAAACAATATAAATACATGTAATATCTAATATGATCCATGTATAACATTTTAACAACTGTTTATTAATAACTCTTTATTAAAATCATCATTTCCGAGTGTTAACTATTTTTTTCAAGTAATTTTTTGGTTCAGTGGTTTCATTAATTACATATTTATCCTAATTTAATTATCTCTATAATTATAAAAATGATTTAAATATCATAAATATTAAAAATATACATATTTATAATCATTCTTGAAATTCGGAAATGAAAAATTATTCACATCGCTTCATGGAGGTGGTAGTCCGCACGTACGCACGAGAGACATTGTCATTTTTTAGTGGTTGAAAGGAGAAAAAAGAAAAAGATATACTATATTATTGAGATTATAATTATATAATAAATATTATATATAAATATTATATGAATCATAATAAAAATCCTTGGATGGTGGTGATGGAAGATAAAATAAATCTCTAAGGGAGGTAGTAATCTGCAAGTACGCCCAAACGATGCTTTAATTTCCAATTTGATACTGATAGAGATGAATAAAAGTTATTACATAAAAATAATAACATATCATTAAATAAATGATAATAATTTTATTATATCATCATCATTTGAAAAGTATTTAAGGAGGTATAAGATTAAATAAAATAAAAACACTATGTTAAGTTTTATATCACATATTTTGAAAATATATTTTGGCTTACAGGTTTAGAATTATAAGTTTGGTATTTTTACCAATACAAGTCCTCATAATTTGGGTAGCAATGATAGGAAGGTATTTCCAAAATACTTGGTTGAGATAAAATGATCATGAAGTGTTTTTAAGTGAGGGAAGCTGGTGTCCTTTTATATAGGATAAAGAGGACACACTTTGGAATTTTCCAAAAGTTCAAAATATATTAATGTATTACAAGCAATGTGGTCCAAATTAGACGCTTTTTAAAATTTTTAAGTGATAATATAAAAATATGGAGATCCAATAGTATATAGACAAGTTTTTATGTATTTTTAATGCCTTGTCTTGATTGTTAACCCGCTCCCACCTTTAATCCATTTTATCTTTTACTGTAGTATTGAATTTTTTACATTGGTTATTATTCATAATGACCAAAAATGAATGTGGACTCATTATAAAATTATTAAATGACAATTCTAATTATGGATTCAATTACATCAAAGTAAATTTCTAAAATTGGTAGATTTAAACTTTGGAAAAACTCCCAAATGTGATGAAAAATTGTTTTTAGAAAATACATTTTTTTAAACCCAAAAATGTACTTATAAAAAAATCAAGTATACTATTGATTTATATTTAATTAATTATATTAGTTATAATTAATGTGGAATTATTTATTTTATGATGAAATTAAAAATCATAATAAGGATATTAAATAACTTTATTTAATGAAAAAAATGATAGCTTTTCAAAAATGCTATTTTTAACTATTCACTTAAAAATAAATATATTTAGATAATATCAAAAACTCACACTAAGATAAAATTAAAATGATGATTTTAAAAATTAAATTCAATCTCTAAAATAAAATTTCAAAAAAAGGTGGAAATTAATTATAATTTCAACACAAAAAAATAAATAAAAAATATCTTTTAAAAATATAGTTTTTTTAGGCATAATTTGACTTAAAAACTAATTGAGTACATATTTCTTATGCACTAATAAATAAATTTACATTATATAAAACCTTTATAATTTTTTTCATAATTTGGTTACTCTTATTAATACAACAAATTTAATGACTATTTTATATCTTTCAAATTTAAATAATATTTTTAGAGTATATTGCAATTCATTTAAATTTCATTATAGCATGTTAAGAAAACTATTGAGAATAATATTATTTTAAACTATATTTAAAGTGTTTTATAATTATAATGGTTTAGTATATTATGGATTCTTAAAAATGGGAAGCTTGAAACATGTTCATTCTTTCATTGTAATAAAGAAGCATGAACGTGACACGCGCTACCTACTATTTCATGGCATGAAGCGTGAACATGGTTCACAATTCTAGGCTTATATTTTATGAAATATATATTTATATATATACATAAGATAATATAATAATAAATATAATAAATAATTAATAATATAAATCAAAATAATAAATATATAAAAAATTTAAATAAATAAAAACTTAAAATTAAAATTAATTACATAATAACATGATTTAAATATTTTATAAACAATAGTTGATAATAAAAAAATATTAATTAAGTTGTTAATAAAATTGTAAAAAATTAATATAATTAATATAATTAGTAATTATTATAGCTTTCTTACCACAAACACACAAAGGTAAGAAAATATACTCACTCTGAGTTTCGACATAGAAACATGCCTTTCACACCCTGATTTTGGAATACTTTTATTTTTATTCTTTTCATGGATTTCGATATTTTGGTTGAAGTTTGGGTTTTTTTCCTGGTTCAATTTTTTTAGTTTTCAAAGTTCTCAGAATGGTCCCTTTTTTCATTAGTTTCCCCATGATTTTTTAGTGAAAAGTTGGGATTTGGGTCTTGACAGTAGGTGGTGCACGGTTAGAGGAAACCATGTGCCCTCACCAAGAAAACTGTGTGAAAAATTTTGATTTCAGACAGTGGAGACCGCAAAGTTGTGGCGGAGTTTGGAAAACCATATGGGCTGACTATGTGTCTTGTTCATCTCGGACAACAAAGGATTCACAGTTTCCACATGGTTTAGAAAACCATGCCCATTATACGACATATCCAGGTCCTTAAAAGTGTGAAATTCCTCTTCAACCCCTCTATTGTTTTAACACTAACTCATTATTTGTCTCCCTCATTCGACCTAAATGCACTATATATCCCTCCAATAACCTCTTCACTTACCCTCCTCCCTCTATTAAATCTCTTTGAAGGTTCTTAAGAAATTTTGTTTGATTATTTGGTCAATTTTATCTTCTCATATTCCTTCTCTCTTGGATTCTTGTTCTTTATTTGTGGGGACAACCCCTTGGTTAAACACTAACGGTTTGGGTTGATATGTGGATTTTTTCTTTGATGTTAAGGTGTTTGGATTGTCCCTAGTGGTGTATTATTCCTCCTCCCATAGTTTCTTTGAATACTCACATTGTTGAGTTTGTTTTTTCTATCCATTTACTTTTTGACACATTCTATTGATAACCGATCATCCCTTTAATTATTTAAAAATGATGCAATCCTTCATTTATAGGGTAAACATGAATTTTATTGGGGTTTTAAAGATGGAATTTTTTTTATAAAATAGTTCTCAAATAGATTTTTTAACTATGTATGTATTTATATACACTCAAACTATTTGATAATATTTCAATTGAACTTTTAATGTTAAATTAGATTCTTTTAGTGGTGGTTTCCCTTGGTTATGTTTAGATATTTTGGTTAGGTTATTAATTGGTTTTTGTATGTAGTAATTTTTGACTTTTACGGTGTATTTCTTATGTGTGTTTTATTGTGTTGGTTTGAAAACAAGTGATGTTTCTTTAAAATGTTTTCTTGGGTGATTTCATGGACTTTTTAGAGTTTCAATGAATGTTGGCTTGGACTTTCATAAATGAAATTATAAGTGGTTTTGGATTTATAAATGATTCATTAGAGTCCATTAAAAATATTTGTTTTCTTAATGTTTTCTTGAGGTCCTTTTGGAACTTTGATGAAAATTAGTTCTTCCTTAAATAATGGTTTTACAAAGGCTCCTCCTTTATTTCCACTTTCTATTTATTAAGATAATTTCTTAATTTCTAAATGTGTATTGGTGCTCAAAGTGAATTCAACCATGAAATCAAATTTTTTCTTCAAGTTTGGCCCATTGTTTATATTGAGATATGTTTAGTGATTAATTGGAATAAAGGCATGTTGGGAATTTTAAGTCACACTTAGCCACTAAGTGGGGTAAAATACTTATTAGCAATTTTTTGTTGTGACTTGGTTTATAAAATGATATAAAGGGCTAATTAAATTTTTTTCATGTTTTTGCTTATTTTCACTTTGGCTTTAAAATAGTTTTTCATTAGGATTGTAAAGACTCATTTAGAATATTGAACATGAAAATCGTGTTTTATATTGTCTTATCATATAATGTGTAAATGGATTTTTAAATTTGTTTGTATTGGAAAGGTAAAAGTCCCTCTTATAACTTTGTGTTCTCTTTGAAAGTTTGGTTTTGATGTGGCGTGATGTGAAGGCCCAATTGGCACCACATAATGTTTTTGAAATTGGTTTTAGAACTCATGTGATGTATGGGCCCAATGGGAATGTTGGCATGTTTTGGAAAGTGGGTTGAAAACTTGGGTAGCATGCGGCCCATTTGGTATTTAAAAATTATTGGGAAAGATGTTTTTGAAACTCAAATTTTCTGATGGCCCGTTTGTCGTTTTTGACTGTCTTGTTGTGAGAAGAGAACCACTATAGAGTATTCACCTAATAGAGGTGTGTCTCATAGGTGGTGTCAGTGTTTTGGTTTGGTAAACACATTAGTAGTGGATTTTTTTAACCATGTGTGTGAGGACCTTCACATTCACCAAGTTATATTATCATGGGATTCATGAGCATCATCTTTAGGTTTGAGTGATGGTTTATTTTTGACCTTGGGTTAGACAAGTTGGTACCCCTAGATTTTTTCATATTCCATGCGGGACATTCCACTAGATTAGTATGATTAGAGAATCTAGTTGGTTATTGACTATAGAGTTGCACCATATACCAAAAGGTGAGTCTGAACTGAGTGCATATTGGGATTGCCTCTAGAGATGTTTAAGAAGTTCCCATGATTACAATCTATATGTTCTATTTATTTCTCTCACATTTTGGATTTTAGTAATTCTATTATATTATTTATAGTTTTGTTTTATTTACATTCGTCATAGCTTTATTTTGGTTATTTATAATGTATTTTTAACCAAGATTGGTTTTTGAACTCTGTTTTGGTGTATGCAATAATTTTAAAATGGGGAAAGCTACATGTGTTATTTTAAAAGGGTAACTTTTCGAAAGCATTTTTTGGTTGTTTAAAGTGATTAAAAATTTGTTTTTAAAATTTATTTCGAACTAGTTTTTGTATACTATTTTAGGAATGGAAATGCATGGATTATGTGGGGATTGTCTACTAAAATGATTAATCTGACACCCTACTTGTGCCACCCAGATTTGGTAGACCTGAGATATTTTTCATGTTTAGATATATGATTCAATTTTCATTTAGATTAGGTTTGTATTGTGGTTATTGGTGACCAGGTGGTCATGTGGAGATCTTGCTATCATGGTTGGGGTTTTTTATTTACTTTTTGTTGCATTTATTATATATTGAATTCTAGATTTCTTTGTATGTTTATTTAGGTTATGTTCTTAAATATTGTGGAGTTTTTAGTTTTGGTTATTTTATCAGCATTATTTATTGGGATAAATCATTTTCATTGGATTAATTTGATGTTTGGAAATAGTTTCCATCTAGTGGGGATTGGGAATGCCCTTCGGGCCTTATCTCAGACTGGGTTGAGTGTTATGTTGGATGGAATCTCATCTTGGTTTGTGAAAAAATGGTATCAGAGTAGGCTCTCGTTATTTTCAGTGTTTGGTATATTGGATATTAAGACTGTCAAGATATAGGAGGTAGTTATGTGAAGCATTTAATGAACCCTTTCTTATTCTGATCATCATGTTTCTAGGAGTAGTCTAAGATTTTAGTCCTTTGTTTTGGTTTTTGGGGTATGGATGATGAATGAAAATGGAGGAGTTCTGGTGTCATATTCAGATCTCACATTGAGTACTGGACCAAGTGGAGAATGAGTGCATGCTTCAAGGTCCTCTTAGTTTTTAATTATTACATGGGTAATGAACCACTAACCATGTCATCGGGTTATGCTTGACCACTAGTTCCCCATTCCATTATTTTGGAGTGAGTTTTGTTTTGTTTTGATTTTACATGGTGAAAATTGGATTTTAAATTGAAAATAGTTTTGGGAATAGTTTATTTAATAATGGAAAATGGTTTTAGGGAATGGGTTTTTTATGACATAGGAACCTTATGATTCATATGTATTGGAAAAGTGGGTTTTTTAATTTGGAATGTGGTCTCAAAAGAAGGTTGTTTGGAATTAGAATGAAATGATGGTTTTTGAAACAATGATTTTTGGATTTTTTTTTAGAGTTTTGGATTATGTGATGATTATTTTGTCCTGGTATATTCTTTTGGTTTCATTTTTATTGATGTTGATTTTGAATTTTATTTTCCTACTATTTATAATATGTTACCTAGAAAGGTCCCTAATGTTTCTAAAGAATTTCTTCTAATTATTTTCTTTTTCTAGAATCCTAGAGGAGAAGCGCATTTGATCCCTTTTCGATTGTTTCCTATTTCACATGTTGATAAAGGTAAATTAGAGGCTATTGAATGGTTTGAGGATGTTAAGATTGTCTTTAGATTGTTGGGAAATCTTGAAGCGGTATGGATTTGAGCTGTCTTGGGTTCTTTTGAAGGTTAAACTTTAGAAATGTAGAAGGTGATTGATCCATCATCATTTCAAGTTGGGATGAAATTAGAGGTGTTCATGACTACATTAATCTTATTTTTCATACTTGAGGAGTTGAAGATGAAAAATGAATAAGAGCTTTTCAGTATTCAGCAAGGACGTTGGACATTTATGGGCTATGTTGACCGCTTCAAGGAGTTGGTTTCATTTTCTCAATATGTAGTCTCACAAGATCTAATGAAAGAACCTATTTCCATTTGGGGTATAGTTTTGTAATAATCGTTTACTAAATAATAGGTCTTAATCTGAGGGTGTCATCTCTTAACCGCATGGTAGCATAAGCTACAAGACATCAAGTCTCCACTAATAGGTCCCGAAGTCATGTTTTTCACACAATTAGAAAATTTTGGGTGGTGTGGGAATCCATGGCCAAAATTTTTTCTCCAATTTTTTGGGTGGAGAGAATTTAAGTTTCAGGTTATATTTTTCTATTCTATTTTAAGTTTCATATTTTTTAAAGATTCTTGGTGGTTTTATTCTTTTGAAATTCAAATAGTTGTTCTTTTTGAATATGATACTTTAATTTGTTTCCCTTATGTGTGTGATTATTAATTTTCATATAATGGTTTATGTTCTCATCCGTGATTATTTTGGAAATATTCATGCATTTTTAAATCATGAATTTTGGTTCTTTTCACCATTTGGTCTTGACATCTCATGTTAGTTTCCCTTAGTGTGGTAGGTTTTGGTTTTTTTGGGGGTTTTTGGTTTCAATGGAAGTGTTTCTTAGCTTGTGGAGAGAATATTGAGTTAGTTCATGTTGCGAGTTCCCACATTTGTCATCTTGGGGTGGTGGTGTTGAGAGTTTCAATGTTGATAGTGTTAGTTGGGTTCTTGTGTTGGGGATAACCCTCCTCTTTTTCTCAGTTACTTGGATATCGTTTCTATTAGATTTGATCAGGTGTGACTTGTGGAGTGATAGGTCACCCCAAGGATCTGGGTTCTATTTGGATTTTTTCAGGTTTTGGATTGAGTTATATTTATCATCTGGATTTATGAAATTATTTTAAAATAAAGTGTGTTTTTAGAGATAATTTTCAAACACATATTTTGGAATCTCTTTTGTTTTATTCTTTTCATGGTAGTAGGTCTTTTGGGTGAAGTTGGAGTTGAGTTCCTGGCTCAAATTTTTGTATTTTTTAAGTTTTGGAGGAGATAATGTGTTTATTTTTTAGTTTCATAAGGATTTTTTGGTGAAAAGTGGGGATTTTGGGCTTGATAGCTGGTGGTTCATAGTTGGAGCATAGTTAGAGGAAAACTTGTGAACTCACCCTAGAAACTGTGGAACCAATTTCCATTTCTGAAAATGGAGATCACATGGTTGTCGCACGATTTAGAAAACTGTGTGGGATAACCATGAGGCTAATTCCACTTGGACAGTGAGGTATGCACAGTTGCTTCATATTTAGGAAAACATGTGGGATAACTGTGTGGCCTGCCAATGTCTTTAAAAGTATGAAATTCCACTTATCCCCTTCTCTTTTTTGTCCCTAACTCTGGATTTTCCTACCCCATTAAACCTAGGTGCACTATAAGGGCCTAGAACCTCCTCCTCTATTTCCCTCATTCCTATATTTAGTCCCTTGAAGGTTCCTAAGTATGTTTATTTGAGTTTTTTTGGGAAAACATCCCCCAAGGTATCATTGAATCATTTTTGAGATGATTGTGTTTGTCGTCAATGTGGGCCTCCGAGTTGTGTTTGTTGACAAGGAAGACCACAATGTAAAAATTTGTTGACAAAGGGGATTTAAATGTTGAGTTTTTGAGTTCATGGAATGTTTCCAGCAATCCATGATTTATTGAATATCCTAGATCAAGGAATGTATGAACTCGAGGCAGTACAAAAACAGTAAATACAATGTGACGCCGTTTTCCAGTGTTTTCCAAATTTTTGGGCCCAAAAATTAGAAAATGGATAAAAATGTTTTTGGAAGAGGTACAAGTGTGTCAGTGTCTTGGATGCTTGGAAATTTGTGCACCATATTTTTTTCAAGATTATAACATCAAAATATGCAAAGTAAAGAGGGACGCCCAAGGTTTGGTTTGGGTGAGCAAGTGACAAGGGCGACAGAGGCTAGGGTGGTTGGACTTGCGCGCCTAGAGGCGACTTGCATGCTGGTGCTCAGGGTACCCAAAATGCTTATAAATAGAGGTCCACCCCTCCTCATTCAAAATAGAGATCAACACTAAGATAAATTTAGTGCTCCATTCTCGCAGGTGGTTCCGTCACACAAGTGGTGGTTTGGTCGCGCAAGTATAATGATACTCCGATGTTGCACACCAGTTGATAATTACATGCCAATTTTGGTGTGGGAGTAAAAGGGTGTGATTTTACAATGTTTAGAGTTTAATAAGTGGGTGTCACACAAGTGGTTTGGGGACACTTGTGTTCCAGGCTTGAAGAAGCGTGCCAGGTATTAGAGTAGCACGCTAGTCATAGAGAAGCGTGATGGTCATTTTAGGGTTTCGTGTAAATTTGGATGATTGCCTAATACATCATTGGTAAAGTTGTATTCATTAGTGGATGAAAGTGGAACATCAAAAAAGATTTTTTATACAGAGGAAGATTCAATCATTTGTGGTAATGAAGGGACCTACAAGTCTTTAAACTATTAGTGGATGTTCTGAAGAAGTAGTGAGCACACTTCAGTTGCAAGAGTAGTGAGATTTCATATTGTGAGTGGTTGTAATCTATGAGGGATACTAAGTCTGCTCCGAAATTTGTAAACAGCAGTGCACTTTTAGTGAATTTGTTACATCGGCACATCGTTAGTGTATGCTCCTTAGACGTAGCCTGGTGAGGGTGAACCAAGTAAAAATCATTGTGTCATGTGCATGATTTAGGTTCTATTTATACTTTGATATTGGAAATAGAGAGAAGAGAATTTTTCTTAACAGTGAAACAAGATCAATAGGGGAAGTTTTTTTAATCCATCATACCTTGATTCAACCCCCGCCCCCCCTCTCAGGGTATATAACCTAGTGGACATAACAATGTTTTTGGTCATTTTACTCTTCTCATCTTCCTTCTTTCTTGAATATTTGGTCACTTTTGGTGGGTATTTCTTATTGGTCATACCTTCAGGGTTAGGGTTGATGTGTGGTTATTCTTCTTTGATGTGAGGGTGTGTGTATTGTCTCTTGGGGAATATTGTAACTCCTTAAGAAGTTTATTTGTGTTCACACATCATTGATTTATGTGTTTACATCCATTTCCTTTCTAAAACATTCCTTTGACACTTTATGTTACCTTTATTGCTTAAAAAATGTTATAATCCTTATTGTGGAGTGTTAACATGAATTGTTTTGGTTTTTTCATGATGGTAAATTGGTGTGAAATGGTTCTAAAATGGTTTATTTAACTATTTGTTTACTTAAATTCATAGAATGTGTTTGATAAGATGTCAATTTATATTTTAAGTTCAAATTATATGCTTTGGGTGGTTGTTTCCCATGGTTGTTTTTTGGTAATTTTGTTGGGATTTGAATTGGATTTTATATTTAGGAATTAGTGAATTTTATTATATGGTGCATATGGGTGTCTTGTTTTGTTAGTTTGAAAAAAAAGTGATGTTTTTTAAAAAGGGTTCTTGGGAAATTACATGGATTTTTAATAGTGTCAATGAAAATTGGTTTGGACTTTCTTAAAAGAATTTCTAAGTGGTGTGGGATTTGTAAATGATGGGTTGGACTCTTTTATAAATTTGTATCATCTTAATGGTTTCTTCAATCCCATTTGGCACTTTGATGAAAAATGGTTCTTCTATTAACCATGTTTTTTCAGGGTTCCTCCTTCCTTTCTACTTTATATTTCCTAAAATAGTTTCTTGATTTATAAATGGTGTATTTTTTCTCCATGTGAATTTCAATATGAATTCAAATGTGTTTTTTAAATCATGGGTAATTGGGAATTTTGTGATATTTTTTGTGAATAATTGACATAAAGGCTCACTGGTAATTTTGAGACACACTTGGCCACTAAATTATGTTAAAGACCTTTTGTAATTTTTTGATATGACTTGGCTTTAAAAATCATATAAAGTCCCATTTGAAAAATTCTTGTATTGTTTCAAGTTTTCACATTGGCTTAGAAATAGTTTTGGATTTGGAATGTAAAGAGTCATTTGGAATTGTACAAGGAAAAGTGGTGTTTTATATTGAATATTGAAATAGTATATAAATGGATTGGTAAATCTGTTCTGATTGGAAATGTTAAAGGAATGGTTGGTGCTTCATTATTTTTTTGAAAATTTTGTTTTGATATGATGTGATGTGAAGTCCTGATTGGCACCTTGTAATGTATTTGAAAATGGTTTTGGAACTCATGTGATGTATTCGACCGGTGGGCATGTATGAATGTTTTGGAAAAGGGGTTGAAAACCTGTGTAACATGAGGCTCGAATGGTATATAAAAATGACTGGGAAAGTGGATTTTGGAACTCAAATTATGTGATGTCCCAGTTTTCATTTTTTAATGGATTATGGTGAGACGGGAATCTCTATGGAGGATTTCCCAAAGAGAGGGGTGTCATATAGGTGGTGTTAGTGTTTTGTTAAGGAATCACGGTGGTATTGGGTTTTAATTGAACCATTCATGTGAGGAAATTCCATTTACTAAGTACTATTATCATGATATTTCTAGTCATCATCTAGAGGATCGACTAATGGTTTCTTTTTAATAATGAGTTAGACGGGTTGGTTCCCCCTGGATTTGTTGAGAGTTTAGTTGGGACGTGCCACTGGATTGGATAGTTTTGAGCAGCCAGTAGGTTATTAACTATAGAGTTGTACCATATGCCAATAGGTGAGTCTAAACAGAATACATCCAGGGATTTCCTCTAGAGATGTATAGTAACTTCCCATGATTACTATTTGAATGTTTTATTTATTTATGAAATGTGTGGGATTTTAGTCTTACAGGTCTATGCTTTTATGTTTAGTTTTATTTAAGTTCATCATAGATTTATTCCAGTGATTTGGTATGGATTTGTTACTAGGATTGGTTTTTGAACTGGGTTTTTCTGTGTAGAACCATTTTAAAAAAGCGTAATTTTTTTTGTTATTTTCAAAACCAAAATTTTGGAAAGTGGTGTTTTGTCGTTTAAAGTGATTAAAAACATGTTTTGGGAATATATTTCAAACATGTTTTTGTGGGATGTTTTAGAAATGTAAATCCATGGATTTTATGGTGATTTACTACTGAGATGTTAATCTCACACTCTATTTATGCCACTCGGTGTCGGTAGACCCGGGCTATTTTGTAGGTTCAGTTTTCTGGTTCGGTTAGCCTTTGGAGTAGGTTGTTCTTGTGGTTGATGGTGAACATGTGGTCATATGAAGATCATGTTATCTTGGTTGGGTTTTTGTTTTGAATTCAATTTTTTTTTGTGTTTAACAACTATTGTATTCTGGATTAATTTATATATTTATTGCGGTTCAGTTGTTGACTCTTGTTATATTTTCCGTTTTTTTTATTTGACCCTGGTAATTTATTGGTTCAAATAGACCTCGTTAGTTTATTTTGATTACTCACACTAGTGGTCATCCCAATGGGATTGGGAATACCCTTCGAGCTTTAGCTCATATAAGGTCAGGTTTCTGGTTGGATGGCATCTTGTCTTGGTTCGTTACACTACCGCTCCCCCCACCCAACTCAAACCACCCCTGCACCAATGAGGGGGATATATAGTAAATAATAATATATATTATTATAATTAACAAATATTAATTATTAATTTCATAAATTATCAAAAGTATTCTATCAATTAATAAGGAAAATAATACATAATAGGTTTTTAAATATTGAAAATCATCAAATTAATTAATAATTATATAATTACTTCAATTATTTATTATATTATTTACTATAATCAATAGTAGTATTAACAGTTAACTATAATTTACATGATAAATTATAATTTTTAAATTATAAATTTGATCTTAATTATTATTTATAAGAAATAATTATTATTTATAATTATTAATTATGTTAATTATATACTAATTATAAAAATTACTTTCTTGATTGTTAATAAATGTAATATATTAGTAATTTGTAATTATTTTATTTAATTACATACTCAATTAATAACAATATTATTAATTTGTAATTTTATTATTTAATTAATTATTTTTAAAAATAATATGGAAAATTATAAATTATATTTATTAATTGTAAAATATATATTTTAAAATAGTAGGAAACTAAAAAAGGGAAATATAACATAGTTTTAGATTCCAAATTTATGAATAGTGGAGAATGTATCACTCCACTTGCGGTCATAGTCACATATTATCCTCTATGAAAAAACCTAGTGTATAAATAATGATTTCCCACCAGGTTTGTTGATAGTAATGCTCTAGAATATTCTAAACATTCATAGAAGCTACTATACCTTTCTCCATATCATCTTGTGTGATAGGTGGTGGATCAAAATTTTATCTGCCTGCATGCTGGCCCAACTAGAATGAAAATAACAACTGGATAAAACACTACCAAATTAGAATAATATGGTCATTATGTAATGGGTATATTCTTACCATGGGGGATTGAAAACTCAAGTAATACCCAATATCCAGTTACCACTAGATCATAATCTGATATAGTAAGGGAGTTTATAGCCTAATTACTAGTAGAGTCAGTGTGGATCTTTGAATGTATCTCATGTGTTTATGGATCATTAATAGTTGGAAGTGGATGATAATCATTATGATCATAGTATATATCCTCCTCAAATATCACATTATCATGTGGCAGGTTTGTCATTCTCTAGAGCATCGACTTGGGGGTCAACATTATATGAATCGTTAAAAAAATCCCATGGTAAATTTCATCCCTAGGACGATGCAACTTAGAAAATATTCTGTAAAAATAGATCAGTCCAAATGAGAATCTCTCTAGGGGGTCAAAGTTTCATAAGAGGTGTGTGATACGAGAAACCTACAAAAAATTATAATGTTAAATATTGTTAATAAAAATGCATTCAAAATGTGAAAGTGGTATTACCAATTTATGACGGCCTCACTTCTGTCACCTAAGATATGACAAAGATATTTTGTGACACTAGGGAACATAATCTAGAGGTTATGATAGGTGTATCAATTCCATGATTTCCCCCTATAATTGGGACTCATATGTATGTGAAACATATTAATATAGAAAACATGATATTACCTCCATTAAAATTCATTCTTCCCGAGTATCTTTAGGGATTAAAGTTGAGTAAATAGGCTATGTGGTCTAGGAATAAGCTAAAAGAACACAAACTTCCACATCAATCAATTGACATAGTGACCCTCAACCACATTAAAATAAATAAGAGGTGTCACACTATTACGGAAAGTAATAATCACAATGTGGCAAGGTGGGAGATTCTAGATAATTGTCCCAACACATGGAATTCATGAAAAATAGAATGAAAAAAAAGAATATAATACCAGTTATGACAAAAGAAATATTCTAATAACATTCAGTATATGGATGGATTTTGTTCAGCGTATGTTTGTAGGTGTAAATGTCATGTCTTTCTCTGTCTAAATATCTATGGGCCTGGCTCCTCCTAGAGATGATAGTATTTTAGTTATAGTATCATAATAAAAAATTACATATTTTAATTTCCCATAATATGGATGGATAACTATAAGGTCATCCACATGGGAAGCCCTTCATATTATCCATAGGAAATGATGAAAAAATATATAGAACAAATAAAGGGATGTTCTCCCATACCCATATCTAAATTAGAATAATGTATCCTATAATTTGTATCTTATCAATATGATATATGATGCATAACCCTCTATATGTATAAGAAATACACAGATACCCCCTGTTCGAATCCTTTGTCTGGTCTAAATCCTCAAATAAAGGTAAATACATCATATGAATGAATATCATAGAATGATAAATCAATATTGTTACATCAGTAAGTCACAAAATGTATGCACATGAAATTATCATGATAGTGATCTCATCAGCATCATCATCTACATGGGTGAAGTGCTCATCTATCCATGAAATGCATAATAGACTATTGATGATGGACCTCAAATCACCCAAGACCTCATGTCCAAGTATCATCTAAGATAAATAAAACCAGTCACTAGAAAAATGACAAGTCACACCCTCACCATCAATTAGGAGGCCCAATTCAAGGGACACATATTCAAGAGTAATCACCATATCTCCCTCTAGTAGATAAAAAAGTATGTCTTTTCTGTCTCTATCCCTCTATAATGGTTGAAATGAGTTGGAAATAAATAAAGGGGAAATCACACATCACTATATCATATCACCCTACACATTGATGTTAAGGGATGATATTAGGAGTGGGTTCCATGTGACGGAAGTGGTGTGACCTCCATACACTCATAGGTTGAAGAGCGATACCATCTAAGATAATACGACAAATATGTATATCATGGTAGTTGATCAAAAGAACATTTGTGACATCGACATATAATATAATCATTACCTTTTATAGTTAACATAATACATTTTATAAAATATTTATTTAACAAATATATGTAAAAATTGATGTATTCAGTTTTCATTCATAATGAAAGATGAAATAAGAGAGAAAAAGTAATTTTTTTATGCACCATTGATAAAATATATAAATATGATCAACATTTATGTGAAGTGGATCTCCTTCCTACCATGTTGGGACATTTTTTACCATTATGAACTTCTATGTGACATATTCTACATTGTAGTCCCGCTCCCCATTTATGAGGTCAGTTCATCATGTTTCTAATATAACTAGACATTTTCCTTCCTTGGGGGGAACAACCTAGCAATATCATGAAGAAAATTTGGATGACCAATAGATAAGGTAAAAAAATGAAATCGTTGCAAGGAATCCAAGTCACACTATAGCAGTCAAGTGAATTTCTCATGTGACATACTGGATCAACATACGATTCACAAGATAAGTTAATTGATCAGTGTGTTATAATGGAATGTGCATAGGTATACCTCAGCATTTGGAAAGAAACTCAATAATAATATATTATTTCCAGTAAGACCATTGACACATGATCAATTTTTGATGAGTGGGCCATGAAAATTTGTTATCTTAGTGAATATACCTTCTTGGTAAAATATTTTAACATAAAAATTTGAATCATTTTCATGAAATATCAATGGGACACCCATTTTTTAGCACCCATCCTAGTCTATGACAAGGCTCAAGGGGCATCCCTGATCCCCCGAGATAGATATAAGTGTTAGGGAATTATATAAACAACTAATGGGAATAAATTTTTCTGATAAAACATCAATAAAATGGACTTATTCCCAAATATCCAAAATGAAATTCCCATGTGTTGGAAGTATACACCACAAGCCTTGCAGGTCCAAAATAAATGATAAAACAACAAATCATAGAAAATTAAATTTATGGAGTAATAAAAATCAAGATCATTAGATAAAACAACTCCCACAAAAAATAGAATTTCTAATGTGATACAAGATATATAGTCCAAAGAGGGAATCCAAAAGATCTGATACACCAAATATACCAAAATAAATGAAAAGAAACAAAACTGGAACCAGCTATCTCCATGAAGAAACATGATATCTCCTATTTCCTCCAAAAAAAAATATCAAAACATTAATTTAATAATAACCTACTATGCCCAAGTGAAATCATCTAAACATGTAATATGATAAGTGTAAGTAATAAATCCAAATAGGTATCCTACCCATATCCTAAGAATACCGTTTAGTGATAAAAATATTTCACGCTAGTTTGAAAATAGATATATGGATATTTAGGGGGTATGTTTTCATTTATCAAAGGAAAAAATGACGATATATGTAAGAACCCATGTTTTTAGAACGTGTCAAAATCACAACCTCATTTGAATTTTGCTGGTTTTTGAGATGTCTAGAAAGTTTGGACAGATTCCGAAAATTTCCAGAATACACGCCATTTACTTTAAGTACACGTCGTGTATGTGTTCACTGAGAGACCGATTGTGTGCTCATTGAGTATATGTCGTGTGATGACCATGTAGAAGTTTCTTACTACATGGTGTGTAGTAATAGACACGTCGTGTATCCTTAACCGTGCAAGGCCAAGTGCATGTCGTGTGGTTCCAGGTGTTAATTTTCATCTACACGGCATGTAGTCTTCCTTGACATGCCATGTAACCTTGTTCCGTGTAGAGGCCAAGTCCATGGCCGTGTGTTGACCGTGTACATGGTCCAAGTCGTGTGCCAGACTCCGCCTAAGTCAGACTACAGAAACACATCTACATGGAGTGTACTTTGGAAATACACACCATGTACTTTTATTTTTATTTTATCATCCAAGATGATGTCGCGTCTTATCTCGGGAAGACACTTCTTCTTCCCCATTGGATGAATGGTTCATCTGAGAACCTCCAAAAAACTCAAACCCTCCAAGATTCTTCATACGTTGTTCGTTCTTCGATCCGTTGGTGGCTAAGGGACCGCATCGAAAATGCTAACCCCACACACCTTTCTTCGTCCTTGATCCCTCATCTGTTCCTCTTCAGATTCCATCTGAATGGAGTTTCTAGATTTGACGGAAACGCAGATCTACCGCGATTCAGACCGATTCAGAGGCTGATATCAAAGGAGTGTCATTGTACGAGTACAAGGTGGGTGGTGCATACCTTATTTTGTGTTTTTTTAGACTTTTAGGTGTTGCAACCTTCGGGCGCAACATGTGGTATTGAGCGACACCCTTGTTTAATTATCTTTAATAGTTCATCTACATTTTGGGATGCCTCTGGGTATTCCCTGAACCTTCATGTGCTTGAGCGAGGTCGGGTTTGAGGTCATAGCTCATTTGGGGAAATTCGGTCGGGGGTACCGAAATGTGTGTGAATTGGACAATTATTTTAAAATACTATGTTTAGACTGCTTATTGAATATTTGAGTTAAACTGCTACGTTTAATTGTTAAATTAAGAATGAGGTAGGTGCTGGTTTGAGATAGCACAAGTTAGTGAAATTTAATTATTTAGCAATTTCCTGTTTCAAGTGATGCTTTGAGTATGGTTTTGCAATGTGTGATTTGTCCTATGTTGAACTTATTGATGTGTTGGTAAAGTCCATGATGTATTTTTGAGTGATGGGGATCATAGGTTGGGGCTTTTGCTCGGTTTACTTTGGGTGGTTGCTACCACGATATTGGGTGTCAAGGACGTCGGTAGAGGTAGTTGGACTGTCGAGTTGGGCTTTAGGATAGGTTACATAGATGTAGAGGCCATTAGACTTGAGTGAAATGTTCTTAGGGGCATGATGTGTCAGAAGAGTTATGGCTTGGGAACTTATTGAGGTGATTACCGCTCACCGGGTACTTTTGAGTAGTGTGCTCACAGATAGACTGTGAGATGAGGTGGTACGACCACTCACTAGGTAGAGGCCCCCAGTAGATGTGGTTAGGTGTTTTTGGTTTGGGGGTGCTTACCATAGGAAGCCACGTGGAAGGTGAGGAGCCTTCAGGAGATAGCTTTTAGATGGTCGGGTTGGGGGCAGAGGATCGCCGTGATTTGAGGGCAGACATTGATGTCCCTCCGGTTATCTTTTGAGGATAGGTATCATTGTTCCTCTAGATGTTGTGCCATGGGTAGTTTGAGCTTCCGAGCAGGGTTATGATTGTTGGGCATGCCTTTGGGATGTCGGTACTTGAGACACATGGTTTTAGGTGGCACGTGGTTCCGGGTTACATCCAGGAATTCCGGCGCTGGCCGAAGTAGGTGACACTTCATGGTGGCTACTGAGCACTAGTAAAGTTTGTGTTTACTTTTGGGCATTGTAATGTTTACTATTTTCTTATATAACCATGTCTGCCGAAACACTTATATTAGGTATGCACCATTGGGTGGTATACTATTGAGATTCGTCTCACACCCTGCATGGGCCCTTCGGGACGCATGTAGACTTTATGAAATTGCGTGCAGGTAGAGTGTCAGCCTCAGGATCTAGACCATAGTGTTATTGCATGGAGATGGTTTGAACCTTGAGGTCGTACCTTGGTGGAGTTACCTTGTTTAGTTTCCCCTTTTGTATCAGCATGCTTACTTTGTTATGGAGCAACTGTTGGTTAGCCATTGGCGCCATTATATATATTGAGCTGTGTGACTTGTTTTTGATGCATGCCTTGGTTGTTTACAATAGTTGTTGTTGTTGATTTCTGGAATGTTGTTCTGTTTACTTTCTGCTGTTGTTGTTCTACATTTCTTCCACTGGTTTATTGATATTTGATATGTTTCCACTACGTGGGTCTGGTTTGAGTCTGTTGAGTCATTTATTTCCGCTACATCTCTACTGTTATAATAAGAATAGTACCATTACTATTATCCTCCGAGAGGGTATAGCCTCCCCACTATACCTATTCAGACCCTTGTTGCTAGTTGGCAGCCTTTGGCGTTCATGGGAGGTGCGCCTCAGGTAGTGACACCCGACCTGTTTGGCACTGTTCGGGTGGTTGGCCGGGTCCGGGTCGTTACAAAGTGGTATCAGATGAGTTCTTGACAAAGATTTAGTAGCATTTCTTTTCTGGATACTAATGAGTTTGAGAATTCTCTTTAATTTCTGCTGGTTTTACTATTTGGTATATGGTAGACTAGAGATAGGTGGTTGTTGGAACTGAATTTTGAACTCGTTCTTGGGTTCCTGCAGCCCCATGTATGAGGGATGGTTTGAGTTTCCGTGGGTGGGAATTGCTATTTGTTTTTTCTCAGATTACGGTTTATGTGATTTCCACCTTGGTGGCCCACTTGTTGTTCAATGTTATTGATTTTGATATGTAAACCTTGGCAGGTATGGAAAGGGTTTCTTGCCTAGATTCTGATTGGCACATTATAGGGTATTTCAATTTCATAACTGCACCTATGCTTTGTGAAGTGATAATACCATGTGAATAAAAATCAATTGCCATGCTATTTGTGCTCGGAAATGTGAATAGGTGAAACTCCTGCTAGAATTGATTGTTTATTGCAATGTGCATTCCATGCTTTGTATTTTGTAAAATTGCATGTGCATGATATTTGGGTCTGGCTCTTATGATAGAAGGAAGGTACTATGGGTGAGGCAGTGTAACTATCAGGATTGGGTGACTCGGTCATCGGGTTTGAGGCAACGTTGGTTGTCAGGACGGGCATGGCCCGAGGTACTATTGATACTTGGCTCTATTGAGGGTGGGTAAGGATTCCAGGAGGCTGGGATGCCGTGGGGCATGGGTTTCGGTGTGGGGGAGTAAGGGTAGTTGTTATGCACTGCCTTTTACTTCTTTCCTTATCTGTTTAGAATATATTGTTATATATATATGGGATGTTTGAACATTTATGGTATTCAGCAGGTTACTCCTTCACAACTTGATGGAGCGTCAGGCAGGAGATGATGCAGTTCCGCAGGATCAGGTTCAGAATCTAGTGCAGGCAGAGCACGAGACGTAGGTATAGGCTCAGGGGCAGGATCAGGTTCAGGATCCAGTGCAGGCAGGGCAGCAGCCAGGTTTGGCAACGTTTGGACCGTAGCATGATGAGCAGCTCCGAGCTATCCTGGTACGTGTCTTACAGGGGATTGATAGAGGTGCCAAGGGTGCAGAGCCTACTATGGCCTATCTGACGCGGGAGTTCTAGTCACAACACCCGCCGCTTTTTGAGGGTGAGGGTGGTCCCCATGCTGCAGAGAACTGGATATAGAGTTTGTAGATGATCTTCAAGCAGCTCGAGACGCCTCCAAGGCGGAGGGTCAAGCTGGCGACGTACATGCTGAAGGGACTGGTGAAGCGTTGGTGGGATGTGCAGGTTCAGGCTCGTAGGCTCAACGGACTGGGACAGAAGGACTTTGAGGACAGGTTCTTCAAGCACTTTTATCCAGAGATGCTGAGGGTAGAGAGAGCTCGGGAGTTCTTGAGTCTTCAGCAGAGAGATATTTCCGTCAGGGACTACACAGCTACCTTCAAAAAGTTGTCCTATTTTCCACTTGGTATGGTGAGTGATGACGTGGCTAGGGTGATGCGCTTCGAGGATGGATTACGACACACCATTTGGGTTCAGTTAAACATCTTCAGACTGGGTTAATTCTTCAAGACGGTGAATCAGGAGCGCATAGCCGAGGGCAACGAGAGAGATAAATCTCATTTTGGTAGGGTGATAGCTTTAGGTGATGGTCCGGACAGCAGAAAGCGTGGTAAAGATGAGTTCTAGCAGGGCGGGTAGGCCAAGGACTCAGCTAGACCACCACGTGGCAGTTCATCAGTGGTTTTCTTTCAGTGTGGGCAGTAGGGACATGTTCAGGCTTAGTGTGATAGGCCCCCGAAGGAGTGTCGGGCATGTGGATAGGTCGGGCATCTAGATAGGTTTTGCAAACAACCTTCTCAAATAGTCGGCAGGCAAGGACCAAGACATACTGTGGTGTCAGGTGCTGGTTCAGGATCGGTACCAGGAGAGGGTAGTCGAGATTTAGCTGCACGCGGAGGACGTGACAGGGATAGCGGGATCCAAATGAGGGGTCAGTGGCCGGTGACTGAAGCAGCACCACAGGGAGGTCAGGCATCATGCAGTCGGGCTTCAGGCCAGGTGCACGCTGTGGAGCTGCCAGGGATTGATCAGGCTGGAGAGCCAACTACGGTGGCAGGTACACTGTGGGTGTGGCCATGAGTTTCTTTACTTTCTTTTGGAATGGCCTCTTGAGGAATGTCTGTTTGTGTGCACAAGTTGGACAGGTTACTTGTGGACTGACTAGAGACTAGTTATTGGGATTGGCATCATATCAGATGCGTTATATATTTTATTATATATATAAGATTCGTAGCATCAGGAGAATCAAGGATGAAGGTTACGTGAGGTTTGGTGGGAATCGGGGCATCGTGGATGCGGGTTACTTGAGGTTCAAGGCACCGGGTTTTTATTGGATCATCTATGAGATGCAGGACCTCTTGGAGGTGGATACTGATTCGGTGAGGGTTACGTTGGGTGTCGGAAGCGACACGTGAGAACCAAGGAGGTGAAGGGGTGATGATGCGTCACAGAAGGACCATGGGTTCAGGAAATAGGTTGTTGGGCCATGTTTGTTTATTTTTTTTGCTTTGAGACTTGTTGGTTGAGACCTAGTAGGCAATTCCTAAGGTGGGGAGCCCTTTAGGAATTTATCCAGAACCTTGAGACCAGGGTAGTCCGGGTTGGTTAACCAGGATGAGCATGTTCGGTTCCATCTCCCGGTTTCGTTCGGTAGCTCGGGGACGAGCTAAGTTAATGTGGGGAGTTTGTAAGAACCTTGTTTTTTAGAACGGGTCAAAATCCTAACCTTTTTTTAATTTTGCTGGTTTCTGAGATGTCTGGAAAGTCTGGGCAGTTTTAGAAAATTTCCAGAATACGCGCCGTGTAATTTAAGTACACACCGTGTATGTGTTAACCAAGAGACCGACCATGTGGTCACCGAGTACATGTCGTGTGATGACTATGTAGAAGTTTCTTAATACAAGACATGTAGTTATATACACGCCGTGTATCCTTAATTGTGAAAGGCCAAGTGCATGTCGTGTGGTGCCAGGTGTAAATTTTCATCTACACGGTGTGTAGTCTTCTTTGACATGTCATGTAACCATGTTCCGTGTAGAGGCCAAGTCCCTGGCTGTGTGTTGACCATGTACACAGTCCAAGCCATGTGCTGGACTTTGCCTAAGTCGGAGTACAGAAATACATCTACACGGCGTGTACTTTGGAAATACACGCCGTGTACATTTATTTTTATTTGATTGTCCAAGACGTCGTCGCGTCTTATTTTGGGAAAACACTTATTCTTCACTGTTGGATGAACGGTTCGTCCGAGAACCTTCGAAAAACTCAAACCCTCCTAGATTATTCATAAGTTGTCCGTTCTTCGATCTGTTGGTGGCTACGGGACAGCATCGGAAAGGCTAACCCCGTGCACCCTTCTTCCTCTTTGATCCCTCACATGTTCCTCCATAGATTCCATCCTAACGGAGTTGATGGATTTGACAGAAACACAGATCTACCATGATTCAGACTGATTCAGAGGCTGATATCAAAGGAGTTTCATCGTACGAGTACAATGTGGGTGGTACATACCTTCTTTCGTGTTTTAGTAGACTTTGGGGGGTTGCGACCTTCGGGCACAACGTGGGGTATTGAGTGACACCCTTGTTTAATTATCTTTAATATTTTATCTGCATTGTGGGATGCCTCTAGGTATTCCCAGACCCTTCTTGTACTTGAGCGAGGCCGGGTTAGAGTTCATAGCTCATTTGGGGAAATTCAGCTAGCGGTGCCGAAATGAGTATGAATTGGACCATTATTTTAAATTGCCATGTTTTGATTACTTATTGAATAGTTTAGTTAAACTTCTAAGTTTAATTGTTAAATTTAGAATGAGTTAGGTGCTGGTATGAGATAGCACAAGTTAGTGAAATTTAATTGTTTATCAATTTCCTGTTTCAAGTGATTCTTTGAGTATGGTTATGCAATGTGTGATTTGGCCTATGTTGAACAGCTTGTTGTTTTGGGCATGGACCAGATGTATTGTTGAGTGATGGGGATCATAGGTTGGGGCTTTTTCTCAATTTACATTGGGTGGTTGCTACCATGGGATTGGGCATCGTGGATGTCAGTTGAGGAAGTTGGACTGTCGGGTTGGGCTTTGGCCCGGGTTACTTGGATGGTGAGGCCATCAGACTTGAGCGACAGGTTCAGAGGGGCATGAGGTGTCAGAAGAGTTGTGTCTTGGGAACTTATTGAGGTGATTACCGCTCATTGGTTACTTTTGAGTATTGTTCACATAGATAGACTCCGAGATGAGGTGGTACGACCACTCGCTGGGTAGAGGCCCACGGTAGATGTGGTTAGGTGTTTTTGGTTTGGGGGTGCATACCATAAGAAGCCACGTGGAAGGTGAAGAGCCTTCGAGAGACAACTTTGAGGTGGTCAGGTTGGGGGCAGTGGCTCACCGTGATTTGAGGGCAGACATCTTTGTCCCTCCGGTTATCTTTTGATGATAGGTATCATTGTTCTTACGGATGTTGTGCCCTGGGCAGGTTGAGCTTCCAAGCTAGGTTACGATTTTTGGGTGTGCCTTTGGGACATCGGTACTTGAGACACATGGTGTCAGGTGGCACGTGGTGCCGGGTTACATCCAGGAATTCTGACGCTGGCCGAAGCAGGTGACACTTCATGGTGGCTGTTGAGCACCAATAAAGTTTGTGTTTGCTTTTGGGCATTGTACTATTTACTATTTTATTATATAAGCATGTATTCCTAAAAACTTACATTAAGTATGCACCCTTGGGTGGTATCCTAATGTGATTTTTCTCACACCCTCCACGGGCCCTTCGGGACACGTGTATACTTTATGAAATTGCGTGCCGGAAGAGGGTCAGCCTCAGGAGCTGAACCATAGTGTTGTTGCATGAAGATTATTTAGACATTGAGCTCATGCCTTGCTGGAGTTACCTTGTTTAGTTTCCCCTTTTGTATCATCATTCTTACTTTGTTATGTAGCAACTATTGGTTAGCCATTGGCGCCATTATATATATTGAGTTGTGTGACTTGTTTTCAATGCATGCCTTGGTTGTTTACAGTAGTAGTTGTTGTTGATTGCTGGCATGTTGTTCTGTTTACTTTATACTGTTGTTGTTCTACATTTCTTCCGCTGGTTTATTGATATTTGATATTCTTCCACTATGCGGGTCTGGTTCGAGTCTATTGAGTCATTTATTTCCAATGCATCTCTACTCTTATAATCGGACCAGTACCATTACTATTATCCTCTGAGAGGGTATAGCCTCCCCACTATACCTATTCAGACCCTCGCTACTAGTCGGTACACTTTGGCATTCAGGGGAGGTGTGCCTATGGTAGTGACACCTAACCCGTTTGGCACTGTTCAGGTGGCTGGACGGGTCCGGGTTGTTACAATATATACCATTAAAACCATGATTTTTTTAAAGAAAATGATTTGAAGATATATTTTTTCTATATATATATGTAAGGAACCTAGGGTTTTTTTAAAACCCATTTATATTTTGACTATTTCAAACATTCATCAAAAATAATTTGATAACACCCCATAATGATAAATTTAGAGATGTGGGTTCAATATAAGGCAAGGATAAATGAGCTAAATATGAATAAGAATGGTAACAAATACCAAAAAACCTACACTAACACTATGTATTTCCCAACATGGACCTAAATGGGGGTAAAATACCATAAGTAGAAAAAAATTATCCCAAGGATACTAGTTAGATAATGATTCTGAACTAGAGAACCATCTGTACTAACACATCCCACCTAGAAAATCATAGTATCCCATGTATCAAAAATTAAGGATAATATAACAATTATTATATAACAATATATAATAAAATTCAAGAATAATCACACCCTCACCTCTAAAACCAGCATAATAAAAAAAGGTTCATTAAGAACATATTTATGTACACAAAGGTACATAATCCCTTAAACCTGGCGTTGTCCATACAAATAGAGTCAATAAACATTCATTTTCCAAAATATAAGGGGTATATATCAAAAGATTAATACATTTAAAAGAATCAATTTTCAATGATCCAACTGGGCCTCATGAGTAATCATTGTGAAATAAAGCTTCAAAATAATTTTTCAAAACCAGGTATATAAATGTTATCAAATATACATCAAAGTATTTATACAACCACTTGGGGTCCAAGGATTTCCAAAACAAATAAACCTTTGAAAAAAGGTAAACCCCATTTATATTTGGTAAAATCCAAATAGAAATAGACTTTCTATAATAAAATATTCTAATTATAATTGAAAAATCCTATAAAACACATTAAAAATCATTAGAATTGATAAGAAATAATTTTATTAAATTTTAAATTTTAAGAAAGGTTCAACCTTCCTTAATTCATGTCACCAATACAAACAATGGGGAGAATCCACCATAATAATACCCAAAGAGGTGAGGATGAGTAGATGTAACATAAAATAATTAAAAATACTAAAATTAAATAACGTAAAAAGAACCCTAGGTCACTAATCCATTTATAGGGAAAGTAATAATGAATAATTAAAATAGGGAGAGGATGAGATTAGAGGGGTATTACCTTAAATATTTGGATTCAAACCCTGAAAAAACCCCATGATATATTCTAAGGATGAGGGGAAAAGAGGTAGGAGGTGAAACTAGTAAGGGGGAGATCAAATGGGAGTATAGAAGGGTGTCCAAGGGTAAAAAATGGGAAGGGAATAAATTAAATTCATCAATTTTAATGAAACTAAACACTTTACATAGTTTGGCTGCATGATTGGCCAAAATTTGTTCCAACCATGTGAACTTCATTTGAAGGCATGAATTATGGTTCTCAAAAATTCCACATGGTTAAACTAACCATTCAAAACCGTTAATTTTGGCACAATCATGAACACAAATCCTATCATAAAATTTCTTCATGATTAGTACTGGTTGTACGGTGACTATGAGACATGAAATAAACAACAAAAAAGCCCAAATTTTAATGAAATTCAACACTAAAGGAGATTCAAACAATAGAGAATCAAAAATAATTACAATATCAGATTAAATTATGGTTGGGGTGTGAAAAATATTACCATCATGACCAATCATGTCCCTAGAAATTTCATTAATAATCACTTGATTGAGGTAAGAATTTGAGGTTTAACATCCTTATGGAGGGGAAATTAAAAAGATAAAATATTCAAAAAATAAAAAATTAACTTTGAGGGACTAGATTAATCACCACTAAGACAATTATAAATATTTCATACATACCCAATTTCTATTACAATGATCATCCCAAAGAACTCATAACCAACCCAATTAGAGATACATGACTATCAAAATGATTATATATTCAACAAAGAGGATTAATTTTATAAATATTAATCCCAAACATAGAATAACCTAACTAAAGAACCAAAAAGATTATGAATCCTAGCATATCTTAATAAAAATATATGGGCTCACCCCTAACATAATACACAATCAGAATCTAACCAAACTATTAAAAATGGTGTTAAGATGGGTAGTGATAAAAGACTAACCAACTGCTTGAAACTACATCCTCAAAAGAAAATAAAAGGTAGGAACACACACCAGTCCCATTAATAGATTCCATTTTTGTGGTATCCCGACTATATTAATAATCCTTATTGGACCCTAGAAAAAATATCCAAAAAATACTATAAAACATACACAAGACTCAATAACCCTAAGAGATGCAAAAAACCACACAAAAAACACTACATACATTCACCATAAATAGATCCCCATAAATCAATAATCATAATCATCACTCAAAATTTAAAAATAATAGAATCAAAATAAGTAGAGTTATAAGACAAAAAAAATTCTAAAAAACAATGATTCAAAAAAAATCACTAGGTTGAACCATTGGATTCCCTAAAGGGGTAGATCTGGAGCCACTTATTTTTTAAGAAATACCCCTACAAAATCCATATTGATATCATTGGATATCATATATACAATAGTCCATTATAGATTCATAAAATGATTTCTACTTATTACTATCTTTCCAACACTTATGTAACACCCATGAATCGAATCCAAAAGAGTCTTGAATGAAGAAAATAGATAGTCTCTTGATTCCAATTACATATTTCTTAGAGGTTTCATGAATCTCATTCCCTTTTCAGGAACTTCCTCTACCTCTCCTAAGGGAAATTGAAGCATAAATCTTCTATGGTTGAACATTATTTTTTTATTAAATGGTAACATTCCCAAAAGTTTAGTCAAGGGTCCTCAAAGAAGCTGGAAATGATGAAGAACCAGGGAGTCTCCTTGGGTGATCGCCTTTCACTTCTCTATAAGTGAGTCTAGAGTATCATAAACAACAACAAATTTCTCCTGGTTTCCTTTACAATCTAGAGATTCCACTGAAAAATTTGATTCCCTCCAAATGTGATGAAGAATTTTCACCCTCTTAAATTTCTTAGCTCATATTTGGATGATATATGCTTGTTCTCAAGGCACTAAGTGGAGACCCTACACTGCTCTTACCAGAATCTCCAAATATGACTCCACCTCCGCCACTCATAGTCTATGACCCATACAGACCAACAACCCTGAGAGAAGTGAAAGTGCCTCTACACCAAAGGAGTTTCCTAGGCCATAATAAGTGCACAAACCTAGTAGCACTGAGCCCATGTTTTCCCTAAGAACCATGCCTCCCCTCATAACCACATTCATGCAGTATCCATCGATGATGAGCTTCAGTTCACTGATCAAGGGATCCCATATAACCCAAAATCCATTCTCACGCCTCATATTGCATGGATTACTGAGAATCTTGCACACTTCCTCAGATTCATGGAACCCTTTTAAAAGAGAAATAAGTTCAGTGAGGAGTAGTCGTAACTAAATATGCAAACAGAGAAGAGACCAGCTGGTTCCAAGCCTGGACTGGTTACATGTTTCCAAAATAATCCAGCAGATGGCCACCAGAATAACTGTTCTCACTTTCCGATCTAAAGCTTTAGACTTGGAGCCATCAAACCAAGAAGTCAGAAAACCAATTAATGAGAAGTTCTTATCATCGATCCTTGGTCAAGGCATTAACAGAGACCAGAGAAATATCGCCCAACCGCTATGGAAAAATAGGTTGGTAGAGGACTCCACCAGGGGGTACTCACAAAAGAAACATTGGGAGGCCAAAGGAATCCCCTTCTTTTAAAGGTTATCATAAGTTGGAAGATCCTTGTTCCAAATGCGCCACACCAGGAAGCTCATTTTTGTAGGTATCTCATTGAACCAAAGCTTGTGTGACCATACGTGAAAATTACCATTGATGTGGAGGAACCGACTATAATCCTGAGAAGAAAATCTTCTCAAACTGGACCCAATGAAGCAGAATTTGTCTAGGTCATCACTCATAACTATTGCTTGGAACTCATTTATCTGATCAGGAAAAGGCAACTCATGAATGAGGTCATAGTTCTCTGCCACCTCTCTAATATAAACATGGGGAAAATGACTACCAGGATAATTTAGTTTTTCTCCAACTCAATTGGTTGTCCAAAAAATAATTTTCCCTTCACCGATAATCCATCTCTTTGCATCACGTAATAGATTCAGGTGCTGAAACTTATTGCGTGTGAGGTTGGTTAGTTTACCAGCATTAGAGACATGGATATCCCATAAATCAATATAATTACAACTGAAGAAATATTCCCACAATGATGTTCCCTCTAGAATATCCCATGATAATCTACCATGCATGCTTCGCATGGCTGTCTTGAGATCCATTAGCCTGACTCCTCCCACAGAAACCAGTTTGGCCAGTCGGGTCCAAGAGGCCCAATGAGAATGGAGTGTCTGGTTAGAGTCCCAAAGAAACACTGTTAGAATCCTCTCTATCCTTCAAACAACCCCTTTAGGTTGATTGACTATCATGAAAACACGCGTTGGAATAGAGGATAGAACACTGTTGATCAAGGTTATACAACATCCAAATGAAAGAAACTTGTTCTTACAATTAATAATCCTTCCCAACAATCAGTTATTAATATCCTCAAATAATGTCTATTTAATGAGACCAAATGAAATTAGAACACCAAGGTAAAGGATTGGAAATTAGCTCTGGTGGAAGCCAATGGTGTTCTTAATATCCTTGCAATGGCTTGTGGATCACTTATTTGAGAGGAAATGTTTTCTTTTGGTTGCATTGATACTCTTTCCACATAAACAACCATAGGAATTCATGATCTACATTAGTTTGTAAAGCGACATGCATCTTCCATTAGAAAAAATAAAAATATCATCTGCGAACATTAGATGATAAACACCTTTCCATGCACACCTGCACATATAAAAAAACACCCTGCCTCCCTCCGGTCCATTATGTAAAATCCCAGAAAGTGCATCTTGGGCCAAAATAAATAGACTAGTGCATAAAGGATCACCTTTCTGAACACCGTGAACTAATTTAAAGAAGCCAAAGATTTTCCCCAAGAGGGGTAAATATAGCCAAGGAGAAGCATAGCATTTTAAGAAGTGATAAAAAATCCATTCAAGAAATCCAAACATTTTCATCACATGAAGGATGAAACTCCACTCCATTTTATTGTTGTCCTTGTCCTTGTCAACCTAAAAAATTACATTGGAACCCAAAGTTTTTCTATGTAGGTCAGACACTATTTTGTAAGAAATGCCCACTACCCCTTGAATACTCCTCCCCTAAACAAATCAATGTTGTTCTTTAGACACCAACTTAGGGATTACCCCATTCATCCACCTAGATATAATAGAAGCCAAGAACTTGTAGGATACATTGCATATAAATATGGGTCGATACTAACTGATACACATGGGGTCCTTCTTTATTGGTATAAGGACCACTCTGGAAGCACAAGACCCAATGTTCATACCCTCACCCACAAAGAAATATTTTACTACTTAAACTAATTGTGGTCCAACCCCCCCCCCCCCCCCCCCCCCCCCTCCACAATGAAGCATAAAAAGAAGCTGGAAACCCATCTGGTTCTGGCACGCTGTTGGGAGCTATTCTCAAAACTGAATCCTTAATTTCGTCTGCTAATGGAACAGTTGAAAGTGTGATATTACATTTAGTCCCAACCAGATGAGTAACCCATCCGAGTAACTCCTCACTTTCTTCATTTCAAGAGTGATGAATTTTTCCCTCCTTCCCCCAGCCAGAACATGTTCGAAGTGTTATAGGGCAATTTTTCAGCCACATAAATGTACGAGGTGAACTTCCCATTTCTGAGGCTCAAGTTAACTTTTCTTATTTTTGTATTTTTCAAACATTCATGAAAAAAGGCATTATTTCACCCGCCTTCCTTTAGCCGTCTCACTCGGGATCACTGTTTGTAGTGGGTTTCCATTTCCAAGAGTTTTTCCACAAGAACCATTCTTTTATCGCAAAGAAAGATGAAAGTATTGTCATCCCAATCAGCTAGAATTGCCTCCTCTATTTTAAAAATATCAGACTATATAGTGCTCACCACATTAAAATCTTTTAGTATGTTGGTCAAGCATCCCTTAATGTCCTCCTTGAGTCGCTTGAGACAAATCGTAAGACTCTGCCAAGACCCTCCAGCCACCCCTTGCACCCAGATCACTAAACCAACTACATGAAGGATTCCTCTTGATGCCAAGTGCTAGAATACACAATGGCATGGCATGTAGAAACATATGGTCTTAGATTCAAAAGGAGAGGATAGTGATCTGAGAGATTAAAAGGCAGATGTGTAGCCGACACTCGAGAGAAGGAGTCTAGACCCTGTAGATTTATAAAGTACATATCTAACCTTGTCTAGATGTTCTTGCCGCCTCTTCTGTTATTACACCTGGTGAATTTAGAACCATAGAACCCGAGGTCCAACAACCCCGTTACTTCCACAACATTCCGGAAGTCCTGAGAACCACCAATATTGGTGGTCGATCCACCTATTTTTTTTCTTCCAAAGAGTCAATGATGGTATTAAAATCACCTCCAATAAACCATGGTAGAATCCACGTATCGAAACTCTCAAGATGATGCTAAAGCAATTTCCTCTTGACAGGGTCAATGTTAGCATACAAGAAGGAGAAGAGAACCTCCACAGCATTGCATGTGATCTAGGTATAAATGCACTGTGATGTGATACTCATCACCTCAATGGACAAGAGACACTTCTAAAACATCCAAATATGATCATTATCAGGTGAACCATGAAAAGAGTTCAGAAACCCCCTTCCCCTGGCTGAAGTATAAAGATTGCAATGATTCTTCTTGGGTTTGTTAAAAACAAAAATGGAAGAATGGTGTTTTCTAATTTTAGAGGAGATGAAGGCATGTTTCGTATGGGCCCCACGCCGCGTGCTTTCCAGATAATCAATGATCAAATTATTGTTTGAACTACTGGACATTTTTCCCCGAAGATAATGGAAGAACCATTGATGCCAGAGACCCATACTACTTTTCCCTAGAGTGCACGATAGACCCCATCATCCTTCCCACTAATGAGCTCTTTTTAGTAGTTAGAATACTCTTCTTGAAGTCCACTTCAGGGTCGTCCAACATGGATAACTTTATAGGAGAAAGAGGTTTACCTGGAGAAAAATTATCCTATATTAAAGAAAAAAGCAGAAGGCGTGGAGGAGAAATCCACCTAATTGGAGTCTTCTTCTCCATTCTCTTGGGTATATCTGGAGACTAGAACATCCCAGCCAACGAAGCTAGATAGCTAACTGAGGATCATTGTAGATACTGCAGATATAACTGATTGGAGATATAATACATTGATGAAGGCGGGGCCAACAACTTAGGGGACTCAAGATGGAAAATCAACCGCTAGGAACAGAACCCAAAGGAAATAGAATAAGATCATCCTGCTCAGAATTAATAGTTGACTGGTGGACCAATGTGTCAGAGGAAACACACAAGCTAGAATCTCCAACCGCATGCAACTCAGACTCGAAATTTAAATTTGAAAAATCCTCTCTTATGATAACCAGATTTGTACCCTTTATAGTGGAGTCTATGGGGCCCTGATTCATGCTCAAATTTACCCCAGAGATGAAGGTTGAACAGTCCTTATAGTCTAGCTTGGGTTGTCAAATCCACGGTGTCCTAAGAAGATAGTTAAGATACAAAACCTATGCGATGTATTTTTTTCTATGAAGTGGCCAACATGGTTTTGATTTTCAATGGTTTTAAATTTCACTTATAACCCTAAGTTAATTTATTTCAATGAAAATTGGTTGATCTTAGGATTATGCTCCGGGTGGATTGAATGAATTTTACTTTAGAAAATTTTGGTTTTATTAATTCTTGATTAATCCATTCTTAAAAATAACACTACCTTTATCATTGTTTGGTTTGAGTCTAACTAAACTCAATTTCTAATCCCATACACACTTATAGAACCAATTTAATGATCTCTCCAAGGTATATGGTCATTTTAGTACTTTGATTTAGCTTCCTTAAACACAGTGAAGATGAGTGTGGAAATATCTGAAGAATGTAAGTCTTAAATTAGTTATCCAATTAACAACAATTCATTCATAAAATAACATTACATCCAGCCATTGCATCTTCCTATCATCAACCCTTAAATGTTTATCCCTCCAATGATAGTATACTCTCAATGGTGGGTAGAAGATGTCTTACATGAATTGGATTGAAGAAAATTAAACCGTGAAAATAACGAGCACTCCTCTGTGTGTGTGAATGAAATTCACACCTATGTGTAAACTAATTCACCACAACCCGAAGATATCACTGTGATTTGTGATTATAAATATTTATGAATGAAATGGTAAGAGTAGAAGATAAATATGTTGATTAAGAACAAAAAAATACAAAAAAGGAACTTACATGGAAATTGAATGCATTACAATGAAACCTTTGCATAATAACATTAAAAAAAACAAGATATTCCTTCACCGTCACCACCACTACCTTAAATAGTAAATTCGTATGCCTAAAGATGATACTCAGTCAATGTATTCCTAGTTATTAAATTAATCTAGGCCTTATGGTGGTTGAAAGTAGTGGAAAATTTTTTTACTTTATTGACTTTTTATTCTCCTTGTCTCCCCTAAAAATATCATCTTGTATGGGAAATAATATCACCAAATATCAGTGGGACATAGATGAGTATTCTATATACCAGGATGTCTTCTAGAATTCTGTAACATTTGGGCCCATTTGGATTTGTGGGTCGGGAGTTATGTCCGATTTAGTGGGCTGACAATCTAAGTCGTAGATTCTAGCACAGATTTTGATATTCTCTTTCGGGCACCTTAACAACCACCATGTATGATGAGTTATCACTGGCTCCTGAAGAATGATTTGTTCCACTATATTTCTTCTATAATCCCATGAAATATGGGCTTCATTGGGCCAGTATTTTGGGCCCCACATTCTCATTACTTGGCTTCTTTCCAATCTTCCATCTCTAGAATTATTTCCTTTCATTTCCAAATCTCTCCATCATTCTTTATGAATCCTCCATTGATCTCTGAATGAGAAATGTTCATATTGAAGTGTAAATACATTTTCAAAAATATAAAATTAAAATACGGATAATTAAATTAATTAAAATCAAATGAATCATTGGGCCTAAATTGGTGTACATTAGGCATGAAGTGCACAAATTATGAGAATGGATGTTAAAAATTAAAATCCACTAACTCAGGCCCATACGATAAAAAATGAACATTTAATACCATTAAAATGTAATTAAAATTTGTTTTTTTATTAGCTAATCACCCCCCCCCCCAAATTGATATTTTCAAGTCCCAAGAAAATAATTCAAATATTATATTTCAATTCGTTTTTTAAACATATTATAACAAATAGTGCTCACAATGAAAACTACACCCAAATATATCTTTATAACCTATAAAAATAATTTAAAACAAGATAAATTTAATAGAAAATTCCAATACCAATCCCCTTCCTTTGATCAAGTCCATCATCATACTACATCCAACTAAATTAGGTGAAATGATGTGTTGTGAATCAAAAAAGATATGGGGGTTCATTTTAATTAAAGGGGAAAATCCTGGAAGCGTTAGGTGGAATCACATTTAATACAAATATGAGTATTCATTTTTTTATTTTATTTTTAAATGTTTCCATAGTAATTGAGATTGCTGTTAATCAAATTAACCCATGTAGCAAGACTTTTCCAATGACTCCTAGGATCAAAGGCCTTAGGTAAGCAAGTGAAGTCCACATACTTGGGCATCATCTCTAGTTAATGTGATCAAAAACAAAGTCACAATACAATAAGTAGAGATATAGTGAAAAACTCAGTGCTAAATAACTCTGGAGTCACAATCCCTATGTGCTGAAAGCCTCTCATTTTATAAATCCATTTCTCTACATGAATTTATTTATTTATTTATTTATTTATTTTTTTGAATACTCATATTATTCATAAAATTCAAACCAGCCTATGCTATTTATTATGGGACCCCAAGAATTCAAATTAGTACCCCACATTCAAGATGACCTGCATTATGGCATTTTGATTAATAGATAAAAATAAAAATGATGAAAATTATCATTGGACAACCAAATATCCAAAATCTATGCTTGTATTCTTAATCATGAATTAAATTAAGAGACAAAAAGTAAAAATTATTTTCTATGTAGTTTTAATGTGAGAAAAGATGTTATTATATTAATGAAAAAGGAATTTTACTTCTTTTTTCTCCTTTTTTTTTAACATACATTTTGTTTCCACACCCCTAACATAGAATGAAACCATCCCTACTTTATTAAAAAGAAAAGAGAGGAAAATGTGGTTGGGGGGGAATCAGTTCGAAAGGGCGTGGAACAAGTTCACATAGTGGCTTTAAAATGATGATTGTGGTGCTCCCAAATCACTCTTTATTCTCTTTGTAGATGTAGACACCTCCTTGATTGAATATGTATCACCCAAAATAGTACCTGAACTATATAAAAACGAACAAACCAGAAAAAACAAACAACACAAAAACTTATTTAATACCAAGTCTCACCATTTTTAGGGTTTTCCCTTTTTTCTAAATCAAACTAATGATACATTGTCTTCTTTTTAATTTCTGGTTATGGTAGTACTCAGGGATCACGCTGCATGAAAAGGATGAATATGGTTCTCCCCTTTCATACACATCCATACTCATAAGAGAAGTACATGTCAATAGCCTGAGGTAGAATAAAATTATTTCAAAATGATCCACTAACCCTACTTTAAATATAAAGTTTATTATAACAACAAAATGATTGGAAACATGAAAACCACTGGTTTCCTCCCATGAAACACTTTGTTTAACGTCATTAGCATGACTTGGACCCCTAATTGATTAATTATTTTCATCATCTAAGGTAGTTTCACACAATTCTTCATCGACTTCATGTTTTTGGAATAGTTATATGAATGGTGTGACTCTATGACCATTAAATTTTAATGCTTGACCATTGGTGAGATCTTGAATTTGAACATACCCATGGGGGTACACCATATGCACTATGTATGGGCCTGAACATCTAGACCTCAATTTTCTTGGGTGTATATGATGTTTAGAATTTTACAAAAGAATAGGTTTTTCTAGTTCAATGTGTTAGTTTTTAAGGTTTAGAGATTGGTAGGCTTGTGATATTTATTTATTGATCCTTTAATTTTCCTAAGCCTCTATCCTAAGTTCCTCAAGTTCATTGAGATCTAATATCCTTTTTGTTTTGACCAATGAGTGGTTATAATTCATTTTCTTAATTACCCCAAAAGTCTTATGCTCCATTTATAATGGAAAATGGCATGCTTTTCCATAAACCAACCTATTTGGGGACATTTTTAAAAAGGTTTTAAATGTTTTTGGATAGGTCCATAGAGCATCTAAGAGTTTTCATGTCCAATTTTTCATAGATGGATTAATAGTTTTCTCAAAATTTGTTTGATTTCCTGATTGGCTAACTCAACGTGACCATTGGTCTATGGGTGGTAAGCAGTGGACACTTTGTAATAAATTAAATACTTTTCCATGAGTGTTTAGAAAGGATGATTGCATAAATGAGTTCCACGATCACTAATGATAGCCCTGGGAATTCCAAATCTAGAGAGGATGTTTTCCTTGAGAAATCTAATCACGGTTTGATGATAATTTGATTTTTTAGGAATGGACTCAACCAATTTAGAGACATAATCGACAGCTAAAAGGATGTACATATATCCCCTAGAGTTTGGTAAGGTACCCATGAAATTTATTCCCCAACAGTCAAAGATTTCAATCACTAAGATGGGAGTGAGTGGTAGTTGATTATTTTTTGTGATGGACCCAACATGTTGACACTTAGGATATCTTTGAAAAAAAATTTAGGGGTCCTTTGAGAAGGTGGTATAGAAGAGACCACACTGAATAACCTTAGCATGATGTTTTCGTAGAGGAAAAGTAACCTCCACATGCCTCACTATGACAGAATTTATGTATGGACTCTTGTTCAGATTCTGGGATACACCACATAATGACTTGGTCAGGGAAGAACTTATAGAGGTATGGATCATGAAACACATAGTTCCTAACATCAGAAAGGAATTTTCTTTGATCTTGGGTCCCTAATAATTTTGGAATAACTATTGTAAATAAGAAGTTGGCTATGTCGTCATACCAAGGGCAGTCACTCACAGAGTAAAGGTATTCATAATAGAATCAATCGGACACAGAAAGATGATTTGGGTTGTCTTTTAATTCCATCCTTGAGAGGTGATCTACTACAACATTTTCAACACCCTTTTTGTCCTTGACTGTGAGGTCAAATTCTGGTAAGAGAAGGACCCAACTAATTATTCTAGCCTTGGAATCTTGTTTTTCAAAAAGGAATTTTAGGGATGAATGGTCAGTAAAGACAATGATGGGTAATCCTAAGAGATAAGACATGAATTTATCTAAGGAAAAGTCAATAGCAAGAAACTCTTTTTCAGTGGTGGTGTAGTTGATTTGGGCATCATTAAAGGATTTTCTTTCAAAAGTAATGACATAAGGAGATTTATTGCAATGTTGTCATAACATATCTCTTACAAAAAAGTCGCTGGCATCACACATTAGTTTGAAAGGGAGGTTCCAATTTGGATATTTCATAATGTGAGGAGAGGCGAGAGAGTATTTGAGGGTTGAGAATGAACCCTCACGGCTTTCCATCCAAACAAATGGACACTAGTGCAGAAAACGTTTTTTACGTCGGTTATTTTTAATTTTTTACGTCGGTTTCTAGCCGACATTAATACGTGCGACGTTATAAATATGGTTTTTGACGTCGGTTATTTAAAAACCGACGTCAAAAACATAAAATCGCGATGTTTATCACGTCGGTTATTTTAGAACCGACGTGATAAAGGGCCTGGAGAATGGTTTATCACGTCGGTTATTAAAGAACCGACGTGATAAACGGCCTGGAAAATGGTTTATCACGTCTATTCTTAAACAACCGACGTGATAAACAGGGGCGAGGGGGTATATCACGTCGGTTCATATAGAACCAACGTGATAAAGTGGGGTGAGGGCGATTTATCACGTCTGTTCTATAAGAACCGACGTGATAAACCGGGCTGAGCGTGGTTTATCACGTCGGTTCATATAAAACCGACGTGAAAAACCGGGGGAGGGGGGTTTATCACGTCGGTTATTGTATAACCGCCGTGATAAACCGGAGGGAGGTGGTTTATCACGTCGGTTATTGAATAACCGACGTGATAAACCATTGTCCAGGCCGTTTAGCACGTCGGTTATTCAATAACCGACGTGCTAAACCATTCTCCAGGCACTTTATTACATCGGTTATTAAATAACCGACGTGATAAACCATTCTCTAGGCCTTTTATCACGTCGGTTATTAAATAACCGACATGATAAACCATTCTGCAGACCTTTTATCACGTCGGTTATTAAATAACCGACGTGATAAACTATTTTCCAGGCATTTTATCACGTCGGTTATTAAATAACCGACGTGATAAACCCAATTTTTTTTTAAACAGAATGCAGTGAACTTCTCTCCACCAGAATCAACCAGAAAACAAATCAAGAAATCGTACCATAAAAACAGAAGTACATCGAAATTAAGCATGTACATAGATAGCATATAAAACTTACCCACTAGACAGCATCCACCCTCATTTATACCCCATGGACAGCCCTCCCCCACCCCGTTGGAGCCCTCACCCTCATGTATACCCCCTGGACAGCCCTCCCCCACCCCATTGGAGCTCCCACCCTCATGTATACCCCTTGGACAACCCTCCCCCACCCCATTGGAGCCCCCGCCACACTCCTGGACTGCCCCCCGACCCCCGGTCACCCCCAAACACCCCTCGACAACCCCCCACCCACCTGAACAATACCTCCTCATCCCCTCACCCCACTTGACAGCCCCCACCACACCCATGGACAACCCCCCACCCCTGGACAGCACTCCCACAGCCCTAGACCGGCTTCCCACACCCCTGGACATCCCTGCAACCCCCCATGACTGTCCCCCCACCCCACCGGACATCCCTCCCAGACCGTTGGACACCCCCAACCCCACTGAACACACCCCCACACCCTTGGAACCCCTCCCCCACAGACCCAAATCCATACCAGAAGAAACATCAAAAGTAGACCAAAACAAGAAGTAGAGAAAAATTAAACATTCAGTTATATAACATTCAAAACTTACACTGTCAACTTCAAAAAAAAACTAAATCAAACCTAAACAACAACCAAATACACAATTAAAACGACAATATTCAAAATTACATTTTACATTACAAACAACTAAAATTCAATCAAACCTGTAAAATAATTTGACCACTCCACTTGTACGTGTTTGATGTCTTCAGCAGTATAGGGTTGAGGGTCATCAAAAAGATACAAATGAAAAATAAGATAGTTAACATGTATAATGAATAAATCAAATTGAAATATTATGGCAAAGTTTAAGAGGAAATCGTACCCGGTCAAAATTCACAACTATCTCAGTTGTTATTATTTCATACATAAATCTTAACATATAATATCCGCATTCGATGAGGCCTTGTTGTTCATGACATTTATGTTTTGAATGAGTGTAAATTCAATATATTATTTTTATGTAATAAATCAAAAAGTACAAATTATAAATGGAAATTTACCTTCGCATTTACATATTTTATCTTTGCATTTCTTTTCATTGTGTTTTTTCTAAAGTAGACCCATGCACTGTTAGAAAATAATACGAATGAGGTAAATTTAAAATTCATTATAATATATAAAACTATTGAGAAATTGAAACTTACTTTTCTAATATATTCTTAAAACTTTCCCGCACATCACCATGAACAGAGCATATCCAATAAAGAGCTTTCTCCCTTGGGAAAAAAATCCCTAACATCCAATGATTACTGATAATAGGAAATTTAATGTTAGTGGTTTTTTATGTTAAAAGATAATTAACCCTTTGAGAGAAATGTGTTTCATACCTCTCACAAAAAGGCATCATCCAACATTGTTGGATTATATTCTTTTCAAATCTTTCAGCAATATAAACCATTCTTTGTTCCTCAGTCAATGCACATGCTTCAGGGGAAATCAATTGCGGGTCCATGAATCCATATACTTCTGTCAGTTCATTCCTCTCACAAATTTTATAAAGATACATAATACAAAACATATATAAAAATACATTTTTAATAAATATAATGCAGGGAAAAGGTGTTAAGACTTACATGGAAAAAATTTACACCACGTTGATGCCCAACTTATCTCTAGTAACAAGCTCCATGATATCATATTTGGTAATCCCCACACTTATATCACGTCCACAAACATGAGATTCCATTGGAAACTCATAAAAACCCAACAACAAATGTGAATATCTTGACAATCTACCAAGACCACTGGAATCTATATCTGATGTCATAGCATGTTGTCTTTGTTGTTTTCTATACAGTATTTCATTACCTTTGAAGTATTCCTGTGAAAACAAAATTGAGAATTATAGTAGTTTTCAAATGATAAAACAACTTCAATAAAAAAATAAAATAAAAGATATAAGATTCATACCTCTATGGTAATGAGTCGAAGAAGTCTGGATGGCCAAACTAAAAAATGGCCGATACTCTGTCCAACTGTCGCCACCTCATCTGTAGGTATTGGTACCCTAGCTGATCTATCTATAATATCCTGTACAGTGACCCTCTGATTCTCTACCTCTAATTGTTGATGATGAATTGTATCTCCTATACAATATACCAACCCGTATGCTACTATATGATGTTGAGAATCATCAACATACAACTCGCAATATGTAGGAAGCTGCGGCGGAGGCGTAGGATAAAGAATGGGGTCCGCAGGCTGAGGTGGGGGAGTGGGAGCTACTGGCGGAGGTGGAGGATAAATAATGGGGTCTTCAGGGGGAGGTGGAGGAGTGGGAGCTGCAGTCTGAAATTGTCTTTGCATTTCTGCAAACATAGACTGCACCGAATCTCTAATCTTGTAGTCCATCGTCACATTAATATTTTGAACTTCAGCCTCCAAGGATTCTATTTTTTTTATAAACCCCCTCAATGTTAGAAGTTGAAGAACGTGGAAACACTTTTCTTACCGATACACCTGTCGGATATCCTCTTACACGACCAGGATGTTCGGGCCTTCCCAATGCTGCAAATAAAATATCTTCCCTCCCAGTAGCTGTAAATGTCCCCTCTGAGCTTTTCTCCTCAAGAGAGTCCTGTATTAATTAATTGAACATTTCTGTAATGATTGAAACTTATATGAAGAAAAAAGTTAACTTAAATAAATTAAATAGATATCTTACAATCCTCTCAGCTACGATTCTCGATTATTCCGAAAGATATTGCCCTTTTTTTCCCTTCCGAGCTCTCTTCCATTTTTCATGTCTAGATGGAGGGGGTGGAGGGGCCACCTCTCCAGAGCTTGAAGACTCAGCTCTTAGTTGTTGAAATTTTTCCGCTATCATTTTTTCTTCCAATAATGTATACCCTCCCCAAGATAAACTATGAGGGTATACATTTTTAGATTGGATCTCCTGATGAGCTTTCCTTGTTTGCTGTAATTTAAGAATAAGAAATCATTAACAAAACATTAATAAAATCATTTATATAAGAAAGTATATAAAAGGTTACATTTCCCTTACCAGAAATGACTCTTTTTTTCTACTTTCATAAAACTGTCTCCATGTGTCTTCATCTATAAAAGGATATATACGACATGGATTGTCATGAATCCTATGACCACAAATGAAATCAGATGTGAGGGTTGATTTGAAATCCCTCCATCTCCTGGCAGCCAACGATAAGCATTTCTTCCTGACTCCTCCAGTGTCAGGAATATCAAATGTCATCTGATAAAGAGGTTAAACATATTATATATACCAGAAACATTAAAAGAATGCTCAAACAATGACAAAAGATCTTACCAAAATCGTCTCCCACAACTGAGAGATAATCGCTTTATCCACACCTCTCCAATCATCATACAGATTGCTTACTTTGGTCTTAGCCTGAGTTTCAAAAAAACTCTTAAAATCTTGGGCATTCGGACCTCTAGGAATATCATCATCATCAAACTCAACTACTATCCTCTGATCCTGCATACGGGCAAGTGATAATTTTGGTAAACGTGTGCAACCACGTTTACCAACCTTTGAACTATTTGCCGTAATAGGGGCATGTGAATGTTCATCCCCAGAGGTATGACCAGCAATATGCTCCTCCCCAGAATCATGTGGTTGATCATCTGAATGATCTGTCATTATCCTTCAAATCAAAAAAACAAACGTCAGTTCACAAATATACAAATTCTAATATTTTAATACTACTGTAACAGAAAATAGAAAAGTGTACTAGGTTACATAATAGTAAACATTGGTAATATGTTAAGCATGTTAAACAATGGTAAAGATGGCAAAGATGGTCAAGATGGTCAAGATGGTCAAGATGGTAAAAATGGAAAAAATGGTAAACCTGGGTCCTCTGGCTGGCCGGTGGGCAAGAACCGGTTGGCCGGTGCCCATACCGGCTGGACGGTGCGCTAACACCGGCTGACCGGTGGCTCTGGCAGAAAGCAATGCTTCTTCCAGAGACCACCGGCTGGCCGGTGGGCAAGAACCGGTTGGCCGGTGCCCATACCGGCTGGCCGGTGCACTAACACCGGCTGACCGGTGGCACTGGCAGAAAGCAATGCTTCTGCCAGAGACCACCGGCTGGCCGGTGGGAATCCACCGGTTGGCCGGTAGACTCAGAGAGTCCTCTATCAGCCTTCTTGGGCCAACTCCTGGGCAACCTTTTTCCTAGTATCAAAACACTTGAAAACAGGTTAGAACACGATGAGAGTGATTGTGATCATTAAAATCCAAGAGAGAGGGGTACAACAATAAACATGATAAAGTAAACTAAAAAAACTTAAAACAAACAATAACATATACTTATTTTATTTTAAAACATGTTTTAATAAATAAAAAACTTACAATATCTAACATTTATGGAAAAAATAAATGTAAACAAGAAATAAACATATGTTACCTGTAATTTTAGGAATGTACAGATGGATTGTTTTCCCAAATTCCTTCATCGTGATCGTTCCTTATGGAACAAACTATGTCTTCAACATGATCGTCATTATGTTCTATTAATATTTCCATTGAAGTAGGGATCTCACATAAATCAGCATATTCATCAAGTTCATCCTCACCAACATATTGTTTTTTCCCTTGTAAAACAACAGCCCACTGCATATCTGATTGATCTACTACATAAAAAATTTGTTTTCATGTGTTTCCATTATAAAAGAATCAGCTGCGTCTTCCAATCTATTCAGATTAACAAGTGTCATTCCAAATTCATCGTGTCTGACACTGTTGTTACCGTTAAACCATTTACAGTTAAAAACGGGAACTTTAATTTTAAAGTAATCAACCTCCCATATGTCTTCAATCACTCCATAATATGCATTTGATGCAGAAATTGGGTTTTTGTCCTTAGCACTCGAAAAATGCATTGCTTCTGCAAATGCCAATACACCACTATTCTGAACTGCACTTCTGTTGTCCTGAGCTTTTGTATGAAATGTATAACCATTAATGTCATAACCAGACCATGTTATCACATTTAAACATGGACCACCCACTATCCATTTTAATGTCTCTGATACATCTGATCTACCAAGCAAAGTCTTTTTAATCCATGACAAAAAAGTTTTGTTGTGCTCATTCAAAATCCACATTTCTTTCTTCTTTGGATGACATTGTTTCAACTCATTAATGTGTAATGTGATATATGGTTGAGAATCAGCTATGTTCTTCAAGATGTATGATTCTAATTTCTTCATCTGTTCAGCTGACAATGATTTGACTTTCATGCCGCGAATCCCCTTTCCCTCATTATTAACTCGTTAATGGCGAGATGGAGGCAAACCTATGTGTTGCGCCGCAGCCAAGTAGCTCGTACAAAACTCTTCTACCTCCTCAGAAATATACTTTTCAATAATGGAGGCTTCAGGTCGATATAGATTTTTAACATACCCCTTTAATATTTTCATATACCTTTTAAAAGGATACATCCAACGAAGATATACAGGTCCACAAAGCTTTATTTCTCGAACCAGATGAATCATTAAATGCACCATTATATCAAAAAAAGTTGGAGGAAAATACATTTCCAATTGACAAAGTATTAAAATTGCATCCTTTTCCAAAATGTTCAAATCATTCACATCAATCGCCTTGTTACAAATTGAATTGAAAAAATAACACAACTTCATTATAGTCTTTCTGACACGAATGGGAAATATTCCACGCAATGCAAATGGTAGAATTTGTTGCATCATGACGTGACAATCATGTGATTTCATACCTATCAACTTCAAGTCCTTCATTGAGAAAAATTTTTTTACATTAGAAGAATAACCTTGAGGCACTTTGGTATCATGAAGACACTGACAGGAGCTAATTTGCTCCCTCTTCGATAATGTATGACAAGCCGAGGGAAGAAATGTTCGTCTTCCTTTAGGAGTGGGAGCTAACTCCAAACGTATTCCCATTGATAGTAAGTCTAATCTTGCATTCAACCCATCTTTAGTCTTTCCTTTAATGTCTAACAATGTTCCAATCAAAGAATCACAGATATTCTTCTCCACGTGCATGCCATCAATATTATGTTTAACTTCATGATACCTCCAATATGGTAGCTCAAAAAATATTGACCTTTTCTTCCAAATATGTCTATCATTACCATATTTCTGTGTCTTTCCCAATGTCACATCAAGGTTTTTCACCCTCTCAAAATACAGATCATGGGATAAAGGTTTTGGAGCAGTATCAAATTCTTGTGAGCCATTAAATTCCTTTTTTAGTCTTCTATAAGGGTGTTCCATAGGCAAAAACTTTCGATGACCCATGTACACTGTTTTCCTCCCATGATGCAATTGACAATAGGACGTCTGTTGTTCGCAAATTGCACATGCTTTATGCCCTTTAACACTGTATCCAGACAAATTTCCATACGCTGGGAAGTCATTTATAGTGAACAGAAGCACTGCATGCAGTTGAAAATATTCCATTTTATAAGAATCATACACCCTAATACCATCAGCCCATAACAGTTTCAAATCATCAATCAACGGTGACAAGTAAACATCAACATCATTACCGGGTTGCTTTGGACCAGATATCATTGTACTCAACATGACATATTTGCGCTTCATACAAACTTCAGGAGAGAGGTTGTAAATTACCAATAAAACAGGCCATGAACTATGTGTGCTACTGAGTGTTCGGTATGGATTCATTCCATCTGTGCACAACCCTAGTCTGAGATTTCTTATTTCATTTCCAAATGTAGAATACTGCGCATCAATTTTCTTCCATTGTGGACAATCAGCTGGATGACGTATTTTTCCATCACATACCCGCTCTTCAGCATGCCATCTTAACCTTTTTGCATCATGTGAATTAGCAAATAAACGTTTGAAACGATTAATTATAGGAAGATACCAAAATACCTTTGAAGGGAGCTTTGTAATCTCTACATCACCCTGTGATTTTTCTTTCACCTTATACCGTGATGTCCCACATTTTGGAAACTCTAACAGAAATTCATATTCCTTCCTATATATAATGCAGTCATTCGGATAGGCATTTATTTTCTGGTATCCCAATCCCATCGGGAATAATATTTTCTTGGCTTTGTAATGTGAATCTGGAAGATCGTTATCTTTTGGAAGAATGTCTTTCATGAATTGTAGCAGCTCTATAAAACTTCTGTCACTCCATCCATGCTTCGCCTTTAGGTTAATCAATCTTAACACCGCTGACAGAACCGTAAAATCTGTACAACCGGGATATGATGGTTTTTCAGCATCACCATATAGACGTGCAACTGTCGGTTCTATCTCAATTTGTTCGGCTACAATATCGCGAATCATTTCTTCAATTCCATCGGAGTTACCATCTTGCGAATCATCATCATCAGTGACATTCCGTCCAGTTTCACCATGCCAAATCCAAGGGTTGTAACTCGAATTAAAACCATGACATATCAGATGATCTTTTATCTCTCTACTTTTCAACTTCTTCATATTCAAACATTTCAGGCATGGACAGAAAAAAATGTCACTACTTGGAACATTTCGTTTTGCAAATTCCAAAAAGGCATCAACACCTTCCTCAAATTCATTTCTCATTCGATGTGTCGTAATCCAACTTCGACTCATTATTACCTATAACAAATATCAACAAAAAATATATATTTTTAAGATAAGAAAAAACATGTTTATATGAAAAAAATCATAATTTGAATGTAAAACAATTTAAAATATAAAACAAATCTTGAAAGTAGTAGTAGTTTTCATAAGTACCCAACACCAAATAGCTATACATCGTAAGTGTCATGTTAAAAATATGAATATAGACCATTTGTTTTATGTTTAATAATATTGTCATATTATCTGATCATTATGATTATATATTAGAATTACTATATCCTTTTGATCCGATATATAATCTAAGGACATTAATATTTCTTTAGAAAAAGTAATGTTAATATCATTGTAATGTAAAAAAAAGTATATGTCGAACTATATATATGTAATACCAATAAAAAAATACATATGTGTTTGGCCTGGGTTTCACACATAAATCAACTCATCTCACAGATTAAATTTTTGAATCATCCTACATAATAGTTATTTTTATAACTTAGGGAATGAAAATAATAAAAGTTTTGATTTATGATACTCATTATGGGTAAACATGATATATATAAATATAATATCTAATCTCATAAAAAGATATCCATGGGGGTATAAGAGCATACACAAAGCACATGATCAAAAAGATAAGTGAAACAATTCTATATAATCATAGATCATAAAACCTGAGTCCAAGTATAACAATTTTAGCATAACATAAGACATGATTTATATGATAGTGGGAACATGATTTAAAAAACCTTATTCACAAGATCACAACATTGTATGTGGAATAACATAAGAGTGTGGCACAAACATAATCATATAAGTCATAACATATGTCAAGGGAAAACATAGTTTCATTCACCTCATATTGGGATATTTTAATCAGCTTTCCTATAATTTATTATAATATTTCTTACCAGGCACATCACATAACACATTGGACATGGTATAACCATCTGTATCCCATATTGTTCTATGATATATAATGCATTGTCGAATGCATTAGAAGGATATTATGGACCCAAATGTCACATAATGACTAACCATATATATGGGTGAATCGTGATCATCAAATCATTTATAACACTTTCGTAGATCAATTAACTAACAAAAATGAAATGGGGGTCATAATTGTTTTTACAAAACATAATAATTATTAATACATAAAAATGTGTTTGGATGGTAAGATAAGATAATATACCTAATTCAATCTAATTATCATTAAATTATTTCTACCTAGATAGAAAAGACCTTTATAAAAAATATAATTTAACTTGAGAATGAAAAGAAAGTACCCTTTACCTTTTTTATAATGAAAAATCTGAAAAGGATGATAATAATATTTAGGTATTATAATTTTTTTATGAATTATTAATAATAAAAGAAATCACCTCACTTGGTTTTATTGAAAATCGGACATACCATCATATTCAAGAAATCAGATACACTTTGCATGAAAAGGTCCATCATTTTTAGGAGATGACTGAAAGAAGAAATGTATTATCAGACTCACCATGAGTCCAGAATGAAATATTTGATTGTAATAGGTATGAATTGATATTTTTATGAATGCAGATGAAAACAGATGATGGTTTTCTGATCTAGGAGTTCTAAAAATCATAATTTTTTGAAAAAATATTATGATGTAAGAATGTTGAATGAAATTTTAAGGATAGGTATTACCGATTTTACCTGGTCCAATTTCATTCATGAAAATAATTTTCTGGACAATCATATTGAAAATATGATTTTAAGAAAATAAGTACTACCAATCTTCATCCAGAAAGACACATTCCAGCTAAGTAGGAAATAATAATGTTGCTGGAAGAATGGAACATTACAGTACCACCCATTATTTTTCAGATTTTGCTGAAGCTAATCCACAATGTTTTAATAATCATTTGCGAGTTGAATGTTGCGAGTTGAATGAACATAATAACCATTTGCAACAAAAAAAATTCCACGAGATTCAAAAACGAACGAAAAGCACATCAAGAATCGAAACAAAAACGAACGAAATAAATTCGTGGAAGGCTTACTTGAATGTCGTGAGTTGAGATGATAGATCTGAGAGCAGTGAAGAAGATAAACAATGAAGCCAAAATGAGTGTAATGCAGGAGATCGGCGAGACGATTACGGTTTACCGCGCGAGAGAGAGACGAGTCGGCGACTGTCAATCGAAAAAATCGTAAATGACAGAACACGGGCTTTAATTTTTTTAAATGCTTTATAACATCGGATATTATATAACCGACGTTATAAACTATTTTTTAGCTTTTTTACACCGGTTATTTGGAAACCGACGTAAAAAACCCCCCGGGGCTTTGGTTTTTTACGTCGGTTTCAAAATAACAGACGTAAAAAAACCCGATATCTACGCGTTTTTTACGTCGGTTATCAAATAACCGACCTAAAAAACCAAAGCCCCCGGGGGTTTTTTACGTCGGTTATAAAATAACCGACGTAAAACACACCGCGCTTTGGTTTTTTACGTAGGTTATTTGATAACTGACGTAAAGAACACGTCGATATCGGGATTTTTACGTCAGTTACAAAATAACCGACGAAAAAAACCCCCCGCGCATTGGTTTTTTACGTCGGTTATTTGATAACCGACGTAAAAACCCAACAGGCGCGATTTGTAACGTCGGTTATTAAAATAACCGACGTAAAAAATCTACTCGCCGCATTGTTACGTCGGTTATATATAACCGACGTAAAAAATGGTGACGTAAAAAACGATTTCTGCACTAGTGGGAGCATCCTTTTCTAGGAGAGAACAAAGGGTATGGGATATTAAACTAATGTCCTTGATGAATATTCTATAAAAAATAGCATGTTCTAATAAAGACCTCACTTAATTAATATTTTTGGAAGATGGAAGGTGATGAATGATGTCAACCTTGGCTTTATCAACTTCAATCCCCCTACCTGAGACAAGATGACCTTTAACTAGTCCCTCTTTAACCATGAAATGGCATTTTGTCCAGTTTAGAACCAGATTATTTTCTTTACATCTTGACAAAACTCTCTCCACATTCCTCATACATCCCTCAAATGTATCCCCAAACACATAGAATTCATCCATGAAGATCTTTAGAAAATCCCCTACCATGACTGAGGATATTCCCATCATGTACTACTGGAAGGTTCCAGGGGCATTTCATAACCCGAGGGGCATCGTTTGAAGGAAAAGGTGTCGAATGGATAGGTGAATTTAGTCTTCCCATGATCCTCTAGGGATACCTCAATCTGATTGTACCCTGATTACCCATCTAATAAATAGTAGGAGGCATGACATGTCACTCTTTCAAGGACTTGGCCTATGAATGGTAAGGGGAAAGGGTCCTTCTTGGTAAATGAGTTTATCTTCCTATAGTCGATGCAGACTCTCCAACCACTACTCACATTTGTTGGAATAATCTCTCAATCCTTATTGGTTATCACTATGATTCCGGCCTTCTTGGGAACCACTTGGATTGGGATCACCCACTCACTCTCAGATATGGGATAGATGATACTATCTTTTAACAATTTTTTAAGTTCCTTCCTTACTACCTCTATGAGATTATGGTTGAGTCTCCATTGAGGTTGACGACACGGATTTGAATTTGATTCTAGAACAATCCTATGAGTCCCAGTTAGTGGGGTTGTCCTAGGAATATCAGACAAGGTCCAACAAATGGTTATCTTATGTTTCCTAAGGGTATATAGATGGATCCTCTCATGATTGGATTCCAGAGATAAGAAATCGAAATAGGATGTGTTTGATTTTCCCCTAGGAAGGACTACTTAAGTGCAGCGGGAAGTTCCTTTAATTCAAGATCTGGTTGGTTCAGAATTTCAGCAGAAGATTGGGACATTGGATCAAGATCGCCTTTGTTTCCTAGAGATTTAGATATAATCGAATCCCCATGTGTAGAAGTTTCATAGACAAGATTGGTTTGATCAGATTTAGGGAAGTAAGTCTGATTGGTCTCCATGAAAGTTGTTTCCTGAAAGGTTTCAATGATTTTTTGACCTAAGAATTCATCATAAGAGAAATTTGAAAACAATTAAATCTAAGGAGACCAACATACTTCAGGTGAACAAAAGAAATCAATCTCATCATGACTTAAACATCCCTAAAATATTCCTTGATATACTATGTATTCATTATCAATTATTCTTATCATTTTTACTTCATGAATGTCCTCGTCATCAGCTATTTGTGAGCTTTCTTTATAGATGTTCAAGTCTAGAATCATGTTTCCAAAGGTGATGGTCATGTTCCCATTTTGAACATGGATAACATAGTTGATTGTTGCAAGGAATGGAAGACCAATGATGATTGGGGTTTGTTCCTTATTTCATATGTTTGGATGGTTGTCAAGGACAATTAATTCAGTAGGGTATATGATGTTTTCAACCTTTACAAGAATGTCCAATTAAATATCCTTTGGAATCCCAATGCTACGATCATCAAGTTGAAGTGTGACAGATGTGGGCTGGAGCTATTCTAGGCCTAACTAGCAGTACACAGTATAGCGGATGAGATTTACACTAGAACCTAGTTCATACAAGGCCTTGACAACTTGTCTCTCTCCTAGTTCAATGTTGATGTAAGGACAACTCGGGTCTTTCAACATAGGAGGAATGGTCCCCTAAATGGTGGTACTCACATTAGCAGCCAAAAGGACATGGTTTTTATGTGAAAAGTTTCATTAAAAATTGAACAAGTCCTTAAGGTAGTTTGAGTAGGAAGCTATGGTTTGGATTGCATCGAGAAGGGGAATGTTCAACTTGACTTGTGAGAATATTTCCCTCAATGTTTCACCCAATATAGGCTTGGTTTTCCTCATCATGTGTTGATGAAATGGTGCAGGTTGTGGGGATATTTGATGAAGAGTTGTTTCCTGGACAAGGCTATCAAGTTTTCCAGTTTGATCATTTGGTTCACATGAATTTTCATCTGAGTTTGAATCTTTGGATGGTTTTTTAATTACTTGTTCAAGTTTCACAATTGGTTTCCCACTTATTAAAATAGTCACAGTCTTTAGTTGTTCATGAGTTTTTTGTGTGCAACTTGACTCTCCCCTTACTGTTTTTTGTGGAATGACTTTTTTAGGCATGGCTTCTTTTCCAGTTTTGATGGTTTGATGTTCTTGTATAAGGTAAGAGACTTTTGAGTTCATCCTTTCCATTTGTTTGCATAGTTGTTCTAGTCGGATTTGTGGAAATATTTGGGCAGGTGCTTGAGAATATTGGTTTATCCTAGGGGGATATTTTGGAGGTGGGACTTTTTATTGAAAATGGACTGGTGGTTGTTGGTATTGGATAGGTTGGGTTTGGAACTGGTTATGGGTTTGGTATTTCTAATGGGGGTATATATTTTTTCCATGTGGTTGTCTAGGTGGTCAGTTATCTTTCCAGCGTATTCCTGGGTGGTAATTATACCTTGGGTTGAAGGTGTTTTGGTATTGAGTCTTTTGAAAGATCAATGCATTTAATGCCACTAGTGGTCCTCATAAAAGAACATCCTTGATGGATGGAATGGGTGGGAAGTTGTCTGTCTTATGGTCATGTATGTCCCAAATTGTGAAAACAGGGTCTACAGTTTTTATTTCCTGTACTTTCCTATGGTATATCTCTTCAACCTTCCTAGATATTGATCGAGTTTAGCCCTAAGTCTTTCCACTTCTTTAAGTGTATGAATTCCAGTAGTTCTTTGTGGCTTTTCAGAATAAGGTGAAGTTACCCATGTTTGGTTTTGTTCAGCAGGGCCTTCCCGATACTCGTAAGAAAAATTTGGGGCTTTGTTTTTAAAGGTTCCATTACACATCATGTCATTGAATTATTTGTTCCTCGGTCTCAACCCTTCATAAAAAATTCTCACTAGTTTAGGTATAGAAAAACCATGATGTGGAACCATGATTAGAGTGTCTTTCAAAAACTCCCTTGTTTCATAGAATGACTCTCCCTCTTTTTCAGAAATGTTTTGGATGCTCTTTTTAAGCGCAATTGTTTTGTGGTGGGGAAAGTATTTTTTGTAGAATTATCATTTTAATTGGTCCCATGAGTTGACGGATGATGGTCTCAAATTTTTTAGACATTTTTTAGCTTGATATTTTAATGAAAAAGGAAATAGCATCATCTTAGCAGATTCTAGTTGATTTGGGGGACACATGGTTTCAACAATGTCATTGAACTCCTTAACGTGATGGTAGGACATCTCGGACTCCATTCCATGGAATGTGGGAAGGTGGTTTAGGACACGGGGTTTAAAGATGAAGTTGGAATATCCTAGGGAATTGTGTCTAATGAATTAGGGATAATTGGTCCAAGCTGGAGTGAGGTAGTCATTTATGGTTTGATCAACTACATTCCCATGGTCTGGAGCTTCTCGATTTTGGTTTCCCATTTGATTTTCACCCGGGTTTATGAGTTGGTTCTTTTGAAGACCTTCCATTGAAATGGGATCAATTTTTGACTCTGAAATATAAAAGAGTGTATGATATAATGGAAAAATCCCCTAGGTTTACTTGACTCCCATATCCTAGGACTTTACACCCTGACTATTCTGTTTGAATTATTGCGGGTGTAGGCAGACATGTTCCAAAAGGGAAAAAAAGTGAGAAAGGGAAAAGATAAGAGATCTTGGGTGAGAATAGAATAATGGGGGTGAGGAAAGAATTTTTCTGTCTAATATACATACTTGGTCCCTGGAAATGGCATGAAAATTTGATTAACTCTCAAATTTACCTAAGATATGAAGGTAGAATAGTCCTTGTTGTCTAGCTTGGGTTGTTGAATCAACTAAGACCTAAGAAGAAACCTAAGATACATAACCTATACGAAGGAGTTTTTTCAATGAAGTGGCCAACTTGGTTTTGATTTTATATGGTTTTAATGAACACTAATAACCCTAAGGGAATTCAATTAAATGAAAATGGGTTGATCTTATAATTATGCTCATGGTGGATTGAATGGATTTTACTTCTTTAGACAATTTTGGTTCTACTAATTCTTGATGAATCAATTCTTCAAAATAACACTACCTTTATCATTTTCTAGTTTGAGTCTATCTAAACTCAATTAATAATCCCCTACACACTTAAAGAACCAAATCCATGATCTCTTTAAGGTATATGGTCATTTTAGTACTTGGATTTAGCTTTCTTAAACACAGTGAAAATAAAGAGTGGAAATAACTAAAGAATGGAAGTCTTAAATTAGTTAGCCAATTAACAAAAATTTGTTCATAAAATAAAATTCCATATATCCTTTGCATATTCCTATGATATACTCATAAAAGGGTTATCCCTCCTTTTATGTTATACTCTTAATGGTGGGTAGAATATGTCTTACAAGAATTGGATTGAAGAAAATTAAACCGCGAAAATAAAGAGCACTCTTCCCTGTGTGTGAATGAAATTCACACCAATGTGTGAAATAATTCACGAAAACACAGAGATATCACTATGCTTTGTGATTATAGATACTTAATTAAAGAAATGGTAAGAGTATAAGAGATATATGGTGATTAATAAGATGAAAATACAAAAAAGAAACTTACATGGCAATTGAATGCATTACAATGAAACTTTAGCATAATGACATTAAAAAAACGAGATATGCCTCCCCCCTCACCACCACTACCTTAAATATGAAATTTATAAGCCTGAGGAAGAGACTGAATAAATGTATGCAAAATTATTAAATTAATTTAGGCCTTAGGGTGGTGAAAAGTAGGGGAGAAATTGATTCCTTGCTTGACTTTTTATCCTCATTTTCTTCCCTGGAAATATTATCTTGTATGGGAAATCATATCATAGAATCTCGGTGGTCCATATAATATTATTTTGTGTCCCCGAATATCTTCTAGATGTTTGTAAATTTTGGGTCCATTTGGATTTATGGATCGGGAGTTATGACCGATTTAGTGTGCTAACATTCTGGGCCTCATATTCTGGACCAGATTTTGATATTCTATTTCGGATGCCTTAATAACCATCATGGATGCCGAATTAGCACTTTCTCATGAAAACGTATTTGTTCCATTATATGGATTGTTGCATCCCATGAAATTTGGACTTCATTGGGCCTGTATTGTGGGCCCCAAATTCTCATCTGTGGGCCGGTGTCCAATCTTCAATCTCCAGAATTATTTCATTTCATCGCCAAATATCCCCCATCATCATTTATGAATCCTTCAGCGATCCCTGAATAAAAAATGGTCATATTTAAGTGTAAATACATTTAACAAAATATAAAATTAAAATATGGATAATTATATTCATTAAAATCATATGAATCATTGGGCCTAAATTGGTGTACATTAGGCATGAAGTGCACAAATGATTAGAATGGATGTTCAAAATTAAAATCTACTAAATCTGTCCCATATGATTAAAAATGAAAATTTAATACCATTAAAATGTAATTAAAATATGTGTTTTTATTGTATAATCAGGACTTTCGACCGCTTGAATTGAGAACCAGTGCCGGATGAGCTCACCTTTGAATTCTTTTTTTGGTAGATGGATGTTGTGTGACCATGAAGCCCGCAGAACCCACAGAACCTAGTGGAAGAACAATAGAAAACCTTTAGCCACCAATGGAAACCGTCAATCTCCCTCAACAACACCAACTGAGGAATTTTCTCCAGGAGGTTCAATTCCACACAAAGATGTGGATTTGAAGCGGCATGAAGACATTCTGTATTCTCATCCAAGAAAAGAAAGGAACCCAGAGAGTCCCCTATTGCTTTCCGAATCACCAGGTTGCAGAAAGGTAGAAGAATACCTAGTAAACATAACCAAACCACATCTTTCGGTGACTCCTTGACATAGTGGTAGTCCCAATTCCACCTAGATAGGGAGAAAGTCAAGGTTTCACACATATTGTATTCACAAGCCCATACGACAACAAAATCTTTCATAGAAAACAGATGAATAAAGTAGGCTTTCTGAGATAGATCTGACCCCACCGCAGGAAGAAGAAGTCCCCATGTGCCCAATAAGGTCTTGAAGAACCCCAGAGATGGCTTGTTTCTCCCAAAATGAGCAACCAGCGTCAGGTCGTGGAAAGAAGAGGCCTCCTGAGGTTCCTTGGTCACAAGGTACGCCATAAGAGCTCTGTAAACCACCCCGGAACCCTCTATTCCAACGCAATCGGAGGAATATCTTGAGGTCGCATTGGAAAATAAGACACCTTCCCCCCTGTCAGGCTCTGTTGAAGGGGCACCACAGAGGATCTCTTTAAAATAGACCCTTTGGTTTAATGAATTTCCAACCGTGATCCGCAGAAGCAAGCCATCACCAGACAGAGGAGGACCAGGGACAGAGGGATCCGAGAGCATTGATGAAGATGCCATCAATTGTTGGTTAGGCCTATGGAATTACCAATAATATATCTTCAGTTCTCATAGAATACTTCACTCTATTTTCATACGAGTTAAATAAAATAGGATACATTATCGACAAATGATTTGGTTAGAGAAATTTTTTTAAAAATCATTCCTTCAATGATATATCCACATTAAAATATAGAATTTCTAGCACCAGCTTAGTAAAAACACTAGAATACTCCAACATCGATGATTTTCCCTACTAGAGGAAATACAATCCCACTGCCTTCAAAACCTTCATAGCATCAGAGAAGTATTACTGAATGAATAGTTCTCTAAATCATTCCCAAAAGTGGTCCTTCTATGGCCTTGTCTAAATATTGTAATTCTATCACTCCCAATATGGAACCTCTAGTATGAAGGTTGAAAACTTTATATTAAGTGATATAGGAAGTGAAATTTGAATTTGGATCACCTATATATCTTACAACCAATCCTCCACTCCCTTTGAGTCATACGTCTTCATAAATGAGGAGGTTTTAGACTATAAAACTCTTGAAAAAACTTTTTATACAGATCTAGAAGAGGAAGAACACTACGTTACATGAAAATATGTGATGGTGAAAATAACTCAGATAGGATTTTTTCAATTGACATGTTCAAATGAAGAGATAAACCCATAACTCCCACCAGTAAATCCATAAAAACAATATTGGGTATGTACTCTAAAATAACAAGAAATAAAAATAAATAAGAATGATTCTCAAGGCTCAAGATTTCCAAAAAATTGAATATATGAAAAATAATTAAAATAAAAATAAAAAGAATAATATCTTATAGCCTCTTTTATAAATAATTTTTTTGAACTGTAATGGATCAGTTTAATTTATTTCTAAGTTATTATGCCCAAATATTTAAAATAAATTACTCCCTTATGGGTAAATGAATATTAAAATGAATTCTGGAAAAATAGTTTATAAAAAATAATTATATAGTACAATATTACATAATGAATTTATATGTTATAAAGGATAAAAATTTGTTCCATCTTTATAGTCTTCATGTTAGAGCAAGGGCTCAAGCACAAGTTCCACTGGGGGTCCAATGTGAAGGTGGCCTTGGGTGACAATGTTCAGGTAGAGATGCCATGGGTTTCTAGAGCATAGTGTGGGTAGAGCATGAGTGTGTTGGTGGATAGATTTTTTGAGTGGTTCAAAACTATATCCATAGGATTCCACCATATCTATTCATTATTTTATCAAGATAATGTTTTCATGGAGTCTAAAATTAAGTGTTGTTAACCTTACTGAGTTTCTAATGTGGGAATCATGCATCACCTAGGTATTGTGCACTTAATAAAATGCCATTATTTTGGAATTATATCATGTATTCATCCTTGGATTGATATATTGCATCACTGACACTTGTATGTGTTGTAGGAACACCATTATCATGGAAGATTAAGCTCAATTTAAGTAACTAAAAAGATATAATTCGTCGTAGTAAGCACACGATATGATTGGACTTGGTTTCATGAGGCCTTGTATAGATGAAGTCCACTATGCATAAAAAATTTTAGGAGTGATTTGTGAGGCTACTCTGAGATCTCCACTTTGGTGATAAATTCTATGCAACCATGCATGTGTACGTGTAAAGGATCAGGACACAACAAAGGCCACTATGCTGCAGCCTAGAAAAAAAAGCGAGGCTCTAATTTGGATGATTGTAGCATGATTCGGTGAATGTTTTTTAGTTTTACCATTAAAATGGAGAAGATAATATGTTTCAAGGTAGTTTGGGGGGAATTATTTTGGGTGCACTATGGCTGATGGAGAAGAAAATGATAAAATAAATAAATATGATAGTTTGCAATATAGGGTTTTTTATACATCATGGATGTCCTATATTGTCTAGGGAAATGAGTTTTGATGGAGGAGTTATCATATTTCATAGTACCATATCTATGATTCAGCCTTTATTTGAGGAGTACGTGTTGTGATGAAATCCATTACCCATGCCACAAAACCTATATCTACCCCAACAAGAAAAATCCACAATCTCATAGTATGCATGGTATTGAAGATATATTTTTAGGGATTCATGTTGGTGATCTCTATACATAATTAATACATTTAAATTGTAGATTGGGTGTGGCTAAGAGATAAATATTTTGAGTGGGAAAATAGATGGAGGTAAAAAGATATAAAAGATACATTAATTATATTGATCCTCTCCCATATATTTTGCATAATGTATTCAATTTGGGATGAAAAATGTATCCTGTATAGATGTTAAGGCCAATAAAAATATGAAGAAATATCTGGTAGAAAAGATATGGAAGATAATAGATATTATATGAGTATATATTAAGGTGTATTTCTTATAAATAAAATAATTATTCGGTACCATGAAGGGGAATTTTACTCTATTTCTAGAATTTAACAAGTTATAGGATTACTGATCCTCGGGAGTGATAGTATTATTGGGTTCCATTATCTAATTTTATTTACACTCCCTCATGAATAAAATGAGTGGGTAAGCTTTCTTAGTGCCAAGGTATGTAATTATAGGATATTGTACTTACTGAAGTGATTTATTTTTGATCAATTTGAGTTTGGGATTTGTAGTCACTGTTTTATTCTAAATCTTATCCCTCTTCTCTCATAGATAAAAATTACTATTTAAGAAGGTTAATACTTTATTTAATTAACCTAAAAATTATTATTATTGCATGTCCATTTCATGAGTTTTTGTATTGATGTTTAAATAGGTTTTTGGGTTTATTATTTTATATTTAGCTGAAGTACCAGAGAGTATAAAAGAAGAATTTTAGAATAGAGAGTGATAACCTGGTCCATGATTCACTTAAACCTAATTATAGAAATATATATAATTAAATAAATATCAATTTTACTTCACTAAGTGAGTAAACCAAGAATTAATATTCTTGGTATGCATTTAGTAATTTGGAGTATTCAATACCAAAATATCATTTGTTTTTAATAATTCATATTAATTCTTGTGTTATTAATATGTTCTATATGGTATTGACCTTGAATATCTTGTATTACACCTCTAGTTAGTTAATTAGGTATTATATATTATGAATTACAAAAATTATTTCCTAATGTAATTAATGATTCCCATTGGTTCTATCATGTTTTTTGCACCTTTTTTAAGGAATGGTTTCTTAGGATGATTTGGATGATTATGAATTATTCTCATTATTTTGGTTTTTATTTACTTTTTTACAATTTATCCAATAGTCTTGTTTCTTCAGAACCAACATTAATACATAAATGTTATACTTAGGGTAAAGTAAAAGAAAAATTTAATTATGAACTTGAAATAGATAAGAGACCGTGGAAGGAAAATAAGATCAAAGAACAAATTATGGGAGTTCAATGGAATCAAGGATATAATCAAGGACTCAAACAAGGATTATAAGGGAGATATATAGAGATGAGATCATTAATGTAATATAAAAAACTATAAAATATGGGGGTTCAACCAAGTATTCATGTTCCACCAATTTTTATACATCACTTTGAGATCAAGATAATAATCATTCAAATAATTTCAAATTCAATCAAATTTATCATGCTACATAAATATCCTAACACCTATTTGGGAATTTTACATGAGTTATATGACACCTTAAAATTCAATAATTTCTTGATTGTTGTGGTAAGTATAAGGCTGTTCTGATTACCTATAATAGAAAATTCCCATAAGTTGATCTAAAGATTTTCACCACATTATATCACCATCTTGGATGATTTGGTATGAAAATTATTAACACATTTCTTCCCTCCATGAAAGCCTATGTATATATGGGTGAACATATTAAACATTAACAAATTTAATGATGAATCACATTATAGTTCATGGGTGAGTTTTTACAAACTAGATTAAGATGTTTCCCTATTATGGGATAGGGATGTGCCTACTAATACAAACCTTCTATAAGGGACATTCTCAAGGTAATCTTTTAATTATATATGTAACAGTTGGATGTTCACTAATAATAAAATCACTGTTAGAGATCTATGAGATTCTAGTTGAAATTTTAATAATTTGTTTTCAATTGAAAACTAAAGCAGTACAATAGAGTGGAGTGCACATGGTAGAAAATAGATGGATATTTGATGAAATTGAGAGTATGAATAAGAAAATGGATGTAGTTATTTCCATTAACCAACCACAAGGTATGTAAATTGAAGATTATAATTATTTTTATTATAATTTTTGAAATAAATTTCAGATGTGGAGAAAACAACAACCAAACCAAGTGTACCAACAAAGAGCATTGGGGTTTCAACAAAAAATAAGGAGCCTACCTTCATATTCAAATCTATACTTTTGGGGTTACCCTTTCCACTTTCATAACAACTATCAGGGCCACCATCAAGGAACCCAAGGATGATTCAAATGATCAATGCATTTCCTTGTGAAATCATGAATACGATGTTTTCTAAATTTGTAATCAACCCAATGAGAGGCCAAGAGTATTGTTGGGAGAAATAGAGGTATCTACACATAAGAAAGTGAAATCCATTACCTTGATAAGTTGAAAAACCACCCCAAGAAAGTATCAAAAAATTAAAAAAATATGTGAAACAGGAAGAAAAATATATTAAAGTTTAAGTGGAAATGAAATAAATGGTAAGGGAATTTGGGGAAGTGGTTAGAGTTGAATCACTAAAACCATGATTACCACCACTAAATTTTCTGGGTATGGTGAAACAAGGGAAAATAGATTAAATGAGAAGAAAATTTAAAGAGATATTTTAAAATATTAAATTAATATTCCATTTTTCAAAGCTATAGTGAATGTTCCCATCTATGCTATGTTCATTAAAGAGTTTGTATCAAGTAAGAGGAAGTTGTAGAAATTGGGTACAATGTCACTCATGGGGGAATTCTATGTTATGGTATGAATAAGTGTACTAAAGAAGGAATAATACCTAATAGTTTTTTCAATTCAAATTAAAATTGGGTGTAAATATTTTGAAAAGGATTTTTGTGATCTAGGAATGAGTTAGAAAATTATATCATAATCAACATTCAATGGATATATATTGGAGAAGATAAATCCCACAATATTTTTTTTACAATTTGTGGGAATAATGGTGAGATATCTATACAAAGTTTTTAAAGATTTCATAGTCCAAGTGGATACATTTTACTTCCTTGTTGACTTAATTATGTTGGACATAGATGAGTTCAATACTCCTATAATTTTTTAAATCCATTAAAATATATGGGGAGGGGCTTGATTGATGTATAATGTATGGAATTTATTTAAAGTGTCTATGGTGAGTAATTTAGTTTCAATATCAACTATTACATGATATGTTATAATGACAAATATGATGATTTAATTGAGGAAAACATTACAGAAGACAAATATGTTATTTTCATTTAGAAATTAAGTTGATGGATAAATTATTCAGAATGAACAAAATAGGTAAAATATGTGGTAAAGAGGAAAATATCCTCAAAAAGTATAAATAAATTTAAGGTAATACAAAACAAGGAAATTTAAAAAAAAATCCTAAAATGTTTGGGTGGTCCATGAGTTACCGTTGTATTTCTAAAAACATGCCAAAGACTAGTGGATCAATCCAAGGGATATTAAGAATGTGTTACCTTAATTAATAATGAATAAAATTTTATATAATGTAAGAGGGCCCATCTACATGGTGGAATCACAACATAAACCATTTGTAGATTTGGATTGGGTAACATCATTCATACCCTCTATCATTTAACATCAATAAGGGATGTTCAAGAAAAATAAAATAAATGATGTTTCTTCTAGGATGAAACCTGAGTTTTTATGTATTTATTTCATATAAATTAATCCATATGAATTAGTTCATAAATTGTTTTAGGATTAGTACAATCCCCTTAATATTTTTCATCTTAATTGTACATAGTCCTTATGCTTTCAGTTTTTTTTCATTCATATGACTATAATAAGTAAATACATGGATCATTAAGATGATAATGAGAAATAGATTCCTGATGAAAATTGAATTAATTTTTCAATTTCATCATTTATTGTTACTCATCTATATTCAAATATTTTTTATGGGTATTAATTATAATATGAATTCCCACGCTTGTGTTTTTTATCATTGATCTATCATACAAAAAACTACTCTACATAACCATAATACCACGTTTTATATCTAAATGTTAATAAATTTGAATGATTATTATGGGATAATTAAATGGTTTTAGATAATAATAAGTGTTTTGATTTTATGAATATTGATTTATGGATGATTTTCTATTAATGATGATGAAATGTTCTTACAAAATTTCATGCACTGAGTTTATGGAGATCATCTTGATTAGTTATTATCATTGATACCATGAGTAATAATTTTTATGTAATATGTCCCCATTTCTAATAGGATTCTAAGAAAATATTTATTATCTCTCTTGAACATATCTCCTGATGGAATATTGGGACAAGTTACCTTCTATAACTTTCGTTAGTATATCTTTAAAACTATTATTATACAAAGTCACTGTTAAAATGATTGATGGGTTGTTTTTTTAGCCAATTATCATTGAGACAACATTTTAAATTTATCTTAATTTTTCCTATATAATATATGGATGAAAACATCTTAATAAGAGTTACATTTTATGCCAATATTATCTCTCCCTACCCAACTATTGGTTTTTTTCATGATATTCAATTGAATAAATGTAGGGTAGAGGTTGTTGATGGTGGGAGGGTTTTTTCTCATTGGGGATAATATTTGAGTGTTTTTAATTGTATTTTGGAATATGTTAGTGATTATTGTTCATTAGGATTCATTATTTACCCATATTGAAAAAAAATAATCGAAAATAACAAATAAAAAAATTGAAGAGATAATAGGATATGTCTTGAGAAGGTAAAAAATCATCACTACATGACCAATGATCATGATCACTTGGTGTTGGGGGTGTATTTTATACTTTAATTAATAAAAAATTCCTAAAAAATATATAAATTAGTTTTAAAAAATTGAAAAAATAGAAAATATGAAAAACACAAGAGGGTATTCATTCATTATACTATTATATATTCCTGACCATACATTGAGTTTTAGAGAAGTGAGGGGATGTCACTTTGGAGAGTTGAATTTCTTTAAATATTTATTGATTTTCATGAAATGTGATTTATAGTAAACCTCCCTTTTGAGCCTTATATTATTTTCACATCAATACCAACCTACCTTAATCCTTAGAGTCATGTGATCCTTACTAAAAGGATCTCGTGATTATCGATGAAATTTTTATTCAAAAAGTGGATATTTTAAAATCCCTTGCATGAAAATTATATGGTGAATTATGTCAAGGTATGAGAAAAAAACTATTACATTAATATGTATAGTGATGGGTGAATGAAATTAAAGTGAGATAGATCACAATTTGGGATGGTTACTAATACTAAATTAGTAGTCTTGAATGAAAATTGGGCGAGGACCCAAAAAAATAGGAATGAACAAATTAATTAATTTTTATTTGAAGACTGGGAATTTGAAGAAATAATTTTATGTGATGCATGAATAATCCTTCTCTTGCAAAAATTTATTAATTTTTTATAATTGTATATTAAAATATTGGTAGCATGGAATCCCTTGGTATTTCAAGTGAAGATATACGATTGAAGAAAATAATTGATTCAATGTGGGGGAATTGATAGCCTCTTTTATGAATATTTTTTTGAATTATAATTATAACAGACTGATATTTTGTGAATTATTATTTTATCGTGTTAATTTAACCTTTTTGATATTTTTCATTTCCCAAAACACTAAAAATAGTGTATTTTATGTTAAAATACTATGTTTCGTTTGAATTTTATGATAAACTAAGTTAATCATGCACTAAACACAAAACAAATTATATCTTTCTCTATATGGAACACCGAGGTTAGCTTGCATTACATGCTACAATAAATTTCGTTTATGGATTGTGTAATACACAAGACCGAGTTTCACCAAACTATAATATATTAAAATGTTATTATTAATATAATAAAATACAACCTTGACATTAAATTAGCATTTATGAATATTATTTATTAATTTTTAAAAATATTTTATATAAACAAATATAATATGAATTCTTAGGATACCAATTAATTAGAAATGAATATGAAACCCCATTGACTATATAGGAATATATTAATATGGTCTCAGAGTTATTTTACTGTTATAAATAAAATAAATTAGTGAGTGATAATAATTTAATATATTTTTAATATATTCAATCAAATATTTTTCATATTTATCTAATAGATTATATATACATAAAATAAAAAAAATTAATTTTATGCATAAAAATTATATTTTAATATAAAGTTAGTTTTACCTCTTTTTAATGGATAACCCATTTAAAATAAAATTTTTAGAAATTTTATAGATTCAATATGTCAAAATAATCTTCACCTTTGAAATACTAACAGAATAATTAGGTTAGGTTAAATGTTTTGTGTTTTTCTATGAAGTTTCATTTTTTAATGAATAACGAAAAATAATGAATTTTAGTTCAAAACTATTTTTTCATATAATTTATTTATAAGGATAAATTACATTTTAAATTTGTTTAAAAATATAATTATATAATATTATTATCTATTAACCCAATTTAGTTTATTGGAACCAATTTTACATTAAAATTTGATATAAAAACTTAGTAAAATTTTGATAATTTATACTTTAAAAACATGCAGTGTTGTCCTGTTAGTGGGATGAAATTTAAATTATTTTCTGCCACTTATTTTATTGGAATATTTAAAAATGGATTCCATATTTTTAATAATCATAATTTTATATTTCAATTATGTTTATTTTATTTTTTACAAAACAAAATTAATGGAAGTAATTAAAATTAATTACATCACTTAAGGTAAAATAGTTTTTAACTAAGTACTGAAACTGAAATTTAAGAATCCAAAAGCCCTATAAAATTGTCCAAGATCCAATTGTGTGGAATTATCTCTTCAAATATTTACATGAGTGTCACTCCTCCTCCACTATAAATAGGTATCTTATCCCACCACATCATCACACCTATAAATTCCCTTGTGTAACTTAAATTCTGATAAAATAAAATACCAAAATCTCTATACTCTATATATAAGCTTCCCATGAGGCAAAAATCAATCCATGTAATCCTTTTGGTACAAACCATAAGGAGTTTCCCGATTAAGAGGTAACATATTTTCTCAAGACCCTTTCTTTTATTTTCTTTATCCACACCCTCAACTATCTTTATTAAATGACTTTATAAAAACAAAATTATCCTAAATATACTAGGATGTTTATTTGATAATGTTTTTTCTTAAACTTACACACACCTCCATCTAATGGTCAATGAATATACTGTTCACCAGTACCAAGAACTACAACCTTAATAAACGATGATTGTTATATTTTTACCACCTCTCATGGTGGAAATTATGATGTAAAATATATTTTTATATTTAATATATTATATTTATTATGTATTTAATCTTATTTATTCCTTTTAAAACACATATATTTTTACATTCCATTTGGTGTAAAGATGATAATTTTGTTTGAGGAAGTGTGGACTAGTCCCCCCTCAAAACGATGTGGTCATTCACACACTACATGGAATGTTTTAAGAATAGTTTTAGAGAAATTAAATGATATATATATAACATTATTATTCTACTTTAATTATATTTTATACATATAAACCTATATTTCATTTTCTTTTCTTCTTTAAATGTGACAATAAAAACAGAAACAATGTTCATGCGTATGTATGGCATACTGTCTCCATAAACTGTGTATTCCATTTCATAATTATATATTCAATAGATTATTATAATAAAAATATACATATTATACATTATATTTACATCATATTTTACATTATGGAATCATTATATAATTATAAAGACCGAATATATAACAAATTAAGACACATGCAAAGAACAAAGAAGATATTACCTGAAGTGAAACCTTAACAAATGATTATTAACAAGAGGTTAATATAACATCCTAATAAAACCATATATGGTATTATATATAATAATATGTTTATAAAAAATATTTATAATAAATTTATATTTATTATTTAGGTGTTTTGAATGAGTTCTATGAAATTCAAGACACATGTTAAGGGAAATTTTACCTAACTTTTATTTCCTTGAGATACATGCCTTATTCATAACTCAATTATTTTGTGTGTTGTATGTACTGACCATGAATTTATTATATGTGTCATAAAATTAAAATTATTCATATTTACATATCTATTTTACTAACTCTATTTCATGGGTTTTATGTTTCAAAAGATACCAATTCGATAAGATAGTTTTGTCTTAATTATCCTTTTTTGAGACTTGTGTTTTGTTATAAACATAAATTTTATTTTGACAGGTATATAATTCTATTTTACATGTTATGTCATGAATATCCTTATTTTAATGACATTTAATGCATAATGTAATTTTCTTATCTTTCATGGAGAGTGTGATCCCATGTTACCATGTAGTAAGAGTCTATTAAAATAATCTTATCATTTTTTTCAATATTGTTAATAATTATTCTTTCATTGATGAAATATTGTGATCCATATCTCAAGAAAGATATTTGGATTCTATATCCTATGTTATTTCATGATAAATTCATATATTGGTACCATTATTCCACTGTTTGGTATATACTATAGTTAATAATGTGTTTTTAAGAAATCCCAACTTTACCCTCTCTTCGGTCGGAAATATATCTTCTATCAAAACCATGTTATCTAAAAAGGATTTTTAAAAATATTTTACTAATATACTGTGATAATTAAAAATAATTTTTACCCTTTTGTATTCTACTAATGTTTTTAAAGGAGTCTTCTTATCTCTTTCTAAACTATGTATTTTTCTACCCTTTTTACCATGAAAAACGAATGTTCCTTTTACCTCATGTGGAACATACAGATTTACCTGCTATCATTTATATGGATATTCATTTTCATGTTTAAAAGGTTAATTTTTAGGAACTTTTTTTAAAAATATTTTTCAAAGAAATGGTTTTCGAAACATTTTCAAGTTTCTTTTATAGTTTTTCAAGTAAAAAGGTTTCCGAAACATTTTCAATATTTCTTTATAAGTTTTCAAAGTTATTTTTAAAGAAATGGTTTTCAAAACGTTTTTTGAGCTTTCCTTATATGTTGTCCAAAATTTTTCAAAGAAAAATTTTTTTAAAATGTTTTTAATCTTATTTTATATGTTTTTAAGGAAAAAGAATTCCAATTTTTTTGTGATTTATTTATAACTTTTCGAGGAGAAATGTTTTCAAAATGATTTCAAGTATTATTTATATGTTTTTAATGATTTTTATATTAAAATGATTATAAAATGGTTTTATGTATTATGAACATTTTTTAGAGAGGAAAGCATATTTTACTCTAGAATCCATTTTGATAGATATTTCAAAATTATTTTCCATCTAAGATGCCATATGTTGATGTTAGTCATGCCTTTCTATGAAATGATTTAAACATTCCATTCATATAATTTTTCCTAATGGGTTATTCTTAAGGTCATGGTCTTTACGAATCCTATATTTATTTCAAGGGTTATATGTTTGTGAAATCCATTTCTCATTCATGGGTTATGCTTGTGGTGAAATGATTATGAAACCTGTAAATTTTTACATAGTTTATTATATGTTTACATGTTTATGATACCCATTTCACTTAATGGATTATGATATGATTGTTTATGATCTTATGTCACATTTATGTATGATTTAATTGTGATATGAGTGGGACCAATATATCTCTTCAATTAATTTGGTAAAGATTTATATATCATGAGATAGACATGGATGGAATAATAAATGGACTCGGTTCAGTATTACAGGGTTGGAATGAGAAATAAAACTTAGTTCAGTAATACAAGGCTGGAATGGGGAGTAAACTTGGTTCAGTAATACAGGGCTGGAACGAGGTGTGAAGTTTGATTAGTAAATGAAACTTTCTACTAATATGGCCTTGGAATCAATGTATTGACTACTATATAAATCATATTATATTCTTATGTGTCTACCACAAAACCATGTTTTATTCCTATGTTATACTTTCATGTCTTTTTTATTTATTTCCTTATAATCCATGTCATATGAACTAAAATATTTATATAATTCATCATGTATTTTATCATTGATTTGCAGGGTATGATCTTATATTTACATGATCATGTTATCATACACTTATGCTCAGGTTTATGCTTATATGTCTCCCTTTCTTACCATCACTGATCATCTGATCTTGCCCTTTTAAATGCATCCTTCCCCAGGTTATGAAGATATTTATTATGTTTTATGTGTCTAAGAAGTCTATTATTTATAAATAACCTAGTGGGAGTTAATGCAGCTCACTTATGTACTAGTTTTTAGGTTTCTATGTTCCCAAAGGCACTGGAATAGTACGTTCTTTGGGCATTTGTTTTTATAATGATTTAAGTATTCTAAAAATGTTATGAAATGTTAATGTATATCAATAATGGGTCACTATATTGGGTATCTGACCAATGTTTTAGTTAACATTTGGAAACTAGGATGAGAAAACTTTAGTGAGATTCCTATGTATATTTCTAAGGATCGGTCTAGGGATGTATCTAAGGATAAGTATAAGGATGAGTCGACATTTAGGAAAATATCCTACAATTTTGGAAAAGGATAGAGTGATTGGTTTCCTAGTAATAAATCCATGTATGGATACTAAAATTGTATGGAACTCTAGAACAAATATACATTAGGGAAATAAATATGAAAAGATGTTTTGGGCCTGACTTGGGGTAATTTGATACATGAAAACGGGCCTTGTTGCACACCAGATTTGACACTCCTGAGGGATATTCTTTAGGAATTCACAAACTCCTCATGAACCATTATAAATGATTTAAATATAAGTTGTCAAATAATAACCTATTATGAACCTAGTTTGTCATTGATTAAATAATTTTTCTTTATTTACGTATCCAATAAGTAATTATTTTCCTAAAAATATGGTTTTATACTTTGATAAGTAATGATCACACTATACTTCTAGTTTTAGTCAATATTTGGAACCAGAAGGAAATAGATTAATGTTGAATATGATGGATGATTTTTTTATGATAATTCAATTGGGAAGATCATTGGACTGAATGATGTTGTGATCAGACCTAATTAGTTTTAATGAAACATGATTAACAATTTTTACCATAACCAACTCTCAGACTAACCATGGAAGTGAAAGAAGGAGTTTGCTGAGAGTTCAGGTAATTGAGAAAATTGAGGAAAAAATCTTTGGTTTCCTATATATTAGGAATGTGGAAATAATCACCTAAGTTAATGTCTTAGAGGAACAAGAATATGTTTTGACTATGGAAAACAATGACATAAAGAATGTGACTGCAAGGGAAAAATAAAGAGATTGGTTAATAAAATGGATGAGAATATTGGCCTCCCTAAGAAATCATCAAAGGTTAATTGTTTTAAGTGTAGAAAAAATGGTCATTATGAAACTCCATGTCCTAAGATGAAATCTCTTGACAGGAACCATCAAGGTGGTGTGAGTAATTGTTACATTACCGATGATGAAGATACTACATATGAATTGTGATATAAAATAGGTATTGTGTAATAGGATGAGGTAGCCTTGGTAATGTCATAATAATGATGAAAAATAATCAATGTTTTTATATATTTGGAATAAAAAATTCTTTTATTTTAATGATGAAATATACAAGGATTTTTCTACATATGTTTTTCGCTCAGTATTTTCAAGTTTATGTTGAATATTACCAATGTTTTGGTAAAGTGATTTAATAAACTGGTGATATTTTAACTATGGGAAGTTAACCCTTAACATGTTCTCTATGCTAAGATAATGTTTTTTGGATAATGATATTTTGGTTATGAATAAGTAAATTCGTTGGTACTGATTACCTTGAACTATGTAAGGAATTATTGATAGGTGGGTGATGTTATCATTGATAATGTTTATCAATTTTTATGATTTAAGGAATAGATCAAATATATTTTTAAATAAGGAAGAATGCATGTTTTCCACAATGATTTATAGTAATGAACCCATTTCAAGGGAATATACGATAAGGGTATTCACAAGTTTGGAATGTGACAAACAAGTGGTACTTTATAATATATGAGGGATCAATCTTAAGCTGATTTCGTGACTTTTTTTCTAAATCATTGGATTTACATCTTTTAGAATAGTTATAAGGTTATTCATTCCTAAAAATCATTTTTTATACATCGAAGGAAGTATTTATGTATTGATATTGTATTAAAACCTGTGGTTTAAAGGCTATTTAGTTGTTAACCTTATTCAAGTATGTCCATCATGTTTATTTTAGAAATTATATTATTGTGTTTTGAGAAAATGACATCATGTATGTCATGTGACAACTAAAAAAGTCTATAAAGGACACAGTCCTTCAACCCATGACTGAAGGATGATAATGGCTTCATGCATACCATTGGCCTGTGTGATGTCCTAGTTAATGTGTAATTATTTTTTGTCGAATAAATATTAATGATGAATCAGTAGAGTTGATTTTTATGTTTATAGATTAATGTGTTAACAATATTGATTTTTAAGAATAGTTTGAGACTAATAGTTATAATTTTACTTATTTTATGTGCCTTAAGATCTACTATAAGTGTCTTTTAGTAATTCAAGAATCAAAGCTAATTTTTGGACATCCATTTCTTAAAGTAAGGAATGAATTATAAATAGATAACATCACAAAAAAAGAATGAAGTTATGTTTATAGAAATATATCAAGTATGTATATTTTCATATACTCATTTCTAATAAAATAATTAATCAATTTTAGGATAATGATAAAAAAAATTGTTTCCTTAATACCTTAATTTTTTTTGAACCGATGGCCTTTTATATCATCATGGGTTTATGAATTTGAGGCCCTCAAATTTTAATTTATCAATCAATTTTTTTTGATTGATGACCTCAATAACCCTATATAAATATTTATTCTTTTCCATCATCTCCAATCTTCACTCCCAACATATATTCTCCTATGTGGAAACTCAGTTATATTATACTTTGGGTAATCGTTATGGTCCCAACTTTCCTTTTTTAAGGGAAGTTTTATATTCCTTTTTATGATGTGGGTTTCTAGGAATAAAATGTTAAAATATTAAACCATTGAAAACCCAGATGAATTTATATGGGAAAATTAATTTTAAGGGGGTAGAATGTAACACCCTGAGATTTTGTGAAGTATTTTTTCGAATTCATTTATCCTTTTTGATATTTCTCATTTCACGCAATAGTGAAAATATTTTATTTTATATTAAAACAATATTTTTTCTTGTGTTATACGCAACACCAAGTTAATTGTGTTCTATATGAAAAATAAATTTTATCTTCCTCTATAAGAAACACTGAGGTTATCGTGTGTCAGACACAATAATGACTTTCCTAAATGGCTTGTGTAACATGAAAGACCGTGTCTTACCGAACAATAATATATTAAAATGTTATTATTAAATATAATAAGATATAACATATCCACTTAATTAGTGTTTATAAATAGTATTTATTAATTTAGAAAAATTTATGGTTTAAATAAATATAATATGAATTCATAGGATTTAAATTAATTAGAAATGAATATTAAAATCGATTGAATATGAAGGAAAAAATTAATATGGTCTCAGGGCTATTTTACTGTAATAAATTAAATTAATTATAAAATGATGTTAATTTAATGTATATTTTATATATTCAATCAAATATTTTTTATATTCATCCAAATGATTTGATGTACATAAGATAAGAACAAACCCATTTTTATGAATAAAACATATATTTTTTAAAGGTAGTTTTACACCCGTTTTAATAGAGAACCCATTTTAAATCCCATTTTATGAACTTTTATTAAATTAATATATAAAAATAAAATTTATGTTTTAATAGTAACATAATAACTAGGTTAGGGTAAATATTTGGTATTTTTCTATGAAGATTCAATTTTTAATGAATAGTGAAAAATATTGAATTTTATTTCAAAACTGTTTTTTAATTAATTAATTTATTAGGATGAATTAAATTTTAAATTGGATTAAAAATTAAATTAGATAATATTGTTATCAATTAATGTAATTTAGGTAATTGGAAGAAATTTCACATTGAAATTGGATATAAAAACTTAGCAAAATGTTGATCCTTTTTACGTTAAAACCATGTAGTGTCGTCCCGTCAACAGCATTAAATTTAGATTACTTTTGGAAACTTATGTGATTTAAATTATGAAAAAATGGATTCCATATTGGGAATAAGAATAATTTATATTCTCTAATAAGGTCAAGTTAGTTTTTTTAATAAAAATATTAGTGAATGTAATTAAAATTAATTACATCGCATAAAGTAAAATTAAAATTAAATAAGGAGTAACCATAAATTAAGACTCAAAACGACCTATGAAATTGTTCAAGAGACATTTTATAGACATATTCCGAACCTATAAAACATTTTATCTATATTGGTGTATTATTTTAGCTTCTTTCAACATGAAAAACATGGGTGGAACTCTCTATTCAAATATTTACAACAGTTTCCATCCTCCTCTACTACAAAAGGCCTCCTCTCCCCCCTTCCTCAAACCTCTTAAGCCCTTTGAATATCCTAAAATATGATAAAATAAGTTCCCAGAATCCCTAAATTCCTCTTATAAGCCTCCCATAGGGTATAAATAAATCTAAGGAAGCATTTTGGCACAATCTAAAAAGAGTTACCAAATTAAGAGGTATCATCTTCTCTCAAGATCCTTTCTTCTATTTTCTTTATCCACCCCTACTCTCTCTTTATTAAATTATTTTATAAAAAAATAAGTATCCTAAATAATATTGAATTTATTTATTATAATGGTTCAACCTACATATACCCACACCTCTATATAATGGGTAAGGAACATATTTTTTACGCATTTGGAGAACTACCACCTCACTGAATGATGATTGTTAATTTTTCTTTTAAAGCCTCTCATGGTAGAAATTATGGTGTAAAATATATTTATATATCTCATATATTATATTTATTATGTACTTATTCTTATTTATTACTATTATAACACATATATTTTTTACATTCCATTTGGTGTAAATATGATAATTTTGTTTGAGGAAGTGTGGAATATTTCCCCCTGAAACCGATGTTATTCGTTCACACACTACATGGAATGTATTAAGGATGACATTAGAGAACTTATAAGAAAATATATAACATAATAATTATACTTTAATAATAATATATACATATATACATATATTTTATTTTTTTCTTTCTTTCAATATGACAATTAAAATGGAAACAACGTCCATGCGTATGTATGGCTTACCATCTCCATGAATGGTGTATTCAATTTTATACTTCTGTATTATATAGATTATTGTAATACACATATAATTAATATTCCTTATATTTATATAATGGTTTACATTCCTAAATCATGATACAATTATATGTACCAAAGTTATGACAAATTAAGGCAAATGTAAAAAACAAAGCATATATTACCCGAAGTAGAACCTCAACATAGAATTATTAACAAGAGGGTAATATATGGTCATAATAAAAAAATATATGGTATTATATATAATTATATGGTTATTTTAAAATTTTAAAATATATTATATTTATTATATATATGTTTTTAATGAGTATGATGAAAGTTAAGACCCAAGGCAAGGGAAATTTCATGTCACCTTTATTTCTGTGAGATACATGTCTTATTCACCACTCACTTCTTTTGTGTGGTGTATTTACTTTCCATGAATGTATTATATGTATCATACAATTAAATTTATGGTTATTTACTTAACAATTTTATGATATTTCCTTCATTGGGTTTATGTTTCAAAAGTTACCAAATCGGTAAGATTGTTTTGTCTCAATTTTCCTTCTTTAAGACTTGTGTTTTGTTGTGCACTTAAATTATCATTGAATGTGTATATACTACTAGTTTACATGTTATTTCATTAATATAGTTTATTTCATGATATTTCATTCTTTATTTAATTTTTTTTTCTTACATGGAGAGTGTTATTCTAAGTTACTATATAGTAAGAGTTTATTAAAACAATCTCATCATTTTTTCATGATTGTTAATAATTATTCTTAATTTGATGAAATATTGTGATCCATATCTCAATAATTCTCATGAGTTTCCATATACTCTATTATTTCTGAATATATTCATATATTGGTACCATTATTCCACTCTTTGGTACATAATATAGTTAATAATGTGTGAAGTGCACTGTGTTGCATATGTTGTCAATGAGGTATGTTGTTGTCAAGGAATGGATGGATGTCAAGGAGTTTCAATATGTGAATGACAAAGGATGTGATGGTGTTGGTGATGAATGGAGAATGGCCATGGTACTAAGATGAATGTCACTTAGGAGATTCCCTAAGTGGCATAGGAGGTAATGGTTGAAACATTCTCCATACGATATCAGAAGATTGTAGAACTGATCTTAATGTTTCAATACTTGTATCAAGGTGATACTAAGTGACAACACCTGAAGAATGAATGATGATGGAGCATCATTACATCTGATGATTGTTGAACTGGTCTTTAAGTTCAAAGAACTTGTATCAAGAGGATACAATGTCACAACAATGTTTGAAGACCATGCATTGTCTTAACAATGCATGAGGAGATGAGGATATCCATCCACAAGTTCTAAGTGGATGAAGTGGTGTTAATTAAGTCCATGCACTATCACTTAGTGCATGTGAATGTGAAGAAGATCCAACTTGATCTCTAATTGGATCAACAAAGAACGTTGAAGAATTATTTGATTCAGGAGCAATGGTTGATGAAGAACCTTCAGGAATTCCATTCCTAAGTAATGAATACGTGTTGAGGAAGAATTGGAGGAATTCTAATTAAGAAGAAGAATAGAGAAGGAAGAAGTGGAATTTCGAATTTACACTTGGTCACTTTGTTTGTATACAAAGTACTTAGTGTTTCCTTAAGCAAAAAGGAAGCCACCAAGGGCCAGCCTTAAGGGTTAAACCCAAGGCACATGTGGAACTAGGTCACCACGCCCAAGGGGATCCCATGGGGCCAGCCCGAGAGAGGCCGGGGCCGTGTGATGAAGCCCGCGCAGCGTGAGCATGAGGAGCGCGACCGAGGAAACATAGTGGGCGCCAGTGGCGCGCCCGAGTGGCAGTAGGGGGCGCAAGAGCGCGCCCGCTAAAGAACCCAGTGCGGGGTGGCACCAGGAGGGGAGAAGATACAATTGAAGGTGAGCGGACAGTGAGAGTTTGATAAACCATGCGAAAACCGGAGGGCGTTTCGATGTGGGATCGAAAAATTCAGCCGTGATCTAATCCTGGCAGTTCGCGTGATCTCGCGCTCGATCTCCACCGTTTGATCCATCTTGAGAGCCGCGATCTAATCTCGACCGCCCGACTTCATTAAACGCACGGATCTAATGGTGCTGAGCTTATCTTCTTCCCTGAGCTTGGCTGAGGCCTCCCCACGCATTCCCGCATAACCATAGGCACCTCCGACGACGGATTTCGAGTTCCCGGCCTCTGTTGATCAAGCCGAAGACACCATGCAGCTCGTCTGAGTGTAACGAACGCATCCATGCTTAAAAAGGGGTTTTCATGGAACAAATGAGAAAATTCGATGAAGGCCGAAGGCAAACGAAGTGCCGAGGCCATGATGTTCGTGTTTTTCATGGATTGGCTTAAAATAAGGCCATGCACACATTTGGCCGAGCATGAACGTGAAGGAGGAGAAAAGAGATGAAGCTCGCGTGAAACAGTGTAGGAAAATGAGATTTGGAAAGATTTTTAAAGATCCAAAAATCTCAGGGATTCGAGTTATCTCCACGCGGATGGACAGAAGCTTTCCTTGCCTATAAAAGGAGATCCCGAGGAGTTTGGGATGTTTTCTGAAGTTTTTATTGAAAACTTGGAGTCCCTCCTGTGCCTCTGCCTCGTGAAGTAGAAGCCCCACACAAGTACCTTGCACAGCTGGAGTCCCTTGTGCGCAACCCCTTTACGCGACAAGAATTGGAGGTTGGGCAGCACAAAGTTGTGCGCCCCCTCTGTGCACCGTGCCTCCTGCGCGGTTTGCATTTGCGCATCCAAGGTGTCCTTGACACACTTGTGCACCTGCGGTGTTATACCCTGCGCGCCTGCGGCTACCCATTGCATCACCTTGTGTTCTTTGAGTCTTGCGCGGAAGAAGACTCCTTGCACCCTTGGAGTTTGCGCGACAGAAGTTTCCGCACCCTTGCGCGGCTCATACCTTGCGCTCTTTGAAGAAGAAGTGGAAGTGGCAGCACCCCTTGCGCGCCCTTCACATTGGCAGGAGGTTCGAGTAGTATGAATTAAATGCCTTGTGTGTGTGTGCTTAATGGAGACTACACCCTAGTCGTGTGTGTGGAAGGAGGAGAGGAGGAACACAACTAAATCCAAGTTGTGTGTGCAAGAGGAAGAGGAAGGCCAAGCCTTGTGTTTGCTAATTGAACAAAGGAAGTGTGTGTGCAAACAAAACAAGTAGGCCGAACCTAAGTGTGTGCAAAGAAGAAGATGACCCACACTAACGAACAACACACTTTAAGTGTGTAGACAAAAAGAACAAAGAGTGTGAAAAAGGGAGAAGGTGTGTGCTTAAAAGTGTTACACCCTTTGAGGGTTTATTGCACCAAGTGAAGAAAGAAGAGGAGTGCATGCTTGCATGCATGCACCTGCACACTTGAACAAGTTGAATCTGCTTGTGTGAATTTGAGTTTTCCAAGACCAAGAGTTCTTGAAGATAATTGAGAGGCCATGCAGTCATTGCATGAGGAAGCAGAGATGCCATGCACTCAGTGCATGAAGTTGTGATGTAGTGAGATTGAAGCCAGACTGAAGTTAAAGACATCAGCTGCCTGAGTTTTCAGTAATTGAGAAGACCCTGATCAACAGAAGTGATCAGAAGTTGTGAGCAAGACCAATAGACCTTATTAGAGGCTGTTGAGGATTCTTGAAGAGAGAGGCCAGGTCATCCTTAGAAGAAGGAGATAAAGCCTGAGCAAGAAGAGAAGCCATGTTCATCAAAAGTGAGCAGAAGTAGAGAGCAAGGCCAGTAGCCTTTATCCCAGACTGCTGAAGATACTTGAAGAAGCTTAAAGTGAAGAAGAGCTAGTCGTGTGACTCGAGGAGCCAGGAGAAGCCCCCTGTGAGACTCAGGGTGGAAGAAGTCTTCAGTGGGATTCTGGAGCAGGCCAGTGGGACTCTGGTAACACTGTAGGACGCAGTATAAAGACCCTCCTGTGGGACTCAGGAGAGATACAGTGGGACTCTGTATCGACCATTGTAATACTAACAGATTATAATGGGAGAAACCATGTTGGGGCGTATAACCAACATGGAAAGGACGTAGGCCATTGGTGCCGAACCTTGTAAATCCTTGTGTCCTGTGCCTTTACATTTACTGCATCACTCGAGGAAAGGCTGAGAGATACAAGAAGAGTGGATCGAGGCCTTAACAATACATATAGGTTTAATTGATAAAGAATCAATTAGTAAAAAGTTTTAAAGGATCACTGATTCACCCCCTCCCCCTATCAGTGATTCACACTGATCTGGGCACTTCAATTGGTATCAAAGCGAAGGTTACCTCTAAAAGATCCAAGGGAGTCTTTATGAAGTGCATATTTGAGGAAATGAGCGACCGGCCTCAAATGGAGATATCTGCCAAGACTCAGAAAAATTGAAAGAAGAAACAGGCCAAGAAGATGAAGAAAGCCTTTCCTAGTTGTGATGAAGTTGGAACAATGAATGATCTTCAAAATGCACTCAAATATCTTCAGAAGAAAGTCCCCATGGAAGTGGAAAAGTGTATAGCTACAAGAATCCATGATCTTCAAGAAGAAAAATTACAGCTAGAAGAAGAAGCCAATACAATGGAAGATCAGTTGGCTAAAAGGGTTGGCATAACAAACACTCTCAGAAAGTTGGTGAAGGTTAAAGATGAAACAGTATCTCTTTGCAATGAAAGATATGAAGACACTACTGAAGAATTGCAAAGAATCCTTTCTGAGAAAGAATTCTTTAAAACTGTGGTCAAAGAAGTTTTCCATGCACTGGAAAAGTTTCACAAAGTGTCAATGGTTGTCAAAGATGCTCAACTTGAAGACAAAGTCAAATTGGTGAAGGAGCTTGACAACTCATTGCAAGAATTGAAAAAGGTGCATGATGACCAGATGAAAGAGCTGAAAGAAAATTGGGAAGGAAGGCTAAGATTGGTTAAGGATAAGAAGAACTCCCTCAACATGAAATTCCTTGAATTAGAGGTGATATTGAAAAATATGCAATCACCCAAAGCTAAATCCTCCCAGTCAGCTGAAAGAAGAAATGTTGCTACTCAAGTATGCATTGAGCAGGATGATTCCAAAAGAAGGACATCCTATAATAAAAGGGCAACAACTTCTAAGAAGAAGGTACCATCCATCCCAACTTGTATTGATTCTTCTAATTGTGTTTCCACAAAAAGTGAAGGATGGAAGAATAATTCAAACAAGTATGGATGAAGACAACGAAGAAAGAGAGCTCTCCTGAAACAACACAGCAAGTCAAGAAAAGTACCCAACAATCAGAAGTACTGAAGAGGTCAAGATTTGTGGGTCAGTGTTGGTGTTGTAATAAGTATGGGCACTGTGCAAAGGATTGTTGGTACAATCCACTAAATTTCAACGCACAAAGGAACCCCATGCCAAGGGGGAGCAAGCCAGAAGGAAAGAAGAAACATCCACAGGTCCAAAGACATCTGTTTACTGCTAACAGATTTGGATTGCTTGATAACATCTGGGATGTGTGCAAAAGTTGTCAAATAGATACATGTAAATCTCCAACTGTATCTAGAGCTCAAAAGAAGAAAAGATCACAGAACCTGGCTCAGAGAGAATCCTTGGGAAGCAAGATGAAAGTAGTAAATGTTCCCAAGAAGATGTTGAAAAAGGAAGATAATTCCTTGGATTTTAAATCCAAGAAGGGTGATGCATCCAGAATGACCAACAAGAAGAAAACATGCTTCTACTGTGGAAAGAAAGGACACATCATGGATCTTTGTAAAGAAGCCATGAAATTCAATAGAGGAAGACTGGACTCAAACAGACAATCAATCCAGAAGAAGCAGAAGGGATTTATTGAAAATTAGTTTCCTAAGAAAGGTAGCTTAACAGCATCAAAAGAACCATGTTGAATTTCCAAAACTGAGGCCTCACTTCCAAATGACTTGTTAGTCATATGGCCTAATCAGTTGCAACTTTCCAAAGATCTGCAAAGAGCTGAAGATAAAGTTCTGGCAATTGCTAAGGCAAAAGGGAAGAAGAGGATTTCACATTAAGATGTATCGAGATCCACACCAGCACAAACATCATTGAAGATCAAATGTGCAAGTGTGAAGAATGGTGAAAATGGGACATCTCGGTTGAGAGAATCTTCTCAACCTTGTTGTTCACATTGATGAACCAAGGAGGTTCCATATTATTCCCTAATTACTTGTATTTACATGTGATAACATTTCATGGAATTGAAGATGATGATCATTCTCATATGGAGATTGGTTTGGATAGAATGGAGTGCACCCCTTGAGGGGGAGCCAATCTGTAGAAGACGGGATTCTGAGATTTAACACCGTCTTGAGAAAAGTGAAGGTATTCCAATCATACTTTCATCCCTTGTTTCTTAATTGTATTCATCATGACAATTAAGGGGGAGTATTTATTGAAGACAAATGGTTGAAAGGGGAAGCTTTATCTTTGCACTGAACTTTCTAATGATTTTGGTTAAGTATGTGCATGATTTAGCAATTCATTGATATATCTGAAAAATTTCAACCCCTTGATGCCTAAGCATGATTTCACATGTACAGTGAATTTTGGACAGCATTGAGTTCCTTGGTTACATCACTCTTGTTTTCTACACCGGGTTAGCCCACGTAGACTTAGAGTTGATCTGCTAAAGGTTCTTTGCTAAAGAGAACATGTGACATCATCCCTCTCTTAGTGATTTTGAAGAAAATGCTTTTCTAAGGGAGGAAGAGATTTTTGAAGGGAACCAGACCACATCTTTGCATTTGATTTCCAATAAGGGGGAGAAAATATTGGCACACATATTGACACATTCATATGTTCAGGAATAGTGTATTGACAACAAATACAAAGGGGGAGATTGAAGTGCACTGTGTTGCATTTGTTGTCAATGAGGTATATTGTTGTCAAGGAATGGATGGATGTCAAGGAGTTTCAATATGTGAATGACAAAGGATGTGATGGTGTTGGTGATGAATGGAGAATGTCCATGGTACTAAGATGAATGTCACTTAGGAGATTCCCTAAGTGGCATAGGAGGTAATGGTTGAAACATTCTCCATACGGTATCAGACAATTGTAGAACCGATCTTAATGTTTCAATACTTGTATCAAGGTGATACTAAGTGAAAACACTTGAAGAATGAATGATGATGGAGCATCATTACTTCTGACGATTGTTGAACTGGTCTTTAAGTTCAAAGAACTTGTATCAAGAGGATACAATGTCACAACAATGTTTGAAGACCATGCATTGTATTAACAATGCATGAGGAGATGAGGAGATCCATCCACAAGTTCTAAGTGGATGAAGTGGTGTTAATGAAGTCCATGCACTATCACTTAGTGCATGTGAATGTGAAGAAGATCCAACTTGATCTCTAATTGGATCAACAAAGAACGTTGAAGAATTATTTGATTCAGGAGCAATGGTTGATGAAGAACCTTCGGGAATTCCATTCCTAAGTAATGAATACATGTTGAGGAAGAATTGGAGGAATTCTAATGAAGAAGAAGAATAGAGAAGGAAGAAGTGGAATTTGGAATTTACACTTGGTCACTTTGTTTGTATACAAAGTACTTAGTGTTTCCTTAAGAAAAAAGGAAGCCACCAAGGGCTAGCCTTAAGGGTTCAACACAAGGCACATGTGGGACTAGGTCACCACGCCCAAGGGGATCCCATGGGGCCAGCCCGGGAGAGGCCGGGGCCGTGTATAAGCCCCGAGGCCACGCGGTGATGAAGCCTGCACAGCGTGAGCACGAGGAGCGCGACCGAGGAAGCATAGTGGGCGCCAGTGGTGTGCCCGAGTGGCAGGAGTGGGCGCAAGAGCGCGCCCACTAAAGAACCTGGTGCGGGGCGGCACCTCATGCGGAGAAGATACATTTAAAGGTGAGCGGACAGCGAGAGTTTGATAAACCGTGCGAAAACCGGAGGGCGTTTCGATGTGGGATCGAAAAATTCAGTCGTGATCTAATCCTGGCCGTTCGCATGATCTCGCGCTCGATCTCCACTGTTTGGTCCATCTTGCGAGCTGCGATCTAATCTCGACCGCCCGAATTCATTATACGCACGGATCTAACAGTGCTGAGCTTATCTTCTTCCCCGAGCATGGCTGAGGCCTCCCCGCGCATTCCCGCATAACCAGAGGCACCTCCGACGACGGATTTCGAGTTCCCGGCCTCTGTTGATCAAGCCGAAGGCACCATGCAGCTCGTCTGAGCGTAACGAACACATCCATGCTTAAAAAGGGGTTTGCATGGAACAAATGAGAAAATTCGATGAAGGCCGAAGGCAAACAAAGTGTCGAGGCCATGATGTTCGTGTTTTGCATGGATTGGCTTAAAATAAGGCCATTCACACGTTCGGCCGAGCATGAACCTGAAGGAGGAGAAATGAGATGAAGCCCGCGTGAAACAGTGTAGGAAAATGAGATTTGGAAAGATTTTTAAAGATCCAAAAATCTCGGGGATTCGAGTTATCTCCACGCGGATGGACAGAAGCTTTCCTTGCCTATAAAAGAAGATCCCGAGGAGTTTGTGATGTTTGCTGAAGTTTTTATTGAAAACTTGGAGTCCCGCGTGTGCCTCTGCCTCGCGAAGTAGAAGCCCCACACAAGTAACTTGCGCGGCTGGAGTCCCTTGAGCGCAACCCCTTTGCGCGAAAAGAAGTGGAGGTTTGGGAGCACAAAGTTGCGCAACCCCTCTGTGCACCGTGCCTCCTGCGCGGTTTGCACTTGCGCAGCCAAGGTGTCCTTGACACACTTGCGCACTCGCGGTGTTATACCCTGCACGCTCGCGGCTACCCATTGCATCACCTTGTGTTCTTTGAGGCTTGCGCGGAAGAAGACTCCTTGCACCCTTGGAGCTTGCGTGACAGAAGTGTCTGCACCCTTGCGTGGCTCATACCTTGCACTCTTTGAAGAAGAAGTGGAAGTGGCATCACCCCTTGCGCGCCCTTCACATTGGCAGGAGGTTCGAGTAGTATTAATTACACACCTTGTGTGTGTGTGCTTAATGGAGACTACACCCTAGCCGTGTGTGTTCAAGGAGGAGAGGAAGAACACAACTAAATCCAAGTTGTGTGTGCAAGAGGAAGAGGAAGGCCAAGCCTTGTGTTTGCTAATTGAACAAAGGAAGTGTGTGTGCAAACAAAACAAGTAGGCCGAACCTAAGTGTGTGCAAAGAAGAAGATGACCCACACTAACGAACAACACACTTTAAGTGTGTAGACAAAAATAACAAAGAGTGTGAAGGAGGGAGAAGGTGTGTGGTTAAAAGTGTTACACCCTTTGAGGGTTTATTGAACCAATAGAAGAAAGAAGAGGAGTGCATGCTTGCATGCATGCACGTGCACACTTGAACAAGTTGAATCTGCTTGTGTGCATTTGAGTTGTCCAAGACCAAGAGTTCTTGAAGAGAATTGAGAGGCCATGCAGTCAGTGCATGAGGAAACAGAGATTCCATGCACTCAGTAGATGAAGTTGTGATGTAGTGAGACTGAATCCAGACTGAATTTAAAGACATCAGCTGCCTGAGTTTTCAGTAATTGAGAATACCCTGATCAACAGAAGTGATCAGAAGTTGTGAGCAAGGCCAATAGACATTATCAGAGGCTGTTGAGTATTCTTGAAGAGAGAGGCCAGGTCATCCTTAGAAGAAGGAGATAAAGCCTGAGCAAGAAGAGAAGCCATGTTCATCACAAGTGAGCAGAAGTAGAGAGCAAGGCCAGCAGCCTTTATCCCAGACTGCTGAAGATACTTGAAGAAGCATAAAGTGAAGAAGAGCTACTCGTGTGACTCGAGGAGCCAGGAGAAGCCCCCTGTGAGACTCAGGGTGGAAGAAGTCTTTAGTGGGATTCTGGAGCAGGCCAGTGGTACTCTGGTAACACTGTGGGACGCAGTATAAAGACCCTCCTGTGGGACTCAGGAGAGATACAGTGGGACTCTATATCGACCATTTTAATACTAACAGAGTATAATGGGAGAAACCATGTCAGGGCGTATAACCAACATGGCAAGGACGTAGGCCTTTGGTGCCGAACCTTGTAAATCCTTGTGTCCTGTTCCTTTACATTTACTGCATCACTCGAGGAAAGGCTGAGAGATACAAGAAGAGTGGATCAAGGCCTTAACAATCTATAGAGGTTTAATTGATAATTAATCAATTAGTAAAATGTTTTAAAGGATCACTGATTCACCCCCTCCCCCTCTCAGTGATTCACACTGATTTGGGCACTTCAATGTGTTTTTAAGAAATCCCAACTTTTCCCTCTCTTCGGTCAAATATTTTTGTTCCGTAAAAACCATGTTTTATAAAATGTTTATGAAATAATATTATAATAATTTCATATTAACATTAGGATAAATTTTTACCCTTTTGGTTTTTTAATAATGTTTTCAATGGAATCTTCTTTCAGCTTTCCGAATAAGCCATTTCTGTACCTTCTTTACCTTGAAAAAAAAATACCTTTTACCTCATACAGTATGTAAGGATTTACCCACCATAATTTATGTGAATATCCATTCTCATGTTTAAAAAAATTATTTTTTTGGTTGTTTTTTAAATATTTTTCAAATAAATATTTTTCAAAACACTTTCAAACTTATTTCATAATTTTTCATCTAAAAAAGTTTTATAAACATTTTCAATATTTCATTATATGTTTTTAAACTTATTTTAAATGAAATTGATTTTAAAATGTTTTCACGATTTCATTATAATTATTCAAAAAAATAGCATAAAAATATTTTTATAATATTATGAATCTTATTTAATAAGTTTTCATAGAAAAAGGTTTTCAAAATTTTTTCAATCTTCTCTTAAAATTTTTAATAGAAAAAATTTTTTGAATTTTTTTTCAAGTATTCATTATAATTTTTCAATGTATTTTCTAAGAAAATGACATTGAAATGGTATTATTTATTAAAGATAATTTTTAAAATAAGAAATGGTATTTTATTAATAAATGTTTTTTAAATAAATTTCAAAATTATTTTCCATATAAGATGACATATTTTGATGCTACTCATGCCTTTAATGGAAATGATCTAAAGGTTTCAATCATATTATTTCTCTGAATTGGTTATGCTTAATTCCATGGTCTTTTTGAAATCCATTTCTCTTTTCATGGACATATGTTTATGAAATCCATTTCTTTTCCATGGGTTATGCATCCGATGAAATTATTATGAAACCTATATATTTTTCCATAGATTTTTCTTTGTTTACATTTTTATGATACCCATTTCAATTCATGGGTTATGATATGGTTGTTTATGATTTTATGGCACAAGTATATATTATTTAATTATGAGGATGTTTGGACCTATATCTATCTCCAATTAATTGGGAAATGATTTATATATCATGAAATAGAAATTTATGGAATGAGAAATGAACTTGGTTCAGTAATACAGGGATGGAACTAGACATAAACTCAGTTCAATAATATAGGGATGGAATGAGGAGTAAACTCGGTTCAGTAATACGGTGCTAGAACGGGGTGTGAAACTAGTTTAGTAAATGTATTTTTTCTTTATGATTACCTTATAACAATGCCTTCAACACAATGAAAATAATTTTATATGCTTATGTTTCTTACAAAATACCATGTTTTATTCCTATGTTATCTATTAATGGATTTTTTTATTTATTTCATTATGATTCACATCTTATGAAATGGAAAATTTTATATCATGATTCTTGTTTATGATATTTTACATGCAGGGTATGATCTTCCATTTACATGATCATGTTCTCATACAATTTTGATCTTGATTATTCTTACATGTCTTGCTTGCTTACACTTACAAAGCATCTTATATCACCCCATTTTATGTGTCCTTCATGATTTTATAAATATATGTATTATTCTTTAATTGTATAATAAGGGTTCTAGTCAAGATGAACCTAGTTGGATATAATGTATTTCAATTATATACCAGTGTTTATTTGTCCATATTCCCAAGGAACTAGACTAGTATGGTCTTTAGGCTTCTATTTGTATAATGTTTTCAGTATTCCACAAATGTTATGTAATGTTAATGTATCTCAATACTAGGTCACTATAATAATGAATTAATTTCATTTATTATTGAATTATTATTCTAAATTTTTTGTTGATTTTACTCATTTTTCTATAACTTTATTTTAAAATTAATTTTGGAAAAATAATAAAAACAATAGAATAATTTTACTCAGTGAATTTATTTGGTCAGGAGGAGGAAAAAGGGGGAACCCAAATATGAAATCATGTGAAGGAAAAACATAGGATTCATGGGTCGTCAAGAGCGGAGTTTGGGAAGATCATGAGTGGGTTGCTGGATAGCTTCACTGGGGGTTAGAAATAGTGGATATAGGAGTCCACTAGGTCTAATTGGTCTTCATAAATCTATGGTTTTCTTATCATCTAAAATTAAGTGGTAATAACCTCGCTGATTTTTTATGTGGTAGTTGCACAACACTTGGGGGTACTATGTACTTAATGAAATTCTATATTTTTTTCACTACATTACGTCGTCATCTAGAAATTGATATTTCTAATGCTACCACTCACTTATGCCACTGAACCTCTATTGTAGTGGATGATCATTCTCAAGTAAGGCCACTACAAAGCCACAATTCACTATGGAAGGAACAAATGAGTATCTAACTTGAATCCATAGGGCCTTATAATGATAAAGGAAATGTTTCATGTAGTATTTGATGAGTCAAAAACTAGCCTATTGTTGGTTATCTACTATATTGATAAATTTTACACAATAATGCATGTTCACATGTGAAGGAGAAGGCCAAAAAAGGCCACTGTGATACACCATAGAAAAATAGAGGTGATCTGATCTAGATTCTTTTAGCATTCTATGGTGAGGGGTTTTGGGTTTTAGTATAAAATTGGAGGAGATAAGATGTTCCCAAGAAGTTACAGGGAAAGTGTTTTGGGTTCACTATAGCTAATGGGCACGAAAATGATAAAATATATGAAGTGAAGAGTTTATGGTATTGGGTTTCGGATTCATCATGGAGGCGCCAAATTTTCAAGGAAATGGAGTTTTGATAGTGTATTTTCCCAATATTATATTATTATCTCCACATTTTATCCTATAGTTTGAGAGTATGTATTGTTCTATAAGCCACTTCCATTGTCTAAAAATATATATCCACCCAAATACAATTTTTTCTGATACCTCACCCCATGAAAAATATTGAAGATATATCTTGAGGGATTCATACACATGATCTCAATGCATAATTGATGTGTTTCAGTTTAATATTGTATGAGGATGAGAGATATGAAATATGAGTGGGAAAATAGATGGAGATAAACATATATAAAAGATACAAAAATTTTGTTGATCATATCTCATGGATTGTTCATTATTTATTCAAAAGGGGGTGAATAGAGGATCACACTTGGATGACATGTCCAAATAAAATAGGAGAAAAAATAAGAGAGAAAAAAGATAAGTATGGTAAGGTATATATTAGAAGATATATGTATTGGTGTTTTACCTATAAATATTGGGTTGTGAGCACGCTAAATGAGACATTGACTCGGTTTCTGGAAGATAAAAGGCTAGAGGAGTGTTCTTAATTTTGGGTTCCATTATTTTATAATGTTTAAACACCGTCTTGACTAGAATAAAAGAGTAATATTTCTTAGTTCCATGTTATATAGTGATAAGAGGTTTTACTTAGAGAAGTGATTTATTTTCAACCAATTTGATTGGGTTTCTTACATCATTCTTTAATTTTATATTTGGTCTCTCTTCTATCATGAATGATAATTTTTGTTTGAGGAGGGTTTGCCTTTAATTAATTAACTATATACTTATTCTCATTGTGTAAATGTTATAGGAGTTAGGGTAGTTAAGTTTAAATAAGGTTCTGGGATTCCTATTTTATAATTAACCAAATCTCCTAAGAAGAGAAAAGGGGGATTTTAGAATAGAGAGTGATGACCCAAGATAGGCATCACATGGACATAATTCCAACAACATATTTAATTGAATAAATATCACTTTTACTTCACTAATTGCATGAACCAATTTTTATTATTACTTGTATTATTTTATTAGTTAAGTTCCCTAAAAACCCAAATCTATTTTTTTCAAACAATCATAATAATTTTAATTATTCTTAATCCATTCTATATGGTATTGACCTCAATTTTCATGTACTACACCTCTTGTTAGTTAATTATATAGTCTGAGTTATAAATTTATAAACTAATTTCCATGTGTGATTAACAATACCAATCATGACTATCAACATCACATCAATATACCATAATAAAAAATATAAACCACTTAAACATTGTTAGACATTCCTTAAAATAAATTTAACTATTCCTCTTGAAAAAATTTCCCAATTAAAATCCCAGATGAAATTTAAAACTTTTTATTAAACTCCACACACAACAACTTTAAAAATCATTCAGTTACCGAATTCTCAAAACATGAAATAAATTTATCTTATAAAGTCCCTCAAAAATCATTCATAAAACATTTCATCCAAATCAGAACAACCTCCCTGCCACTAAAAATTTAAAGAACTTTATTTTTTTTCAAACCTACCATGATATAACTATATACACTTTCCAAAAATGTTTTATTGATAAAAAATTAAATTTCAATTATAAATTTTTCATACAAATACCACAAAATAAACCTTTAATACATTTACAACTTAGACCCTTTTAAAAACACCCTAAAAATTTTGTTCAAAAAAATTACTTGAACATTCCTAAAACATTTTACCAAACCTTCCCTTGGTTTCAAATCAAAAATTGGTAACCACATGCTACGTTTTAATCTTAAATTGATTAAAAAAATTACTTACTTTAATAAATTCTAATATCCTTATAAAACAAAAGAAAATATATTTTTATGAAAATAAAAATTAAATCAATCAATATAATACCAATGATCCGTAACTAGCACCAAAATTCAACCTAAGAAAATAATAATAATAAACAAGGGAATCCTAAATCATAATGAACAAAAAATAAACAATTAAAAAATAAGTAATAAAAATTAATTGTTTAGATTCATAGAATTGAAAACCATCCTCTAACTATGTGAATCATACTGGAGATCCATCTAGAGGGGTTTGTATAGTCCTTATACAGTTTTCCAGATCATGAATATCAATATTACCAATTTAAATTTCCTCTAAAATACAACATTAAAATAATTAATCTATTCAAAGTGGACCTTTAATTAAAAGCACCTAAAAAGGATACTTAAATAAGAACCAATAATAATAAAAACTTATATCCATGATCAAATTAGAGGAATACACATCCTAGATATCTCTTGTAACTCAAGTGTTTTCCGAAAAGGTGGTAATCATGCACCTAATCCTGACCTTCCACACAAATTCCAATAATCTAACGTCATTTATTAAAAAATCCCCAAATAATAAAGCATACATTGATACTATTTTTTAATGAACTAGATCTAGGTCACTACTATTCAGGTCTCCTGTGTTAGACTATGAAAAAGATCAAGGTGAGTTCTTTATCCCCATCAGTTCATAGAAAATTGATAGGGAATCAAATAAGAGGCCAGTAGGGATCATTTAACCTGATAAAACATAAAAAACAAATAGACCTATTCATGGTGATATCATTTTCTATTTCCATGAACTAGAAGGCCCCAACACAAGCTAATTTGTTCAAAAATAAATGAATGACCAACAAAGAATAAAGAAGTAAATGCATCGTATAACAATAATAAAGACTAGTAGATATGAAAATTCTAACCACAAAAGAATCTCTAAAATGAAACAAGATACATAGTGCAATGTGGGAAGATGGAATGGTTTATACAACAAATATACCACAATAAAATTAAATTTCACCCACTTATTTCAATGAAAAAGTGGAACATCTCCACTTTCAACCTCCAACTCCTCCTTAACCATTAATTGGATAATTTAATTTTAACTATTTAAAAGCATTAAACAAAAATATTTTTCCAAAAACACATCATGAAAACTTAGGAGTTATGTGTAAAATCTTGTAAAAGACAAAATAAGATAAATATAATCAAGTTTGGTTCCAGATAACAAACAACCTACCATAAAACAAGTTGTTCCCGTAACTAGATTAGCTGAGGTAATCCCATAAGTAGAATAAAATATATATCAATTCCACTAGTCATAGATCGATTATAAACAATTACATCATGCATTACTTGAATCCACATATTTACACCTATGATATCTCGATAATTAAAAATTTAAGTGAGTAAAAAAATTATTTCATAACAATATATAATAAAAATCACAATATAATCAAACCCCCACCTCTGATTTTCCCATAACAAACAGCTATGGTTGCATAAAAAAAATTTATATACAAAAATTTATATAATCCCCTAAATTTATAATCATCCATACAAATAATATAAATAAAAATTCATTTTCCAAAAAACATAGTTTATTTTTCAAGGAATTAATATTTTTAGAAGAATCCATTTTTCAACTACCAACTGAGCTTCATGCGTATTCCCTAGGATATAAAGTTCTGAAAACATTTTTCAAACCCATATAAACAAATATTATCAAATATTTGGTCAAAAATTTATATAAAAACTTAGAGTTTAACTATTTACAAAAATAGATTTTGCACTTTGGAAACAAGGTAAACCCTATTAGTTTTTTGTGAAATACAAAGAGAAACAAACTTTATTTAACATAATCTACATGTTATACCTGGTATCAATATTAAAACACACAAAAAAGGTATTGAAACTGACTAAAAACTATAGTTTTAATTTTAAAGATCTATGCAAGGAATGACCTATGTTTTTTCACCTAGCCTATAAAAATGATGGTGAGAATCCACCTCAACAAGTCCCAAAGATATGAACATTGTAATATTTAACACTAAAACACAAAAACCCATCAATTAAAATCAATTAGAAAATAACCCTCACCCATTGGTACCTTTATAAGGAAAGGAATAAAAGAAATAAAAAGGAACAAATATAGAATAAGATATTAATAAATTTTTACCTTAAATATTTGGATTCAAACCCTAAAAAATATCTATGAGATAACCCAAAGAGGAGGGGGAAATGAGTGGTATATTACCCTAGAATAGTAGATATTAAATGGGTATATGAGGTGGATAAAGAGTTAAAAATGAGGATGAACTAAATGTAATTCCCCATTTTTAATGAAAATGGAAAATTTGCACAGTTTTGCTACACAGTTGGACAAACTGTGAACCAACCATGGAAACCTCACTAGAATGCATAGTGCACAGTGCAAAAGTAGTCCATATGACCAGAATATCCATGAACCAATCATGAATTGGGTAGTGGAAATTATTGTAAACCTATCAAACTATTTATTCACTATTAGTATTGATCATGAACTGACCATTTTATATGAACAACAAAACCCAAAACATAAAATTTCATAGAAATTAAACTCTAAAAGAGAAAAAAAGGAAAGTGAGTAATAAATAGAATAATATATTAAATTAGGGACAGGGTGTGATATGTGTTCTATAATATCTTATCAATGCCTATTTTTATGTTTTGAATAATGTATATCCCTTCTTTCATACCCTATGTAACACCCTAAAATGTTAGTTTAATAATATTTTTATTATATATATTTCATAAAATGCCACACAAAGATTTTGAAAAAATATAATATATTATAAAATAATATTATTTAAATTTTAAAGTTATAACCTAACCGTTAAAGTTTTAATTTTGAATATTAGTAATTGTGTTATGGATAAAATGTATAAAGGAATTTTCATCTATAACAACATCCTTTATAATTTCACATGATTTATTGAGCATATGATCCAATGTTACCTCCTTTATTCTCTTTAGATGGTCTATGATTATGGTAATGAAATTTTTATGAAAATTCTTTTATTTACATGGGTTATTATATGATAAAATTATAAATGTTTTATAGTCATGTGGCACTCGTATGTATGTATTATGATTATATTACTAGTCAAATCGGTATATCTCATAATGATGGGTTGGTCCATTGTATCCCTATAATGCATTGGGTAATGATAACAAAGTTGAGAAACTTATAATAGATGATGAAGTTAATAAAATCCTATGATATGAAGGATTTAATAATCTCTTAATAGATGATAGATTTAACTTGGTGGAAGTTAGTCTTATGTGAATGTTGGAAATGAATGGGTAGTAATTTCCATTAAGGGACTTTGTATGTAATGATAGTATTTAGAGTGAGCCTTGACTATGGAATTTATTTTATATGATTATGTATGTACCAAAAGATTATGTATTTTTATTTTGAAACATTCTCATGGATCATGGTTGATTATTCATACTTTTGAACACTTATGAATTATCTTTATTATTTTGATAAATCCTTTGGCCATGTTTTATGATTAATAATCTACACGGGTTAGGTTAGATTATTTTATGTTAAGATCATGTTCATATAACCTTATAATTATCTTAAACCCACTTAATATCATTGATTCATATCTATTATTTTTACCATTATAGATTATTTGATTTCACCCTTTCTTATGCTTCATTTCCCCATGTTATGAAGAATGGTTTTAAGAATGATATGTCTAAGAAGGGTGCTACTAGTAAATAAATTAATGGTAAATGTTGTATATATTTTTATATACTAGTTTTTTATGTATCCATGTTCGCAATGAAACAAAAATTATATGGTTCTAGAATAGATCATGTTGATATGAAATTAATATTCATCTAAACTGATTTAATATGTATGTATGAAATTATGGGACACTATAGTTAGTATTAGAGATAGGTTTTGTTATTTTTTGAAACTAGCATGAGAAAAATTTAGTGAGAACCTTTAGGATAATCATATGTATAGGATAACATCCTATGTTATGGTAAATAAAAGAGTGTGATTTTTCTATAAAATATATACTTTTTATTATACTAACAAGTTGATGCGGCTATAACATTGATGCACCTAGGTGTAATAACTCTAAATGGGGTGGATTGGGTATTAACATGGTCATCCTTGGTAAACTATGGCTGGTCCTAATACTACACACCAATATAGACACTCATAGGTGATATTAGTGGGTTAATTCACCTTTTATTTACAATCTATTATAGAGGATTTGAATAAATAATGACTGTGGATAACCAATGTAAAACCTAAGGTATCATAGATTTAATGGAAGGTTTCATGATTTAGACATATTAAAAAATATTTTTCATTATTATATTATTACTCACTATGATTTTTATTTCTCAAACTATACTTTTTATTATAGTTAATGTTTAGAACTATGAGTAATCGTGTTAATGATGAATCTGAAGAATGATGAAATGATTGTCCTCCTGAGAAACCTAATGATATGGGAGATGGAAAAAAATAAGTTTATTATTTATAAAAAACTCTCTCAATATTTTATTAATATCTTGAAAATTTGTGAGTGTTTTAATAAACCAAATAAGAGAAAACAAATTTTCATGAATACTAAGGGAGAAATAATATTCAACTTCTTAAATGTCAGGAATTTGGGAATAAGTTGCTGGAGAAATTGGTCAAAGGAAGATGAATATTATTTTGGTGTGGAGATTAAGTATATAGAGAAATGTTTTTCTGAGGAAAATGAAATTTTTGGTTAATGCAATGGAAGGTAATAATTGTTACAATAAGGTATCAAAGATGGTTAAGTTTTGTATGTTTTAAAATTTTGGTAATTATGAAAATTTATTCCATATTGGTAAATCCGGATAAGAGGATCATATAGGTGGTATGTGTAAATGTTTCAGTATTTATGATAAAGAGACTACGAGTGAGATATGAGAGGAAAGATTGATTTTTTAATAAGATGAAAAATCCTTGTTAATGCTTTAATAAAGATGTAAAATTATTGAAGTTTTTATGTATTGGGATTTGATATTTATGATGTAGAAGTGTTTTATCAATGATATTCTTGTTATAAGAATCATTAAGCATCAATGGATTGTTCCAGAGTAGTTTTTCATTAATTATTTGAAAATATATGTTGAATGGTACTGATAACCTAGATAAATGATTTATTGGCAGGGTGATATTTTTGTAAAACACATGAGTAAGGGATAAATAAACCTTAATATGTTCCTTGTGATAAGATGATAATGATTAGTTATAAAAATGTGATGATTTTTCATTACCCCTCCCTCCAAAGATAATGAAATGAGGGGATGGAGACAATGACCCCTAAGTCCCACCTCCTGTAGGCCCCAGGTTAGAGACTAGCACCGAGGGTATAAAAATATCATGAAATGGGTGGCATTTCCCTCTATAATAATATTGTATTAGAAGATAATATGAATCATATTCAAATAACTCCATAGAATAATATAAAAAGAAACCAAAACCATCCAACATGAATGTATATATTAAAAAAAATACAGATAAAAGTATTCAAAAGTATATACCCTAAAGAAAATATAATGTAGCGACACAACAAATATCCAAAGGTTCGAGCTAGTAAGTTCTCTCATAGTCCATGTAGTGATCTTGGAAAATTAAAAATAGTTTCTATACATTGGATGATCATAAAATTTTACTCAGTTAGAAAACCAAAGTATCTCATCCACATATGAAAGAATAATAATAATGCACTCACGAGAAAACAGTAGAAAACATTACACCTAAACATACCAAATATTCATCCCAGCCTATCCAAGGCACACTCACCAAATAATTCATGCCAAGTAATATAATATAACATGATTCACATAGATATAAGGGTACCCCACAAAACTTTACTGCTGGAATACTTTTCTCACACAAAAAATTTTCACATCTCGGAGCAGTCATCTCTTATGAATACCACACTACCCCACAGGCATGGTCACATCAAATATCACCTGTAGACACCTAGTCTACCACCAAAAAATCATGGTCACATCACATATTTTTTAAAGACACTTGGTCCATCACATCTCAACCACTTCCATAACCATAGTAGTAGGGTATCATGAACATGATGGAAATACACCTTGTTCCCTCCTACAACCATGCACAAACATCCCCACAATCTACCCCATAAGCATTATCATAACACATCTCGCACGAAAAAACATTGGATATGTTACATTGCAACCAAATACACAAAGGCTAGTTGTGGAACATGCACTGCCACATCACATCTTAATAGAACACACATGGGCTATCAAAACCACCATCTAGTGCACTAACATACATCCATCCATCATAGACAATGAAATACCTCCCTCGCATGAAAGAGAGGGCAGGAAATATTGAGTACCTATCCATCTGTACTCCTCATCGGATGTCAAGAAAAACACCCCCCCCCCCCCCACATGACTATGTTTGTGTGTCATAACACAGTGATCAAAATGTGTGGGGTGAATATATAAATAAAAAATATTATAAAATTATGTACATAGATCCACACAAAATACCAACCTATGGGTTCAAAACCAAATTCTAACCACCTCACAACAACATAATCACTTTTATTGTCACCTCTAAATGCATAACACCATGCATAAGTTACAAGCCACATCATTCCACCAACCAATTCCATTATCAAACCCATTCATTTCATTATTAGGAATTAGTCATTCACATCAAATTAAACAAACCAAACACAAAAAATTTCAATCATTATTAAATAATTTATTTATTCTATCATTACCAGGGCATCTAGACCAAAGAAACCAAATATAAAAATAATCTCATCATCCCCATCACACCATCACCTCACCACCCCAAAATCATGGCCAAAAAACCACCACCTCACTGCCCAAAATGCATGGCAAAAAACTACCACATCAATACTCCAAAATCATGGCCAAACAATAACCACCTCACCACTACAAAAGAAAATCCAAAAAACAACCACCTTTATTCTCCAAAAGAACATCCACATCTCACCCATCATCCCCACATCATATTCAAGACCCAAATTCTCCATACAAAAGGAATGACCGCATATCATAACACACCAAGATCAATTTACAAATTTTAAAATGGAGCTTTTAGAACATTACACTTTTTAGGGGCATTGTCACATAATCCATAATCCAGCGGAACACATTTTAGTAGCCAAAAATAAGTGGTTAGTCAATTTTAAAATTTATGGTGATATCAAACAATCAAAAAAAAGAATCAATCACAGAACATATCATCTGGCACACACAAAATCCCCCAACAAACACAATTTTCAATGGGGTATCATGCTTGTACAATCAATGGTATTATAATAATATCAAAGCTATAAAATCATGGGAATGATACCCATTTATACATCAATTTAAATTTAACAACTTATTTATTTTTTATTAAGCCATCATAACCATAACCCATAGAAAAACAAGAGTAAACCCCTCCTATATGATATATAATAACGGGAAATGATAGATTTACTAATTGAAAGAATATTTTTTGACACTCTTCACACCGTAGGGAGAAGAAGAAACACAGAAAAAACACAACCGTACATGGGTAACTACATATCAACTTATACCACACCCAAATATCTTCAAAATGAAGACCAACTCATACCCCAAACCAACAAAAATATTTCTGAAAAAAAATCTCCAAGAGAAGAAAAATTGGAAACTAATCAAGAAGAAGGATGAGCTTACCACTGATCGCCAGTGGGCATCCACCAGATCCATAGAAAAAAAAGCAAGGAGAATAGGGATGGAAGATCTCATTAGTGTTCCTAGGTTTCACCCAGAATTATCGATGGAGGGAGTATCCAAAAGAAAATAAATTCAACTATAAAAGGGACATAAAACCCAGAATCCCTTCAGTTTCACATCATTTTACTATTACACAGCATTTAAACCTCTGGTTTCTTAAAATTTCCAACCAACCCCAAAAAATGTTTCACCTCGATCTTTATTTTATAAATATCATGAATTCCAATTATATAATTTTAAATCCATCTTGCAGCTTCCCCCTTTGTTGTGTACAATAAATGAACCACCCAACTAAATGATCAATGAACCTCCATCACACATCATGTAGAAAATAAATGGCTTATACTCCATGTAGTTACTCTATTGAACCTCCATCCTCCACTAAAAACATTTATAACCTCCCCCAAACACCTATAACCACCACAAATAGAAAAGTAACGGACCAGGAAGGAAAGAATCACTACATAATATACCTATAAAATGATTCTCACCCTTGATAATCCCAATCCAATACTATAAGGGGTATGAACAACCACACTATGAGATACCTCTCAAGGATATCATCATACCTAAAATTCTTCCACCATCCAAACACATCAAACCAAATGGAAAATAAACTTCTCACAAAACCTCATAACCACTCAGCCAAAAACCAAATATTCTCAAACAACCACACCACTTGAAAACCATCCAACCTCACAACCTCTTCACTACCAACAAACGACATAATCTCAAACATGCTAATCATGAAATTTAATCCTCCATATGAAAATATTATCTACTCTAGGAATCAAAAAACTCACCCACATGGGTTTAGTCATATCCCAGATAATGCATCTCCGTTAGAAATTAGGTCCTCCCCACATTATATTTCAAGACGTTATCACACATCAGACATCAAAAAATAGGGAAAAATCATCTCATTAAACAATGAGATCCAAACATAAAAGAATAGTAATCCTTGATCTCTACTGGTTTCTCCATGAATGTCGTATCATCTATGATATCCCACTCTCCCAAGTCAATGACATTGGATTGATAATGAAAATACCAATGAAGCTGAGAGACATATAAGCCATCATGGATCATCTCAAGCCATGTTGGAAACACCAACTGATATGGCACCTTGCAAACTCACCCAACACCTAAAATGGAAAAAACACCTAAGAGAAAGGTTACTCCCTCTTATAAACCTCAACTAACCATATTTAGGGGAAACCATTATGAAAACATGGTCCCCAACCTTGAAATCCACGGGCCCCCTCCTACAATTCACATAAGACTTCCAATGGTCCTGTGCTACTTTCAACTCCTCATGAACCATCTGAACCTTCAATGTCCTGATCCACACCACATCGGGGCCCATAATTAATGCCTCTCCAACCTCCATCTAGTATAACAGAGAATGGAATGGCCACCCATACAAAGCCTCAAATAGGTCCATGAAAATAGAACAGTGATTTTCATTCTTGTAAGAAAACAGAAATAAGGGAATGTTTTTTACCCCTGATATACCAAAGTCCATGATACGTGCTCGCAATATATAATCTATAATCAGAATAGTGTGCTTCATCTTCTTATCCATATAAGGGTGTAAAGTATTGCTGATGTGTAAATGATTACCAAAGTACTGTTGTAATCCATTCCAATATATTGAGGTGAAATATGTGTCCTAATTTGAGACAATGGACCTCATAACTCCATGAAAACACACAACCTCCTCTATATACCTCTTATCCAAATCATTCAATCTTCTTGACTCCTTTATCGCTAATAATTGGGATGATTTCTTCAAAAAAAAACCTTGATCACCCTAATAGAAACACAAATCCCAGATCTTGGGGTAACCTGTGAATAAATCCATTGATAAGTCACCTAATTCCCACCTAGGAACATTTAAAGGCTTCAATAAATTTCTAGGTACATGATGATCAGCCTTTACTGAAAAGAAAACCAAGTACTTCACCATAAACATTATCCCCACCAATTTCATATCGGACCACCAAAACTACATCATCTTTCCACAATGCTTCTTGGAAACTCCTATGTGTATAGAAAAAGGTGATCAATGAAACTCATGAATAACCCCCTTGCATGTCAAAACATGAACAAAAACCTACCACTAAATAACATCTGGTTCTGACCATCCTCCAACCGTCCCTCTAGAGCATCCTCATAGCCAACATGATCATGAATTACCACTTCCTCAAAGTCTCTCAACTGAGACTCCTCCACCTATTGCATCAAAGAAGTTTTCTCTATCATATGAAACAAATATCCTCTACCACCATCTACCCTTACATCTATGTGCGAGGCTACCAACACCTCAATTGTGATTGAAGCAACTCCAGACTCCTGAAAAACATCCTTCCCCTACTTCATTCTCAATTATTTCTCCATAAAACTTCTATTTATTGGGGTGCAGAAGATCCCAAAATCATAATCCTAATGAATCTCCAACAACCTCCCCTTAGAAAAATTCCGATCACATTGAGAAATGATATTGATAAATATCTTGTTATCAATGAAGATCCCAAATCACTCCTCATTGAGGTAATTCTACCTCCACTTCAACACAAAAACGACTAATGTCAACTCTATATCATGGTTGGAAGAGTTACGCTCATGGGAATGGAACTTCCTTGACCTATAATATTTCATTACCCTGTACTACATCAACATTCATCCTAATCCTTTATGTGAAGAATCAAAAAACTCCTCAAACATCACACCCCCATCAGGAAACTGAAGTACTATAGCATTGGCCAACTTCCCCTTTAGGTAACTAAATTCTACCTATCACTTATCAGTACACAAAAAATCTTAGTCATTCCTACTCATCGCTATTAATGAGACTGAAACTAGAGGGAAATCAAGGACAAAGATCTGAAAATATCATGCAAGACCAGGAAAACTATGAACTGATAACACATTCTTATGTGATTCCCACAAAAAACTACCTCAACCTTTGATAAGTCTACATTCACACCCTACTGAGACACCACATTCTTGAGGAAATTCACCTCTCATGTCCAAAAGTTACACTTGAAATACTTTCCATAGATCTGGTGGCATCAATGAGCCTCCAAGACGGATCTGAGATGATCAACATTTTCCTCTTTTGACTATGAGTATATCAACATTTCATCGATGAATATGATGATGATTCAATCCAATAACTCATTAAACAAAGACTTCAAAATCCCCATAAACAAGTCTTGTTTATTCGTAACACCGAATGGTATGACTAAAATCTTAAAGTTTCCATAATTACATCTGAAGGTAGTCTTTGGGATATCACTCTCCTTCAACTGAAACTTTTTATATACATACCGAAAATGGATATTAGAAAACTATATAACCTCTATGAATTGGTCAAAAAGATCATATATTATTGGAAGAGGGATATGGTTCTTAATCATCACCTGATTCAACCTTCGATAGTCTATGCACAACCTCAGACTACCATCTGCCTTCTGGGAGAAAACAATTAGATCACCTCTTGGTGACACACAAGTCTAGATAAAACCTTATGAATCATATCATCTCTTTGAATCATCATCAAATTAAACTCAGAATTTTATATCTCAAAAGGAACCATCAAAATCAGATAATTACTTGGATGAAAGTATATCCTGAACTCAATATCACATCTAGGGGGAAGCATTACATCCTCCTTAGTAAAAAAATAAAAAAACTCCTTAATGAACCTAGGAACCAATACCATACCAACCAATGGTGACTCCATATTTATCTCATTCAATAAAGAAATAAGTTTATCTCCAAACTGACTACCCACCTGGAAAAATGTCAATCTAATGAAAGAAATACATTGGGCAGTCACACCCAAAAACATGACTCCCCTCTGCAAGAAGTCGATAACATCATGTATGGAAAACAAACAATAAAAAATGAGGATAATATAGTATGGATACATAATTAGAAATAAAAGATCCCCACAGGAAGGATGTGGCCCCATCATCACTCTACACCCTGGGCACACATCAAACAACATTGTATGGCTTCTAGATAGTGTAGTAAACACTAGGGGAATGAGAAGACTCTCTATGTCTAGTCCCATATCACATACTAGAGTTGATGAAAAAAATGACTGTGAAGGTCATGAATAAAACAAGGAACAAAAAACATACTAAAAAACTAATTGTACCTCTTCTAATCATTGGCCCATCTAGAACTATTTCCTCTACTCTGTGCAACTAAACAAGCCTAACCCCTCAACCACCCTTCCGAAGCCTGATAGTATGTAATTTTTTTATATTAACTTTAATTAACTTTATTCATTATATGCTTCCAAAAAAACCTAATACAAAAAGAATACAAATCATTATAACACATGTACCTCTCCTAGGTCTCTACCCTACAAAAAGGTCCACCTCACTTGGTCGGTCAATAAGGTCACAGTCTATACATTGGATCATGGGGGGATGAAATCCCATGCCCTAGCCATTCTCCTTGGCCTATGTTACACACCAAGGTCAACTACAATTATTTCCATTCCTACCCATTTAATCCACATAATTCTTAACTCCAAACTCCATCTTATCTCTCAACCATCGCCTTAAATACCATTCTATCACAACCACATCCCTCCGAATATAGTGAAATGAGGGTAAAGGGATAATGATCCCTGAGTCCCACCTCTAGTAGGCCCCAGGTTGGTGACTATCACCAAGGGTATATAAATCTCATGAAATAGGAGGAATTACCCTATATAATAATATAGGATCGAGATAGAAGATGAATCATCCACAGAAAAACTCTATGGAATAATTTAAAAAGAAAACAAAACCACCACACATGAATGTATAAATAAAAATGATATACATAAAATTATACAAAAGTAAATACTCATAAGTAAAGATAAGGTAGTGACACAGTAGCTATCCAAAGTTCTGATCTTGTAATATTTATCACAATCTAGGTAGTCCTTCTAGAAACCTAAAAAATAGGTTATATACATAGGGTGAGCATACAAGTATAATCATTAGGAAAACCAATGTCTCTTGTGCACATTTGAAAGATTAATACTAATACACCTATGAAAAAACAGTATAACCAAAAGCACTTAAACATGTCAATTATCCATCCCAACCTCACTAAGGCATACTCACCAAATAACACAATCTATGTAATGTAATATAACATGATTCACATTGATAAAATGATACCCCACACAACATTCCCACTAGTATTCCACTCACACACCACAACGTCGTACATTCTATGGCTCCCATTTCTCTTGAATACTACACTGCCCCACATGAACGACCCAATACCATATCACCAGAAGAATCCTAGGCCACAACCCCACAAGAACTATCACATCCCATATCTCCCACAGACACATGGGTCATCACATCAAAATCACTTTCATAACCAGAGTATTATGGTATCATGAACATGAAGTAAATCAACCTCATGACCTCCCCCTTCTATGATAACCCCCACCATAAGCCACTCCACAAGAATAGTAATAAAATATCTTTCCTGAAAACACCTGGGCTAGGTCACATCTCACCTAAAGACGTCTCGTCTTTTCGCCCCATAAGAACAACCACATCACATCTCACCTGAAGACACCTAGTCAATCACAACCTCCAACTAGTTCACTAGATGACCTCCATCCATCAAATCATGTACAATACATAACTCCCCTAGAAGAGAGAGGGGGAAAGAGTGGTTACCCAACTATCCATACTCCTCATTGGATGTCAAGAAAAATGCCCCCATTATGACTATGTGAGGGTCAACACATAGTGCTCGTTGTGGTTAGGGTGAGAATAAAAGGTTCAATGAGTATAAAAGTATATACATATAGCAACAAACAATCCCAACCTATTAGATCACAAAAAAATGCTAACTGACTCAAAAAAATTCAACACTACTACTTCCACCTCTAAATTCATAACACAATGCATGTCTGAAGCCACATCACACCATGAATTAATTCCATTCCACAACCCATTTATTTCATTATTAAGAATAATACTTATTTTAACCACACAACCCATCATTTATTTATTCATTATTCATTTCCATCCCATTAACCAAACCAAACTACAACCATTTTAGTCATTATTAAACATGTTATTTATTCTATCACTAACCATACATCCTGCATAAAGAAATCACATGCCACAAGTATCTGATCATCCTCATCACACCATTACCTTAGCACCCCAAAACCACAAAAACAACCACCAACTCACCAACCTGAAATCATTAAAAAATATCCACAACCTCACCTCTCTAACATCTCGGTAAAAAACAACCACCTCATCACCCCAAAAGAACGTCTAAACAACCTTCACATTATCACCCCAAAAGAACGACCACATCTCGCCCTTATGCCCCACATCATATCGCAAACACAAATTCATCATCCCACAAGAATAGCCACTCATCACAACACACTAAGATCATTTTACATATTTTAAAAAGGATATTTTATCATATTCCACTTTATTTGAGTGGTGTTATCACAGAATCCATAATCCCGAGGAAACAATTTCATTTTCAAAATAAAAGTAGTTTTTAAATTCTACATTTTAGGGTGATATCAAAAAATCACAAAAAAAGTATTCATTACCGAATATATCATTTAGCACAAAAAAATCCACTAATTTCCTCAATTTTTAATAGAGAATCAAGCTTGTACAATCCATCATATCACAATAATATCAAAGTTATAAAATCATTTCAATCAGACCCCTTTACCCTTAAATTTCAATTTAACTAATTATTTATCTTTTATTAAGCCAAAAAACCATAAATCATATATGAAAAGTGTAAACCCCTATCTTGTGATATAAAATAAAGTGAAATGATGGATTCCCTACCTTAAATAATCTTTTTCAACTCATTTCACACTTTAAGGTGAAGGATAAACTCCTACCAACCATAGTTTCACATGGGTAATCGTAGATCAACCTATAACACACCAAAATATCATCAAAACTCATCCTAAATCTGGACCCAAACCAAAACCACATTGTTTCATTAAATCCCTAAGAGAAGAACAATAAGAAACTAACTATGAAGAATGAAGGTCTTATTATCCATCTCCAATTGGCATTCGCTGGATCCAATGAAACAAAGAGGGGAGAAGAGTTTCAAAATGTATACTCAAGGATCCTAGGATTCACACAAAACAAGAGAGGGATGGATCAGTTGAATGAAAAGAAATTTAGCTAATAAAGGGACATAAAACATGGATTCCCACTAGTTTCACATCATGTAACCATTAAATTTAATGTAAACATTATGTTTTTTTAAATTTCCATCTATCACTTAAAAAATGCCCCACCTCAGATGTTATTTAATATAAATCATTAATTCTAATTACACAATGTGCAATCCATATCATGAAATCCCCCAGATCCATGTATATTCTATGAACCAACTAGCTATAAAAGCCACTAACCACCATTACACATCATGTAGACAATAAAAAACATGTATTTCCTATAGAAACCCTTTTGCACCTCCATCATCCACTAAAAACTCTTGGAACCTCCACCAAACACCTCTAAACACCAAGGCTGGAAATGTAACCAACTGGGAAGTCATATACCATTACATGATTGATGTTGAAAAAGTAAATCAGATACTATTTGTGACCTAGAAATTTATTAGTGAGAATATGAAAAAGGGATTTATATTATCATTTATGAAGGTTACTAATTTTTTGGATTTATGGAGTATATTTGATAGTCTATGGTTATATTTACATTGTATGGATATAGTTAAATTTTATATGAATATATATTTTCATCATATTTTAATGATAAATTATTTTATTGGAATGTTTTATTAGAATATGTAATCAAGGAATTCACATGTTTTGTCTGTGACATTTTGAGTTACATTGTGTTATATAGGTATAAATAATAAATTTGATCTTGCAAAAAGAAAATTTGATTTAATATATCATATTTTTTTAGGTATTTAAATTTTTTTGGACATATTTTGTAGGATTTTTAATATTAACCATTTATGGAATGGTATAAGTTTAACATAAGTTTTGTTATTGAGGTTTTATTGAATAATTTATTGTTTAATATTATACAGATTTATCAATATTGGATAACTTGTGCTAACCATTTTTGTTTTGGTAAATATCTAGATATATATAGAATAAAATATTATTATTTTATAGATACTATCATACACTGAAAGTTAATTTTAGTACATTATACATGAAAAGTTCATCTTGAATATTTATTTCTTGGAGTAATATTTGAGATAAAAGTGGAAATTGGTAAAATCATAACCATAGGATGGAATTGTGCTTATGAGATGGAAATAAATCAAGTAAGTATATTTTATAGTGTTCTCTATCTTTTTGATAAATCCATCAACTCTATGAATAAGATATTGAAAGATAAAATTTTGTCTCCTTACAATAATTTCTAGAGAATTTATGTTCTTTTCACTCCTCACTGATTTATGATTTAGTGGTCATTAACTTTCCCATGACAATATTCTCTATCAGACACTATTATTTTTTAGACATTATCATTCTCTGATGTTTCAATATTGTTACTTACCACTATTGTTCTCTTTATATGGGAACATAATTATGTGTTATTTAAGGTAAGCATTAAGTTTAAGACTTCCCCTTTTCAAAGGATTTTTATTATCCCTTTATAAGATGTTGGTTTTCAGAAAAGGTATTTTCAAGTATTGAACCCTTGATTACCAAGATAAAAATTACTGTGGCATAATTTATATAAGGGGGTACAATGTAACACCCAAAAAAATTATTTTAATAGAATTCGATTCATGATATCCTTCTTTACACGCATCACTGAGATTTAAGGGAATTACTATGTACTATAAATATAATATTTTTTAAATTTGATTGTTATAATATAGCCATTAAATTGGAAGGTATGAATAGTAATAAGTACACTATGAAATATATATATAAATGTATTTTCTTATATAGAAACATACTTTGGAATTTCTTATGATTTTCTAGGGATGTGATCCAATGTTAACATATTTAATATTTCTATGGATGGTTTATAATTATGTTGATGAAATATTTATTGAAATCATTTTTATTCCATGTGTTATGATATTATTAAATGGTGAATGATTTATGATCTTTTTTCACTCATAGGTATAGATTATGATTATGTAATGGGTGGTCCTAATATTGATAATTATGATGGGTGGGTCCATTATATCCCTCTCATTCATTGGGAAATAAGGAGAGAGTTGAGAATCTCTTAAGAGATAGAGGAGTTAATAAACTACAAATAGATTATGGAGATAATAAAATATTAAGATATTGAGGAGTTAACAAGGTGGAAGTTACTCCTAAGATAATATTATAAATAACTGGGTAGGAATTTCCATTATGGTAATTTGTCCATAATGATACCCTGAGGAGTAAACCTTGACAAAGGAAGTGATTTTATACGCATATAATTATGGAAAAAAACTTATGTATTGTGCATTTAATACATTCTCATGTTTCATGATTTATTATTGATTATTATGCACATGTATGGATTATTTCAGTAGTTGTGAAAAATATTTTTACCATGATTTGTGATTAATGATCATAACTAATGGGTGGGATTATTATATGGTATCATCATGTTATTATACCCTTATATTTATCTTATACTAACTTATGTTCATTGATTGATATCTATTATGTTTATCCATACTAATAATATGATTTAACCCTTTTTAATGTTTCTTTTCACCAGGTTATGAAGAATGGATTTGAGTATGATATGTTTAAGAAAGGTGCTAGGTGTGAAAAACTAAATGATCAATGATGTAGATAATTTAATTCCAAATGGTTTATATATCCATGTTACCAAAGACCCAAAACCTTTTTTTTCTTGTGTGGATTGCATCAATATGAAATGAATATTCATATAAAATGTTGTAAAATTTATATATGTAATGTTTGGGTCACTTACCCTAATAAGCCTATTCTGAGCAGTCGATAAATTACTTCCCACATCGATAAACTGTCTATTGTACTTTGTATATGATTGATAGTTTATGAATACGATTGAGAACCTAATTTATGAACTCAATAATACTATTGATTATATGACCATATCTCTTTTCACCATCATATTCTAACACATCTCCCATTCAAAAACCACATCATGTAATTATACATGGCTAGATTATGCCTTTGAATTCCATCCAACTAGTCATCAGATTTTCATTATTGTGGATCATATTATAAAACAAAAAAAAATGGTAAATATATTTAATATGATAATAAATGTTTTTTAAATTGATATTATATTAAGGAGACAAACCTATACGTATGATCACCTTCATTGTTTAATAATCATTAAAATGCTTATGGACATTACTAGAAATATGTATGATGTAATATATATGATAAAAATTAGGTTCTCACCATGAAAGTCCATCATGGTTAATGAACTATATAATATCTCAATGAAAATAATATTTCAAGCACACTCCTTAGAGTTTTATAACATGGATTCATATACAATACAAGAACCAACTTCATGATTCAATGTTATCCCTTTCCATAATGGAGAATTAAAGTGAGAGAGGATCACAATTACCAATTTTTTAAGGAAAAATTAGTGGTACACAAATATAATTTCTATAAATAAAAGTTAAATTGACATCAATGACCTATTTTCAATATGGAAATGTAGAGATACATATCCTAATGCCTAGAAAAGTCTAAGGAACTTTATCTTCATTCAATCAACACAATTATCATAAGAGACATACTTAATGGTTTTGAGAAGATAAATGACCTAGTTTTTGAAAGACAATACTCCAATTTGTTGTATAAATACTTTATATGATTCATATCAACAACCATAATATTTTAAAATTACAATTTTTTTCATCCAAGGTTTTTTATATGATATACTTTATTTGAAATTTTTTGTATTTGTTCCCTAATAAGTAATATAGGAATATCCTGACAAATTCAAAACATATCCAAAATAATAGTTAATAAAAATTTTGTATATAGTATAGAATGATCTTATGATGGGATTGGGTGAACACAAGTATGTGAGCATTCTAATTTAGGTATCTACAAGCATGAAAAAAACATGATATATTACTCACATGTAAAATTTAAATTATATCCCATATATTTCATGCTAAATGATGGATTTCCCCTTTGTTGACTCATAAAAAATGAATGGAAAATTAATTTACCTATTTTATTGGTTAGCCATAGTTTTAATACAGTTTTACTTTTAAAATATTTTCTAACATGTAACATGTTATCAATTATGGAAGATGTGTTGCCCAAAATGCTTGGGAATTCACTACTTGATGTAATGGCATACTAATTAAACTGTTGTGTATGTGAAATTTCTTCAACTAATTAATTCAATAAAATAGGATGTTTACCTGTTTATGGTTCATGAATGTTGTTCAAAGGGACCTCAGAAGGTTCATTGACCACATCTTTCTCAACTAAATCATCTCCAGTCAAATCATGAAATACTTCCTCATTAGATAAATCCTAATTCATTAGATCTGGAGCATCAAAAGGGATGTCACCAATAGTTATCCTGATATTTTGATTATAATGTTATTAAGGACTTATTTCAATAGTTGTCTCATAAAATGGTCTTATAGTAGTAGGTTTAAACCCATCAATAACATAAATTTTTTCATAAAAGTATATTAAACCATTATTAAATTATTTCCTGAACATACATGATTCTTCCACCCAATCCTCATCACTTATAATAAAATATAAAAGGTTCCATATGAGATAATTATATTGAAGATGTTAATATGTGGTTAAAATAATTACTTGATCGGCCCTCAATTTTAAGTGAAAATGAATCCTCATAAAAACTTCTTCTAATATCATTCCATCATGAATATTATAGAATATTTTTGGTTGTAAACTATATCTAGTTACCTAATTGCTAAAAATTACTATAAATGAATAAATTAATACCTATAAATAAAACTTATTAAAACATTATATATATATATATATCATCATCATGAACGTTCTACTAATTATAAAATAGTTTTGGTTAAATAATTGAGACTTCATCATGAGACTTTTTCTATGGATTGGTTTATCATTTACTGATAATCCAACCATGAACTAGTGGAAAATATGTTGATCCACTAGTATTTATGTATTAAATACTATAAAATCATTCATTCCAAACAAGAAATAATATCTTATTTCGTTTAGTTGGACACTAAGATAATTTTTTGCGTAATAATAAATAAAACAATAACAGTTTAACTAGAATCAATCCAAATGAAAATCATAAGTTGTGACCTCTTCTTGGATGAATTATGAAGCACCCTTTCTAAAACACTTAAATATTTAACTATAATTTCCACAATGTTCTTAAACTTTATTGTTTTTTATATTTGAAAAAACAAATATGTGAACTTCATATTGTATTGAATACCCAAGAATCCAAACATATATATTACATGCAATGATTAATATAACAGAACTAGAATATTATGTTCACATCTTATTCAATTCATTGGAGTTCCTCTTCCAATGACCTTTCTCACGACATTAGATACAAATAGACTTAAATTATATACCCTAAATTAAACTCTTTCGTCTTATTTAACGATGTTGTAAATGCACCATTATCTTTAAAACTATTCATGGGGTTTTCGACCTAGTCTTTCACTTTGTTCACTAAAATGGGTGAGGAACCTTGTTCCCACTATTTACAATCTTTTTGGAAAAGCATACTCAAAAAATTCCTAAGCAGTTTCTTTATACTTGTATTCCATTATTTTTGGATGAATATGTAGAATTTGGGTGACAAGTATGATCATATGAGATTAATGGATAATTTCATATACAAATGGAACCCTAAGATCACTAATTGATCAATGTACCTCAACATCTAGAATAAAATATCACAAGCTAGGTACCTATCACCCAATTTACACTGGTATAGTATAGTGACAATATCACTTATCTTAAGACTCTCTTTATCCTTCTAAAGAGGTATGTGAAGAGATATCATGGTGTATGCATCCAAGCCTTTTTATTATATATTAATCTCTTTAAACATATATGATATAATGATTCAGCATACATTAGTCACATCCTCCATATATCCCTTGTAAGAATCCTTTTTATATATGCTTGCTTAGTGAGATAGTTGATTTCTAATAAGGGACTCTAACATATAAATTTTCCTAGAGTAATGAAATGTATAAACAATTACACCACTCTTGTAAATTTATGATGATGAGGATATTGTTTATGTTTCTAAATGATCACATTGATCATGTGGTTCATCTTTCCCTTTTTTCAATGATAAATAAACACACATTTTAGTATTTTGTCTTAATTACAAAGTTTGACATAATAAATTAATTATATTAATTTATTTCAATTATTTATTTTGTTCTGAAAGTTTTCTTTCATTATTTACTTTATTAAAAAATTGTAATATTATATTTATTTGACACTATAAAATAGAAATATCCTTCGTTTTTTAAATATATATTAAATATAAATGAAAATTTTAAATATTTAAAAAAAACATTTTTATTAATAATTTAATTAATTAAAAAAATATGTATACAGGATATTTTTCAAAACATTATTTTAATATTATATCGTTGTATTAAATTATAATTAATTAGATATCATAATAAAATTTAATTTCCGTTATTTTTAAAACATTCTCAACAATTGCGAGGAGACATGATTTTTTCATTCAGGTATGCCCTATTTTCTACTAGTGTTGTATTGAAGATTAAATTTATTATTATTTTTTAAATAAAACATATTCACATTTTAGTAAAAATTTATTTGATAAACATTTTATAAAAATAATTATATCATAATTTGTTTAATTTAATTCAATTAATTTTTTCATTCTTAAAGATATACTACATTATTTAATTTAATAAAAATTAAAATAATACATTTATTTGACATTAAAAACCTAAAATTTATTTTGTACATATATATATATATATATTAATTTTTTTTCAATATATTTAAGTAACATTTAAAATACAATTAATTTTCTTTAAAACATATATAAAATCATCAATTTTTTAAAATTTTGTTTACTATAATATGTATTCATTAATTTATAATTAATAAAATAATATAAATAAAATTTAAATTTTATTATTTCTTATTTATTAATAAATTTACTACATACAGCCACATTAATATCTAATTAAACATTATCTTTAAAAATAAAAAAATCATTAGTTATGTAAAGTGGGTTTGGTTTAACAAAAAATTGCTAAACCAACCACATTCTAGGGGAAAATCTTCATAAGGTTTAATCTACTAGACTATTTATAGGTTTCATTATAAATATATGTCATATTAGAATTTATAATACCATGTATATCAAAAAGTTGACCATATACTTGTTTTTCATGGAGCTAGGCCTCACACGTCACTAATCTTACACTTATTTTTTATTTTATTTATCTTATTTTTAAAATAGCATATAGAGTGGGGTTTTGTGGTTTTATGATTTTTAATAAATGAAAAAATAATATAGTAAGATTAAAACCCAATCTTAGAAAGAAATATATATAATCCTAGGGTGAATTCTAATGGTTTCTACTAAAATTTACATTTATTCCAAAATATTTAATTAAAATAAAAGACTCAATATCATGTATCTATCCATACTACACTATATTATAATTTATGAAATAAATTTTACTATCTGGATATTTTATAATTGAATACTATGTTTGATAGCATACAAGATACGAAACACTATTCTTAAATGAACAAGGAAATATTATTATTTAAATGTGACTATTTTAAGTTAGTCGTTCAATTAGATGGTATGAATAAGATTAACAAATTTTTGAAATAAATATAATTATAAAACTTAATATAAATGTATTGAAAATTTATGATAAAATAATCACTCAATGATTTTCAAAGTCATTTTATTTTTCAAAAATATATTTTCATTAAAAATGATTTTTATTGAATTTTGTGAGAAAAAACATAATTACCTTTTGTAACTTTTAGAAAATATACTAAATAAAATTTAATTTAATTTTTAAATCAACATATGAAAATTATTCTTTGGTGAAATGTTTATAATTTTCTTGAAAGTGTTTTTTCATTGAATAGTTAAAAATAATGTTTTTATAAAACTATGATTCATTTTTTAAAAGTTAATTTATGATTTTAATTTTATCCGAAAGTAAATTTATCTAATATTTAGTTATATATAATCTAATTAAGTAAATTTCAATCATCCTTATACTTTATTTTTATATAACCACATTTTTTTCTTAAAAACACAATTTTCATGAAAACAGTTATTCATTGCATTTTTTGGTTTAATTAAAATTGAAATTCAGAAAATTATGTGTTTTGATTTTTAAATAATGGATTCCATATTTGAAATCATTATTTTAAAATTTAGTAAATATTTCACTTTTATTTTTTGATCAATATGAAATTAAACCTTAGTAATTTTATTACCACGGTTTGGGTAAATGATGTAATTTAGGATAAAAATAAAATTATAATAACAATTAAATGGCCCCAAAACATTTATTAATATTATTTTATGATTCAATTTCATCCATAATTGTCCAATTTTATATTATATGACCTTTTATGGACATTGGAATGAGATTATGACCTTTACAGTATTTTATATTAAGAAAAGTCAAACATGTCACACTCTTATTTTTAATAAGTTTAATATTTTTAATATGATGTTAAATAGATTATATGTTTACTATAAATTGTATTTTTAAATAAAAATATTTATCTTCATCGTCGTTATCTATTTTTAATTTTTAGTAAAAAAATAATTACCTTAAATTCTTACACAACGTTGATGTAGTAATAATTAATTTAATGGGAAAATCAGATAAATAATATTAAAAATATTTAAAGAAATTTAATTTGAGATAATTAATATAAAAAAAATAATTTTTACAATGAATTTTAAATTTTATATATGTTTTAAAATAATTTTTTTTTAATTTTAAGTCTTATATTGATATTGTTAAAGTCAAATTAATACATAATTCTAAAAATTAACATTATTGCTCTTTTATAATAAATAATATTTTATTAAATGATATAAAATTCATAATAATAATTAATTCAAAAAATTTATTATTATATGGTTTATAATATCAGTCATTTTAAATTTATGTTATTTTTTTCCATTTATAGTAAATATATTGTCACTCAAAGAGTAAACATTTTTGTTGTCACGATAAGTTTTAAAAGTGTTAACGGGAGGTTAAAACCCAATTATAAGGGTAATAATGTGGAATATAATTGTTAAAGAAATTATTTTATGAGATTATACAGACCTATTCGTATAAAATATTCAAAATAAATGATTTTGGATCTATTTTAGAATTAAATATTAATTAATAAAAATTTAATATTTTGAGAAATTCCAAGTGTATCTCCCCCTTCTTTATAAAAGGCCACCTCTTCTTCTCAATCATTCACACTTAATAACTAATTTGTTTCAGAAAATACCTAAACAAATACCTTCCTAGAATCTCTTCCCTCATTATATCGATCTTATTTTATGCATAATATTAGCCTTGAACATAAGGTGTTAATCAAATGTGGTTTCCCAAAGAAGATGTATAGTTTTTATCCTCCTGACTTAATTTCATTTCTTCTTCCACATACTTAAAATATTATTATACCAAAATAAAAAAATAGCATTATACATATACTTATATGTTATTGTGTTAATTTAATAACAAATATACATCTCTGATATCCATATAGTGGAAAAGGAATTCATCGTTCATGTGTAAGTTGGACTACCACCTTGTGAACTGATGAGATTCTCTTACTATCACCATCTCTCATGGATGAATTAAAATGATGAAATTAATTTTTATATATGACTTTAATTACCTATTTATCATTATGTAAATATAATAACACATATTTTCTTAACTTTGCATACATTGGGCAATGATAACAACATTCATGTGTACATGTGGACTACTCCCACAACGAAGTGATGTGATTTGTTTTTCATCAACACATCACATAGATGATATATATAATTATATTTAAAGTATTAATATTATATTTATTATATTATTATAATTATAAAAAGATAAAATAATACTTAATATCTTTCCATAATGGTCATTGAAAAATGGAAATGTTACTCATGTGTACGTACGTCCTACCATCTCTATGATTGTAACGTAGTTAATTTTTCATAAGAAATTTTATTGTATGGATTTAAGAGTGTAATTAATATATTAAAATGAAAATTATTTCAATATTATTATTCTATAAATGGTGGAATAATGAATTCTATGATATTATTTAACCTACCAAAGTCATTTTTGACATATGAGCCGAATATAAGCAAAATGTATGATGTGTATATAATTAATTGAGTAATAGTATATAACATAGTATTATAGGAAATAAAATGAATAAAGAAATTGAAAAATGTTCTTAAAAAGTATAAAATTTCCCAAAGTTTGTTTTTTAGGAAGATAAATAACACACATGACAAGTTGGACTCAAGTTAAGGGACTTTCTTTGAAAAATCCTCTTTTAATGTTTGATTTAAAGATCTATTTTTATTCAATATCTGTATTTTCAAAAAAAAATTGAGAGAAGGTTTTTAATATTCTCCTATGGTTTTTTAAATCCATTTTTACCCATGTTTGACACTATAAAATAAGGTTTAAAAGGACTCTTTTTTTCCTTTTCCAAACGATGTATTTTGTTATGCTTCTAACCAAAATATGTAATGAGTTTTTAACTTATATAAAATGAGTGGATTTTCACACCATTATGACTAATATTATCATTAAATATTCAATTATAATTTTATATGTTTCTTTTCAAATAAAATATTTTCCTTTATAATTGTGCATCTTTTAAAAATATATATTTCCAAAATTTAAATTTTATTTTCCTCGAGAATGTTTTTAATGGTATTTTATTTATAGAAAAACTTTATTTACATTGTTTTAGGAATTTGTTATTGAAATTTTAGTTTAAAAAAAACAGGTATTTTGATATTTGAATGATTTTGGGAAATGGGTTTCAAAGAGTTTTTCAATGGTTTTATGATGAAAAGTGAAATCATAAAATATTTTATTCATGATGTGGTACTTGGGAACTATATATGAAACGGGTGAGCCTAATACATCTAATATGAAGATTTGAGTCCCATTATAGCTCACAGTTGTTCCCAATACTACTTATACATTGGGTGAGCCTAGATATCACCAGAAGAACCCATTATATCATTGGGCATGCCAAAACAGCACTCCAATGCATTGGGTAATGTACCTTATATTTCAAGGAAATAAAGAGAGAGTTACTCAAGAGTTTCTCCTACGAATATAACACGTCTCTAGTTATTTTTTACATGGGTTTAATATTGTTTATGAATGTGATTTTCTATGTTCCAAAAAAGTGTTTGTTTCTTGTTTTGAGATTTAATGATTTTTTTGAGAAACAAATGTGTGTGGTTTTCTTATAGAAATGATTTATTTCATCCACTCAAAGACCATTGAGATAAAGGAAATTTTTTCATGTGTTTTCAGGTTTTTCACATGATAAATGGTTTTCTTCTTTTTATATCCAATTCTGAGCTTTTTGTGCCTTCCATTAATTTTAAAATGTTTTACATAGGGTTTAAGGATATGTAAGAGAAAATAAGAAACCAATTTGAAATTTGTAAAGATATTTCATGAGAAGAAAACATGTTTTTTTAAAGATTTTTTTAGTGGGAAAATAGATACTAAGTATAATTTTACACTTATAAAATAAAATTTTACTATGTAAGAGTTTTTCATAATTCTCTAAAACTCTTAACCATAGAGATATTTAGGAATCAGAGAGTGATAATTCAAGACTAATGCCAATAGAATAAGTAATGTTTAAGTTTGGGTCCTTACGGTAGGTATGAGAGGAAGGTTAAGATAAATTTAGAGATTAGGACGATTTCATGTGAGGCTAACATAATATTTATAGATAGCATAATTTTTTTATAATTTATAATATTATCATAAGTTCAATATCTTAGACACCCCTTTTGATTATTTAACTAATAAAATTTTGAAGTGTTTAATGAAATTGTAGGATTACTTTGCTTATTTTTATTAACCCTTCAGTTTAATGTGAAGTACTATTTCAGAAATAATACATTTACTTATTTGGACATAATTTTAATGGTATGGATAAACATTATGGCTTATAGGATCTTTGATTTTGAGGTAATTATGGTTTATTAAATTATTGGGATGCCACATAAAAGGTATGAGATAACCTTCGTTGTTAAAATTTTATTTAATGTTGAATTTATTAATGTTATTGTTTAGGATGTTTCTGATATTTCAGGGAATTATATAAGGATTATAGTTATAGAAAAATGAAAACATGTAGGTCAGGTAAAAACCCACCGCATAGGGAAATTCTGTGAGGTTTGAACCTACAATCGAAGGGCAAAAAGGGTGCATCACATACCACTGGACTACATGATGTCTTGGTTAGTATGATATTTTTTTCTTTTATTGGAACAATTTAATAGATAAAGGATAATTTACTTTTAGGAAAATATGTTTTATTTTATAGACAACCATGAGATTAGAAATTGATTTATTGGATAAGTGATTAATGTTATTTCAGAAGAATATTAGAATAATGTTTTAGATTATTATAAGATTAAGGAAACCAAAATATTATAGGATATTATTTGGAAAATAAATATTAAATTATATTTTTCTAGAAAATATGATTTTATTGTGGATTTATTTTTATTTGGGTAATTTATAGAAGTGGTTTTCATATCTTGGATAGTATATGTTTAGGCCATGGAAATTTTGGTATGAGACTTCAAGGGTAATAGATATTATTTGGAGACAAATCTTAAAATTAATATAGGAAGACTATGTGATCAAATTATTATTATTTTTTTGTTTTAATCTTATTCGAGAATAATTTTGAGGAATTTTTAGGACAGATAGTTATTGGATGATCTATGTTGATCTTTGTGAATTGATGTCGAATCTTATAGATTAAAGAAGTTTTTATTCGTATTAATGTTTATTAATCTTGGTGATTATATTACCTTGTGAAAAATAATTTTTTTAAATGCATAAATATAGAAGGAAAATATTTTTATGGATTATTTAATCTATGAAAATTTCTTTCTAGTGCTTTAGACATGAGAAACTAATCATGAACACTCATCATTTAGTGAAAAAAATTATATTATTGTGAGAATTGATTAAAGGATGAAATTATATATTTCAAGTAATTATATATCCTTATCTTCTTATTCTTGATAGTAAAATAATTACTCAAATTAAGGAAAATTAGTTTTAAAAAAAATGTTATTCGTTTGATTTTCTTACCAAGAAGTCAATTGCTTTTTAACCCATCACACATTACCTATTTTGTGATGGTTATGATTCTCATGATTATGTTCTCTATCACAATATACCGATCATTTGGAGTTATTTTTCTAGTCCATATCCATGTTTTCACATAGAAACCTAGTATGTGTTATTATCGTTTTCTTTCGTACTTCCCCTTTCTCTCTTATTAAGTGGAACTTTCATTGACCCTTTTACAATGAGGGATTTCATCAAAGGTATTCTGAAAATTCAATCCCTGGTCATTGATTCTGATTTATAATTGGTAGGGTGGAATTTCTTAAATGTATTTGGGTATAGTTCCTCATGATTTTAAAAGTAATGACTATGTTTGATAACATACAAGATACATGACACTAAGCTTAAACAAACAACAAAATATTATTATTTAAATATGACTGTTATAACCTAGTCATTAAATTAATGGATGTAAATAAGATTAACTAATTTAAGAAATTAATATAATGATCTTAATAAATATAAATGTATTGTAAAATTATTATAAAATAATCACACAAATTTTAGTAAATTCATTTTATTCTTCAAAATATATTTTCATGAAAAATTATTTTATTGATTTTTGATAGAAAATAATATAAAAAATTTCTGTAAATATTAGAAAATATATTTGATAAAATTAAGTTAATTTTTTAAATTATAATACCAAATTTATTCTATAGTGAAACTTTTTATAATTTTCCAAAAAGATTATTTTTAGTGAATAATGTAAAATACCAATTTTTATAAAACAATCATTTTATTTATTTTAAAAAACAACCATTATGATTTGAATTTGAAATCAAAATAACTCCAGTACTATTTATTTATAAATAATAAAATTAATTAAGTTTTAATTATCTATATACCTTATTTTGGTATATGTACATTTTTGTATTAAAAACACATTTTTCAAGAAAACTATTTTTTGTTGCATTTTCCAAAATTATTTTTAAATTAAATTATACCACTTATGTATTTTTAATTTTGAAAAATAGATTCCATATTTTGAATCAGTGTTTTAAAATTTATAAAAATAGTTCACTTTTATTTTTTTCTCAATATGAATAGTAACCTTAGTAATTTTATTACCAGAGTAATAGTAAATCTGGTAATTTAGGTTAATGATAAAATGATAAAAACGATTAAATGACCCTAAAAATTTATTAAAATTTATATTATTATTTTATTTAGTCTATAAAAACAATATTTTATGTTATATGGCCTTTTAATTTTATTTAGATGAGATTATGACCTTTATAGTATTTTATTTCATGAAAAGTCCAACATGTCACTCTATTACTTTTAATAAGTTTAATATTTTTAATATGGTTTCAAAAAGAGGGTATTTTTGAATGTAAATAAGATTTTGAAAGATAAAAAATTTATCTTAATAATAGTATTTTAATTTATAATTTTAGTGATTAAATAATTACCTTAAATATTTTAACTACACTAACGTAGTAATTATTCATTTAATGGGAAAATCAAATAAATGAAATCAAAAATATTAAAATAAATGTAATATGAGATAATTAATATAATAAAATAAATTTATATATTACTTTTACATGTTATGTATGTGTCCAAATAATTTTTTATAATTTTATTTAATATATTTATATTATTAAAATCAATGTAATGAATAGTTCTAAAAAATGACATTGTTGTGATTTTATAATAAATACTAGTTCATTAAAGTATATAAAATGAATAAATATATTATATTTTCCCAAGATATTTTGATATTATTTTTAACATTATCTATGGTCCATTTAAGGTTTTTTATTTATAGTTACTCTATTGACCCTCAAAGTGTAAAAATCATCGTTGTCAAGGTAAGTTTTAAAAGGGTTAATGAGGGGTTAAAAAATGATAAAGGTAATCATGCGAACTAAAATAGAAAAAAAATATTATATGAGATTATTATAACACATTATAATCCTATTTTCTGAATAAATGAGTTGGGATCCATTTTTAATTAAATATTTATTTATATTAATTTAATATTTAGAGAAATTCCAAGAGTGCCCCTCCCCTCTCTTATAAAAGGGAACCTCTTCTTTTCAATCCTTCAAACATAAAAACACATTTTTTATTCTAATATATACCCATTAACCTTGTTATAATACCTCCCCTAACTATATAAGAATTATTTTATGCATAACACCAACCTTAGTGGTCATAAGGTGTTAATCAAAGAAGTTTTTCTAAAGAAGAGGTATAGTTTTCATCTGTTGGTTTTCATTTTTTTCTTCTTCCATATCCTTCAGATCTTCTTAAACCATGATAAAATAATATCATCAGTATTATAAATATACTTAGATGCTATTATGTTAATTTCATAACCAATATTCATCAACTATGAAAGGAATTCATTGTGTATGTGTACGGTGGACTACCACCTCATGAGCTGATGTAATACATTTTTCATCATCGTCTCTCATGAATTGGTGATAATGATGTAATTAAGTATTATATATGAAATTTGTGAAATAGTTTTCATTATATAAAGATATTTTAACACATATTTTCTTACATTTCCTTCCATTTGAAAATTATAATGGGGTTCTTGTACGTGTGGACTACAACCTCCACGAAGTGATGTGATTCATTTTTTACCACCACATAAAATGTATGATATATATATAAGTATATTTAAATTATTAATATGATATTTATGATATTATTACCACTATTTAAAGATAAAATAATACATAACGTCTTTCCATAATTATTTTTAAGTAATGGAAACATTACTCTTGTGGATGTATGTTCTACTATCTCTATGATTGTAACGTAGTTAATTTTTCATATCCATATTAAATCAATGGATTTAAAATAATAATTGATAAATAATAATTTTTACAACATAATTATTATTAATCTGGATATGGGTGAATAATGACCTCTATGACCATATTCAACCTACCAAAGTCATTTTTGACATATGATCGGAATATCATCAAAACACATGATGTGAATTTAATTGAGTATGTAATTGTATATAAAATAAAATTCAAGGAAATAAAGGAATAAGGAACTATAAAAATGTTCTTAAACAAGTAAAAAATTAACATAAGTTTGTTATTCGGGATGATAAAGAACATACTTTATGATTCAGACTCAATATTAGGGACATTATTTTAAAATTCATCTTTTAAAGTTTCTTTTGAAACTCTCTTTTACTTCAATGTACTTATTTTCTAAAAATGTTTAAGAAATTTTTTTTACCTATTCTCATATAATTTCTCCAAGTCAATTTTACCCATGTTTGAATTTTTTTTAAAAATGGTTTGAAAATGAATCTTTTTTAGTTTTCAAAATAAGGTACTTTGTGATTTTTCCAACAAAAATACAGACAAAGTGGTTTTTTAACATATATGATATGAGAGGATTTTACCACTGTTAGGAATAATCTTTTATTTTAAGGTTTATTTAAAATTACATGGTTACTTTCAAATAAAACATTTCGTTTATAATTTCATTGTTTTTAAATATAATTGTTTTCAAAATGGAAATGTTATTTTCCTCAAGAATTCTTTTAATGATCATTTTTTCAAAGAAAAAATATTTTTAACTTTTTATATCTATTTAGGTATTGAAAATGGGTTTTAAAATAAAACTTTACTTTGATATGAGGTAGTTATTTTTAATATGATTTCTAAAGAGTTTAAAAATGGTTTTCTGATGAATAGTGAATTCCTAAAATGTGTTATTCATTATATTCTACATGATCATTATATATGAATAAAGTGATACCAATATATATTATACAAAGATTTGATCTCCATTATAGCTCATGTGTTATCATGATGTAACTTATGAATTGGGTGCAACCAGATATCATTGGGTGATCCTGTTATAGCTTTGGGTACGCCAAGATAGCCCTTCAGTGCATTGGGTATTGAACCTTGTCTTTAAAGGAAAGTAGATGGGAGTTAAAAAATGGTTTATCTAATGGATTCAACTAGGATCCAGTTATTTATGACATGAGTTTAAAATGTGTTTTGAATGTGATTCTCTATTTTTCCAAAAAGAGTTTTTATTTTTTTACTATAATATTTGATGTTTTTATTTGAGACAAAAGTGTGTAATTTTCATATGGAAATGATTTATTTAATACTCTAAAAGTTATTTGAGATAAAGGTAAAATTATCATGGGTTTTTATGCTTTTCACTAGACTAATAGTTTTCTTCATTTTTTCATTAATTGTATTTTTATGCTCACCCCATGTTTTTATTTTTTTCCACGGTGTCTAAGGATGGATAATAGAAAATAATAATTCATGTTTAAAGTGGTAAAGATATATCATGATAAGAAAACTTGTTTATATTTAAAAAAATGGGGGGAAAATAGATGCTAATTAAAAGTTTCCACTTGTAATGTAGAGTATTACTATGTAAGATTTTATCTTAATTCTCTAAAACAATAAACCTAAATGATATTTGTGAACAAAATAAATATAATTATAGTATAAATTCACTAGAATATATAATGATTATGTTTAGGTCCTTACATTATTAATCTTCTCAAGGATCCTGAAACTGATCAGTGATAACATTTTTTTCTCTTTGGTGAATGGGTAAGATCACACCTCAATCAGGTAAATAAACATTATCACACAGCTAAAAACAACTGCCTACCATTCATCCTCTTAAACCACTCAAATACACTTTATTAATTGTGATTCCATAAAATGAGGTATTTTAAGTTCAATAATTTAATAATGCAACAGTTTTGATGGAATATAGAGTTGTAATTGCATCTTCCACTCCTCTCTTTAACTATTGCACAAAATAAAGGAAATATATTTTTTGAAATGAACTGCATAGATTCAAGAGTTCCCACTATGATTCCATTCAGACCACCCATAATGTGATAGAGATCCAAAATTATGGAAAATGAGGTCATGGGTACATCACAAGTGTTAAATATACATTAATAAATGGGGGATAAAATAAGAACACATTATATAATGGAGAACATTAATTTATATTAAAATTTAGAAAATTAAAAAAGATAGCTAAATCGAGGTGGGTCAAAATCTTAAGTCGTGAATTATTTATAAATGGGGAGGAGGGAAACATTTTTATAAATTTCAAAATCCTTTTCCTTCTTATTTTGGTTTTTGTTGTAGTGGGTAGTGGTAATATTCCTCATTGAATGGATTCAATGTGTACAGGTCCGAGGGTCATGATTTCATCAGGTGGGTATATCTTGAATCTTCCATTACATAGAAATCATATCATAATATTAATCATATTATTTTATTGGATTGACGCTATGTGTATTAGTGTAAGAATATCTTCTTATCATGTTTGAAATCGATAAATTATTATTTGATTTTAGGTTGAGCCTTTTCGTTTTTTGGAATTATTTATTACACACTCCTCTTATTTAGAATTTGTAAAAGTTCAAAGTCATAAATTTTAGAGGAAATATTACATGGATCCACTAACGTATTATGCTTCCACTGAATTCTAACAAGGATTATAAAGTCTTATGATGATTTCAAAGTCCTACATAGTGGTATCAAAGTCCTACATGATGAGGTAAAAGTCCTATAGAGCAAACTAAAGTCTTATGAATCTCACTGGGAAGTCTAATGCACTTAAATAAGTCTTAAAAGTCCTTGATAATGTCTAATGATATCTCTTGGAAGTCTAATTATATCATTGGAACCTCTTATGCACCTACCCAGAGTCATATGAAATGGATGTGGAATTCTGTTTCTTTGTATAAATTCTTATGCACTTCTCAGAAATCCTTACAAAAACCACATCCCATATCAATTTGGAGTCCCTCTTCTACAACCCATGAAAAATAACATAATCAATGAAGGTTTTATCTAGAAAAACAAAATCAGTTTAAAAAAATGAAAATGAAAATTAAAATCATTTTAATACTCGAAACACATAAATAAATGAATTTCTTGTTCAATTAATCCCAAAAAATTATGAAACACTAAAAACAACAATTGATTTTTTTAGTAATTAGATCCCTGATTTCTAAATGTATCGATAGTGAGTTTATTTATTAGGTTTTATATTGATATTTATAGTTTATTTTTAATGAAAATAAGATCAAACCTTTAAAAATTATGTCTCTCATCACTCCCCCACACTTACACTACTACACTGTTAGGAAGTATAATAAATTCAAATGAAAAAAAGAAGTATCCTTTCTAATAAAAGACTAAGAAACCATAAAATTAAATAAAAAACACAAATATTCATTCATTTTTAAAAAATAATATGCATAATCTATAAATTAATACCATTGTACCTCTCATTTTAAGAAAAATTTATAGTTTTGGGATTGGAAATATAATGGAATTTAGTGGAATTAAGTCTTTAACAAATGTCACTTTCATAAATCTATCTTTTATAAGTTCCTTATAACAAATATTCCTTTAAATATTCTTTGATAAAAACCCAAATAACATTATTATAAGTAAATTTCCCCATTATTTTTCTGATTTCAATATTCCCCTCAATAAATACATTAATTTTTAATAATTAGGTTCTTATTGAATTTTTCCCATATATGTTTTTGTATAACACTTATTTAATTTGCAAATGGATTTTTTCACTCACACACCCAGTGCCCAATTATCTCAAAAACATTATATAGGATCTAAATTTCCCATTTTACTCTAGTTTCAATGTAATTATATGATTGTCTTATGATTTGGATCCTTAGGGTTCTCATTTCCAAAAAGAAAAAGATTTATAAGATAATGTTCAAAATTATAATTTTCTAAAGTTATAATTTTGATTCCACTTATTTCTCTTCCATAAAAACCCCTCTCCATAGCTCTAACACAAAAAAACCCATGATACCAATGAAAAAATCACTCAAAAATTTTGTAAATTAAAAAATATAAATGTTGGTGAAATTTATCAAAACTATAATAACATTTTTCACTAGACTGGATATCAATTAAACCTCAAATTACTATCAAAAAACACACTTAAAATATAAAAATAAAAAACACAAATAACTTATTAATAGATTCTAAAAATAAAGTAAAAATATTAGAAAATGTTTCTAAATGGGATTTAATTACCTCCCCAACACGTATTCAATACAACTCCATTAAATTTCCTCAATATATAGATTGTTGTAGTGACTAAACATATGGAAAATGATAATAAAAAACTAGTTATTTTCCCCATGTTAGAGTTAAACTCTTCCTTAGGTGATTTGTAGAGTGTCTTGAGCTATAATCCGAGATTTTAACCACTTTAAAAACTTTAGAAAAATATAATTAAATGAAACATTTATTACATAAATAACATGATTTGAACCCCAGCTGGGTATTAAGATTTCACTTCCCCTAGTAGGAAGTTTTAATTATTCATAAAAATCTAAAAAAGGTCTGATTTCTTTGAAATAAACCACTATAAATTATTTTTAAAATGTCCATGAGTAGAAAATAGTATTGGATAACCCCATGAATAGTTTTCTTTAGTCTCATCCCTAAACTATAAAAACAAAAATATAAAAGGGGTGTTGGGGTGAAATAGAAAGGGGATATTAATGTATTCTTCCGTAAAAACCTATAGTGAATGTTCACAGTGAAAAGGTGGAGGTGCAAGATTTTATATAGGCCTCGAATATTCCTTTTTAAAATCCTCCATAGTAGACTTAAAAAAGTTATAAAAATAGACTCCATCATTCTCATCTTCTTTCTATTACTCAACCACTTCTTTGGTTTTATTTTTTTCATATCTCAAGGCTGGTTATATAATTTTTTCTTCAAAATGGACCGCATGTAGTTCCATTTCATCTTACATAGCCACTAGTATATCTTCATATTCATATTATATAACAATTATATCTTTAATAGTGGGATCATTTTATTATTTTTCACTATCTGGGGAAATGTGCATCTCATTCAAACCAAAATGATCAGGGCATAGGGAGTTAGAATACATTTCAAATAATGATATATAGTAAAAATAATTTCAAAAAGTAATTATACTCCCTTATGTGGATTATTCATAAACACCCACTCTTGAATGTATTTCTCTAGGTTGGGTTATATAAGAGATGTATGTGGATCCGTCAATTTTTTTCAAATCCAAACAACTTCTTTTCTTATTTTTCTTTCAAGGGATACTCAAGTAATGATGAAACTGTATTTTCAAAACAAGGATGGTTAGTTTTAAAATGAAATTCATGATATATATAAATATTAGATTTTAAAGTTTTTTCATATCCCTCTAATGGTTCTATTGGTAGTGGTGTTTCACCATGAGTTCCATAGTTAAGTACTCATGAATGTGAGGAGGAGAAGGTTCTTAAATTGTTTTTTCCACTTCATCAATGTATTATTGAGTAAAAGAAATGGGATCTTCCTCTTATTCCTCTTCTTAATGTTTTCCTTTTCCCATGAATTTTTATAGGGTATGATTAGAGCCAAAAATTTCAATAATTTATTTAAATTTAAATATAAATTAATACCCTCATATAGTTAAATCCCAGGTGAATTTTTTCTTTTGGTGACCTTTGTGAAATCTATAATTTATTGAAATTTTATTAAAATGTTATTTTTATTGGTTCTTAATATTTTTGGGTTTAATTAATCATTCCATTTATAATTTTCTAATTTGGAAACATAATTTTTTTCTTTAAACATTGAAGAAACCTCAAATGAAATTTAAAATTAAATTTAATCATTATTTTTAGTTGTTTCGTAAATTATTAAATTATATGAAATATATACGTTAGTTTAAAATTTATTTTTTAGAGGGATTTTATTCTAATTTTGAGATAAAAAATTTAATTTTTGAATAGGCCTACAATAAAAAATAATATTTTTTGTGGATTATATGTTGAAGTATAAAAAAATATAAAATCGGTGAAATAGCCACACATATATTCCATGTGACATCACTGATAATGCAGAAAAGGAAAGTGATCATGCAAAGAAGCAGTCTTACAATCAATGGATTAACCAAAAGTTCAAAATTATAACCTTATATGTGAATAAAATAACATGATATAGAAATTAAACAAGGGGATTGAATGCCCATATGAATAATACACCAACCACACTCCCCCTTTGGAAAACATCCAGGCCCTTATCCTCCCAACTAACCACACACTAACAATCTCAACCTCCACAAGTGACTGAATCAATTGAATTAATTATTCCCCCTTACCATGAAACATATTCAATTGAATGTTCCTGAAAACTTACCATAATACATATTCCTAACTAGAAACACCTTTATTCACCTCTTATCATGTCTGATCAACCTTCCATTGTACGGTTGACCACCAATGCTCATCCCATGAAAATATTCCATCACACTCAATCGATTGTGGCTACCTACTCCATGTCGATAAACCAATATTTATTTCCCTCCAACTCAAGCATCTATACCCATCACAAAATCACACCATTATATTCAATAATCCACTATGAAATCCAATATAATCCATCCTACTTACATCGTGTACAATCACATTGACACCAATAATCTCTTGTACACTTACTACAACCACACCTATATCATCCAAAACCCAAATCGAATAAAACATTTTATTTGTAAGAACTAAATCTTGGACAATTAAAATTGATCCCTAGAACAACCTAAAAATGGAAACTGATTATGAATGAGGATCATAGATCAAGAAATTGACTGACGAACCTAATGTTGCAATGAAGATGATTTCAGATCTTCCAAGATAAACTAAAGAATCTTGTTCAAAATAGGTTCTAAATCTTCTATAAATCTCAAATTACTATGATTGATGGGTAATTTTTTTGTGTTTAAGTGGATGATAGTGAAGTTATTGGGGCCCCAATAGGCCCTAATTCATTGATTGTAATGGAGGATAGCAATATATGAATGTTTTAAGATAGTTTACTTTAAAGAAGATTTGAAATCGGATCGAGGTTTTTTATCGATTGAAAATGAGGATTTAATAAAAGTCTTTAATATAATTGTTGAAGAAATAAATTTGATCTTGAATTGAAGGGAAATAGTTTCAAGTAAATTAAGAAATTTCAACCAAAAAATGAAGCACCAACTCTGAACCACTAAAATTCAAATGAAATTTTAAACATTGATCAAATATAATGATTTACATCTAAATATTGAACAGATGAAGTTGAAAAGAGGGTAATGGTTGTGGTTTTACTAGGAATACATTATTGAAATTGATTTGAAGATTAGTAAAATAACTGAAGGTTTTTTGGTAACTGTTTCTGACGCTTTCACTAGGGCGCGTGCATCCATCTATCAAGGAGGACGAGGAAGTGATGGCTATTGTCTCGCATTACCGCTTTACAAAGGTGGGTGGAATCCATCTCTTGTTCAGGGACATTTTCTCCTTTATCGAAACAGGATTATGGGATGTTAGTTCTTCCTTCTATGGATTCATGTTCGGAACTCATCACCTAGTCCGGGTCTCCCTTATAGACTAAGACATTGTTCCTGAAACTCTTCCTGGTGCCATATATTTGTGAGCACTGATTAATTACACTACTACTTTCGGGACATTCCAAGGGGTCTGGTCAGGGCAGCAACCTTTGGTCAGGGGATTAGTCACGTTGGACATCACTGGTGTGTCTGGACGCTATAACTCTAGCGCGTATGGGTTTTGTACCCTTATTATAGGGCTTCTCGAGGGCGTAGAAGCCCGAGGCATCCCACATCGAATGCAGGGAATTATATGCCATAGACATATATCTGAGGTTTTCCTCATCTTCTTATTTTTAACACAGGTTATTCCACGAGTTTAACGTCTAGATGAGATGGATCAGACTGGTCGGAACACTGACTAGAGTGGATCAGATGGGTGAAACCCATGGAGGAAACACTAATGTCAGGGATACCACTTGGTTAGTTACCTGATTACTACTAGGATCAATTAAGAGATGAATTTTCATGATCTCACCATAATGTGGAATCCTGGGTAAAAATCAAGATGGATAATGGATGGTTAAATGAAATGGATGGAGAATGAGATGGAGTCTACACATGGGCAAAAATTATGCTGGACTTGAGTCTCGAAGAGACCTCCTGTGTATCCCTGTGGTAGGGAATCAAAGTGCACGTAGTTCGGGATGAGGAGTATAGAATTGGGGTGTGCATTGAGGACAGCGACCCAATGATATACTGGGGCTTACGTGTGGTTAATAGCCTGGGGTTGGTCTTACGCCATTGGGACGAACCAACGATATGGGTCCAAACAGCAAGGATGGCAGTGGATTACTACTGGATTTTGGTTGACAGTGGCTTACCGACGACATGGAATCACAACATCTTACCTCTGTGTGAGGTCGACAACGGCTTACCGTTGAATAGGGGACCACAACGGCTTACCACTGGATAGGGTCACAACAGATTACCGTTGAATGGGGTTGAACCTCAGGGAGGCCTCCTACGTACCTTGTCTAGGAGGTAAGGATCAAAGACCATGTAGTTCAAAATGGTGGATGCAGTTTAACGTCTTGTAGGATGAAAAGGGGCATGCTTTTTAACGTCATGCGGGATGAAGGTGGTCCGACATGAAGGGAGTCGTAACCAATTGTTATAGTGCTTGAACATCAGGGAGGCTTCCAACATACCCTACCTTGGCAAGGATCAAAGTCCACGTAGTTCAGATGGTGTTGGTTAACTTACATGAAGGGGTTCAGAACCAAAGGTTGGTGGACTTGAACCTCAGGGAGGATTACTCTGTACCTTACCTTTCTAAGAATCAAAGTCCACGTAGTTCAGATGGAGTGGGAACCGACGTGAAGATGGTAGGAACCAACAGTTGGTGGGCTAGAACCTTCGGGAGGCTACCTACATACCTTACCTTGGCAAGGATCGAAGTCTATATAGTTCAGAAGGGGTTTTTGGTGAACCTATGTAAAGATGGTCAGAACCAAAGGTTGGTGGGATTGAAACTTAGTGAGGCTTCTTACGTACTATACATTGGAAAAGATCAAAGTCCCAATAGTTCAGAAAGAGTGGGAACTAATCTGGAGGTGGTCGGAACCAATTGTTTGTGGGCTTGAACCTCTAGGAGTCTTCCTACATACCTTACCTTGGAGAGGATCAATGTCCATGTATTTCATATAGAGTGAGAACCAATGTGAAGTTGGTCATAACAAAATTTTGGAGGGCTTGAACCTCGAGGAGGCTTCCTTCGTACCTCACCTATGAAATGATCAATGCTCATGTAGTTTAGATGGTGTTTTTGAGGCTTACACTCTAGGGTTCCCATAGAGGATGTTAATGGTTGGTGCTTGCTCTAAGCCCACATGAGTCATGCTCAGTGAGAGAAACAAGAGGCAGTAATGACCTAATGATCACATCAAGAATGTTGCGTCCATGGGAATTGGAGTGGGAGTACACGTATTTATGGGGCCCAAGGTGATAGAGATTGGGACTTACTTCAGGGTGGAGGTCTAGGTCGTAAAAAATCCCAGAGGGAGAGGGATTTGGCACCTAAGAAAGGAAGGCTCTGTTGGCCATCCCCCCTCTCAGGTCCTTGGCACCGAGGAAGAGAGGAGGATCAGGGGTGATACCTCCTACATGAAAAGTTAGGGGCTTACACCAACGTGGTTTACCTTTCCCCGCGGATAGACTTTGCTCTGATAAAGAAGATATCATTCCATTTGAGGAATTATTTCACCCATATGGAGACCAGTGGGTGTGAAGAATGTCCAAGGTGGGTAACCCCGCGTACGACGCATGGGGCAAGGTCACAATTTAATGTCATGTGCTGAGGATGATGAAGCTTGGTAGTTTAACATCTTGCAGCTTGGATGAGGTGGGTTCACTCCACACACCTTAGGACTTACATAATTGATACCTCTCTCCCCTCGGGGAAGGGAAAGAATTAGCAATGCCATGGAGAAGGGGTGTTATGGAGTGATCCATTAAGGGGTCCACAATATCATGGCTATGAGAAGAAGCAATAGTCATTAGCATGACTTTGCGAAGAAGCGTGAGGTGAAGCAACACAACGTGAAGCACCACCCAAGGGACTTTAATGTTTCTTTGTGAAAACCTAGAAGGTCTCATGAGAAAAGGAGTTGCAAAGAAAAGGGTCACATAGGTAGAAGCCTCGCGAGGTGCTGGTGCTTCATATAGTGGAGGGGCTTTGTGAAAGGGTATGCATCACAAAGTGAAGTGGCCTTGCCTAGGCGTAGGGTATAGGTGTGTAGAAAAAGTTCTTTGTGAAGTTTAAAGGCCCTCACAGAGCAGTACTTTGTGAAGAAATGGTGCCTTGGGAAGCATAGCATTGGGAAGCAATGTGCTTCGTGAAGCACAATGACCCTACCATAGCATGTGGGTCATGTGTTCATAGAGGGTTCTTTGCGAAGAAAAGGTGCTCCACAAAGACCCAAGTCCCCTTGGGGATTCCCTTCCTTCACGAAGGCCGGTGGGCTCTGCGAAGGGCATCCCTCCTTGAAGAGGGTCTCAAATTCAAGGAAAGGGGGAGGTAATTAACGGTGGTAAACTACCTTGAGAAGCTCATGGTTCAGAAAGCAGAAATTTATTCATGGTTTGAGAGCTATGAAGAATAAATATTGGATGATCCATCCTTTGGCCTCGAGGGAGACCCGATATTTATAGGAAAGAGGTTTCATGAAGTAGATTCTGCTTTGTACGAAGATAGATCTCTCTCCGCGGCGGTTTCGTGAACGTCATAGGGGTTTGCCGAGCATCCTGCCTCCTCTCTCTACGGTGGGTTCACAAATGTCAAATCAGTTCACTGAGCACCTCGCCTCCTTGCTCTGTGGTGGGTTCACGAATATAAAAGGAATTCATGGAGCATCCCTCCTCCTCGCTCCATGGCAGGTTCGTGAACATAAAAGGGGTTCGCAGAGCATCCCTCCTCCTTGCTCTGTGTCAGCTTCGCGAAAGAGGATCTTGGCACCAGCGTGGGGACCCGGGTGCTCTGCGAATAGGCTTCACAAGGCAGCCCCTAATGCTTTTGGATTGTTCTTGTTCATCCCAAATTTTGGTTCCAACAAATGCCCCCCCCCCCCCCCCCGCCCTCAGACTTGGAGCCGAGGAGGAATTGAGGGTCAAAGTCTAAGGTTCAATTGCCAAAACTCTAGTCCAATCGTGAAGCTTAATCACGATGGAGGCTCGTGAAGTGGAGAAGTGACAAGCAGGCTAAGCGCGCCGCAAAGCTCACCGTGGTTAGATGCTTCGTGAAGCACCAGGGGTCCTCACCTGTAAATAGGGGAGATAGCCTATCTTTTGTCCATTCTCTTCTCCATGTTTTTGGAATTTAGTTCTCTCAATTCACAAAGCTTCACATACTCAGTGATTTCTCTCTATGAATCGGGCCTTCAGCTTCGTGGTGCACAGTGAGTCTTTGACACTATGACAGTGCGCTCTGCGGCTTGAATTCGAAGGTCGGAGCAAGAATTTGTGATTCTGTTGTTATGATAGAGCTCCATGAATGGTCTTCACGAACGAGCTTCGCGAAAGGGATTTGTGAACCAAAATGAAAAGTTCCAAATCATAAAAATCGAATGGCTCACTAAGAGGCTGCTAAGGTGTCCTTGCGGATGCTGCCTGAAGGGAGGAGATGGTGTATATCTTAGGTCTAGGGGAATTGGTATGGAGCCACTCTGACCATGATTTGTTGGTGAAGTTATTTTCAGAAATGTAAAGGAATTATCCTTTGTGTAAGAGGATAACTCTATATGGATTTGGGATGAGGGATGACATCTTCATCCCTGAAGCGAGTAGGGACAACCTAACTTACTAGTTTAGGAGCACGTCGTGCCAATGCTAGTGGTTCAGGGCACCTGACGGCCATGCCCAAGAGGACTTCATGCCTATCAAAGCTGACTGCCTATAAAATCACTTGAACAATGATGACGGGAAGGAATTGTAGCTGGAGACACCCCCACCTTTGTACCAGACGATCTTGAAGTAATCCCTAAGGAACCCAGTGAAGGGATAGTCCGATGATTGGGATCTACGCCAGGGCAGCAACTTCACAGATTACTGGTCCTGGTTCTACTAGGTATGTGCCTTGTGTTAGGATTTTGAGGTAATGCTGAGAAGAGTGGGCCTATATGAGGTGGCTTGGGATTCCCAATTTCATTTCTATCAACTAAAGAAGTTGATGCCAGAGTTGTTGAGAATGTGGGCATCGAGGACCAATACCATTCACTTACACCATGGGGAGGTTGAAATCAGTTTATCGTATGTGCATCAGATCTCGGGGGTCTCGATACATGGGGTGATGTATGATGAATTCCTCCCCATTGTGGGTGCCTGGGAGGATCCATGGAAAATTACGCCACTGGTGATGGTGTTGAAGGAGCTGGTGTCGGGAGATGACAAGGAAGCAGTGAGGGATGTGCATTTTCAGTGATGGTTCAAGCAGTTCCTGAACTTCTTGGAAGATATGCAATTTACAGTGAGGCCTCAAACTTTCCCAAAAGGGGGCTCAACGAGGCAAGGAGCACTCGTACTGGCGGCTATTGGAGGATAGCAAGTGGAAGACGTGGGGATTCGGTGTTAGTACAGTAGAAAGCAGTATTTAGGTTGGCCGCATTCATTGTAGCTCTCATTTGTGGTTGGATCCTACCGGTGAGGGATACGAACATGGGCGTGTGAAAAAGAATTTTTATCATGGCATCCATGTGGTGAAAAGTGGGCGGGTCAACCTCGGGATCCCCATGCTCTCCAAGATGTACAATATGTTGTGGAATATCAACAAGGGGAAGAGGTATCAGAGGATATGTGAGTCATTCCCCTCTTATTTGGGTGGATATCAGTGCATGTCCAGTGGGTCTATGAATATTTGAACCCCATCTCCCCTCTAGAATCAAACTTCCGCCCATCCATCCTGAATGTCGCGGGGAGATTTCCATCCAAGATGATCGTGCAGTCGGTACTGAACCGTGTCTGAAAGGTGGAGGAGTTCATCTTTCACCCATTCTTGTTAACAATGGGTGTATTCACTGATGATGACCAGGGAACAGAAGAGAATTAGTCCTATCTTCTGGCCTTTCGCAATGGATTCCTAGTGGTAAGAGTGGATCGTGAGCCCCTCTGTGAGCCGTACACCCTGCACCAATTCTCTAGGAAATTTCAGTGTATGCAGCGAATGACCCCCCCCCCCCCCCCCCCCATGTCTATTTAGGGGTGAGCCACGAGGAACATCCATGTGTGATGAGGCAGATGTGGCTCATGTTCACACGGGAAGAAATAAAGATGTGGAATGAGTTTCCTCCTCCCACTGCCATCTTTGGGTTGGTGAAGAAGTACGCCAAAAGCTCGGAGGCGACCTACCCTGGGGGATGCTAAAACAACCAATCATTCGGGCTGGTGATGGTGTTATTTTCCAACCTCAAGGTTGGGGTTGGAAGGCGGTATGTAAATCCCACGATGGTGGGGCTTCCGTGGTAGTGAGGCCCGCACCGGTTGAGGGGGAAGCAGTGGCAGCGGATCTAGCTATGGCAGCGGACCCGAGGGTCCCAGAAGAACAGAGTTATCTAGATGGGAGGCCACCGATAAGACTCCATAGAATATCCACTCAAGCTCCAGGGAAGCGGTTGCACCACAAAGGTATGCTATAGAATGTTGTCTTCCTGGTGGCCTGAGACATCTAGGAAGTCAACAGGCAATTCCTCAGCCCATCTGAGATGTGGAAACAGTTGAACTATCTTGTGATGGATTTTCCAAGGATAGTCCCTATCAGGGCCAGAATTGTGGTGTCCCAGGCAGATACGGAGCAATACTTGTCCATGTTGGAGGAATTAATGCACTCCCGAGGTGTTCCACAACCAATAACAGATTGGGTGACAGTGTTGTTGGATAAAATGCCCCCCCCCCCCCCCCGTAGTTGTTGGCTGCTGATTTGAGGGAACAGTTCCCTCTATCCGAAAAATCGGATGAATCCTCTTAGGGGGAGCAGGCTAATAGAGGGATCCCTATGGAAGAGGTCAAAGTCAGCAATCAAGGCTCAGATTTTGAAGAGTATTAAGAGTCCCTTGAGGTAAAATCTTGAGCCCCTTACTTGAGATCCACTTCTAGGATACTTTGGACCACTCACAAATGTTTAAACTGTGCTAGAGATCCTCATTCCTAAAACCCGTTCTTGTCCCTCAGTGGATGCAGATGAGGGGCCTTTGTGATCCACACCCACGGCTATGGAGATTACCATATCCAGTGGGGCTAGGATACTTGATGTTTCTCCTCCAAAATTTTCATACCTTCCGACAATATACAAAGGGACACACCTTGAGGTTCCCAAAGAAACAGCCCAGGAACGAGACCAAGAATTCAATCTCTGTAAGTATCCTTTACAAAACTCATGACTTCCTCCCATTGACTAGGATAACTAACATCTGTGCCTTTTTGGTATGTACAGTTCTTCAAATTTCATGGGCTTCCTTGGCGAGGTTGGTTGGTATTCCTGGAAGCACTTTTCCCAAGGGAATGCTGGTGGTCGTGGAGGAAGATATCCAGACTGACCTAGCTACGACACTCCAGATCACTGGTGGGACCATTGACAAGGATGTGCCAAAGATTATTAAAGTGGGATCCGATGTTGATAATAATTCAGACAGCCTGGGTCTTGTCATACCAAATCAGACACGAGATGCGGACCCCACTGATGAGTTCTTGGGGGTGTTCCCTGCGTACGAGCCTTCCAACCCCATGGACTAGGACGAAACGACTTCTAATTAAGAAGATACCAAGATAGTATGTCGTCGGTCATGGAGGCTGATCAAGTGCTTTATCGATGACAACCCTCAATCACAATGGATAGACCAGATAGAGAGACTCCGCTCATGACTATGTGAACTATGCGCTAGGGGAGTAGATGCCCGGAGTCCTCACATGCTCATCCAAAATCTCATGGTGGATAGGATTCGGGATTATGACCGTGGACATGGTGTGTGTTGGCAGTAGAGAAAAGTGGTGAACATCAAGAGGCTCCAGGAGGATGAAAATGAGATTCGGCGATTGCAGGTCTGGGCATATGAACACTCTACTCTCCTCAATTCACAGTCAGAGATTATATCACGGATGAAGGCCCAGCTGGAAGAGGCCAAAGAGCAGATGAAACAAGCCTCCATAGAGATGGATATTGTCTAGCGCATCGAGGAGAAGGCCTAGGTTTCATCTAAAAAATTATGCCCCATTACTTCTGAGGAGGAGCAGGAACTGAACAAGAAATAGTGGATCCTGGATGCCATGAGCCATAGGGTGGCAGAGCTACAACGTTCTTTTGACAGGGTCACCCCATCCATGGGAGGGGTCGATCCTTGGGTACTGTGATGCATGCAACTTTTGACCACAATTTCATGATTTGACTATTAATGCTAGATGAATGCAATAGTTCTGTTACACGTTCGGTTTATTTCATTTTTTTTATCTTTATGGAACATCTAGAAATCAGTCCCTATGATCGCATGGGTCGGTCCCGATGCGAGAAACAAGGGATGGACACCTTATCATTCCACCCGAATATAATAGTGAAAACTATGCTCTGAGAATCTAGGGTTTGAACAACCAATCGAGATTTTTGAGAAGAAAGGAAGAGGCCCGAATGGAGGATGAAGCTCTCAAAACAGTCGAATCATCACATTCCCAGTGTGCGCTAGTGCACGAGCATGGTAACACTAGGGGCATTGGAATTAATCCAAAAATAGGAGAGTGGAAGGTGTGAATCACAATACCCAAAATTCGTAACACATTAGGGATGTCGTGACAATAAAGAATAACTGTTTACCGTGTTCAAAACACGTTATCCTTATTGTGTTATCCTGAAATGGAGATAACAAATGAGGTCCAACCATTGACCATGTTCAAAACAAGGGGCTAGACTTGAAATTTCATCCACTAGTAATTCAGAATGTTGTCCCAAGACATTAGAGGAGCCATAGGTTGAGAATCCATACTATTAGGGGGTTCCTTTAGATGTTAAAGAGGACAAGGGTTAGAATAAAGGGCATGCAAAGCATGGAGTGTGGTGTGATGGGTTGTTAGAATGGAGTCCAACACTCTTGAATTTATGCCACCGTGGTGAAGGCACATTAGGTGGGCACATCAATCTTATCAGGGGTCATACCTAATTCTGAAAAGGACCTCTCTGGTAAGAACCTAGAATTACATGTAGTTTTACGTCATATAGTGAGGACGGTGAACATAGTTTAAAGGTCATACTTCCTGGACCAAGATCGGGGATAAGGGGCCACAAGGGTTAATGACTCTGGGGATGGGCCCAAGGAGAAATGACTAGCCATCTCTATGTAACCTATAAGGATGAGAGTCAATCCATACGTAGTTCTTGAAGCACGTTGTGGTCAAAGACTGACACTGATAGGGAGAATCCTCTTAGGAGAGGAAGCTGACACATCCCAATATTAACATAGGGCAAGCTAAAATTGTTCAGGGTACAAATTTAGTTTAATGTCATGAATTGAGGACATGGATACCCTAGAATAAAATGTGTGGTACGGTACATACCCCGACGTGAATGAGGACCATAAGAGTCCATGCCACACCACACAATCTCGGGAGAATCCCAATGGTCAAGGGATTGAATGTGAAAATGGGGCTTAGCCCAAGACGGGTTGTCGAGGTCTTTCTACATATCCCATGAGGATGGGAATCAAGAAATACATAGTTTTGATAGTGTAGTTTAACGTCATATGGGATGAAGAAAGGCATGTGTGGCATGGTTTCACTAGTACACGTCCTACCAGAACAATTAATCCCACGTGAGTCTTGCTCAATGTGGGAAACAAGGAGTAGTGATGGGACTTCGCTAGCATAGTAAGGTACATGTCAGGGGTGATGGGATTCGAGGTTAATGGAATCGTAATGATGTTGTCCTGCCTATATAGTGCACCTAGATGACCGAAGGGGTAAACCCGAGTATGTTGGAATTCCACATGGACATAAGGGAGAGGAAATGTGTGAATAATGATGCTCGAGTTCTGTATCACAATAATGGTGATGTGAAGATAGGGGATAACTATTGACCATGTTCAAAACATGGTATTTGTTCTACATTATCCTAGAATGGGGGCAGACAAATGAGGGTCGACCACTGACAATGTTTGAAACACGAGTCCTCTCATGAATGTCGTCTGAGGTCCTCAGAGACGTTGGCCCAAGACAGTAGGTAAGCTAGTGTGCATGAGACCAAGCCGTAAAGGGGGTTCCTTTTGACAAGGAAGAGGATGAGGATCCAAATGACGGGTTCACAAATCTTGGACATGGAATGAGGGAATTTCCCTATTAAAATTCCACACCTCGGGCACTACCACAATGCATCTGAGTACAACAACAAGACATATCAAATTGAGGGATTTGAGTCCCCCTCCAAGGACAAGGGTCTTGAGATTGCATGCATCCCAAATTACTGGTTATAGGATGGGCTATTAGGGGGAGATTGATTTAATGGAGTGGGAACAGGGTGGTGAAGTAGCCAAACCCAATGCGTAGTTCCCATAGAGAGATCTTAGTTTAGGGTAATATAACATGGAACAAGTTGGGAAAAGACATGGGAGGAACATGGTATGGCTATTTAAAAACCTGATGTGAATGAGAACCCATGATGTACTCACCACACCACATGTCCCAAAAGTGGTTGGGCTTATAGGCCAAAAGAGAGAGGAAATGATTTCAGATTCTTGGGGATGGACCTAAGGAAAATATGTTTGGGCATTCCTACATATCTCATAAGGATGAGAATCCAGACATACGTAGTTCGGGAAGATCTCGTGCACTTTAACATCTTGCATCAAGGATGTAGAGTGATATTAGTTTATGGTCATAGAACTCTGATTAGAGATGGTAGAGAATGCGGGAGACACATGGTGAAGTAATTATGAAACCCAACATGAATTAGGACCTGAAGTCCATATCATCATGTGTTACTTGGGGAGGTTTTAGGTCGACGGACCAAAAAAAAAGTTAGGTTGGACCCGAGGAACAATACATAAGTGTTACTATGAATCCCATGAGAATGAGAATGAAGCCAAATGTAGTTATAGGGATGGAATGGTAAGATACTGATGCTAAAGATAATAAGGTTTGGTAGGTATGCCCTTGCACCAAAAGAAGCGACATTTGATAGGTCTTGATTGTCCTTTATGATGAATGAGTGTGGTTTTTTTGTGGAGCGATAGACCTAGGATAGAAAGTTCATGCATCGCCACAAGAATCATGTTGTGTGCAGGTGTTGAAAAATGTTATGGTGTGTGACCGATACCAAACATTATGTCTCCTTGAATGAGGACACCATGATGGAGTACTATTTTTCATCATTCATCCAGGATGATAATGTCACAGTTTAGGGTCATGTGATGGGACCAACCATGCATTTTAACGTCATGCAGTATAGACGAAACAATTTAAATTCATGTGGGACTATGGAAGCATAGATTAAAGTCATATGGATCAGTCATATACATGAAATATGTGGTTAAATTGGTAATGTTCATAGAATGATAAAGCATACCCATTGTGAATGAGGACAGAATTTCATATGACACCACGTGTAATTCCAAGAAAGAAATATCTGGCCGAGGGGTACAGAAAAGGTTAAAGAATATGTGGTAGGAGTGACTAGCTCTCAATTGAGCTGGCAACAAAGATGGTATGTATGAGCATTCCTATGTATCCCATGAGGATAGGAATCAATCCATACATAGTTCTAAAAGGGACAGTTTAATGTCATATAGTACAAAGGACATGAGGTCGGATGGACTAGTTCCTTGAAGGGGAGTACATGATGCAGAAATTGTAAAACTGATGTGAATGAAGGAATAATCCCATACATGCCACATCACACAATCCTATAATATATGGGTCATAAAAGTCATAACAGAAGAAAAAATTAGTGAAACTCAAGATGGACCTAAAGATGGGATGTTTGGGATTTTCTACGTATCCCATGGGAGTGGTAATCAATCCATGCGTAGTTCTAAAAGAGATCTTAGTTTAAGGTCTTAGATCTCAGACCATGGATAAGTGGAATACTTCTAAGTAAACACTGACCTTAATCCGATTTTTTATTCCACGCGAGTCAAACTCAGTGTGGGAAACAGGGGTGGAAGAGGTTTTTTCAATACCTGGAATACACGCCAAAGGGAAGTTGGTGTGGAGCCCCAAATGACACCTTATCACGGCTTCATCCTCCTAATGTGAAAATGTGCACCAAGGGATAGTACCGGGAGGGTTGAAATTCCACTTGGTCACAATGGGGTGGAAAATGATGTGAATTGTGTAACCGAAATTTAATGCTTGAAGGGGTTGGCATGATGGTGGAGGATAATTTTTGACCGTTTTTGAAACACAGAATCCATATTGTGTGACCTGAAATGGGAACAAAAAATGAGTGTCGACCGCTAACCATAATCACAACATAGGACTTGTATCAATTTTTTGCCGGAAACCCTCACGGACGTTGGCCCGAAATGGTAGTAGAACCCTTATGCCTAGAATCCATTCCATTTGGGGGTCCCTCAGATGTGAAAGATAATGGGAGCCCAAATGAAGGGGAACACGAAGCCTAAAAATGGGTGAAAGCATGTACAGGAAAAATCTGACACTCCATGCTCTAGACTAGAGTACTCATGGGCCCATTGGTGAATCTCCAAAGAAGGTTGAGGTACCCAACTTAAGGGCAGATGACTCAAAGAGATGAGAGTAGGTAAAGGGAGACAAGGCTACTGATGAGAAAGAGGTATGTGGTGTGGTTGTTATAAATCTGATGTGGATGGGGACATAATCCCATACTACATCATATACCCCTCTCCTGGAAGAATGTTGGCCAAGGGGCCAAAATGATAGAGAAGTTTCTAAGAGATGGGGTTGGACCCGAAGACTAAGTGTTCATGTGGTCCTACGTATCCCATGAGGATGGGAATCAAGCTGTACATAGTTATAGAAGAAGGGTTATGTGGATTTTATCATCATGAAACAAGGACATAAATAAAGGAATGATACCCCAATAAGGGATGTGTATGGAATGGCGAGTAACCTGACATAATCTCATACCAAAATATAAAACCCTAATTGAGAACTTGGTCTAGGGGCCCAAAAAGGCCGAGGGACCTGAGGCTGGGCCACTGACAGAATGTCACGGCCCACATGCAGTTTAACATCTTGCAGTGAAGAAAATGGTGATCTTTGTTTAAGGTCATAGAGCTTGGACAACATATTCTTAGTTTAATGTCATATGCATGGGACAGAGAGGTAAAATCCCCATGCCTATGGAAGACCACAAAGTGGAAATGATGATAGGGGACAACTGTTGACCAGGTTCGCAACAAAGTATTCACCCTTGTGTGACCAGAATTTGGGGAAAAATTGAGCGTCAACCGTTGACCATATTCACAACATGGGACTTGTATCAATTTGTCGCTCGCAATCCTTGAGTACATTAGCCCGTAATGGTTGGAGATCCCTTGGTCTGAGAATCCATGCCATATGGGGGTCCTTTTGGATATATAATGTCATGGAAGCCCAAATAATGGGGCTTATGAAGCATGGCAGGGTTGGTTCTCATGAGACGGAAGATAAATGAAGAGAGAGATGTCTCAAGGGGATATGTGTGGCATGGAAAAATTTCCCAACGTGAATAAGGACATGAGTCCATACCACATTTTACAATCCCAAATGAGAACACGGGCTAGGGGGCCAAAGAGGTCGAGGTACCTATGGCTGGTCACCCCAGCCAACTATTTCCATATGGCCTCTCATGTGGGAATTTCCTCAACATAGCTTCTAATCCCACATGAGCAATGCTCAGTGTGGGAAACAAGGATTAGGACTAGGCTCTCCCAATCACATAAGGGTCTAACAGCTGGAATTACACTCTTGCTCAAGGAAGACCGAGGTTTTGAGGGACGGTGGGGTAGAATGAACCACTACACTCTATGTTTGGGACATATGAGGGTGGTGAAAACAATAAAGGATAGATGTTGACCAGGTTCAAAACACAACATCCACATCATGTAACAAAGTACGGTCATGATGAACTCGGGGTGAATGAGGGAAAAATCCAACGCCACACCATGTGTTTTGTCCCAATGAGAGGTCCCAAAGTTTGGGGCTGGCCTTATGGACGAAATTTTTGGGCCGTAATACATATCCCATGAGGATGGGAATCAATCCATACATAGTTCAGAAAGGTTCGTACAGTTTAATGTCATGCGACAAAGATGTTGGAGGATTAGAAGAATAAGGAGGGGCACATGGAACGACCTCCGTAATCTTTCCACAAGTGGGGAAAAAGAAACATAGGTTGTATCACATGAGATCCTCCAATGGAACTACACCCTGGAGGGGCGGCCTAATGAGAAGAGTATGGGGCTGGACTCAGTATGAGGCCTCTGATCTTTCCTACGTATCCCTTGAGGGTAGGAATCAAGCCATACGTTGTTCTAAAATGTGGTTTTTAACATCTTGCAGGACGACACATAGTTTAATGTCATGGAGGAAATTTCACCATTTAAGGCCATGTAGGACCAGATAGTTTAAGGTCATGTTGGATCGGACATTTTAAGGTCATGTAGGAACCTGATGCAGTTTCGGGTCATGTGGGACCATTATGCAGTTTTGATTCATATAGGACCATACCGTTTAAGGTCATGTAGGATTGTAATGAGCAGTTTAATGTCATGATGGATGAAGATGAATAGTTTAACATCATGCAGGACAGTGGTGAATAGTTTAACATTATGAAGGATGATGGTCCGGTTTTAAGTCATGTAGGACAATAATGAGTAGTTTAACGTCATGACAGATGACGATGATCAGTTTAACATCATGCAGGATGATGGTGAACTGTTTAACATCTTGCAGGATAATTATGAATAGTTTAACGTAATGTAGGATGATAGTGAATTGTTTAATGTCATGCAAGACGATGATGTGTTTTAATGTTATGTAGGATGATAATGAGTATTTTAATTTCATACAAGATGATGGTGAACATTTTAACATCATGTAGGAGGATGATGCATTTTAATGTCATGAAGGATGATGATGCAGTTTAATCTCATGCTGAACGATAATGAGTAGTTTAATGTCATGATAGATGAAGATGAAATATTTAACATCATGAAGGACGACAATGAATAGTTTAATGTCATGTAGGACGATGATGTAGTTTAATGTCATGTAGGATGATAATGAGCAGTTTAACATCATGATGCATGATCATGCAGTTTAATGTCATACAGGATGAAGATGATAAGTTTAACATCATGTAGGATGATGATTCTATTTAATGTCATGCATGACGATAATGAGTTGTTTAAAGTCATGCAGGACGATAATGATCCGTTTAACGTCATCACAGAAAATGATGCAGTTTAATGTCATGCGAGATGAAGATAAACAGTTTAATGTCATGTAGGATGATGGTGAACAGTTTAATGTCATGCAGGATGATGGTGTAGTTTAAAGTCATGTAGGATGATAATGAGCAGTTTAACATCATGATTGACGAAGATGGACAGCTTAACGTCATGCAGGACGATGGTGAATAGTTTAACGTCATGAAGGATGAAGATTTTATAGTTTAACGTAATGTAAGAAGATGGTGACAGATTAATTTCATGCAATACAATGATGGGATTTAATTTTATGCAGGACGATAACGAGCTGTTAACGTCATGTGGGATGATGGTGAAAATTTTAACATCATGTAGGAAGATGATGGAGTTTAATTTCATGCATGATGATGATGTAGTTTAAAGTCATCTAGGATGATAATGAGCAGTTTAATGTCATGACGGACAAAGATGAATAGTTCAACATCATGCAAGATGATGGTGAACTATTTAATGTCATACAGGACGATGATGCAGTTTAATTTCATGAAGGATGATAATGACTAGTTTAATGTCATGACGAACGATAACGTAGTTTAACATCATTGAGGATGATGATGAGTAATTTAATCTCATGTAGGATGATGATGCAATTTAATGTCATTCGGGACAATAATGAGCAGTTTAAAATCATGCAGGATGATATTGATTAGTTTAATGTCATGACAGACGATGATGCAGTTTAACGTCATGTGGGATAATGATGAGCAATTTAACTTCATGTAGGACAAAGATGTCTGTGTCACTCAACCATATTAGTACACATCCTACCAAAACTACTAATCCCATATGATTCATTCTCGGTGTGGGAAACAAGAAGTAATGATGAGATTTTCCTAACATATGGAAGCACACAAAAAGGGGAATATAGATGTCAGGCTAGAAATATCCCAGTGACATTGGAACGCTTATTTGACGTGAAAAGATGCATAGAAGGGTAACACCAAGGGTGTTGAAGTTCCGCCTAAACATAGAGAGGTTTAAAAAAAGGTGTGAATCATAGATTTCGATATCCGGGTCATAATGATGTTGGTGCAACGATGGAGGATAGCTATTGACTATGTTTAAAACACATCACCCATATCGTGTTACATGGAATGAGGATAGATAAATGACAGTTGACCGCTGGCCATGTTCAAAACACGTGACCTGTCACAAAATGTCATCCTATGTTTTCTGTGGTGTTGAACCTGGACAGTAGGCTAGCAATAGATCGATCATCCATACTGTTAGGAAATCCCTTCAAACAAAAAAGAAGGTGTGTATCCAAATAAAGGGACTCTACGAATCCTGGAGATGGATTGGTATTATGTTCATTTGGAGTCCAAAATTATGGGTTCTACACCACAACGCATCAGAGCATGTCAGTGGGAAGACGTAGTGGGACATAGAGTAACATACCCTCTCATTGAAAATAGTTTAAGGTCTTATTTCATGTACTAAAGGATCTTAGTTTAAGGTCATAGAGTTTGGACCTGGTGTATAGTTTAATGTCATGTAACTAGGACGAGTGATGGATGGAGTTTTGGGTCACATAGCTTTGACCATGATTACTCTAGTTTTAGGTCTCATAGCTTTGAACATGGTTTCTGTAGTTTTAGGTCACATATCTTTGACCAAAATGTTTTATAGTTTTTGTCAAGTGACCACGATGTTATGTCGTAGTTTAACGTTATGCGACCAAGACAATGGTTTTTATGCAGTTTAACATCATGAAACTAGGACATGAAACCACACAGATTGTGTTGGTAGAGGTATGGTCATCTCTACCCCATTATGGTGGGTTGGGACGAGGGGTGAATCTATTTTATGGGATTTCCATAAAATTCCTCGATTGTATGCATGAATGTTCTCTGTGTGTGAGATAGGATACCTCACAGCGAGCCTTCCACAATATTATGTCAAGGACATAGAGAGGACCTCTGTGGTTGATGCAATGTGGTAGTTGGGATGACCCAGAGTGTCGTAAGGGTGGTAGGGATGAAACAATTACCTCAATCTAGAGGGGCGATGAAGCTAAGATCATTTGTACGATGGGGTGATGGAGCCCAAAAGGAGTGGAAGCCTAGAACGTCAGTACGAAGAGGCGATTGAGCTCAGAAGACATGGAAGCCTAGATTGTTAGTACAATGATGGTGATGGAGCTTAGAAAGTGTGGAATCTTGGACGTCGGTATGATGGAGGCGATTTGAGCCCGGATGTCATGGAAGCCTGAAGCATTGGTATGATGGGGGTGATGGAGCCTGAAAGGCATGCAAGGATGGACATCGGTACGATGGGGGCGATGGAGCATGAAATGTGTGGAAGCCTGGAGTGTTGGTATGATGGGGGTGATGGAGCCCAGAAGGCGTGGAAGCCTGGATGTCGATATGGTGGGGGTGATGGAGCATGGATGTTGTGGGTGCCTGGAGCATCGGTACGATGGGGGCGTTGGAACCTGGAAAGGGAGAAATCCTAGAACGGCGGTACGATGGGGAAATGGATCCCAGAAGGCGTGGAAGCCTGGATCATCAATAAGATGTGGGCGATGGAGCTCAGAAAGTGTGGAAGCCTAGATGTCGGTATGATAGGGGCAATTTGAGCCCAAAAGGAGTGGAATCCTGAAGCGTTAGTATAACGGGGGCGATAGAGCACAGAAGGCATGGAGCCTTTAGCTTCAGCACGACAAGGGTGATAGAGCCCATAAGGCATGGAAGCCAAGATGTTGGTATGATGGGGATGATGGAGCATGGAAGGAGTGGAAGCCTAGAGCATTGTTACCATGGGGGTGATGGAGCCTGAGAGGCCTGGAAGCCTGGAATGTCGGTATGACAGGGTGATGTAGCCTAGAAGGCTTGGAAGCTTGGATCGTCTGTACGATGAGGGCGATGGAGCCCAGAAGTCATGGAAGACTGGACATCGGTACGATGGGGGAAATTTGAGCCTGGAAGGCATGGAAGCCTAAAGCATCCGTACGATAGGGGTGATGGAGCCCGGAAGTCTTGGAAGCCTGGAAGCTGGTATGGCGGGGGTGATGGAGCACCGAAGCTGTGGAAGCTTGGAGTGTTGGTATGATGGGGGAGATAAAGCCTAGAAGGCATGGAATCCTAGATTTTAGTACGATGGGGGCGATAGAGCACAGAAGGCATGGAATCCTAGAGCGTCGATACGATAGGGGCAATGAATCCCAGAAAGAGTGGAAGCCCGGAAAGTCGGTACGACCGGGCGATGGAGCCCATAAGGCATGGAATCCTGGATCGTTGGTAAGACTATGGCGATGGATCCTGGAACGCTTGGATGCCCGGAGCATTGGTACGATGGGGGCGATGGATCCCGGATGGCGTGGAAGCCTATATATCCGTACGACAGGGGTGATGGAGCTCGAAAGGCATGGAAGCTAAATGGTAGAATTGTAGGGAAGACCTTCGCGGCGGCTGATGATGATGACATGGATTAACCTCATGCTGATTATAGTAGTGTGTTGAGGATCTCTATTATAGCTAATGATAGCGACGATGATGAATTTCTTTCCCAGTGATAGATGTGCATGGATGACCTCCAGAATGGCTATTGGTGCTATTGGAGATGCGCCATTGGATTGGGGGTGGTTTCCCCTAGTGTACCCTATGAGGGTAGCGATGCTGGCGAGGATCTGATGAAGTAAGGGGGAGGGTGCCCCCTACGTGGCCTCTTAATGAGGTAGTTTTCCTGAGGATCTGAAGGAGTCGGGGGCCGATGCCCCCTGTGTGGCCACTTAAAGTGGCAGAGTCGGCGAGGAGATTATGGAGTCAGGAGGCGGATGCCACCTATGCGGCCTCTTTAGGCGGCGGAGTCAATGAGAAGTTGACAGAATTGGGGTAGGATGCCCCCTGCGTGGCCTCTTAAGGAGGTGGAGTCGGTGAGGAGCTGATGGAGTCGGGTGGAGAATTCCAACTGCGTGACCTCTTGAGGCAGCGGGGTAGGCAAGGAGCTGATGGAGTCGGGTGGCGGATGCCACCTGCGCGACCTCTTGAGGTGGCGGGGTCGACAAGAAGTCGATGGAGTCGAGTGGCGGATGCCACCTGTGTGGCCTCTTGAGGTGGCGGGGTCAGTGAGGAGCCGATAGAGTTGGGTGGCGGATGCCACCTGCTTGACCCATTGAGATGGCGGGGTCGGCAAGAAGTCGATGGAGTCGAGTGGTGGATGCCACCTGTGTGGCCTCTTGAGGTGGCGGGGTCAGTGAGGAGCCGATAGAGTCTGGTGGTGGATGCCGCCTGTGCAGCCTCTTGAGGTGGCGAGGTCGGCGAGAAGCCGATGGAGTCAGGTGGAGGATTCCTCATGCGCCGCCTCTTGAGGCGGTGGGGTTGGCGAGGAGACCACGGAGTTGGGTGGAAAATGCCACTTGCCCAGCCTCTTGAGGCGGCAGGGTCAGCGAGGAGCCGATGGAGTTCAGTGGGGATGCCACCTGCGCGACCTCTTGAGGCGGCCGGGTTGGTGAGGTTCCTATGGAGTCGGGTGGTAGATTCCGCCTGCATGGCCTCTTAAGGTAGAAGGGTCGGCGAGGAGCCGATGAAGTTGGGAGAGGATTCCCACTGTGTGGCCTCTTTAAGCGGAGTAGTCGTCGATGAGTCGATTTTTTCGGGGGCAGATGCCCCCTACGCAGCCTCTTGAGGAGGCAGGGTCAGTGAGGAGCTAATAGAGTTGGGTGTAGGATGCCACCTACGGGGCCTCTTGAGGCGGCGAGGTCAGTGAGGAGTCGATAGATTCAGGGGTTGGATGCCACCTGCACAGCCTCTTGAGGTGGCGGGTTCAGCGAGGATTCGATGGATTTGAGTCGCAGATTCCACCTGTGCAGCCTGTTGAGGGGGTGAGGTCTGCAAGGATCCGATGGAGTTGGGTGGCGGATGCTACCTACGCGGCCTCTTGAGGCGGCGGGGTCCGCAAAGAGGTGATGGATTCGGGTGGCGGATGCCACCTATGTGTCCTCTTGAGGTGGTGGGGTTAGTGAGGAGCTGATGGAGTCGGGGGAGGATGCCCCCTGCGTGGCCTCTTTAGGCGGCGAAATCAAAAATGAGTTGATGGAGTCGGGGGTGGACGCCCCCTACACAGCCTTTTGAGTCGGTGAGGTTGATGAGGAGCTGATGGAGTAGGGTAGAGGATTCCACCTGCGTGGCCTCTTGAGGCGGTGGGATCAATAAGGAGTCGATGGAGTCAGGGGAGGATGCCCCATGTGCACCTCTTTAGGCGGCACAGTCAACGAGTAGCTGATGGAGTCGGGGAAGATTCCCCCTGCATAGCCTTTTGAGTCGGCGGGGTCAGCGAGGAGGCAATGGAGTCGGGTGGAAGATGCCACATGTGCTGCCTCTTGAGGTGGTGAGGTTGGCGAGGAACCGATGGAGTCGGGTGGTGGATGCCACCTGCACAACCTCTTGAGGGGGAAGGGTCAGCGAGTAGACAATGGATTCGGGTGTAAGATGCCACCTACGCGACCTCTTGAGGTGCCGGGGTTGGCAAGGAGCCTATGGAGTTTGGTGGCGGATGCCACATGCGTGGCCTCTTGAGACGGCGGGGTTGGCGAGGAGCTGATGGAGTTGGGGAAGGATTCCCACTGTGTGGCCTCTTTCGACGGTAGAGTCAGCGAGTAGCTGATGGAGTTGGGTGCGGATGCCCCCTACACATTCTCTTTATGCAGTATGGTCAATGAGGATCCAATGGAGTCGAGTGGTGAATTCCACCTGTGTGGCCTCTTGAGGCGACGGGGCCGGCGAGGAGCTGATAGATTTGGGTGGCGGATGCCACCTGCATGGCCTCTTGAGGCGGCAGGGTCTGCGAGGAGCCGATGGAGTTGGGTGGAAGATGCCACCTGCACGGCCTGTTGAGGCGGCGGAGTCTGCGAGGAGCTGATGGAGTCGGGTGGTGGATGCTACCTACGTGGCCTCTTGAGTCGGCGGGGTCTGAAAGGAGCTGATGGAGTCGGGTGGCAGATGCCACCTGCGTGGCCTCTTGAGGCCGCGGGGTTAGTGAGGAGTCGATGGAGTCAGGTTAGGATTCCCCATGTGCGGCCTATTTAGGTGGCAGATTCAGCAATGAGCTGATGGATTCAGGGGAGGACACCCCCTCGGCAGCCTCTTGAGGTGGTGAGGTCGGCGAGGAGCAGATGGTGTAGGGTAGAGGATATCACCTGCGTGGCCTCTAGAGGCGGCGAGGTCGGCGAGGAGCCGATGGAGTTGGGAAATGATTCCCCTGTGTAACTCCCTGACCCCAGAAGCAAGAGTCACTGTATTATTATGTATCATTGGAATTATCACAAAAGATCAAGTCTCGAAAGACCAATTAGTTTAGTAGCCTTGGAAGTACTAGATACATTCATAAGGTTTACATTAGATCATAAAATGGAAAACTACAACAACATTGTTTCCATATACAACAATGAGATCTCATACTATATCCCTATAGGTCATTCATAATATACTTATTTTCATCCTAGGAAAAATAAAACATATAAAGGGGTGAGCTCAGATGTTCAGTAAGTATAACAATATAGCGGAAACTTTCATAAATAAGCATAAACATTTAAGGAAATGTATATAACTAAAAAAATGCCCTTTCAACAAAAACAGCATCATAATATGGAAAATATAAATCAAAATAATTCCATTTACTTACTCACATGGATATTCTAGTAGTCAAATAATCACATGCAATATCAATAGCCACTTTCATAATGATGGAATGCATAATGCCAGACTTCTTAACCACATAGTCAAGGCCTTGTGCCAGGACTACAAATAAGATTTTGTCAAGGCCTTGTAACAAGACACTAGTTTGTCTCATAATACCTACTGATGCATCGAGGAGATATAGTAGGCTCCACCCGTCACTTACTAGGTTCAATGCATTCCTCATATGAAATGTTTGAAACATAACATAAACATTTGTATAAAAACTTGAATATGAAATGTCAATACTTTATCCAAAAACCATGAATGGTATAAAAATAGCACATCCATAGTCAAACATAACTCATTCAATACAATATAGAAGATTTTATTGTAATAGAATAACCTCAATAGAGAATAATGAAGGATATTAACATAGATGAAAATAATCATCAAAACTATTTGAAAGAAATATCCCCCTTTTTTCTTGAAATCATTTAAAAGTCACACTATTTTTAAAGAAGCCATTTAAAAATAGTTTTTTGAATCAAATTGTCCCATACCACTTTGAAAATTTTAAAAGGAATTTTAATTTTAAAACATTAATGTTTATATAAATAAATCCTTAAAACCATTTCTGAAACATGGACATTAATGAGAAAAGATTTAGAAGACTAAATTTTTGTAACATTTAAAATGATATTTTAGTTAGTGTTCTTAACCAAATGTGAGAAGCATGAATACAAATAATTGTGGTAATAAATACATTTTAATACCTTGAGAATAAAGTATTTCATGATATACTTTTTCAAAGATAGTATATACACCATATAAAAGTGAATTGGTGCATAACAACAAAGAAGTCTCAAAGGAATGTAAATTGAGACGGATTCCCTTATAAAGACACTATACTTAGGTATAGGATAAATAAATGACATAATTATGTGTGAAAAATATAAATACACTAAATATGATTGGATATTTATTGTAAATCAATCAGAGGACATTCACACATATTCTTGTAAAAACAACACCAATGACTTGGATGTTTAACTCAATGAATGGAAATTGAGTTAAGATCAAGTTTATATGAATCACATGAGAAATTATCAATGGAGTTATTATGTGTATCAAATGTATATCCACACATAGAGTAGTGAAAATTACTATATAAATAATAAATAGTGATTACACACATAATCTTGGAGTAAAATAATCAATGAAGTATGCATAAAGCCCACTGAGTGGAAATTAAAATTTGAAATTCCCTTAACGATTTGGTAACTTATGAAAAATACAACCCATGAAAGAAGGATCATACAATAAAGATTTAAATACTCATAAATTAAATTATAATACACCAATAATACAGTCATGGACAGTACATATGCCACACAAAAGTAAATAGTGGCCAATATAGAATGAATCTCACGGGAATAAAAAAGTGAGATGAAAAACCCTTAACTCATTGTCATCAATAGAGTCGTATGACCAAAAGTTAATAACCAAAAAATGAATCACAGAATACCATGAATATAAATATAATCATGATAATATATATCAAATGGCAACACACAATACACCACAAGCAATAAATAAGTGGCGAGCAATGGAAATCTCACTGAATTAAATGTGAGATAAGAGACCCCTTAATTTGTACTTTTCCTTGGTTGATGGTAAGTTAACAACCTCTATAATGGTGAAATAATTGTTATAAAATTATACAATAATCATATACATTAATATGATATCATATATGATCTTTTAATATTTCATTGTTTATAATATTTTAGTATTATCGTCGTTTCTGGTGTTAACTAATTCATTTTCCTTTATATGATTTGTTTCATAAGTTTGTTTGTTATGAAAAGGATGTATATTATTCATATTGAGAATTATATTAAGTCTTTAAATTTTATTTTTAATCATCTAATGAAAATTATTCTTGAATGGATTATGATGGGGAATGAATCTCATCGCGTTCGTGGAGACGGTAATTCGTACATATGCACGAGCGACAATATCATTATTTTGTAAATAAAATAATATATAATTGGATGTTATATCATATATAAAGAATAATTATCATGTTATATTTATTATTTACATCAATTACACATCATTATTATACCCATGCAAATAATAATGTATTGAATGACAATTACACCACGACGTGGAGACGGTAAGCAGTACGTACTCACATATGGTGACATGTCATTCAAAGGATGGATAGAATAATGAATATGGTTGTAACATAATTATAATGAAATTAAATTTTATATAAGATACTGGAGTTAATATTTTATAATGTAAACAACAAAGAAAGATGAAGTGGAAGAAGAAAAGAACTTGAAAGAGGTGATGAAATATTTACCTCTTCTTCGGGTTCTTCCATTTGATTTGATCAAAAAGGCTCCTTAGGATTTATTTCAGACTAAAGGATGGCCTCTATGATGAAGGAAGGAAAGTTGAGAGGGTATTTTGGCAGATGTTGGCTGAGAAAAAAGGCTTTGAAGGTGTGAATTTGAGGGAAGGGGGAGTTCCCTTTTATAAGAGGGGTGATCGGCACCTTAGGAAAAGCTAGAAATATTATTTTATAATAAATTCATTTTCGGTTTATAATGGCTCTAAAGTGAATTATTTAGAGGATATGGTGGATATGGGTCTAAAAACACTCAACCAATAGGTTTTAGACAAGTTTGGGTCACTATATTAACCACATCTTTTTTATTTAACTCTTAGTTAAATAGTTTGACATTTATCATGTCTCTTTCTATTTTTATATTATATGGTTAATAAACATACTATATACTTCCAAGAGCACCCCAAGTGGTTCATTAATGATACACCTATCATTATATATGTCTTTTGGCCTAAACATAGATTTTTATTAATAGAATATCAATTAGTAATATAATATTTATTTTAAAAACCCTTTTATGTCAATTTTGACACTATTTGGTATTTTTTTTTCTAAATTCATAAGAGCGTTATTACCTCTAAAACGATTCATCTAACCAACCCTAATATGTCATATTAACCTATAAAAGTAGTGTAACTCATAAAAAGCCTCAAATTACATTTATTTGGATATTTATAATATCGATTATTTTAATATTTCATCCATTAGGTAATTACTGCATCATCATTGTGTCATAAATAAATTAAATTATTTAAAGTCTAAAAAATATAAATAAAATACCATTATGTAGGAAATATTTTTATATTTCTAATTAATATTTATAGTCTAATTTATCTTATGTTTAACCCCATATTAAAAAAAGTTTAGTTATTAAACGTTGATTTTAACTCTTTTAACTCTTCTTTGAATTAAATAATAATAAATGTCCTAATCTAATCCAAGTGGACCAAATAGGTTCATATTTTATTCCTAAGATTGGTTTTGGTCGAATTATACTTATACAATAGAATTAGGACATGTGTTAGGGTAATAATAATATGATTTTTACCTTTAATTACCCTATTTACTATTAACTGTGGTAAATAAAAGTTAAAAGATACTATTCAAAAAAATATATTTTTATCTTATTGAACCACATTTTACTCCTTGATGTTAACTGTTTCTCTTTTATTTTCAAAATTTAACTCACATAAGTGGTAAAATTAAATTTTGTGTAAATTTGCAAATGCTCTTAAGAGGTGGGTAAATGACGGTGAAAAGTTCAATAAACTTTTATATATCTAATATTATTACAAAATGACTCCAATGAATTACATTGAACATATATAGGTATTATGTATCTCTTTTGACCTAAAATATATTTAAATAAAAAAACTAATTATATAAATAAAAATTCGGTTTTATACTATAACTCATGGTTTTTCACTATTCATCAAAAATTGAAAGTTTTCAGAAAAATACCAAAAATTCACCCTAAGCTAATTTCAATATTCTGAATCCGAAAATGAAGTCCATTTTGAAAGATAAAATTTATAAAATTTCAAAAAGGGGTATTACTATTCATAACGGTTAGTTTGATTGGTCGTAGTGTGTTAGAATCTCGATGTTGCGTACAATGCAGGTTATTACATTATACAAAGGGAAACGTACCGTAGAAGCTTGAGGTGTTACATTCTTCCACCCTTTTGGAAATTGTGTCCTCGCAATTTTTAAAATTGGTCTTGGTAACATAATTGAAAGTCCCACATTGAAAAAATATTCAATAAAACAATCATTTTAAAAGAAATAAAGAGAAGTACAAAGGTCACACGAGATAACCCACACTAGGATTCCTTGTAGGAAAACATGGATATGGAAGATAAAATAAGTGTCAAGTTCTGATGGAGAGGGATAGGAAACATGGTCACGAGAAAGTTAACAACAACAAAACCACAAACTTCTGATGGGACAAACGGTCTTTAGTTTCCCAGTAGGAAAAGTAAATAGAAAACGTTTTTTAAGTTACATTTCATAAAGATGAGGAATTTATTTATGAGATTGACTAAGAACATAAAAATATATATTTAATTTTTAAGTAGAGTTTCATTCTTTAATAAATTTCTACCACTAACTGATTTTTTTCAAATGATGAGTATTCAAGATGACTTGGTCACACTGGAAGAGCTAGAATCAACTTCTAGATAATCACATGATCCACAAAGGATAAACTATATATTTACCTTGTCTTTAGAGATTAATTAAAACCAAAAAAGTTAGTACAAGATTATATGATCCCCCAAAAGGATATTCCTTTAGAGAAAGAAACATTAATCTTAATTTCTAAAATTAAACCAACAATACCCCAAAGTTAAATAAATACCATTCAATAAACAATTTTCCTTAAAATCCTTCAATAAAATCCAAAATAATATTGAAACCCAAAACATAGAAGAATTTGGTTATGTAGTCTTCCACGTTAAATTGTATCTCTAAATGACATAGACTACTCTTAAAGTTACATACTTAAAAGTAATTAACCTAATTACATATTCTCTATTATAGGTTAATCATTTCCATAAATAACCCAAATCACTATAAATCCACAATAAAAACATTGATAAAAATCCACCATTACTCCTCAAATGAAATCCCATAGTATTCTATTTTCCTTAGGCATATAGTGTTCCCAATAGAGCGAACGTCTTCAAAAATAACATGTATCACTTAATCACCAAATCATTTTCCTATACTAAGGGTATTCATTTGATAAGACATAAGATCCAAAATCAACTTATTATTGATCAATAAAATAATTTAACTAAAAATAATTAGTCACACTAACCAGGGACTTCACGTAGTCCAATGGTAGGCGATACATCCCAATCACACTCTTGTTGTAGGTTCGATTCCCATAGCTTTTTCCGACGCGATGGGTTGTCACACGGTCTGTGTGTTTTCCTTTTTCAAAAACTATATTTTATAACATTACCAAATTGAGATAAATTCCTCAAAATAACCATAACATAATTTAACCACAAATGTATATCATACCTTGAATTTTCATCCCAAAATATAATAACTTTGAATTGCCTCAAACCCAATGATCATATAAAACCGAATGGTTATTTATACCTCTATCCACAAGAGAAAAGATAATTCATCCTCAAATATCATTTTCACATGACAAACTGCAGGGTTACAAATACAAGAGAAAATTATTCCAAAGTAATCTCATAAACAAGGATCACTAATACTTTTAAACATTTCTCCAACCATTTTTTCCACATAGATTCTTCTTTGACCAAGAAAATATCCTATAGAATAGGGAATTCACTCGGGTAATGGACAAGTCCCCTACATTTATGGTAAATGATTGTAAATATATTCTTGGGACCATTTTTATTTTCATCGATAGTACTCTTCATTTTTTTCCTCGGTAATTCTTTACATTATGTCCTTTTTTCCCACACGTAAAGCATTTCTTTGTTCCATTGAGTAAATTTCATGGGTGTCTCCTTCCACATTTCCTGCATGATGGAAATTGAGGATTCTTTTCTCCATGGTCTCCACTTCTGGAGCTCTTGTCATTCATCACCTTTTTTTTGAGTTCATGAGTTGGTTAATATATATGTTGTTGATCATATTTTTGGAAAACTGAGTTGGAATGAACACGATATCTTTTACACCTATCAACATTCCATTTTTTTGCTCATTTCCACCACTGTTCCCACCTTTTACATCATGCTCAAATTTAATATGACTTCCATGGAATCCATCCATTGAATAAAACTAGAAATCATTGTGTGAGTAATAGTAGTCATAAAATCATTTAGAGAATATCATGACATCATATTTTCAATTTGAAACACCTTAGGATTAACCATGGTCATTTATTCTCATCATATATTAAAATCATTAAAATTATTTTGTAAATAAAATGTAAATTATCCTATGTATATCCCTCGGGAGTGTCATAACCAAGAGTGCAGCACGACCCATTGTTGTGCACCAGTTCCCGTTCGATTCTAGCTCAAAGCGGTGTTTTCAGGTTTTACCCCTAGGTACATCTGTGCCAGAGCCGGCTCTACCTGTTCGTATCCATACAGGGATATATTTTATGGAAAACTCACAAAATCTCTACAATACCAAAACTTTAAGAAGTTCTTCTATACTAACCCACAAATTATATCTTAGGACTATGTTCTCTAATCAAAGTTTATCTAAATCTAGTTTCCAAGGTTTGTACAAACCTTCCTCTAATACCAACTGTAACGCCCCAACCCAGAAGCCTAGAGTCGTTTCATTATTGTGTATCATTGGCATGATCACAAAAGATCAAGTCTCGAAAGACCGATTAGTTTAGTATCCATGGAAGTACTAGATACATTCATAAGGTTTACATTAAAACATAAAATGGAAAACTATGACAACATTGTTTCCATAGACAACACTAAGATACATAGTCTATACCTTTAGGTCAGTCATAATACACTTCTTTGCATCCTAGGAAAAATAAAACATATAAAGGGGTGAGCTCAGATGTTTAGTAAGGATAACAATATAGCAGAAACTTTCATAAATAAACATAAACATTTAAGGCAATGTATAGAACAAAAAAAAAGTCTTTTCAACATAACCTTCATCATAATATGGAAAATAGAAGTCAAAATAATTACATTTACTTACTCATGTGGATATTCTACTAGTCGAATAATCACATGCAATATCAATATCCACTTTCATAATGATGGAATGCACAGTGCCAGACTTCTTAGCCACGTAGTCAAGGCCTTGTGCCAAGACTACAAATAAGATTTTGTTAAGGCCTTGTTCTAAGACACTAGTTTGTATCATGAGACCTACCGATGCATAGAGGAGCTATAGAGGGCTCAACCCGTCACATACTAAGTCCAATTCATTACTCATATGAGATGTTTGAAACATAACATAAACATTCGTATTAAAACTAGAATACGAAATGGCAATACTTTAACCACAAACCATGAATGGTATAAAAATAGCACATGCACAGTCAAACATAACTCATTCAATATAACATGGAAGATTGTATTGTAATAGATTAACCTCAATCGAGAATAATGAAGGATATTGACATAGATGAACATAATCATCAAAACTATTTGAGAGAAATATCCCCGTTTTTCTTGAAATCATTTAAAAGTCACACTATTTTTCAAGAAGCTGTTTAAAAATAGATTTTTGAATCAAAGTGTCCCATACCACTTTGAAACATTTAAAAGGAATTTTAATTTTAAAACATTAATATACATATAAATAAATCCTGAAAACCATTTTTAAAACGAGGACATTAATGAGAAATATTTAGAAGTATAAATTTTTAAAACATTTAAAATGATAATTTAGTTAGAGTTTCTAACCAAATGAGAGATACTTGAATACAAATAATTGAGGTAATAAAAACATTATAATATCCTGAGAATAAGGGATTCCATGATATACTATGTCAAAGGATAGTATACACCATATAAAAGTGAATTGGTGCATAACAACAAATAAGTATCAAAGAATGTAAATTTAGATGAAATCCCTTATACAGACAGTATCCTTAGGTAAATGATAAATCAAAGAAATAATTATGAGTGAAAAATATAAATACAATGAATATGATTGGATATTTAGTGTAAATAAATCAGAGTACATTCACACATATTCTTGTAAAATCAACACCAATGACTTGGTTGTTTAACTCAATTAATGGAAATTGAGTTAATATCTAGTTTATATCAATAAATTGAGAAATTATCAGTGGAGTGATTATGTTTATCAAATGTATATCCACGAAAAGGGTAGTGAAAATTACTACATAAATAATAAATAGTTATTCCACACATAATCTTGGAGTAAAATAATCAATGAAGTGTGCGTAAAGCCTACAGAGTAGAAATTGAAATTTGAAATTCTCTTACCAATTTGGTAACTTATGAAACATACAACCCATGAAAGAAGGATTATACAATGAAGATGTAAATAATCATAAATTAAAGTATATTACACCAAGAATACAATCATGGACAGTATATACGCCACACAAAAGGAAATAGTGACCAATATAGCATGAATCTCATGGGAATAAAAAGTGAGATGAAAAACCCTTACTTCGTTGTAATTAATCGAGTCGTATGAACAAAAGTTAATAACCAAAAAATGAATCTCAAAATACCCTGAATATAAAGAGAATCATGATAATATATATCCAATGGAAGTACACAATACACCACATGCAATAAATAAGTGGTGAGCAATGAAAATATCACTGAATTAAATGTGAGATAAGAGACCCCTTACTTTTTAATTTTCCTTGGTAGATGGTAGGTTAAGCTCTATTATAATGGTGAAATAATTGTTATTAAATTATACAAGAATCATATACATTAATGTGATATCATATATGATCTTTTAACATTTCTTTGTTAATAATATTTTAGTATTATCGTCATTTCGGGTGTTAACTGATTCTTTCTCCTTCATATGATTTGTTTCGTAAGTAGTGTTTTTTATGAATAGGATGTATCTTATTCATATTCAAAATTATATTAATTATTTAAACATTATTTTTAATCATCTTATAAACATTAGTCTTGAATGTATTATGATTGAGAATGAATCCCATCGCGTCCATGGAGGCTGTAATCCGCACGTACGCACGAGCGACAATATCATTCTTTTGTTATTAAAATAATATATAATTGGATGGTATATAATATATAAAGAATAATTATCATGTTATATTTATTATTTACATCAATGACACATCATTATTATACACATCCAAATAATAATGTATTGAATAAAAATTACACAACGATGTGGAGATCGTAAGCCGTACGTACGCACGTATGGTGACATGTCATTCAAAGGATGGATAGAATAATGAATATGGTTTTACCATAATTATAATAACATCACATTGTATAGAATATACTGGATTTATTATTTTTGAATGGAAACAACAAAGAAAGAGGAAGTGGAAGAAGAAAGGAACTTGAGAGAGGTGGTGAAATATTTACCTCTTCTTCGGGTTCTTCCTTTTGATTTGATCAAAAGGGCTCCATAGGTTGGATTTTTGACTAAAGTAAGGCCTCTAGGATTAATGGAGGATAGTTTAGAGGGTATTTTGGCAGATTTTGTTTGATACAAAAGGCTTTTAATGTGTAAATTTGAGGGAAGGGGGAGTTTCCTTTTATAAGAGGGGTGAGGGGAATCTTAGGAAAAGCTAGAAATATTATTTTATAATAAAATCATTTTCAGTTTATAATGGCTTAAAAGTGTATTATTTAAAGTCTAAGGTTGGGATGGGTCAACAACCACTCAACCAATAGTTTTTATAGGGGTTTGGGTAACTATATTAACCTTATCATTTAGATTTAACTCTTAGTTAAATAGTTTGACATTTACCATGTCACTTTGTATTTTTATATTATATGGTTAATAAACATACTATATACTTCCAAGAGAACACCAAGTGGTTCATTAATGATACACCTATCAATATATAAGTCGTTTGTCTTAAAATTATATTTTTAGGAATAGAATATCAATTAATAATATAATATTTTTTTAAAAACTCTTTTATGTCAATTTTAACACTATTTGGTATTTTGTTTTTACTAAATTCATAACAGCATTAATACATCGAAAACAATTCATCTAACCAACCCTAATATGTCATATTAACCTAGAAAATTAGTGTAATTCATAAAAAGTCACAAATTACATTTATTTGGATATTTATAATATCAATTATTTTAATATTCCATTAATTAGGTAATTACTGCATCATCATTGTGTCATAAATAAATTAAATTATTTAAAGTAAAAATAATATAAATAAAATACCATTATTTACTAAATCATTTTATATTTATAATGAATATTTATAGTCGAATGTATCTTATGTGTAACCCTATATTGAAAATGTTTTAGTTATTAAACTTTGATTTTAACTCTTTTAACTCTTCTTTGAATTAAATAATAATAAATGTCCTGATCTAATCCAAGTGGAGCAAAGAGGTTCATATTTTATTCCTAAGTTTTTTTTGGTCTAATTATACTTATCCAATATAATTAAGACATTTTTTAGGGTAATAATAATATCATTATTACCTTTAATTACCCTATTTACTTTTAAGAGTGGTAAATAAAAGTTAGAATTTACTATTCACCAAAAATTATTTTTATCTTATTGAAACACATTTTACTCATTTATATTAACCGTGTCTCTTGAATTTTTGAAATTCAACTCACCGAAGCTATAAAATTATGTTTTATGTAAATTTTCAAATGCTCTTAGGAGGTGGGTAAAAGACGGTGAAATGTTCAATAAAATTTTATATATATAATATTATTACAAAATGACTCCAATGAATTAAATTGAACATATATAGGTATTATGTATCTATTTTTACCTAAAATAAATTTAAATAAAATAATTAATTATTTAAATAAAAAAAAAATTTAAACTATAACTCAGTGGTTTTCACTATTCATCAAAAATTGAATGTTTTCAGAAAAATACCAAAAATTCACCCTAAGATAATTTCGATATTCAAAATCCTAAAATGATTTCCATTTTGAAAGATAAAATTTATAAAATTTCAAAAAGTGGGAATTACTATTCATAATGGCTAGTTTGATTGGTCGCAGTGTGTTAGAATCTCGAAGTTGTGTACAATGAAAGCTATTACATTATTCAAAGGGAAACATACCGTGGAAACTTGGGGTGTTACACCCTGCGCAGCCTCTTTAGGAAGTGGAGTCAACGAGTAGCCGATGGAGTCAGGGTGGATGCTCCATGCATAGCCTCTTGAGGTGGCGGGGTCAGTGAGGAGCTGATAGATTCAGGGGCGAATTCCCCCTGTGTGGCCTCTTGTGACAGTGGTGTAACACTCCAAGATTTTATGAGATATATTTTTTTAATTTCTTTCATGTCTTATATTGTACACTAAACCAATATTAGCTTGTACTATATGCAACACCGTATTAACTTGAAGTATACACAACACTATTCTTGGCTCGTGTTATACACAATTTCAAGTTTGTTTTGTAGAAATTATTCTACGCAACATTAAGTATAGATTTTTTTTAATGTATAAATGAAATATGTTTTGATTATGTTATAAGAAACACCAAAGGGAGCTTCCACTACACGTAACCCTGACTTGACTTGCATTACACGCAATCGTGACCTTCCTCGATAGCGTGTTTAGTATGCAATACCAGGTTTCGCTAAACAACGATATGTTGTTATAATATTATTTTTAACTAGATGTTATGAATAGTATTAACTAAATTTAGAATTTTATAACATTATTATTCATCTTACACATTTTCTACAACATGGTTTGAGAACAAAATAGTTTTTTCGGGTAAAATAAGTATTTTTCAAAAAATGAAGTTTTGCAGCCTTTTGATGGTGCACCAACTTTAAATATAGTTTTTGAAATGTTTATAAGTTAAATTTTACAAAATAAAATTCTTATTTGGAATCAGGATATAAAAATTTACTTTGGATAAATTTTTCATATTATTCTGATAACTTTCAGATTTTAATGAATAGTAAAAACAGGATATATTTTAATTAAAAACAACATTTTTCATCGTAATAATTTATTTGGTTAAATTATAATATTGAATTGTTTTAAAGTATAAAAATAATATATTTTTACCATTTAATATAATGTATGTCATTATCATGGATTTTACATTGAATTTATAGGTAAAATCATTTCAATCTTTTGCATTGTTTTAACTTTTAAAACTCGTTTTCTTAACAAAGGGATTACTTTTAAATTAATTTTTGCAACTTCTGTGATTTGAATTTGGAAAAATGGATTCCATATTGAAAATCAGTAGGTCTAAATTATGTTAATATGATACTTTTTATTTTTGGGCACTATGAATAGTAACTACGGTAAATTTTATTTACCATAGTTAAAGGTAAATCGGGTAATTAAGGGTAAATATAATATTACAAAATTACCATAACACTTGTCTTAATATAATTGGATGATTATATTTCATAATAAGGAATATTTGGGTTGAAATGGAATCCATTTGAACCCCCATGGATGTGATTAAGACCTTTAATTTATTTTATTTTCAAGAAACTGAAATATGTCTCACTGAAACATTAATAATTAAACTATTTTTAATATAAGGTTATTCAGAATATAAAGTTGATTATAAATACTCATTTTAAAGATAAAATATTTTTATTTTTTATGGTAATTTATTTTTAATTTTTAAGAAATTCTAAATTACCTTAATAGCTTATACATTAATGATGCAGAAATTATTTATTTAGTAAAAAAATCAATAATATAGTTTTTATTACAATAATAATACCCATCAAAAGAACCAGAAACTTTAAAAAACCTTATTGGTCGAGTATATATATACCCTAATCATCCAAGAGTCGAATTATGGACATTTTTGGAGCCTTATAAAATAGATTTGGACATTTATATTATTTTATTTTAAATGATGTCAAAGTTGTCACCTTCATACTTTAATAAAGATAAGATTTTAAAAGTTAGTTATTTTAGAAGACAAATTCAACTAAAAGTATTATTATGAATTATATTATATTTATCTTCATCATAGTATTTTAGTTTTAATTTATATACTACAAATAAGTATATTAAATAATTATACAAAAATGTTTTATTAATTATTTTATTAATAAAAATATAAAATAAATAATTTTAAAAGTATTAAAATAAATATTATATGAACTAACCAATGTACTCCAAGAATTTTATAGTGGAATATGAATTTTTATTAATCTATTAAATAGTTTTTTTTAAAATATATTCCATGTGGATTTTATTTAAATTCAAATGAATGAATTGTGTCAAAATTGACACTATTGATATTTTATATTATTACATTGTTTAAAAATCAAAAAAAATATTTAAAAATTAAAAATTAAAATTTATATGATCTAACATGTCATAAAGTATCAAATTATGTATAATTAACAATACATAAATAAGTCTTTATAACTATATAAAATTTATAACATTATTACCACAAATAAAATTAAATAGATTAAATAATGATAAATCAAAATGATAAGGTGTAAAATAAAATCAAGACATGTCTAAATTTAATTGGTTGATGAGATAACAACCATATCTTATCTAATATCCAAATTTGAGTCACTTTGGAAGTTTTTATGTGCGTTTTGGGTTTATTATAAATTAATATTTTAGAGGATTCCAAAAGTTCCCCTCTCCTCCCTTATAAAAGGGAACCTCCTCCCTCTCCTATTCACAACACTTTGAGCCTTCAAGATCAGCCAACCCATTCCCATATCTCTACTCCACTTCCCTAGAATCATACTAGAGGTCCAGTTCTTCTTGAAAGACCATATTTAGTGCCCTAAGAGGAGGTTTAGAAGATGCCCATCGAAGAATAGGAGGTTCGGATATGTATAAAGCATATCAGACCTAAGGTAAGGGATAATTTTTCAAATCTAATTTTTATCCGAGATTTCTTATACGTAAGTATTTACTGAGGTTATATTTTTCATCCATGTCTGTAAAAATGTTTTTCATAAAGTGTTTATTCTTCTTTAATGTATGTTTAAAGTCATGTTTACCCCTGTTTGACTTTTATAATGTGTTATGGAAGGAATATTTCTTTTGTTTACCATACGAGTAACTTTTTGACTTTTCTGGAAAAAGTACGAGGAGAATATTTTTTAAACTTATACGACATGAATGGATTTTTACAGTTTCATAACGCCTTTTCTTCATGAAACTTACTCTATAAGATTTCATGATTATTTTCAATAAAATCATTTTCTTTTAAAATTGTGTGGCATTTTGTGAAAAGAAAGGATATTTTTCTCAAGAATTAATTTAATGTGTTTTATCAAAACTTTTTTCCATCTAAGATGTATTATTTAGCATGTTTATGTTTCAAATATAATGTCTCTATTATTTAAATGGTTTGATTTTTATTATGATGAAATGATATCCATTTGTTTTATATAGATTATGTCCCGATGGGATGATGTTTATGAAACCCACTTTATTCATTGGGTTATGATGAATGATTTATGATTATTTTGTGGCACACATAACAATGATTTCAATATGAGATGGGTGGGACCTATATCTGCCTCCAATGAATTGTGTAAAGATTTATATCTCATGAGATAGACATGGTTGGAACGACATGTAAACCATGTTCAGTAATGGTCTTTTTCCACTATGATGGTCTTGGCATCAATGTATTGGCCACTATGGAAATCATAACATGTGCTTAATGGTTGACACAATTACGTGTTTTATTCCCATGCTATTTTATCATGGTTAATGTTCCTTTATAATCTATGCCTTATGAACTGTCAAGATTTATGTTATTACTCATGATTTTGATGTTTTATGTTCATTTACTTACGTTCAAATGTTTAGGGATTGTTTTATATTCTCAATGTTTACCCTTACTGAGAATTTGAGCTAAAAATTTTTATGTTTTCCTTTAGATAGGATATAAAGAAAGGTTTTAGGTAAGAAAACCAAAGGGGAAGACCTTTATGGGAGATGTTAAAGATCTCTCACCATGATTTGAAGATTATGTTCCGAGTTTCCAAATATACTAAACTAATACGGTCTTTGGGAATCTATTTTTTTCATGTATTAAGTATTCCGCAAAAGTAATGTAATTTCTATGTACGTCAAGCTATGGGTCTCTACAGGCAGGGTCGGCGAGGAGCCGAAGGAGTCCGAGGAGGATGCCCCCTACGCGGCCTCTTGAGGCGGCGGGGTCGGCGAGGAGCTGATGGAGTTGGGGGCGGATGCCCCCTGTGCTGCCTCTTGAGGAAGCAGTGTTGGTGAGGAGCTGATGGTGTCAGGATTAGATTCACCCTGCATGGCCTCTTAAGGTGGCAGAGTCGGTGATGAGCCGATGGACCACAGTCTTCACACACCCGATGGTACTCATCCTCTCCCATATGATGGAGAGGGGATTCACATTGGTGATTCCTCAATTTTCCCAACATATTTGGTCTACTCGCTATTAAGGGAGAATAGATTCATGTATGGTTCACCATTTCTATTTCTGATGCTTTTTTCAGGGCACACGCATCCATCGGTCGAGGAGTACGAGGTCGTGCTGGTTATTGCCCCACATTCCCTCTTTCCAAAGGTGGGCATCATTTGTCACTTGTTCAGAGACGTTTGCTCCTTGATCGAATTAGGATGATAGGATGTTGGTTCTTCCTTCCTTGTATTCCTCCTTGGAACTCTTTGCGTAGTCCAGGCCTCTCTTATAGACTAATACGTTGTTTATTAAACTCTTCCCAGTGCCATATCTTTGGGGACGCTGGTTAATTACACTGCTTCTATTGGGACATTCCAAGGGGTTCATTCAAGGAAACAACCTTCGGTTGGGGGAGTAGTCATATTGGACATCACTGGAATGTCTGTATGCTGGAACACTAATGTGTCTAGGTTTCTTCCCCTTATTTTAGGTCTTCTCAAGGGTGTGGAAGCCTGAGGCATCCCACGTTGAATGCGGGGAATTATATTCCACAGGTATGTATCTTAGGTTTTCCTTAGTTGTCTATGTTTAACACATGATATGTTGTGAGTTTAATGTCTAGTGGAGATAGATCAAACTGATTGGAACACTGACTAGAGTGGATCAAATGGGTGAAACCCCTAGAGGAAACACATATATCAGGGATAACATGTGTTTAGTTACCCGATTACTACTAGGAGTAGTGAAGAGATGAATTTTCATGATCTCACCAGGATGTGATGGCCCGAGTAAGAATCAAGATGGATAATGGATGGTAAAATGAATTGTATTGAGAATGAGATGGAGTTGACTCATGGGTGACAGTGATGCTGTGATTGAGTATCGAACAGACCTCCTACATATCCCCGTGGCTGGGAATCAATGTCCACATAGTTCAGGATGTGGATTATAGAATCGAGGTGTGCACAGAGGACAACGATTCAATGATATACTAGGGCTTATGCATGGTTAACAACCCAAGTATGGTCTTACGCCACTGGGACGGACCAGTGAAATGGGTCCCAACTGCAGGGACGACAGTGGATTACCGCTGGGTTTGGGTTGACAATGGATTATCGCTGACATGGAATCACAATGACTTACCGCTGTGTGAGGTCCAAAACGGTTTACCGTTGGGTAGGGGATCATAAGAGCTTAATGCTGGATGGGGTCACAAAGGATTACCACTGAATGGGGATGAACCTTATAGAGGCCTCCTACGTACCTTGTCTAAGAGACAAGGATCAAATCCCATGCAGTTCGGGATGGTGGATGCAATTTAACATCTTGTTGGATGAAAAGGGGTAGGAATTTTAATGTCATGTGGGAAAAATGTGGTCCGACGTGAAGGGGATCAGAACTAATGGTTGTTGGGCTTAAACCTCACGGAGGATTCCTACGTACCCTGCCTTGGCAAGGATCAAAGTCCACGTAGTTCATATGGTGTCGTTGAACTAACTTGAAGGGGGGAAGAACCAAAGGTTGGTGGGATTGAACCTCAGGGAGGCTTCCAACGTACCTTACCTTGTCAAGGATTAAAGTCCATGTAGTTCAGATGGAGAGGGAACCAACATGAAGATGGTAGGAACCAATGGTTGGTGGGATTGAACCTTCGAGAAGCTTCCCACATACCTTAACTTGGCAAGGATCAAAATAAATGTAGTTCGGAAGGGATTTTTGTGGAACTGACAAGAAGATGGTTGGAACCAATGGTTGGTGGGCTTGAACCTTAGGGAGGCTTCCAACGTACCTTGCCTTGGCACAGATCAAAGTCTGTGTTGTTCAGATGGAGTGGGAACCGACATGAATATGGTCAGAACCAATGGTTGGTGGGATTGAACCTTAGGGAGGCTTCATACGTATCATACCTTGGCAAGGATCAAATTACATGTAGTTCAGATAGAGTGGGAACAGACGTGAAGATGGTCAGAACCAATGGTTGGTGGTCTTGAACCTCGGGGAGGCTTCCTACATACTTTAACTTGGCAAGGATCAAAGTCGACGTAGTTCAGATGGTATTTTTTGGGGCTTACATTCAAGGTTTCCCAGAGAGGATTTCATGGTCGGTTCTTGCTCTAAGCCCCCGTGATTCATGCTCAGTGTGAGAAACAAGAGGCAGCAATGACCTGATGATAACATCGTGAAAGGTGCATTCGTGGTAAGTGGAGTGAGGCTTACCTGTATTTAGTGGCCCATGTTGATGGATATTGGGACTTACTCTAGGGTGGAGGCCCAAGTGGTGACAAACCCCATAGGGAGAGGGATTTGGCACCGCAGAAAGGAGGGATCTGTTGGCCATCCCCCCCTCTCTCTTTCCCATGGCACTGAGGAAGAGAAGAGGATCAGGGGTGTGACCTTCTGCAAGAAAATCTAGGGGCTTACACCATGGTGGCTGCCCTTTCCCCGCCGACAGAAGTTTCCCTGATAAAGAGGATCTCATTACATGTGAGGAATAATTTCACTCTCGTGGATACTAGTGGGCATGCAGAATGTCCAGGTTGGGGAACCCCACGTACGACACATGGGGAGAGGTCCCAGTTTAACATCATGTGCTAAGGATGATGGCACTTCGCAGTCTAACATCCTACAGCTAGGACGAGGTGGGTTTACTCCACTCCCCTTAGAACATACATAACTGATATCTCTCTCCCCATGGGGAAGGAATGGAATTAGAAATGCTATGGTGAAGGGGTTTTATGGAGTTATCCATTGAGGGTTCCACGTTAATGTGGCTATCTGAATAATCAATAGCTATTAGAGTGCCTATTCAAAGAAGTATGAGGCGAAGCAATGCAACGGGAATCACCACCCAAGAGACTTTGATGTTTCTTCGTTCAAACCAAGAAGGTCGCATGGGAAAAAGAGTAGTGTAGGAAAGGGGCTCATTGTTAGAATCCTTGTGAGGCACTGGTGCTTCATATGGTGTAGGGGCTTTATAAAGTAAAGTGGCCTAGCCTAGGTGTAGGGTATAGGTGCATAGGGAAAGTTCTTCATGAAGTGGAAAGACCCTCCGAGAGTAGTAATTCACAAAGAAAGGTTGCCCTGTGAAGCATAGCAATGGGAAGAAATGTGCTTCGTGAAGCATAGTGACCCTACTATATCATGTGAGTCACATGTGCATGGATGGTACTTTGTGAAGCATAAGTGATTTGCAAAGACCTGACTCCCCTTGGGGATCCCCTTCCTTCGTGAATACCCATAGACTCCATGAAGGAAATCTCCCCTTGAAGAGGGTTCGAATTCAAGAAAAGGGGGAGGCACTTTTCAGTGCAAAAGTACCTTGAGATGTTCTTGGTTCACAGAGAAGAAATTGCTTCGCGATTTGAGAGATAAGAAGGTGAAAGGTTGGATGATCCATCCTTTGGGATAGAGGGGAGCCTGATATTTATAGGCAAGAGACACCATGAAATAGTTCCCACTCGGCGCGAAGACAGAGCTCACCCCATGGAAGGTTCACGAATGAAAAAAGTGTTCACAGAGCATCCTACCTCCTCGCTCTGAGGCGGGTTCATGAATGTCAAATCGGTTCGCAGGGAACCCCGTCTCCTCGCTCCATGGAGGGTTCGCGAACGTCAAAGTGGTTCACAGAGGATCTCGCCTCCTCTCTCCATGGAGGGTTCATGAATGTCAAAGGGGTTCACAGAACATCCCTCCTCCTTGATTCATAGCGGCTTTGTGAGGCAACCCCTAATGCTTTCCATTTGTTTTTGTTCGTCCCAAATTTTGGCGCCAAGAGTAACATTTATCCATGCTAATAAAGATTACAACCAATTGATCCCTCTTCACAAAACCCCTTAGAATTTAATTAATAATTTTATTTAAATTATACTAATTGTTTCTGTTTTTATGTCCATGTTTGAAGACTTAGGGGCCTCAATTCTTCACAAACTCCATCCTGAACACCCATCCACATTCAAGACGGATTCCATACAACTCATGACGCTTGAATCAAAACACCCACATTTTATGCCCACCAAGCAAAGAAAATTTCCAAGCCTAATGTTTTTTAAGTCTAGGTCTGCACCCCTGGTCAAAGTATCCAAAATATTTGAGTTCAAAAAAAAAATAACAACAATGAGGCCCACTTCATCTTCCCTACCATCCAATATGTGAAACTTTTATCCACTTCTTGTGGGTACAAAAAATAAGGCATATTCACCATCTCACAGATGATGCAGAAAAACACATTATCTTATAAATATTCTTGAATAAGTATTAGATTGATTGTGCAAAAGAAGAAGATATAAAATGAATCAAGCATGACCATTTCCCATATTAAATAGAGAAATAAATTGAAGAAGAATCTCATTTATCAAAACTGAAAATTTCAAAGAATAAGGATAAATATTCATCAATACTTATAAATATTTCATCACCCCCATTTTATACAGAATTTGGAAATTTTAAATTACTCCCTTGGGTTTTCTATAGTTTATTTATGAATTTTAAAAACATTATGCTATTTTTTTCATGTGTTATTCCATTATGTTCTCTCTCTCTTCTTTTTTAATTCTGTAATCTTCATTTGGTCCATAATTTTGATCTCTCACTTACATGATCAAGGAAGACTAACTTGTGGCTTGGTCCTAGGGGGAGATTACACAGGCATTCAAAATCTTAAATATTAAATTATTTAATATATAGATTTTATCCTTAATATAGTAGTGAATATAAGAGAAGTGGATAGATGATCCTCATCTACTCTTCCCAACTTTTGTTGTGTTAATTGATTTGTCAAATTATTTTCCCCTCCCATATCTTGTTCTATTAAACAAACCGATGGAGTTGTGTAGATCATGGGATGAACAATGTATGATCAAATTTGGGTGAAGAGTGGTGATTTATTGATGGTTGTGGCATGTTAATTAGTTGAAACTATTGAGGAGGTGTGTTGGGAAAACATAGATAGGTGTCCCATCTATTCTAAGCCTCAAAATTTATATAGAGAGGATAAATAAGTGATGGATTATGACCTATTTCATTGATAATAATAATTTTAGATAATGATAAACCCATTTTGGATCATATTTGGGACAATTTATTTTCTCTACTAACACCAGTTGGGATATTTTTCTAATTTGTTTTAATAATTATTTTCACACTCCCAAAAATTACACTCCTCCATCCATTGGATCTTAATTTCGAATTGAGTAAAAAAAATACAATAAGTTACTAATAGAAGTAAATAACTGGCCAATGAATCCTTAAGAATGTCCCTAGTCGGTACCTTGTATTGAATCCTAGGTTTATAAATTTTGTATGTGAGGCATGTGATAGCCTTTTCGCATCACTAGCACTATTGTTGTGGATTTAGGTCAAAAAAACATTTTCCTTTTTCACTTTATAAATAATTTATATTTTTATACACAAATTTAAAATCAATCAAAACAATTGGTATTTACTTACCCATATAAAACATTATTACATATTTTGTTAATAGAATTGGGTAGTTGTTCAAGACTCTTGGTGGGGTAGATTTCAAGGACTTTATTGAATACATTAAATAAAACATAGAACAAAATATTTTGTTTGAATTAATTAAAAAACATAAAGAGTTTTCACATTTTTCACTAATATTTATATAAGAGATTTGGAAGAGTAGTGTGATCTTCAAAGAGAAGAAATCATACCTCCAATATATAAATAATAAATTCGCAAGGTTGATGATGAACTTTATGATTACCCATTACCCATTGATACTATGGATATAATTAACTCTAATTTAGTATATTTTTATTTTAATCATATGTAATATGAATTCCCTCATAAGATTATGTGTCATAATATTGTAGATTCATTTATGTTACTATAGGCATTGGTTTCATAAGATAAAGAGGCAATGAAAGAGGAAAATGATAAACAAGAGGCAAAAACCATTGAATAAAACTAGAGTTTTAAATTAAAGGTACGGTTTCCCATATTTAATAAGAAGAGTATCTTGAAAAAGAGTATTTTGATGATATTCTATAGTCCTCTTTAGAGAATTTTGAAAACAAAATACACTATATTGGGTCTGAAAAAATAGTGAGCCTCATTAATCTTCATTCCATTCTAACATTTCAAGATATTTTACAATTATATAGGGTTAGAGACACTACACATTATAGAAAATAGAAACCTCTAGGATAATAATCAAGTATAGAATAGTTGTGGGAAATGAAAATTAGGTTTTTTACTAAATAAACGCCATCCTATAATATACTGGGGAAAAAGAAAATGTTGTCTGGTTATGGATAGAAAAAATTGAAGCACCACTTAGAGGGGTTACCCAATATTCTTTACCATTTTTTATTGTTCATTTAATTTCAGTTATTCCATTTAATTTTCATTAAACTATTAATTCTTTCTTATTTTTCTACTGTAACGCCCCGACCCCAGAATCCCAAAGTCAGGGCATTATTATGTATCATTGGCATGATCAAAAAAGATCATGTATCAAAAGACCGATTAGTTTAGTAGCCTTGGAAGTACTAGATACATTAATAAGGTTTACATTACATCATAAAATGGAAAACTACAACAAATTTTTTTCCCATAGACAACACTGAGATCCGATAGACTATTCCGGAAGGTCAGTCATAATATACATTTTCACATCCTAGGAAAAATGAAACATAGAAAGGGGAGAGATCAGATGCTCAATAAGGATAACAATATAGCGAAAACATTCATAAATAAGCATAAACATTTAAGGCAATGTATAGAACTAAAATAAATAACTTTTCAACATAAAATTCATCATAATATGGAAAATATAAATCAAAATAATTCCATTTACTTACTCACATGGATTTTCTACTAGTTGAATAATCACATGCAATATCAATAGCCACTTTCATAATTATGGAATACATAATGCCAGACTTCATAACCACATAGTCAAGGCCTTATTCCAAGACTACAAATAAGATTTTGTTAAGGAATTGTTCGAAGACACTCGTTTGTATCATGAGACCTATCGATGCATCAAGGAGCTATAGCGGGCTCTACTCGTCACTTACTAAGTCCAATACATTCCTCATATAAAAATTTTTAAACATTACATAAACATTCTTATTAAAACTAGAATATGAAATGTCAATAAGTAATCCATAAACCATTAATGGTAGAAAAATAACACATCCACAGTCAAACATATTACAAAACCTTCAATTTAAAATGGATGATTTGTATCATAATATATCAACATCAACCAAGATTAAAATCCATTAAAGGATGTTGACGTAGATGAAATCAAAATTATTTGAGAGAAATATCTCATTCTTCTTTTTGAAATCATCTAATGTTACATAATTATAAAAGAAAACATCTATTTTGAAAATACTCATATAAGCTTATAAGGGAATCTTTGATGATGTTATAATGGAATAATATATCTGCACCCTCCGTATAAGTTAAAAAAACATTCTTACCTTAATTGGGTCAAAAGGTCATAAAGTAACTTGTTTTGAAAATGAGGAAAGATTCCATTCAAAATGTATAAGGTCAAATAAGGGTATAAATGAATTTAAACCATTGTCTAGTAAGTATTAAAAAAAATTTGGAATATTTTTAGGAAAACACAGATGTGGATGATATAGAGATCCTAGTAGATAATTACATATAAACAACCTTGAATAATGAAGATGTTATATAATTAACCCTTACCTTGTACTTTTACTTAGTTGATGGTAGTTTAAACTCCTATATAATCTTGAAATAATTGTTAATAAATTATACAAGAATCATATACATTAATATGATATCATATATGATCTTTTAATATTGTTTTGTTAATAATATTTTAGTATTATCGTGGTTTCGGGTGTTAACTGATTCGTTTTCCTTTATAAGATTTGTTACATAAGTAATGTTTGTTACGGATAGGATGTATCTTATTTATATTCATAATTATATTAAGTCTCTAAACAGTATTTTTAATCATCTAATGAAAATTATTCTTGAATGGATACGATGGGGAACGAATCTCTTCATGTTCGTGGAGACGGTAATTCGTACGTATGCACGAGCGACAATATCATTCTTTTGATTTTAAAATCATATATAATTGGATTTTAAATCATATATAAAGAATAATTATCATATTTTATTTTTTATTTATATCATTTATACATCTTTATTTTACACATCCAAATAATAATGTATTGAATAACAACTACACCACGACGTGGAGACAGTAAGTTGTACGTATGCACGTATGGGGAAATGACATTAAAAGGATGGATAGAATAGTGAATATGGTTATACCATATTTATAATAACATAAAAGTATATAGAAGATACTGGAGTTATTATTTTCGAATGGAAAAACAAGGAAAGTAGAAGTGGAAGAAGAAAAAACATGAAAGAGGTGGTGCGATATTTACGTCTTCTTCAGGTTCTTCCTTTTGATTTGATCAAAAGGGATATTTAGGCTGGATTCCTGACTAAAGTAATGCCTCTAGGAAGAAGGGATGACAGTTTAGAGGATAATTGGGAAGGGGTTGGCTGAGAAAAATGGCTTTGAAGGTGTGAATTTGAGATAAGGGGAAGTGCCCTTTTATAAAAGGGGTGAGGGGTACCTTAGGAAAATCTAGAAATATTATTTTATAATAAAATAATTTCGGTTTATAATGGCTCCAAAATGAATTATATAAATTATAAGGTGGGTATGGGTCAAAAACCTCTCAACCAATAGGTTTTAGATGGGTTTGGGTCACTATATTAACCTTATATTTTAGATTTAACTCTTAGTTAAATAGTTTGACATTTACCATGTCTTTTTGTATTTTTATATTATATGGTTAACAAAATTACTATAAACATCCAAGATAACCCCAAGTGGTTAATTAATGAAACCAAAATCATTATATAAGTCTTTTGGAAGAACTATAGATTTTTTAGATTATTATATCAACCAATAATATTGTATTTGTTTTAAAAACTCATTTATGTCAATTTTGTCATTATTTAATAATTGATTTTTTAAAGTCCTAAAAACTTTATTACTTCGAAATAAATACATTTAAACAACCCTAAAATGTCATATTAACCTATAAAATCATTTTAATTCATTAAAAATCTCAAATTAGATTTATTTGGATATTTACAATATCAATTATTTTAATCATTCATTAATACGGTAATTACTACATCATAATTGTGTCATAAATAAATTTAATTATTTAATGTATAAATATTATAAATAAAATAACATTATGTAGGAAATATATTTATATTTATAATTAATATTTATAGTCCAATTTATATTGTGTTTAACTATATATTAAAAATGGTTTAGTTATTAAACTTTTAATTTAACTCTTTTAACTCTTCTTTAAATAATGTAATAATAAATCTTCAAATCTAATCCATGTAGACCAAAGAGGTTCTTATTTTGTCCATAAGATTTTTTTGGTCTAATTATACTTATCCAATTGAATTAGGACCGGTTTTAGGGTAATAATAATATCATTTTTACCTTTAATTACCCTATTTACTTTTAACTGTGGTAAATAAAAGGAAAAAGTTAATATTCACCAAAAATTATTTTCATCTTATTGAACCAAATTTTACTTATTGATATCAACTGTTCCTCTAGGAATTTTGAAATTCAACTCATAGAAGCTGTAAAATTAACTTTTATGTAAATTTTGAAATGCTCCTAGGAGGTGGGTAAAAGACGGTAAAAAGATCAATAAAATTTTTATATATCTAAAATTATTATAAACTGACTCCAATTAATTACATTGAACTTATATAGGTATTATGTATCTATTTTGACCTAAAATAAATTTAAATAAAATAAATAATTATTAAAATAGAAATTCAGTTTTAAACTATAACTCAGTGTTTTCACTATTCATCAAAAATTGAAAGTTTTCAAAAAAATACCATAAATTCACCCTAATAAAATTTCGATATTCCAAATCCAAAAATGAAGTCCATTTTGAAAGATAAAATTTATAAAATTTAAAAAAGTGGGTATTACTATTCATAACGGCTAGTTTGATTGGTTGTGGTGTGTTAGAACTCGAAGTTGCGTACAACACGTGCTATTGTATTATTCAAAGAGAAGTGTACTGTGGAAGCTTAGGGTGTCACATTCTTCCCTCCTTCAAATAATTTTTTCCTCGAAATTTCTAGAATATTAATGCATAAAATGACTTAGGTGGTTCTTCATCATAAGTTTCTAGTGTTCCCACGTTGCATGTTCCAACTTATGGTTCCTCCATAGAACTTTTACAAGACGAGTCGTCTGGTTTATCAGAACTTGTTCTCTTATATCAAGACCCTTGACATGATCTTCCCAATAGGACAGATCGGGTTCCAGTTCTAATTCCTCATAGGTGAGTATATGTGTTAGTTTAGGCCCGTATTTTCTCAACAGTGATACATGGAACACATCGTGAACTTTGGAGAGACTTGGCAGCATTTCTAAATGGAAAGCTACAGCCCCAATTCGTTCTAGAATTTCAAAAGGTCCGATGTACCGAGGACTTAATTTCCCCTTCTTACCGAAACGTATAACACCCTTCCATGGATATACCTTTAGGAAAACATGATCTCCTACCTGAAATTCCAAATCCTTCATTCGGTTATCGTCATAGCTCTTCTGCCTACTTTGAGCTGCTTTGATGTGGGTTTGGATTACCTTTAACTTTTTCATCATTTCCTCTACAAGTTTTGGGCCTACGAGTTTTCTTTCACCAACATCATCCCAACAGGTTGGTGTGTGACATCTCTTTCCGTATAACGCTTCATATGGTTCCATCTGAATACTTGAATGGAAGCTATTGTTATAGGTAAATTCTACCAGAGGTAAATATTGATCCCACATACCTTGAAAGTCAAGTCATCTTGATCTCAACATGTCTTTTAAGGTTTGAATAGTCCGTTCTGATTGTCCATCAGTTTGGGGTGGTAGGAAGTGCTAAAACAAAGTTCAGTTTCCAGAAATTTCTATAGAATTTTCCAGAATATTGATGTAAAACATGGATCACGATTAGAAACAATTGATAGGGGTACTCCATGAAGTCTCACAACTTCATTAATATATAGTATTTCTAGACTTTCAAGTGGTAAATCATCTCCTATAGAAAGAAAATGTGCTAACTTGGTAAGATGATCAACAATGCACCATATTGCATCGTTCCTTCTTGGAGTCTTTGGTAGTCCCATGAAAAATTACATCGTAATATTATCCCATTTCCACTTAGGTATGGGAAGAGGTTTCATGACTCCTCCAGATTGTTTCCTTCCAGCTTTCACTTGTTGACAAACCATACATCTTGACACAAAATCAGTAATCTCACTCTTCATGTTGTCCCACCAAAAATGTTCCTTCAAATCTCTATACATCTTAGTGCTACCAGGGTGTATAGAGAAATTGGAGCTATGAGAATCATCTAATAATTCCATTTTTAGATCAGGTATATCGGGAACACAACGTCTCTTCCCAAATTTCAAAATCCCATCTTTATATACGAAGTCGATCAATCTCTCATCATTCACAGATTTATTCTTCTTTGGAAATTCCTCATCATCATCCTGAGAAGTTTTTATCTTTCTAGTAAATATTTTTTGTCAGCCATTTGAAAAAGCATTGATGTTTCACCTTCCATGGTTATTCCCATATCCATATTTACTAGATCCATCAAAATAGGATCTCTTTCAACTCTCATCTTGTTCAAAACTCCATGATCATTTCTTCTCAAAGCTTATGCCACCTTATTTGCCTTCCCCGAGTGGTAGTGTATTGTGCAATCATAATACTTGAGTAGTTCATGCTATCTCCTTTGCCTCATGTTGAGTTCTTTCTGTGAGTAAATATACATCAAACTCTTGTGATCGTTATATATTTCACATTTTTTACCATAGAGATAATGTCTCCATATCATCAAAGAAAACATTACAACTGCTAAATCAATATCATGATTAGAATAGTTTTTCTCATGAATTTTTTTCTGTCATGATGCATAGGTAATAACCCTATCATTCTGCATAAAGACATGACCAAGTCCATTATTTGATGCATCACTATAAATAACTAACCTATCAGTCCCTGATGGTAGAGTCAAGATAGAAGCATTGACTAATATTTTCTTTAATTCTTCAAAACATTCTTCACACTATTTTGTCCAAAAAAAATTTAACCCCTTTACATGTGAAAATTGTTAATGGGTTAGCCAATCGGGAAAAATTTTGGACGAAACGCCGATAATAACCTGCTAAACCTATAAAACTGCATACCTCAGTTATACCCGTTGGTGCTGACCATTCTTGAATTTCCTTAGTATTCTAAGGATCAATAGAGATTCCATCCTTAGAGACAATATGGCCAAAAAAAGAAATCTCCGAAATCCAGAATTCACACTTTCTAAAATTCACATAAAATTCATGTCTTCTAAGAGCCTTCAGAATAATGCGCAAGTGATTTTCATGATCTTCAATGCTTTTAGAGTATACCAAAATATCATAAATAAATACCATTATAAAGTCATCAATATATTTCTTGAAAACTCTATTCATTAGATCCATGAAGACACAGGGTGCATTTGTCAATCCAAAAGGCATTACTTTAAACTCGTAATGCCCGTACCTAGTTCGAAATGCTGTTTTTGGAATTTATACCTTCTTCAAACACAACTGATGATATCCAGATCGAAGTTCAGTCATTGAAGTGTATTGATCTCTATGATGTTGGTTGAATAAATCATCAATGCAAGGTAGGGGATACTTGTTCTTTATTGTTATAGCATGGATCACCCTGTAGTCAATGCACTCACTACCACAAAAACAGTTTTTCGCAGCGCCCCCATTTTATCAGGGCTAACGAAAAAGCGCTGATAAAGGGACCCCCCTTTATCAGCTCTTTTTTTAGGGCTGATAAATGGACCCCCTTTATCAGCGCTTGTTTAGTAGCGCTGATAAAGGGGGGGGGGCTTTATCAGCGCTTTTTTTAAAAGCGTTGATAAAGGGTCGACATCGAATTTTTTTTAGAAAAATATATTAATATCTAAATATCTAAATATAGTTATATTGATATATAAATATAATATATAATTTTTAAATATATTTTAGATAAGTATAAATGTACATTTACAATAAATATAATTAATATATAAGATATTTTGTGAAAATGGATTCTTAAAAAATTTAAAAAAAAATTTAATTAATAATTTGCTAATTATTATGGGGTATTAATCATTTAATAACAATTTGAAGACTAAAAAAATTAAAAAAATTAAAAAAAAGATCCAAAATATGTTGAAAATGCAACTCAAACTTCAAACGGCCATAACTTTTGATTCCTGTGTCCGTTTGAGCTCTACTACATATCAAATCGAAGCCTGCGATGAGCTCTACGCCATTATAATTAGGGTAAACCTCGGTCATGTGATTTGCGAGGCCAAAAAAGGCCCAGAAGGCCTCCAAAACTAATTTTTTAGTCGGGGTACCCCGATTATTTGATATTTTGTGGATTTTCAGCCTCGTTTAAGGGGGTATTATTGGATTTTTTTGGTGGGTCTGAATTTATTCCAAGGTATTACATTCATATTGATATTATTTCTTTAAAATTTCATCATTTTTTATAATGAAATGCCATTTATAATCAAATATATGACAATATATTCATGTTTTTTACATATTCACACCTAAAAATTTAATTATAAATATAAATAATAAAATATATTTACATATAAAATATATTAGATTTATCTAAATAATAACTAACATCCATTTTATTTAAAATACAAATATATGAATATTTATATACCTATATATTAATCTAATTATATATATATATATTAATCTAACTATATATATATATTAATCTAACAATATATATATTAATCTAATAACTATATATATATTAATATAACTACATATATATATATATATATATATTAGTATTACGATAAATATATATAGTAATATCACTATAAATATATATATATATATTAATATCACTATATATATATTAATATAACTATATATATATATATTAATATAACTATATATATATTAATATGACTATATATATGTTAATATAACTATATATATGTTAATATAACTATATATATATTAATATAAATATATATTACTATATAAATAAATATAACTATATATATATTAATATAACTATATATATATATATATTAACATAACTATATATATATATATATTAATATAACTATATATATATATTTATTATAATATAACTATATATATATTATAATATATGTATATATATATATTAATATAAATATATATTACTATACAAATAAATATAACTAAATATATATATATATATATATTAATATAACTATATATATATTAATATAACTATATATATATATATTATAATATAACTACATATATATATATTGTAATATAACTATATATATATTAATATAAATATATATTATTGTTCGAATAAATATAACTAAATATATAAATATATATATATAGAAGTATCATGAATTAAAAGACAGATCAAAATAGAGTAGTGGTAAACGCTTAGGCGCGCAGGGGGGAGGTCTCGAGTTCAAATCCTGGTGGAGGTAGGGGCGCGCGCGCACGGGAGAATATTGCAGCAATCCCTGTTAAAGGGTGAAGGGGGTGTGTGGGGCGGTGTATAAGGGTAGAAAAGTGCTGTAAAAGGGGGGCTCAAGCGCTATAAAAGCCCCCTCAATTGGCAGTATTTTTTAAAAATTTTAGTTTTTTTAAATTTTTTTAAATTTTTTTAAATTTTTTTACCTTTTATCGGAATATTTAAAAAAGCCCTGATAAAAGGGGTCTTTTATCAGTACTAAAAAGAAAGTGCTGATAAAGGATGTGTTGATATAGGGGTCTTTTATCAGCGCTAAAACAAAGCGCTGATAAAGGACCCTTTTATCATCGCTTTTTGCAGTGCTGATAAAGGGGAACCCCCTTTATCTTCGCTGGCTTTATCAGTGCTTTTTCTAGCACTGATAAACTCCATTTTTACCGCTGATAAAAGCCGTATTTGTAGTAGTGACTACCTCATAGATCTAATTTTCATCTTAACAAAAAAGAACAGGGGCTCCCCATGGAGAAACACTAAGGTGAATAAATCCATTATTACTCAATTCCTCCAGTTTATTATTTATTTCCATTAATTTCATAGTGTCCATTCTATAAGGTTTCTTCAATATTGGCCTTGAACCAGGAATTAAGTCATTGGAAAACTCAATTTCTTGTTCTGGAGGTTGTCCAGGTAAATCTTCTGTAAACACATCAACATATTGTTGCACAATAGTTACATCCTATATTTGAACATTTTTTCCTCACCCATATTTATTTCATTATATTCCTCCCCAATAATTGAATTTAGTTGAGCTACTAGGGGTGTATGTAGATAATAAATATGTGGTGATGTTTCTGCTCTAAAGATAAGGTGTTCGTTATCATCATCATCAAAAATTGTAACCTCCTTCTTCTTAAAATAAATCTTCACATCATGGTCTGAAATCCAATCCATACCAAGGATTATATCAAATTCAATCATTGGTATGACAATTATATCAGCAGATAAATAACGTTTATATGCCTTAATGGGTACCGATTAACAAAACTTTGTTACAATGATACTTCCCTTAGGGGTTTTTACTGACAACTCCCTTGTTAAATCAAATTAGAAATATCTAGTTTTCTTAGAAAACTAGGAAGATATGAAACAATGCGATGATCTATAATCAAATAATACATTGGCTAAACTTGAAAAACCCATTAAATTACCTGCCACTATGCCTTTCGGAGCTTCAACCTCAACAGTAGAGATTGAAAAAGCTTGGCCTTGATCCCTTGACCTTTTTTGAGGTAAGTTCCTATAATTATTAGGAAATTCATTTTCATAATGTCCCCTTTCTCTAAAATTGTGACATTAAACATTAACAACCTCTTTCTTCCCATTGTAATCACAAGCTTGGTGGCCTTTTTCACCACACTTGTAACAGACTCTGATTTTCTTTAGACAAGTACCAGGCTGATTCTTCCCACATTTACTATAGGATGGATATTATACTTTTCCATTCTTCCCTTTATTTCAATTTAAAGAGTGTTCATCTGATCTCTTCTTCTCTTACATTACTTTAAAGTCATAAGACATAGAGAATTTATTTTCTGTCTTGATAGCACGCGAGAAAATATATTCGTGCGAAGAGAAGGATTGTGAGACTAATGATCGACGGAGAAATGGTTTTAACCCATCACAGAAATGATTAATCCTACATCTTGGGTTACATATATAATATGTAGTGTGCCTCGCTAACCTTGTAAAGTTAGCTTCATAATTTGCAACATTCTCTTCCTCCTTTTGCCTCAGACTCAGAAATTGTCTTTCCATATCCGCTCGATGGTCATGAGGAAAGTATTTGTCTAAGAAAATTTCTTTAAACTCCCTCCATTCCATATTTGATACTTCATCATATTCATCTATGTTTTGAATCAAATACCACCATGGATTAGCATCTCCAGTGAGGCGGTAAACTGCCATGAAAACTTTTCCCTTTCGCTACTCCCCAAGGCGTGGAATATTTTCTCTAAGGAATTTATGCATTTCTCAGATACTGATGGATTTTTTACCCCATTGAATATTGGTGGTTGTTTTCTCATGAAGCAATCTAACATTTATCCTCCACGCTGCAGATTAGGGTGCTCTATATGGGTAGGGATATTATTCATAACCTGAGTGATTTTTCTCAGTATGATGATTAGCTGATCAGTACCAGTTGCATCACCATCTCTACTATAATTATCTTGAGTAGGAGGGAAATTCTTTATATGGAGTGTGTACAGTGATACAGTTCCATTCCTTCCACTAGGATCCATTTCTAAACAATGGCATAGACTAGATTACTTTTTGAATCACAATACATAAATCCAAACTTGTAAAACACTTAACATAAATTAAACAGTTTATGGATATAATCCATAATCATAAAAATGTTATGTTTGAGGAAGTATATACTCATAAACCCTTCATAATGGTTTGTTAAGGAAATGATAATTATCCTAAGCATATCCCCTGATAGTGTCGTAACCAAGAGTGCAACAAGGCCCGTTGTAGTGCACCAGTTCCCCTTCAAGTCTAGCTCAAAGTGGTGTTTTCGTGTTTTACCCCCAAGCTATACCTGATCCAAATCCGCCTCTAACTACTTGTATCCAGATAGGGATGTATTTCTTGGAAAACTCACAAAATCAATACAATACCAAAATTATAGTAATTTCTTCTATACTAATCCTCAATGTCTATCTTAGGGCTATGTTCTCTAATCAGAGTTTATCTAAATCTAGTGTCCAAGGTTTGTTCTAGACTTCCTATGATACCAACTATAACGCCCCGACCCTAGAAGCCCAGATTTGGTGAATTATTATGTATTATTGGCATGATCACAAAAGATCAAGTCTCGAAAGACCGATTAGTTTAGTAGCCCTTGAAGTACAAGATACATTCATAAGGTTTACATTACATCATAAAACGAAAAACTACAAAAACATTGTTTCCATAGACAATAATGAGATCCCATAGACTATCCCTGTAAGTCAGTCATAATATAATTTTCACATCTTGGGAAAAATAAAACATAGAAAGGGGTGAGCTCAGATGCTCAGTAAGGATAACAATATAGCAGAAACCACTACTAGAAAAACAGGTATTTGCGACGGGATCCCGTCGCAAATGGCTTTTTGCGACGGGGTCCCGTCGCAAATGACCCGTTGCTGAAAACGTTGTCGCAATAACAATTTTTTGCGACGGGCCCATCGCTAAAGCCCTTTTCCACGACGGGGAGAATCCCCGTCGCAACTAGTACTCCCTATATTTGTAAAAAACTATTTGCGACGGGCCCCGTCGCAAAAACTATTTTTTAAAAAATAAAAAAATAATAATAATATTTGCGACGGGAATAGTATCCCGTCGCAAATACTATAAAAAAATAAAAAAAATAAATTGTTAATAAATTATTTTAATTAATATAATAATAATCCAATTATAATTCAAAAATATAAAATAATAAAATATTAATAAATGATTTTAATTAATATAATAATAGAATTATAATTCACAAATAAAAATAATAAATTATTTTAATTAATATAATAATAATAGAATTATAATTCAAAAATAAAAAAATAATAGAATATTAATAAATATTTTATAATGAGACAGAAACTACGAATAGAAAAAAAATCATATTTTGATTTCACAAATTTTATAACATAAATACAAAATCTATTCTGAAGGAGGGGGGAGGGGGGGATCTGCAGATGGTGGTGGAGGAAACTCCATCCCTAAAGCATGAGTGAGTCGGCGCATGTACTCCATCTGCTCCTGATGCTGCTGCTGCCACCGACTCGTCTGCTCCTCGTACAGCTGCTGCTGGCGTCGACGCTCCTCCTCATGCTGCTGACGCATCTGCTCCTGCTCCTGTCGGAGACTCTCTATCAATGCAGTCTGAGATCGCAACTGATCCTCATACTGTGTAGCAGAAGAAGACGCACGAGCTCCTCTCGAACTGGACGCCGACATCGCAACACTGCCATAATAATCTCCGGGAGTCAGTCGAGAGCTGATACCAACTACCTAGCCCTTCTCGAAGGCATACTGGGTGGCCTGCATCCATGCCGCCTCATCAAACTGACGGCCAATGGTCTGATCTGATGACTCGGCCTGACTCTCAGGCCGGGCCTGTGACGCTGCGGCCTCATATGACTCCTGTAGTTGCAATTTAAAATTAAAATTGTAAATATATTATATACAGTTAATTTTTAAACTTGAAAACAAATAATACTAACCATGATGTGCGCACATAATCCATCCCATACATGGGATGAAATGTACTCTGGTCGGTGTGCTCTACATGACTCGTCAAAATCTGACACTCTTGCTTTCTTCATCGCAGCTTTTCTTAAATTGTGCAAAAACTGACGAAGGCGATCACGCATGGCCACCTCCCATGCCTCGTGGATGGCGTCACGTATGGTATCCTCGATCGGATACCATAAACCCTACAAATAAATCAAAATATCAAGTTAGAAATGAAATAATTTTCAAAATAAAAATTATTTATTTACGTACGTACCAACCAATGGCCGAACATGGCCTGCTGCACATCAATGGAAATCTGCTCCCATGTGGTCCACGACTGAGAGAAATAGTTGCACAAAATAGCGCTGCCCTTTCCGACTGCTATATGCGGAAAACTGTAAAAATAATAAACATTTATTATGTGAATAGATTAATGAAATATTAGTCAAATCAACAGGTTATCACACAGGTTATCACACCTCTGTGTGCGTGGATCAAACCCAAGACGTGGACGTCGCTCGGGGAAGAGGTCAGGAATCATCAATCGTGCAAGACCGCACCCCCTCCGCGTACTCCCTAGAGCGCCTGCAGGCTGAGGGTCATCTGGCAACAACTCATCCGCATCGAAAGTCAGGTCATCATCCGCCAACTCACAAAATGTGGCGTCGTCCATCTGAAACAGAAAATGTTAATGTTGTTAGCAAATAATTCATAATTACTATTATATATACATATATACATATTATGATTGTATATAAATACCATGGAATTCTATCAGTGTTCATCTTCATCATCATCTTCATATATGTCAATGTCATCTTCATATTCCTCCTCAACATCATCGATATCCATTCGAGTTACAGTTGCTTCATCTCTTACCATTTCAAATTCATATGTGACATCATTAACATCATCGTCATCACCGACTCTTAAATGTGGGGTGTCGTCATCAATACTCATGTCTCTTTGCAAAAAATATTGATTTTGATTACTCTCTTGAAAAACTTCAATTCTTTTCACATCAGTGAAAGCACATTCACATTGACTAAACTGATTGTCTCGAATTTTGATTTTTATTACACTCCACCAATCAGTCAAGTCTCTTGATGTAGCACAGTACTTTGTGTAATAAACATGATGTGCCTGTTGAGCCAATAAGAATGGTTCATTTACTACGAGAACACTTTTACATTTAATATTGATGATTCCATGAGTCGGATGAACACGCACGCCTCTCTCTGTATCCAACCACCGACATTTGAACATGGTTATGTAATGTTGTCCAAGATAACAGAGTTCAATGATTTCATCAAGTATGCCATAAAAGTCAACTTCATTTTCTCGATGATGAGATCCTCTCAAGCTAACTCCACTGTTCATTGTTTTTTTCGATTCCCCATATGCATGTGTGTGGAATCGAAATCCATTCACCACATATGCATTATAAGTTTTGACAAGTTTGGAAGGTGGGTTACTCAATACACACAGCCATTTGTCAATTTTATCAGCATGTCGAGACACCTGAAAATTTGTGAAATAATTATCAATATAGTAAACTATACATTGAATGAGTTGCTAAAAGATAAAGAATTTATGTTACCAGTTTCTGAAACCACTGAGAGAAATTTTTCAGTCGACGTTCTTCGAGAGCAGCTGTTGTAATTTGTGGAATTTGTTTCTTGATATGATTATCATACAACCTATAAAAACCAATGTTTTTTACTATAACATAAATGATAGAATAAGTGATATAAACACTTACAGTACAACTGATGGCATATCTTCATAGTTGAGCAGAACATATGTATGAGCTCTATGATGTTCATCATCTGAAAGCCAGCGTTCATAAACTCCACCAAAACCAAGCTCTGACTGGTTGAAAACAGATAATTGATTGTCGATTTCATCAATATTCCTCTCGTTCCATCCCATTCGGTTGTGTTTTGAAGGATACTCAGATTCAAAATAATGGGAGCAGAAAAAAGATATTGCCTCTTGCAAATAAGCTTCTGCAATAGATCCTTCAACAGATGCTTTGTTACATACTTTTCTTTTCAATTTTTGCATGCATCTTTCAAATGGGTACATCCATCGAAACTGTACTGGACCTCCACATTTTGCTTCATATGGAAAATGTAACATCAAATGTTCCATTGAGTCGAAGAAAGACGGCGGAAATATTTTTTCCAGTTTACATATAATTATAACAACATCTTTTTCAAGTTTGCCTAGAGCATCATAATCTGCTGTAGCCGCACAAATTTCCCAAAAAAATGAGACATGTCTGTTATGGAATCCCAAATCACAGAATTCAACAGACCTCTTAATCCAATGGGTAGCAGTATTTCCATTATAACATGACAATCATGACTTTTTAATCCAGTAATATGACCATTATTTACACATCTACCCAAATTGGAAGCACAACCATCTGGAAGTCTCAAATCTGCAATCCACTGACAAAATAATAAACGGTTTTCTTTAGACAGTGTATAAATTGCTTTTGGTTTCAGTAACCTTTCTGTTCTGACATTCTCAAACAGTTCCAATTCTGGACGCCTGCAAATTTGGGCAAGATCTAAACGTGCATTTACATTGTCTTTGCTCTTTCCTGGCATATCCAAAACTGTATGAATCAAATTATCAAAACAGTTCTTCTCAATATGCATGACATCTAACATGTGTCGGACCAACAAATCAGACCAATATGACAAATCCCAAAATATGCTACATTTAATCCAATTGTGTTCTTTCCCAAAACCAGAAATTTTCTGTTGGTTTATTGTGGGACCAAAAGTGATGGGAGGTAATGAAAGTACAACTGATTTTAACTCCGAACCTGATAGCATTTTTGGAGGTCCTTCCCTTTCAACTGTTCCTTTTCTGAAATGAGATCTGTTTCTGCGAAAAGGATGATCAGCTGGAAGAAACCTGTGATGACAGTCAAAATAACAAGGTTTCTTTCCATGAATGAGCATAAATACTTTTTTCTCTCCCATACAGTAAGGACATGATTTCTGACCATGTGTACTCCATCCAGATAACATCCCACAAGACGGGAAGTCACTTATTTCCACATCAATGCTGCTCTCAGTATGAAATTCTGTTTCATTGCAACATCATATGTACTGACACCAGTACTCCACAATAAATTTAATTCATCAATCAATGGTTTCAAATAAACATCAATATTTTTCTTCGGATGTCCTGGAATTAGTAAAGTCAAAAATATATATGGCTCTTTCATCAACATCCATGGAGGTAAATTGTACGGAGTTAAAAAAACAGGCCAACATGAATATTGACTACCATAAGATCTAAACGGACAGAAACCATCAGTGGAAAGCCCCAATCGAACATTTCTAGCTTCTAAAGCAAAGGATGAATGCACTCTATCAAAATGTTTCCATGAATCACCATCGGCTGGATGATTCAAGCTTTTATCGGTTGAAATATTCTCTTTATGCTATGACATCATTGTTTCTGTATTCTTAGACATGAATAAACGCTGGAGTCTCGATGTAAGCAGAAAATATCTCAACTGTTTTACAGGAATCAAACCAGACTTCTCGTGTTGTCTTTCTTTATATCTCAGTTGCCCACATGTGGGACAACTATCCAACGACTCATTTTCCCCAGAATATAAAATGCAGTCATTTGAACATGCATGAATCTTTTGACAAGTAAGTCCCAAATTTCGAACCAGCCTCTTACTCTCATAGTAATTTGCAGGTAAAACATTTCCTTCGGGTAACAGTGTTTTAAGCAAAGAAAATATCTGGTCAAAACAGGTGTTTGACATTCCGTTATCTGATTTGATAGCCATAAATTTTGCAACTGCTTCTAATTTTCTAATCTTGCAGCCAGGATATAATGCATCCTCAGCAGACTTCAACAACTCATAAAATTTAGACGGTGCCAACTCAGGATTTGAAGCTATATCAGCCGAAGTTTCTGTATGTTGAACAGATGAACCTGCAACATCATGTACTAAATCTTGAAACCGGGATGGATCCGGAATCAAGTTGGTATCACCTACTCTGGAACTGCGTTCACCGTGTTGATACCAAAATACATAATCTGGTTGAAAACCAAAACGCAAGAGATGTTCTCCCACTTTATCAAACGTGTCAAATGTTCTCAATGCACATTTTCTGCAAGGGCATTTTATTTTGTCTTCTGAAACAAATTCTGGATTTGATGCCGCAAATGATTAAAAAGTCTCCACACCCTCTACATATACTGGATTTAAACCAGAACCGTTTGGATTTCTACGTTGATTTATCCATATGCGGTCACCTAATAATGATTGTTGACGATCTCATTGTTCCATATTTCTCTATAAAATATAAAAGCATTACTGGTTTTGAATAATTTGTTAGAAAAAACACTCAAGCTAGGATAATTATAAAGTTTAGATCATACACGACTGACGCAAACTTTTTATTGAGATAGACCTAAAAATTGACCCTTTAAGAATTAAATATGTTGAGAATAAAGAAAAACATGTTACAAATATTGATAATTTTAATATTATATAAATTTTTTATTATTTTCATAGTACTAATATTATTGGTAAGTATTACTAATTATTACTAATTATTACTAATTACTGGTAATTATTACTAATTATTACCAATTATTGGTAATTATTACTAATTAAAACTAATTATTACTAATTATTGATAATTATTTCTAGTTATTGGTAATTATTACTAATTATTGGTAATTATTAGTAATTATTGGTAATTATCAGTAATTATTACTAATTATTGATAATTATTACTAATTATTGATAATTATTACTAACTATTGGTAAGTATTACTAACTATTGGTAATTATTACTAACTATTGGTAATTATTACTAATTATTACTAATTATTGGTAATTATTACGAATTATTACTAATTATCAGTAATTATTACTAATTATCGGTAATTATTGGTAATTATTGGTAATTATTACTAATTATTGGTAATTATTACTAATTATTGGTAATTATTACTAATTATTGGTAATTATTACTAATTATTGGTAATTATTACTAATTATTACTAATTATTGGTAATTATTGGTAATTATTGATAATTATTAGTAATTATTACTAATTATTGGTAATTATTGGTAATTATTACTAATTATTACTAATTATTACTAATTATTGGTAATTATTTGTAATTATTACAAATTATTGGTAATTAATACTAATTATTGGTAATTATTGGTAACTATTTCTAATTAATGGTAATTATTGGTAATTATTACTAATTATTGGTAAATATTACTAATTATTGGTAAATATTACTAATTATTGTTAAGTATTAGTAATTATTGGTAATTATTACTAATTGTTGGTAATTATTACTAATTATTACTAATTATTGGTAATTATTACTAATTATTACTAATTATTGGTAATTATTGGTAATTATTACTAATTATTGGTAATTATTACTAATTATTGGTAATTATTACTAATTATTGGTAATTATTACTAATTATTGGTAATTATTACTAATTATTGGTAATTATTACTAATTATTGGTAATTATTACTAATTATTACTAATTGTTACTAATTATTGGTAATTATTACTAATTATTACTAATTATTGGTAATTATTGGAATTTATTGGTAATTATTCCTAATTATTACTAATTATTACTAATTATTGGTAATTATTGGTAATTATTACTAATTTTTGGTAATTAATACTAATTATTGGTAATTATTACTAATTATTGGTAATTATTACTAATTATTGGTAATTATTACTAATTATTGGTAATTATTTCTAATTATTGGTAATTATTTCTAATTATTACTAATTATTACTATTTACCGGTAATTATTACTAATTATTCATAATTATTACTAATTATTGGTAATTATTTCTAATTATTGGTAATTATTACTAATTATTGGTAATTATTACTAATTATTGTTAATTATTACTAATTATTGATAATTATTACTAATTATTACTAATTATTACTAATTATTACTAATTATCGGTAATTATTGGTAATTATTACTAATTATTGGTAATTATTACTAATTATTGGTAATTATTACTAATTATTGGCAATTATTACTAATTATTACTAATTATTACTAATTATTACTATTTACCGGTAATTATTTCTAATTATTACGAATTATTACTATTTACCGATAATTATTGGTAATTATTACTAATTATTGGTAATTATTACTAATTATTGGTAATTATTACTAATTATTGGTAATTATTACTAATTATTACTAATTATTACTAATTATTACTAATTATTCCTAATTATTGGTAATTATTACTAATTATTGGTAATTAATACTAATTATTGGTAATTATTACTAATTATTGGTAATTATTACTAATTATTGGTAGTTATTACTAATTATTGGTAGTTATTACTAATTATTGGTAATTATTACTAATTATTACTAATTATTACTAATTATTACTAATTATTACTATTTAGCGGTAATTATTTCTAATTATTACTAATTATTACTATCTACCGGTAATTATTACTATTTACCGGTAATTATTACTAATTATTACTAATTATTGCTAATTATTGCTAATTATTCCTAATTATTGCTAATTATTGCTAATTATTCCTAATTATTCCTAATTATTACTAATTATTACTAATTATTCCTAATTATTACTAATTATTCCTAATTATTACTAATTATTACTAATTATTACTAATTATTACTAATTATTACTAATTATTCCTAATTATGGGTAATTATTGGTAATTATTCCTAATTATTCTTAATTATTACTAATTAGTGGTAATTATTAGTAGTTATTAATAATTATTACTAATTATTGATAATTATTGGTAAGTATTACTAATTATTGGTAAGTATTACTAATTATTGATAATTATTACTAATTATTGATAATTATTACTAATTATTGGTAATTATTACTAATTATTGGTAATTATTACTAATTATTACTAATTATTACTAATTATTACTAATTATTACTAATTATTACAAATTATTACTAATTATTACAAATTATTACTAATTATTAATAATTATTACTAATTATTGGTAATTATTGGTAATTGTTCTTAATTATGAGTAATTAAATGAATAATTACCAATAATTAGGAATAATTACCAATAATTAGGAATAATAACATTATTAGTATATTTTATTATTAATATTAAAATAATATAATTTTCTAATTTATATACAATTCTCCTTTCATCTGTGTGTTTTCTATCTCCATATACAAATAATACATGTGAAGACAGCAAACACACAGTTGAAAAAAGAATTGTATATATATAAAAAATTATATTATTTTAATATTAATAATTAAATATATTAATAATTAAATAATGTTATTATTCCTAATTATTATTATTTATTACTAATTATTAAATTATAAAACAATGTAAACATAATTAAATTACAACTAATTAAGAATAATTAAAACTAATAAAACATTAAAAATAAATATTAAATTAAAATAAATATAAATACCTTGAAAATTGATCTGATGTTGATCTCTGATTGTTCTTCAAAACTTCAATATCAACTCCGGAAAAAAAAACTTAAACTTGAGAAAAAATGAACTGTAGAAATAAAATTTTGAGAGAAGAAGAAGATGAAATTTGAGAATGATTTGAAAAAAACGGATGGGGGTATTTATAGGTTAGATTAGTTGCGACGGGCCCATTTGCGACGGGTCTCCCGTCGCAAATACTAGTATTTGCGACGGTACCCGTCGCAAATATCTTAGCCAGCATTTATTACGGTCAACGGTTAAATAGTTATTTGCGACGGGACCCGTCGCAAATAACCACCTGCCGACATACTATTTGCGACGGGGCAATATTCCCGTCGCAAATACCTTTTACCGCCGCCGGTTATTTGCGACGGGAATATTCCCCCGTCGCAAATATGTTTCCCGCGATTTGGCGCGCAAAGGGCGCCAGTCCTTTTGCGACGGGGAAAGCTATCCCGTCGCAAAAGGCTACTTATTTGCGACGGGCAAATACCCCCGTCGCAAATAAGTTTTTAACAGGGGTATTTGCGACAGGATTTATTCCCGTCGCAAATACCCATTTTTCCTGTAGTGAACATTCATAAATAAGCATAAACATTTAAGGAAATGTATAGATCTAAAACAAAAGCATTTTCAACATAAAATTCATCATAATATGTTAAATATAAATCAAAATATTTCCATTTACTTACTCACATGGATATTCTGCTATTTGAATAATCACATGCAATATCAATAGCTACTTTCATAATGATGGAATACATAATTCTAGACTTCAAAACCACATAGTCAAGGACTTTTTCCAAGACTAAAAATAAGATTTTGTCAAGGCCTTATTCCAAGACACTAGTTTGTCTCCTGAGACCTACCTATGCATCAAGGAGCTATAATAGGATCCACCCATCACTTACTAAGTCCAATGCATTCCTCATATGAAAATTTTTAAACATAACATTAACATTCGTATTAAAACTAGAAAATGAAATGTCAATACTTTATCCATAAACCGTAAATGGTAGAAAAATAACACATCCATAGTCAAACATATTAAAAAACCATCAATACAAAATGTAAAATTGTATCATAATAAATAAACTTCAAACAATATTAAAATCCATTAAAGGATATTGACATACATGAAATCAAAACTATTTGAGATAAATATCTAATTATTTTTTTTGAAATCATTTAATGTTACATAATTATAAAAGAAAACATTTATTTTGAAAATATTTTTATAAGATTTTAAGGGAATATTTGACAATGTTATAATGTCAGAATATAGCTGCACCCACAGTATAAGTAAAAAAAAATTCTTACCTTAATTTTGTCGAAAAGGGCATAGAGTAACTTGTTTGGAAAATGACGGAAAGAATCCCTTCAAAATGTATAAGGTAAAATAAGGGTATAAATTACTTTAACCCATAGTCTAGTAAGTATTTAGAAAAATTTGGAATATTTTTAGGAAAACACGGATGTGGATGATAAAGAAGTCCTAGTAGATAATTACATATAAACAACCTCTAATAATGAAGAGGTTGTAGAATTAACCCTTACCATGTAATTTTCCTTGGTAGATGGTAGGTTAATATTTTTTATAATGGTGAAATAATTGTTATTAAATTATAAAAGAATCATATACATTAATATGATATCATATATGATCTTTTAATATTTCTTTGTTAATAATATTTTACTATTATCGTTGATTTGAGTGTTAACTGATTCATTTTCCTTTATATAATTTTTTACATAAGTAATGTTTGTTATGGATAGGATGTATCTTATAAATATTCATAATGATATTAAGTCTTTAAACATTATTTTTAATCATCTAATAAAAATTAGTCTTGAATTGATACGATTGGGGGATGAATCTCATCATGTCCGTGGAGACGGTAATATGTACGTACGCACGAGCGACAATATCATTCTTTTGATATTAAAATCGTATATAATTGGATGGTATATCATATATAAAAAATCATTATCATGTTATATTTATTATTTACATAATTTATACATCATTATTATACCCATCCAAATAATAATGTATTGAATTACAACTACACCACGACATGGAGAAGGTAACCCGTACATACGCACGTATGGTGACATGTAATTAAAAGGATGGATATAATAATGAATATGGTTGTACCATATTTATAATAAAATCACAATATATAGAAGATACTATAGTTATTATATTATAAGTGAAACAACAAGGAAAGAAGAAGTGGAAGAAAAAAACATGAAAGTGCTGGTGAGACATTTACCTCTTCTTCGGGTTCTTCCTTTTGATTTGATCAAAATAGATCTTTAGGTTGGATTTATGACTAAAGGAAGGCCTCTTGGATGAAGGTAAGATAGTGGAAAGGATATTTTGGTAGGGTTTTTCAGAGCCAAATGTATTTGAAGGTGTGAATTTGAGAGAAGGGGAAGTGCCCTTTTATAAGAGGGGTGAGGGGCAGCTTAGGAAAAGCTAGAAATATTATTTTATAATAAAATAATTTTCAGATTATAATGGCTCCAAAATGAATTATTTAAATAATAATGTAGGTATGAGTCTAAAACCTCTCAACCAATAGGTTTTAGACAGGTTTGGGTCACTATATTAACCTTATCTTGTAGATTTAACTCTTAGTTAAATAGTTTGACATTTACCATGTCTCTTTTTATTTTTATATTATATGGTTAATAAACTTACTATAAACTTTCAAGAGAACCCCAAGTGTTTCAATAATTATAAAAATATAATTATATAATTATTTTGTCTGAACCATATATTTTTAAGATTGTTATATCAACCAATAGTATTGTATTTTTTTAAACAACTCATTTATGTCAATTTTCACATTAGTTAATAATTGATTTTTGATAAAGTACTAACAAATTTATTACCTAAAAATAAATACATTTAATCAACCCTAACATATAATATTAACCTAATAAATTAGGGTAATTCATTTAAAGTTTCAAATTATATTTATTTGGATATTTATAATATCAATTATTTTAATATTTTATTAATACGGTAATTACTCTATAATCATTGTGTCATAAATAAATTTAATTAGTTAATGTCTAAAAATTATAAATAAAATACCATTATGTAGGAAATATTTTTTTCTTTCTAATGAATATTTATAGTCGAATTTTATTGTGTGTAACTCTGTATTAAAAATGGTTTAATTATTAAACTTTGAATTTAACTCTTTTAACTCTTCTTTAAATAAAATAATAATAAATGTCCTAATCTTATCCAACTGGACCAAAGAGGTTCAAATTTTATTCCTAAGGTTGTTTTTGGTCCAATTATACTTATCCAATAGAATTAGGATAATTTTATGGTAATAATATTATCATTTTTACCCTTAATTTCCCTATTTACTTTTAGCCGTGGTAAATAAAAGTAAAAAGTTACTATTCACCAAAAATTATCTTCATCTTATTGAACCACATTTTACTTACTGATATCAAACATGTCTCTCGGATTTTTTAAATTCAACTCACAGAAGTGTTAAAATTAAGTATTATGTAAATTTGCAAATGCTCCTAGGATGTGGGTAAAAGACTGTAAAAAGTTCAATAAAATTTTCATATATCTAAAATTATTATAAACTGACTCTAATGAATTACATTAAACTTATATAGGTATTATGTATCTATTTTGACCTAAAATAAATTTAAATAAAATAAATAATTATTTAAAAAAATTCAGTATTAAACTATAACTCAGTGTTTTTCACTATTCATCACAAATTGAAATTTTTCAGAAAAATTTCAAATATTCACCTTAAGCTGATTTCGATATTTCAAATCCAAAAATGAAATCCATTTTGAAAGATAAAATTTATAAAATTTCAAAAAGTGGGTATTACTATTCATAATGGCTACTTTGATTGGTTTTGGTTTGTTAGAACTCGAAGTTGTGTAAGACACCCACTATTGTATTATTCAAAGAGAAGCGTACTGTGAAAGCTTGGGGTGTTAAATATACACAGTAAATTGGTGGTCATAAGCTATCAGAATAGAATGAAAATCATTGGGAGAAAAGAAAAGTGGCCACCACATCGCACTAAAGTTTTACGATGTCAAGGAATAACCACATCTTGATGAACTCCTTCTAATATACTCATTTTTATGATATCCAATTTAAAATCTATATTAAATATGCATGATAAATGTTGAGTTCAATTGAGGATATATGAGAAATTAGGTGTGGGGTGGGATAAACTCATGGTTACCTCTTCAATTTATTTTCTTTAGTCATGTTGGCTTATTTTAGTTTTTCCTGTTATATGTTTTTCTGTGAATATTTCTAATATATATATATATAAACATAAAAAATTTCTTCTATGTATAAATATTGTTTTATATTTTATTTGTTATTTTTACAAAATTTCTTAAGATAAATTAAAAAATCAATGATTTTTTTTGAACTCCGAGTGATTGTGAGGATCTTGATCATGTTATTGAATCCATAAAGATAAAATTATTATTAAATTATATTTTCTTTCTTGGGTTTTTATTTCCAATAATCTATAAGAATTTTAACAAAAAATTATAATCTTGCAACTGCCAATGGTAGAACAAAATTTTAATTCCCATCCTGAGAGGTTTCTAAACCACTTTGACTTCTTCTTTCTAATACCCTCACTTATTAAGAGAATATTTTTATTTTTTATGAACTATAACTTCTATCTATTCTATCTCAAATATTTGGAATCCATACGCTACTATCAACATGATTAAGGAATTATATTTTCTAACCCCTCATTTCTCTTGAGACATTCTACAAACATCGATCCTAGTTAATCCTTTTGATAACAATGAATGAACATATTGGTTTAGTCTAAATTTTAATCCAATTTATCCAATACCTTCCCTTTGAAATTCATTTTCATAATTGGTTCGAGTTTGTTTGTGGGGGAAAAAGGATATTATGTGATTTTATCTGGGAACCATTTAATGTTAAGGGGACTATGAGTGGTGTGACTCATTATTCTAGGAATTTTTAGTGAGAGAAATGGGCATGGGTAACTATCATCATTGTTTTATATTAATAAAATTATATTATCTAGGAAAAATTGAAAAAATAAAAATGGGTAAATGTGTTTGAAATATTAATTATGCTTAGTCATGTGATTTATTAACCCAATCAAGATATTGGAATGAATCACAATTCATTATGCATTCATTTTAAAACTCATCCTCTTAAAAAAATTATATAAATAAATAATTGAAGATAATATGGATGAGATAAATTTTGGATTCATTTTCATAACCTATGGATAATGAAAAAAAGATAAACATGGGGAGTGTTAGTGTTACATATTTCTAAAGGGGGTTATGAGATGGATCTTATATGCTTTACTTGATATATCGTGCATTGTATCTTAAAGAGTAAAACTTTTAACAATATGTTTGATGATGGTTTTTGAAAAACGTTCCCCACCTACCTTAATCCACATATTAGCCTTTTTAAATCCCTCAGTATTGATTGTATTTTTATGATTCATAGTATGGAGAGATGATAAGTTTCCCAAGCCATTGGAAAATAATCACTTTCCAAATATTAATGAAACTCTACATAAATAAATTATCTTGATTAAAGAGTGACATTGATATTCATGTGAGGTAGGTTATGAAATGGATTTTGGATGATAATTAGACATTGAATTTAATATGGATAGATGAATTTACATTTGAATAAAATAAGTTTATGAAGCATGATGTAATTTTTTGTAGAGAGAACTGAAAAGTCTCCGTCAAATTTTTTCTTGGTTACTTGAAATTATTTCATACTATAATTCCATTTCATTTATTATTTTTTTAATTGAACTTGAATTGAAAAATATTTCTAAATGGTTGAAATTTTAATTAAGCATTCATTTTTTGAAATGAAATGTTAATTTTTTTGGGAGTGAAATAGTTAAATTGTTGGGGAGTGATGAGACCAAAAAATATCAAAAAAAAATGAATTCTGATAGATATAAACCCATTAATGCATGTAAATCCCATGTAAATTCATATTTTTGTGATTTTTTGAACTATGTAATTTATTGAAAATTGAAATAAAATATCATTTTCATTGATTCCTAATATTATTGGGTTTAATTAATCAATCCATACCTAAATTTAAAATTTTCAAACATGATTTCTTTATTTACTTTTAAAAGAAACCAAGAATAAAATTTTCAATTAGATTTAATCATGAGTTTTAATAATATTATAAATTTTATAATTAAATTAAATCCATACATTAATTCAAAATATAGAGTTTTAAAAAGTAATTTTATTTTTATTTTCAAATTAAAATTAATTTAGAAGAAGTCTATTCTAAAATATAAGATTTTTTGTGAGATACAGGTTGAGGAAGAAAAAATAAGAAATGGGTTAAGTTGATTGCAAGCCTACTCCATGTGACTGCACTATACAAATGTTAAATCAAAGAGACCATGTGATGATGAGGTCTTGCAGTATATGGATCAAATGAAAGTTCAAAATTCTATGTTTTCTTGTTAAGAAAATACCATGCTGCTGAAATTTAACAAAGGGACTGAGTTAATACACTAAGATTCCATTGACTGCACTCCCACATTTGAAATCAATTGTGACCATCTCCTCTTAACTAACCACACATCAGAATAATCCACCTCCAGGATCTACCACATCAAATGATTCTATTTTTTCCCTTCCACCATGAAACATATCCAAATGACCATTCCTGATGACTTACAACATGATAGTATCCTGACTGACCACACCATTCTTCACCTCTTCCTGTGGTCGATCAACCATCCACCATATGGTCAACTACCAACCCTCATCCCATGATTCAATGTCTTTGCCTTCAATTGACAAGGTATGCCTTCTTACATTCAATCAACTAACTTTTTCCCTCTATCTCAAGATTTTGAAACTATATGTAAAGAACTCCATTCTGTTCAAAGATCCACTGGGAACACCCAACTAAGTAGATATTCCATGTATTCCCTTTAAAGAAGATTGAAACCAATAATATCATGTACATTCGCTACAACCATGCTTGAATCATCCCAAACAATGATAGACTGAGAATTTAGATACAGAATAACCAAATCCAAGATGATGAAATTTGAGCCCATGTTTTACTCAATGAAGGAAACTAATTGAGACTGAGTATCACATATGAATAATGTTCTCAATAAACCTAATTTCATGTGGATGTTGATTTTAGATCTTATAAACACAACTAAAGAGGATTTTTAAAGAATATTTTTTGAATCTATTGTGAGGCTCAAGGTACTATGATTGTAGGGTAATTTGTTTGTGGCTAGGTTCATAATAGGGAAGATTGTTTGGCCTCGATCATCCCCAATTCATCTGGTGTGATAATAGAGACCACTATATGAAAGGTTTTTTATGTTTTTCTTCAAATATGTTTGGGAATTGAACTATGATAATTTTTTGATCAAAACTGATAATTTACCTGAATCCTTGAGTATTATCGATGAATAAAAACATTTATGAGTGACTCCAAGGGAAATGGGTTTGAATAGAGACTGAAATCTTGAACTAAAAATGAAGAGATCGTTGTAACCCACTAAAAAGGAATTTCAATTTTTAAAGTTGTTGAAACTAATGATTTTTTATTTCTCATAAAACTAATAAATATTAAAAGAGGGTTTTGGATGTGGTTATACTAGTAATATATTTTTTAAAATGATTTGAAGATGAATTATAGAATCTAATTTGTTTGGATAAAGCTATTCCATGTAAATGGATATTACAATCTACTTGATCCCTCTTCACTGTACCACTTATAATTTCATTAATTGTTTTCAATAACTTTTTAAAAAAAATCTATTTGAAGGTTAATGTTTGAAAACATTGGGGCCTATTTTATTCCCAACCTGAACACTAGCCTATATTTCATATTGATTCCATGTAACCTATGAAATTTTAAATAGTCCATCCATGTTCTAGTACCACTACTCAAATTTCATTTCCATCACATTTTTTTGTAAGTCCAATCCCACACACCACATCTATACTACCATAAAATAATGTGTGTTTGAGAAAATGCAATGAAGTTGAATCCCAATTCATCCACCCCACTTGCTAGCACATATAATATTTATCCTCTTCGTATGATTACAAAAAACATTTTACTTTTTTTCCTACACCCATGATGTAGTGAAACAAATCATCTTAGTAATTTTCTTTAAGAGGTATGGTATTGATGATGAGAAATAATATTCCCACAACCGAATCGATTATGGACCTCAATCAGGATATGTAGAGACAATCAAATGGTGAAGAAGATCACAAATTGACACTAAAAATATATAATGATAAGGATGAATAATCACATATGTTACTAAATATTTCCTCTTCACTATTTTCAAAAATTATCCATCAACTAGATATTCTAACCAAGGTATTTCTGTAATTTCTTTTTTCATTTTAATACAATTAGATTTAGTTTTTTATGTGTCGTTTCATCCTCTTATTGTTCTTCAATTATATGATATTACTTTGACATATAATTTTTATCTATAACTTCCATGATTATAGAAGACTAAATCAAGGCTTTCTCCCTGGTGATGATTTCATATGAATTTAGAATCCCTAATTTTCAGTTCTTTAATTCCTAATTTTATCCATAATGTAACAATGAATGGAAAAGAAGTGGAAATATGATCATCATTATCTCTTCCCATTTAGTATTATTTTCTATAATGTATTAAATCATTTTCCATCCCTTGTCTAGATATAAACAACATACCATTATAGTTGTGTAGGTTGAGGGATGAACAACATATGATCAGAGCAGGGTGAAGGGTGGTGGATTCTTTATGGTTGTGGAATGTTAATTATTTGACACTATAAAGAAGGTGGACTGAATATACATAGGGAGGTATCCTATCTATGATTAGTATAAAAATTTATAAATAGAGGAGAAATTAGTTATTGATTATGATATTTTTTTTGATAGGAATAATTTTGGATAATGATGACCCCCCCCCCCCCCAATGATCTAACTTGAGACCATTTCCTTTCCCTACTAACACCTTTTTTGTAAATTTTATTTCATTATTTTAATTTTTATTCTCTCACAGAGAAAAAAACAACATACTCCCACATACAACGGTTCTTGATTTATAATTATGGAAAACAAACAAAATTATACAATAAGTGATTGAGATAAACAAACAATTGACCCATGACTCCTTGAGAACAAACCTAGTCAGTCCCCTATATTGTATTACATTTTAATAAATTTTTTATTTGAGGGTTATGAAATCATTTATACATTAATGTTTATCATAGATAATATTTACCTCAAATATACCAACTCACATTGTTTCTCTTTAAAATATTAGTCCCATAATAAAGGGTTTTTATATAGTCTTGGATGTCCTATAGTGTTGGTTCCTCTTCACTTGGATTGTGTAGTGGTATATTTTTTTGATGTTGGTTTTCTTCAATGGGGAAGTGGGTTCCATCCAATAGTCCATTTGTATTTACCAAATCCATATTATGTTTTTACACTTAAATATATCATTCCTCAATCTCCTATATGAATATAAATTAACTAACATTACAATGTATGGTCAGGTGTGGTTTTGTGACCTCAATAGGGGTTATTTTAATCTCTCTAAATTGGGTAAGTATATGAGGATTCATTATAGAATAGTCCCAATTTGATACTCAACAAAGTTATAGATAAATAAATTAGGAAAGAAATAAAAAATCAAAAAGCAACAAAATAATATAGAAAATGTAACAAAATAAACCAATTACAAATGTTTACAAAAAAATTAATAAATACTCAAGCCATCTCCCTATAAATAGTGATAAGTTTTAATGGTTTTAATTATAGTTGAGTGGTAATTATTATCTTTTGTTATACGGTTGGCCCAGGTTTAATCTTGAGAAACAACACCATGTTTGATATGTTATCATTGTGGAGGGAAACCAATGTAGAATTCATAATCCCCTTTACAGTATAACGTTGACCATAGGTTTTTATATCACGAAGATGGGTATAGGGCATCACTATTCTTTCACTTATATTTAATTTTTATATTTTTTTTATGATTATCAAAATATATCATAAAACAAATACCCAGAGTTAGAAATATATGTAGATGGATTTATGGTGAATTCTAATGGGTTCTATCGTCATTTTAATTTATTTAAGATCATCTAATTGAATGAGAAGAATGAATATAATTAATCTACTCAACCTACACTATTTGTTCATTAATTTGGTTACTAATATTTTCAATTATCCTCAAATAGACCATAGATCCCATTTTTTCTCATTATTGTGTGGGAAAAGTCACCCCACAATCAAGTAAATTAGCTTGATCACACACATATCAACAATCGCTTATGATTTATCCTCGTAAAATACACATATCCATTGGTATGATGTTTGATTCAATCAGACATATGATTTTATTTTCAATAATAGAATTATTTAGCATTATTGATGGAAGATGGAGTGATAATTTTCTTCTTTTCTCATCACCTTCACTGCTTCCCAAACAAGTGATATAGATTTTAGGGAATGAGCTGAATAAATTCAAGGTTTCACACTATGATTGTCTTTTAAAACATCCCATAATGGTATAATTCTCTAACATCATGTATTATTTTTTAGGAGTACACCATAAGAGTTTAAGAAACATAAAAAATTGCGGGAAATAAAAACACAATATATAATAAAGACAACTTCATTATATTAAAATGTAGAAAATTTCAAAAGATAGCTAAATATAGATGATTCCATACCTTTCATATCAAATTATTAACAAAGTTATAGGTGGAAAAAAATTAACATTCATCTTATAATCCTCTTTATTTTTTGGGTTTTTAGTTCCATGAGTAGTGGGCTCCTTTTGTGTCAGTTACCTTCAACCTATATAGGCCTAATTATTGTGATTTATTCAAGAGAGTATCTCCCAAATATAACTTGTAATTCATAACACAATATTTCATATCTAAATTTATTATATGGTGGTAATTTTTGTTAGTTTGAGATGTTTTTTAACACCCTAATATTTTATAGTATCTATCTTCCTAAATAAATTTAATCTCTTCGATAGCTTGTTTTCCATGAAACACCACGTTCAAAAAAACACGATCTATTATTATGTGATTATTATGACCTAGACATTAAAAATGGAGGGTATTAATAGAAATATATAAATTTTTAAGATTATATGCTTTAAAATTTTATAAAATTAATTCCTTAGTTATCAATAAAAAAATATTATTTGAAAGTAAAATAATTTTTTTGCTAAAAAACAATTTTTGTGCACACAATATATTTATAGAAAAATAAATTAGTCACTGTTGGTGAATTATTTTACTAAATTTTCATATTTTATATTCAAAAAAAAAATTAACATTCATTTTTCTATTCATATGATAAGAATAAATCCATCTTTATCCTTACAACCTATATTTTTATAAAACACAATTTTCATCACGTTTTGTGCACTTATATTACAGTTAATTTTTAAAATTTATAGAAATTGTATCCAGAAAAATGTATTTATATTTTTAATCATGAGGATTAAATTTTTTAAATAAGTCCCTTTCATTTTTTGGTCAATATAAATAGTAACTATAGTAAAATTTATCACCTCAATAAAGGGTAAATTGGGTTAATCTGGGTTAAAACTATATGATGACATCATAATATTTCATATAAATTCTTGTTTAAAGAATTTAATTCAACCCTTATCATCATAGATTAGAAATTTATATTTCTATTGGACAATTTTTAATGAAAATCAACAATATAATATTTATATAAAAAAAGTAACAAAATGTCACTATCTTAGTATTAAATATCTATTTCATGTCCACATAGGGAAAAAGTAAAGTTATAAACGAATATAAATGTCAATTTTGTGTAAAATTAAATTATATTAATGATGATAATTTATTTATAATTTTTAGTATTTATATAATTACCTTAAATTATTTTTCAACAATAATCCAATATTTATTCAATTAATTGAGAAATAAAATAAATGATTTTATAAATATTAAAAGTGATATAATTTGAGTGATTTATATTTTTGAAATATATTTTTAGATAAATATTACATTTTATGGTTTTTAAATGAATTATATTCAAAATATATCTTTTAATTGATATATTTCTAGTCAAATTAAATGAATAGTGGAAAAATTGGCATTAATGATAATTTATAAATATAATACTTCCTTAAATTATTTAAAAAACATTATAATCCTTAAATAGGACAATGGGGATAATAAATGGTAAACAATGTCATTTAGTTTCCATTTATAATTCAATGGTTACATTTTATGATAAATTATAACCCTTTATAAGTGAAAAATACTTTACCTCGGTTAATGTTAAAATAGGTTAACTAAGAGGTTAAACAAAAATATAAGGTTTAAACAACCAAAAAACCTATAAAATTTTATTTTTTTATGATATTTAAACCCTATCTACCCATTTTTATAATACCTACCCATTTTGATTGATTTGGGATAATGAAGTATTTTATTGTAATTTGATCTTTTAAGAAATTCCAAAAGTTCCCCTCACCTCAATTACAAAAGTGAACTCATTACTTAACTTATTTACCTCAAATTTAACAGACTATATCAAATTTTACCTACCCATTAACCTTATAAAAATAATTATAAATTTTTTGGAGGTATTATTATCCCTAAAAATCCATCCATAAGTTCTTTAATAAAGGATCTAAAGATGTTCTCTCGATGAATAGGTAATTGTCTTACCTGATATATTTCAATTTAGTTCTTTTTATACCACTTATAAGTTTCTTTAATTTATCACAAAATAATAATTTTAGAATAAAATATATATATATATATTTTATTAGGATTATTAAACATTCATTACCCACCATCTTTCCCATCAAATGGGAAGTGAATGTATCGCTCGTGAGTACGTATGACTTACCATCTCCACCTAGAGATATAATTAATTTTTTATAACCATCATTTTATGTATGAATATTATGATTGGTGTAATTTTTATTTATGATAATTATAAAATAATTATACATATATAATTGAAATATCATTTCTACCTTCTTCCTTCCAATCTTTTGAAAAATGATAATTTCGCTCATGCGTACGCATTGACTACCACCTCCACAAAGTGATGTGATTTGTTTTTCACTTATATTTTTCTTGAATGGTAATGATAATGGGTTTTATGATTATATATATACATATATATTATATAATAAATATTTTGTAAAGGTGAATTATTATTTAGTTTTATTTCATTCTATCCATTAAAAGTGAAAACAATGTTCATGCGTACATACGTCATACTATCTCCATGAATGGTGAAAATAATTTTCTATCTATAACTTTTATGGATTAATATAAATATTTATATAATGAATATATATTATTTTTGTATAATTATTAATATTTCAATATTTTCTAACCTTGTTAAACATATAAATACTGAAACTACCGAACAAAAACATACATAAAAAACGAAGTAATTATTACCCAAAATAGTGATTTTTTAATAATTTTTTTAATAAGCATTTGATAAAAATTTATAATTAGTAATAAATGGTATTATATATATGATTAAATTTCAATAATATATTTATAACAATTATATATTTATTATATGTGAGGTTCGACCAGATACATAGGAAATCAAACCTCAGATAAGGGTTTATTACACAATCTCATTATTATTTAGGGTTGTTTATGTTTAAGTCTTCCCTGGTGGAATAAGTTTATTCCATATCCTTATTTTCCATGAAAAATTTTAAATAATATTTATATTTCTATATAAATATTTATTAATTACGTTTTTATATATGTTTTACTTTTTACAAAATGGTTTGAAAGGAATCTTCTTTTCGTCTTCTGAACAAGGTACCTTTTAACCATTTTTGCAACAGTGTAAAATGAATGTTTTTTTAAATTATATTCCATGAATGGTTTTTAAAAATTTCATGATTAATATTAAATTTTATCATTCATTTATATTTTTACAATTTTATTTTCAAAGAAAATTTTTTCCATCAGATTTTTGATGTTTTCAAAAAAAGTAATTTAAAGGTGAAAAAGATATTTTCTTCATTAATTTTTTAATGATTTTTAAATTATTTTCATATCTGTTAATATAATTTGTTGAATATTATTAAAAAATGAGTTAAATAGTTTATGATACTATTGAATCATGGTTTATTTTCTCATATCTATCATTCAAGGGTCTGGTGCTCTGCTAATATGTATAGTGGCACTTAGGTCGAATCCTCAGCAATGATGCTTTTTAATAGTCAATTGTTTTGGTGATTTGTATTTTTAATGGGGGTGGGGGTTTTATTACATAGCTAAAATAAAATGATTTATTTATTTAGATTTATTTAAGAATTTTATAAATATTAGTTGAGATTATTATTGGGTATTTAAGCTTATGATATCATTGAGATTTGATTTATATTGCATTAAATTAAAACCGACTTCACGAGATGATTTTGATCAGAATTACCAAGTGTTATGGATTTAATAAAATCCATAACATAAATAGGGTTATAATCATAATCAGTACATTTTTATAGTATTGTCTTTGTTTTCCCAATAATCCCTGGAATCCACATAATAAATAAAACATTTCATTAATCCATGACAGTTTATGTTCAACATACACAATGTTAACATAAAAAATACTCAACTAAAAAAAGCCCCGAAATAGTTAATATCCCCAAAATTATGACTCTAAACAATGGTATATTCACACATACAATGAGATGGTATTCTGTTGGATTAATTTTTTTAGGGTTACTAGTTAAAAAGATAAGAAAAATAAAGGGACAAGATAAGGGTAGTGCACTAAACACACACACAAATAGTGAAGAGAATTAAATATAGACATTCAATTGAATGATAAAGTGGTAAAAGGGGAGGGTATTTTACTTGATTTAAACTATTTTAAGACCATGAAAATTAAAAAAATTAATTTTTTTAAATGATATATAATTAATAATAATCAATTATTAAAATTTAATTGAAATGAAAATAAACATACACACTTATAATTGAAAAAAAACTTAAACGGACATGAAATGAAAAGTGTAGGATATGTATCTATTGTAAAAAAAAGAAAAAGTAATGTCCTCACTATACCTTTTAAAGGATATGGTTATGCTAAAACTTCTCGTTTTCTCTAAAATTAAAACTCTTTTGAAGGAGAATAGGGGAATGTATTTATATCCCTATGAGGTGGACTATTTTGTTTCCAAATCTGACCATCCAATTGGGTCACCAATTTTATACTCAATACAGCCAAATATGGAGATATTTTATTCTTATAAGTTTTATATATTAATGTTGTAAGAATAACAAAAAAATATGGAGTCTATTTTAATTAAGAATATAATGTTGTGGTTGTTTTATTAGACAATTTTAATTTTTCTATTTCAATCATATCTTTTTTGAGGGAAGAAATATGAATGGGTTTTTGAATAGAAGGATTCCCTAAAATATAAACCATTTATTCTAAAAATTATGCCACCTATATCTTATATTTTACACTGAAAAATATAAACATGAATTCCTATCTATATCAGGAGAAAATCTAATAAATGTGTGATCATTTTAATTCTCAGACAGAATGGTGGGCTGGAATTCAAAGCATCATTTGGGCCCATTTTTTTGGAGTTGTCCATGAACTTTTTGTACATGGTTATTTTGGATAATAAAGAACATATGTTGGAGTCTCATAATATTTTTATTTCTAGATTGATCCCAAAAATTCAAACACCATGGATAGTCAAGTTTTTTCAAAGATTCTTTGGGCCTTTTGGTGTTGACCATATGACTAGTCAAATAGAATAATTGGCCAAATATTACTTATAATTATATGTTGTTAATTGAATAAGGAACCATAAAAAATACACAATTTTGATCAGTATGGTTAGAGTTATGATCAAAATATTAAACTCAATCTAATTTGGATTAATTCAAATAATTCTCAAAAAATAAATTTAATATTAAAATATGAATATTTCCCACCAATTATGCACTTTTCAAAGAAAATCAGCAAAAGGAGTAATTTTTTTAATAAATCAATAACATCAAATCCCCCAAACATAGCTTTGTGCATGTCCTCATGTTCAACAGATATAAAAACATAACTAAATCATTCTCACTCGCTAACAAATATTAAATTTTTTTTTCCTCAATCATTGGAGGTTTTTATCATTTCAATAATCAATATTGAATTCCACCACAAATTGTTATAGAAAAATATTCCAAAAAACAATTCATTTTTCATGCTCAAATTAGAAATGGAAAAGGTAGGCACTAGAATCTAAATCCATTAAGATGATAAAAATTTATATCTAGAGGTTCACTCATTCACCAAACAAAAGAGAAACTCTTAGAGTATGAAATAGTTCTCAGATTCTATATCCTATCCTAAAGTGTATAAGAATCACGAGGTCTTTTTAGGGGTTTTTATATGTTTATGTGACAGTAGGAATTTAATGTCTAAAAGAGTGGAAATGAGGTGTAAAAATTTGACATGGAAAAAGAAATGCACAATTTTAAATAAGTCCTAAATTTTTATAGAAACACATATTTACAAGGGCTTGATTATGTCAATAAATACACAAATGAGGGTTAAAATGTAAAGGGGATGATAAGATGAAATATTTAAAAAAAAAATTCTCTCCCAATGACTTAAGTTTTCTTTTTTTTCTTTTTTTATTTTTTTTAATGTTGAAAAAAAAGATCTCACACTCATCTACCAACCCATTTTTGATCTCCTCAAGACACTAATTGTAATATCTATAACAAGATCAAAGCTTGAGAAAGATTTTTTTTGACTGGCCCAAGACACAACCCATTTTCTTATGTTCTGTTATGTTCTTTTTCTATTTTTTTAACACATTTCAATAAAATTATAAAAATTACATAAATGAAAGTCCATTCCACAAAATCACTAAATGAAAACCTCTCCACCACACAAAAATTAATGATTTCACTCAATAATATGACAACACATGGAAAATAAATGAAATCAAACCAAGAATGAAATCCATCCCCCCCCCCACATATAAGTTTTAATAAATTATATAATGTAATTCCATGTAGATGTTGGGTGGGAAAAGGTATTTGTATTGTAATTTAGATATCAAAGAAATGGTTTCCATAGGCTTGAAATGGATTTCAAAAGTTGAATTAATGTAAGGTTAATTAGAGGATATTTAGATATTGTGATTCTATTGTGGTTCATAAAATGCATCTATCTTATTAAATCACACCGACATAGGAAATTCAACTCAATGGTATAAAAACTCATGACTCAAAATCAGGGGTGAAAAGAAATATTTTTAAAGGATGGTCATTGTATACCTTGGCATGAAATATTTTTAAAGAATGGTCATAGTATATACAGGATCGGGATACACTATCATCTTCATTTGAAGACTTGTTAAACAGAGAGCAACACATCCAGGTAACTGCTATATCCTGGACATTGTTTAGAGATACGGTTTCCAGCAGAATTAATTTTTTCTTCAATGATTTTACCATAGAAATTTCTGACTAATGGTTTGTTTCTCTTTTCTTTAATAATTTGAAAGGGGTTATTTTATAATCAGTCTATGTGTTTTGAGATGTTTTTGGGTGTTTAGTTTCTAACTTGTTTTCTGGTTCCACCTCAAATGGGGTTCAGAGAAAGAGGCATCCACTTCAGCATGTCACTTGGAGTGGAATACTGAGAGGGTATGACTTGGCCATCGGTTCCTTGCCTGTGCATCTCTGCATGGGACTGTATGCCGAGTTATCATGATTTGGGGGAGGGACTTCACTTGTTATAGCTGCTGGGGAGAGGTGGAATCAGTATTTTGATTTGGTTTTGCTTTGATTTTCATATCGTTGTTTTGTTGAATATGGTGGTTTCTCTCTTTCTCCTTAAAAGTGATTTGATAATCAAATAAAAAAATATTTTTCAGTAAGCTCTCATGGTTGGGGAAGAAACATTTTTCGAATCAAAAAAATTGAGCATTTCAATTTTTTTGGTTTTTACACAAGATTCTTTATCCAAATTTATGATGAAAATAAAAATTTTCATAGATAAAAACATTTAATTTTACTCCAAAAAATGGTTGGATTTTTTTTGAAAAGTGGACGGTGAGTGATTATGACACTTTTTTCATATTTTTTTAGTTTTTTTGTTGTTTTTTAAATACACACCCACACAAAATAGAAAGAGGGAAAAAATTTGATAATGAATTTGGTAAAACAAATGAGAATAAGTGACAAAAAAGAAGAAAAACATAAAGAGAGGAAAAGAGAAAGAGAGGAAGAGAGAGAGAGAGAGAGTTAAAGGGAAAGAAGTTCCCCTGGTTTGGATTTATTGGGTCTCCATCTCCATCCTGGGTGGGTCAACTATTGAAGTTGGGGATCCGATGGAAGTCAACGTGGTTCTCTAGATGTGTATCCTCTTAGGGTGATGCTTTAACTGATTTCCAATAACCATGAATGTTCTTTTAAAAGAGGGTTCTTGGACGTTCATTTCACCAAATGGGTAAACATGAATAATAATAAAAGGACCTTCCCAACTAGAATTAAGCTTACATGGGTGAAGTCAAAAATTGAGAATTGAAGAGCACTATGTTTTCACCTTCATGAAATACCTTTCATAGGATGTTTTTGTCGAGGTGTACCTTGGACATCTCTTTGTAGATATTGTAATTCTCATAAGAATCTTTTCGAAGCTCCTCCAATTCAGTCAACTGTAACAATCTTTCTTCACAAGATTTCACAAAATCCAAATTAAAAGTTTTTAGAGCCCAAAAAGACTTTTGTTTGATTTTAACTAGTAAAGAAATCTCTTTACCCAAAACTATCTTAAATGGACACATCTTGGTGGATGATTTATAGGTAGTTCAATAATCTCAAAGAGCTTCACCAATTCTTTTAGAACAGTCTTTTCTGGTGGGATTTACAATTCTCTCAAGTACTCTTTTCAATTCTCTATAATAAAGTTCAGCCATTCCATTTGTTTCGGGGTGATATACAGTTGATGTTTTATGTAAAACCCCATTCATTTTTTCAAAAGATATTTCATGGTATGATTATGGAAATAAGTTCATAAATCACTTATCAAGGCATACAATGTTTCAAATCGATGGAAAATATGCGTTTTTAGGAACTCACTAACAATATGTGAATCATACTTCCTAGTGGATATGGCCTCAACCAACTTAGAAACCTAATCAATAACATGAATAATATATGAGACTCTATTGGAAGGTGGAAACAGTCCCATGAAATCGATTCCCCAAACATCAAAGATCTAACAATATATTAAGGGCTTTAGAGGAATTTCATTTCATTTAGAAATTGTGCCAAACTTTTGACAAGTTGGACATGATTTATAAAAATCATGTGAGTCCTTGAAGAGTGAAGGCTAAAATAATCCTAAGTCAATGACCTTTCGGGAGGTCCATTGGGGTCCAAAGTGGCCACTATCAGGCATTAGGTGGAAAAATTCCAAGATGGAGGAATGTCCATCTTCATCGACACATCTCACAATCATGTTGTTAGCCCCATTTTTACGAAGTTTATTATCTTCCCAAAAATAGAATTTTCATCAATTTTCAACTTCACTTTTTTTTCTTTTGAAAATAAAATAGGGATAACACCATAAACCAAGTAATTTACAATTGAGGAATACTATGGTAACTTTGGGGTGGGAGATGAAATGTTCTCAGTGGAGAATTTAGGATCAATGATTTCATAATGAGAAAAATTAGAAATTAAACTCAAGTGATCATCCAAAGGGTTTTCTTTTCATTTTCTATCATTAATCACAATGTCAAACTCTTAGAGTATCAAGATCCATCTTATTAGCCTTAGTTTGGAATCACTTTTCTTGAGTATGAACTTTATAGTAGAATGATCAATAACATAATGATTTTGGAACCTAAGAGATAGGTTTGGAATTTATATAAGGAAAAATAATTGCTAAAAGTTCCTTTTTTGTCACAGTGTTGTAAGATTGAGTTTCATACTTTTTTAGGAATAATAGATGACATGAAGAATTTCTTATTTTCTTTGACCAAGAACAGCCCTAATGGCCCTATCAGAAGCATTACACATCAATTCAAATGGTAAGGAACAATATGGGGATTGTATTATCAGGGAATATGTAAGAACAACTTTTCATTCAGTGAAGGATCTCTTTCAATCCTCATCTAAATGGAGTGTAACATGATTTTGGAGTATCCGAGTGACTAGGAGTCCAATCCTATTGAAGTTATGGATGAATCACTGATTGAAACTGGCATCATCAAAAAATGAACCGATGTCTCAAATATATATGTGTTCATGAAGTGATTGGATCACTTCAATTTTTATAGGATCAACCTCAGTACCACATTATAAAATTATTTACCCTCAAACAATCCCATTAGTAACCATGTAGTGACCTTTTTAGTAATTTAGCACAGGGTTACATTTGAATCACTTTTGAAGTACTAGAGAGAGTGAATGAAAGAAGGATTCAAATGATTCACTATAAATGATAACATCATCCATGAATACCTCCATGCAATTATTAATTAATTTAGAAAATATACTCATCATACACCTTGAGAATGTTGCAGGATCATTTCAAAGGCCAAAATGTATTCTCCTATATGCATATGTTCTAAATGGGAAAATTAAAGTAGTTTATTCTTGGTCTTAAGAATCTATTGGGATTTTTAAGTAGCTGGTGTATCCATAAAGAAATAAATAATATGCCTTTACGACTAATCATTCTAGAATTTGATCAATCAATAGAAGAGGGTAGTGATCTTTTCGTGTTTTAGCATTAAATTTCGGATAATCGATGCACACACGCCATTTGTTTTTCACTCATGTTGCGACCACCTCTCTCTGTTCATTTGTGAAAACATGTATCCCGTCCTTCTTAGGTACCACTTGAATCATACTAACTCGTTATCTATAAGAAATTGGGTAGATAATAGTGGCTTGGAGAGGCTTGGTAATATCTCCCCTAACTACCTCATGTATGAGTGGATTTAGTCTTCTTTGTGGTTGCCTAATTTGTTTTGATGACTCTTCAATATGGATGTAATTCATGTAAAGGGTAGGTTTGATTCTAGGTAGTTCATCTAGGTTCCAACCTAAGGCCTCTTTTTTTCCTCTAACAACTGAAAAAAATTGGACTCCTTGGTTTCAGTAAGTGAGATAGAAACAATGATAGGATAAGAGTGGTCATAGAAGAGTAATGTATATTTTAGGTGTTCCGGAATAGGTTTTAGAGTAGTCTCATACTTCATTTGTGGGTTATAAAAATCAGGAATATAGGAATGGATTTTAGTAATTTTTTGTTTATTTTCCTCAACACGTTCTAATGGGGAATAGTATAGATCAGAGTTGAGATGTGATTCAATATAGTTTTCAAGAACCTCAAGATTGATGGAGACTGTGAATGAATGGTCCAAATCAACTTCCCCAATAATGACTTGGTTAATCCGGGTGAAAATTTCACAATCTACACTCTCATAAGAAAATGATAAACATGATGGAATAGTTTTCAAATGACTCTCAGATGTGTCCTCATAAGCATGGATTAAGAAGGCATATTGATCCTCATATGGGTATCTCATGGCTTTAAAAATGTTGCACTTAACCAGTTTATCACCAAATTACATATATAAGATGCTCGCATGGATGTAAATCTTAGTTCTTACTATTATAAAGAATAGTATTTCTAGAATTAAGGGTGATCGATAAGAGTTCATCTCATCTTCCATGTCAAGGAAATAGGAATCAGCTAGGAAGATAAGATCGTTAACATAGGCATGGACATTCTCAATTATTCTCTCAGGACTAGTTATTCTTAGATTAGACAATTGGATGAAAACACCTATTGGGTGCAAGGTACATAGACCATGGTTAGAGAAGATTTATTTATAAATGATATTTAATGAGGATCACGGGTCTATGAATGCATCATAAAAGTTAGAACTCCCTATTTGGCATGGAACTATAAATACTTGTGGATCATTTCACTTTATGGGTATGGACTTCTAGGTTGAAACATTATCTATGGTATTATATTGTCTCTTATGGGTGCCCAAATCCTTAAGAAACATGGCATATGTTTGAATTTGATTGATGGAATCTAAGAGGGGTATGTTCACATCAACATATCTAAACATCTCCATAATTTTAAGATCAGGTTCAAAGGAATTCTCCAGCTTAGAAATGTCTTGAAGAAATTGAATTGGGTTCTTTAGAGGAATAGAAGGAGGTGAGGGAGTGACTTTAGGTTCATTTTCTAGATTTTTGGTCTTTTAATTTTCAATATTAAAATTCAAAGCTTCATTTGAGGATACGGCATGAGGCGTGGAAAAAAAAATTTCTGGTCTAAGTACAATTTTACTTACATTACCCTTGGGTTGGGAAATGGTTGAGTTGGTAGTTGGGAAGAATTAGAAGGTTTATGCAGATAAGGTGGGATACAAGTTGAATAAATTGGGTTTCAATGTTTTTAAGGCTATAATTGTTGAAGGATTCAAGATCTTCCACAACACTATTCATGGATTCTTGAAGAGGAAGCATGGCCTGTATTGGGATTACCTTGAATTTGGTTATGGGGAAGTTCTTGAATTGGGTTGAGAATTGGTAAGGATCATTAGTATAGTGTAATCTAGGAGGATCAAGAGGATTATTGATACATTGAGGTTGAGGGAAAAATGATAAGGTTTTTGGAAGTTACCAACACCTTGACCATATTGAAATTTGTTTGGGTTTTGAGGAGGTAATTGAGGGGTATGAGAAATGGTATTACCATACCTCAAACCTGGGTTAAAGGTAGAAGAAAAGGTCTAATGGTGGGGTTGGTTGAAGTTTCTAATGAACTTATGTGATTTTTGAGGGATGGTTTTCCTATGAGCATATGCTACATTGAGCTCCATTGGTCCGGATGAATTAGATGGTTCCTCTTGATGTTGTGGGAATGTGTAAGTTGAATGAACTTGTGAGATACAAATTCTACAATTCTTGATATGTCATGGGAATAGAGATTGTGGAGAAAATGAGGTTGGGTCTTTGGAAACCACTTCTAGTTGTTTCAAAAGACCTATAAGTTCACTCATCCACTTGGTCATCTTGTTGGACTCTATGGATTGATTCTCTTGGACTTGTTTGACTTGAGCGTGTTCTCAAGTATGGAATTTTTGCATGTTTGCAATCATATTTCTTATAAGATCTCATGAAAATGTAGGAGTTTTTTCAATAAGATAACCACAACTTGCAGCATCAACGAGTATTCAACTCATATACAATAACCCCTCATAAAAGTATTGTATGAAGGGTTGGTTAGGTATTTGGTGGCGTGGGTAGGTTATAAAAATATTTTTTGAACCTCTATCAGTACACATGGAATGATTCATTAGGGAATTTATGGATACCACTTATTTCCTTTTGGATAGAATTAGTACGAGATGCAATAAATAATTTTTCTAAACATAAAAACTTCATGTCAATCCATGAGTTTATGGAACCCTAAGTGAGGTAATAGGGACATAACTTGGAAGATTTATCTAGGGATAAAATTAATGCACAGAGTTTGATTTGGTCTTCATAAACCCCTTCAGGCTTCATGGTATAGCACACCACTTGGAACTCTTTGAGTTAAAGATGTAGATCCTCACCAACTAGCCCATAAAAATGTGGTAGAAGATGAATCAACCTCGATTTTAGATTTAAATCAGCCTTAATTTTTGGATATTAAATACTAAGGTATTGGCAATTCATATCATGGGAAGCGTGTTCTCTAAGGGTTTGTGCCTTATGATAGGCCATATCTAGTTCAATTATTTGGAAAATTATTGGATCTTGAGTGATTTGATTATCTCTAATGTTTTTACTAATTTGGTGAAGAGTTATCTCTATTTTATTGTCAAATATATCCAAAAGTTTGTTTAAGAAGCTATGGGGCATTCATATAATATTTAAATAATGGGGAACGTTTATTTTTCTGTGTTTTTTCTCATTTATGATTTTTTTGACAAAGCGGAATTTTTTTGGTGTTTTTTTTAAAAAAAAAATTGTGTTTATTTTTTTTAATTTTTTTTTTCAAAAATAAAAAACTACCAACTAGTTAATGATTAATCCCTAGAAATACTGTCATTTTAAGCGTGGAATATTGTCGCATATTGGCCAATAAAGGTTTCGGTGCTCCGCTAATGTGTATATCTGCACTCGGTTCGAATCCTCGGTGATTATACTTTTTAATAGTCGACTGTTTTTGTGATTTTCTATTTTTATTAGGTGGTAGTTTTCAGAGATAAAATTAAATTATTTATTTATGTCGATTGATTTAAAAAAATTTATAAATATTGGGATGATTTAATTATTTGTTATTTATGCGTATGATATCATTGGGCATTGCTTTATATTGCATTAAATTAACACTCAGTTAATAAGATGGATTTGATCAGAATTACCAAGTGTTAAGGATTTAATATAAGCCATAAATTAACTAGGGTACTAATCACAATGAGTAATTGTTTGTATTATTGTATTTGTGGTTCCAATAATCCATGGAATCTACATGTTAAACAAAAAATGTCATTAATCCATGACAGTTTAATTTCAACATACACAATGTTAACCCAAAGAATTATCAACAAGAAAAAGCCCTCAATAACTTAATATACACAACATATGACACACCCCAATAGTATATTTAATCATCCATTGTGATGGTATTAATCTGGTTTAATTTTTTAGGGTTATGATTTGAAAATAAAAATAAAGGGAAAAGATAAGAGTAGTGCACTGAACACACACATAGATAGTGAAGAGAATTAAATATGGATTTTCAATTGAATGGGGAAGTGATGAAAAGGAATGTTTTTTAATTGATTTAAACTATTTTATGAACATGAAAATTAAAGAATATAATTTTTAAGAATATTAGATACAATTAAGAGGAAATGAGCATTAAAATTCAATTGAAATTAACATAAACTTACATGCATACAGTTTAAAACAAACGTAAAAAGACATTAAATGAAAATTATAGGAGAGTATCTCCTGTAGAAAAAAGATCTAGTAATCTCCTATAATTCCCTTGGAAAGGCTTTTTTAATTCCAAACTTTCTCCTTTCCTCTGAAATGCCAACTCTTTTCAAGGAGAAGAGGGGAATGTATTTATTGCCCAAGGAGGTGGATTGTTTGCTTTCAAAATATTCCTCCCCACATGGATCACCAATTATAAACTATAAACAGCCGAATATAGAGAAATTGTGTTCTTTAACCTTGTAGATATGAATGTTTTCAATCTACCCAAAAAATTAGTGTCTATTTTACTTAAGGAGAGAATGTTATGATGATTTTAATTAACTATTTTAATATGTCCATTTCAATCCAGTATTTTTTGAAGTTCCAAATATGTATGGGTTTTTGAATAGTAAAATGCTCTCATATAAAAACCATTTCTTATAAAAATTAAGAATTCCATATCTTATCTTTAACACTGAAAAATATAATCTCATATGGATGTCTATATTATAAGAAAATTCAATAAATTTTTTGTGATTTTAATTCACGTACAAAAATGTGGGTTTAAATTCAAAGCATCGTTTGGGCCCCTTTTTGTTATAGTTGGCCTTGAATGTTTTACCAATGGTTACTTTTTATAATCATGACAATATTTTGGAGCCTCATAAAATTTGGGTTTCAGTATTGAGCCCATAAATTCAAGTTTCATGGATAGTCCAGTATGTTCACAGATTCTTTGGGTCTTCTTGTGTGGATCATATAACCATTCAAATGGCTGAAATGGAAAAATTATCCTTCTAATGATATGTTGTAAATTGTGTAAGGAACCCTAAAAATAATAATAACACAATTTTTATCTTTATTATGATATTTATGAATAAAAATTTAAAATGACTTGAATCTGGATTAATTTGGATTATTCTCAAAAATTATATTTAATATTAAAACATGAATATTTCACACCAATTATGCACTTATCATAGAAAATCAGTAAAGATAGTAAATAAAAATTTATGAATAAATTAATAACATCAACTATCTACAATATTCCATTGGATGGTTTTTGGTCATCTTAACTAGGGATGTACTATTTTGATATCATTCTCCATATTACTTTGGTTAGTTTATTGTTATACTTATTGATTGGGATAATTATTAACAATTATTATGTTAGTTTCAGTATGAATGTTTATGTTGATTATGTTTCACCTCTTTATTATGATTGATTCATTGTATTTAGTATGTGATGGGAGGGTCCCACTATAACCCCTCATTGTAGGGGTGGGTCTCATGAAACAAACTAGTTTGGGTATTGGTTGAGGGTTTACCCATTTATGTAAGATGTCTTTGTACGAGGCCTCAATGGTGTGTTTATGATGTTTGGAATTATGAATTTCCTCATTATGATATTATTTATTTTATTTACATGTGATTATTTGATTAGTTATGATATCCATGGATAAGTATCAAGACCTTAAGATTATTCATATGTAATTATTTTATAATCATTTATTCATGCAATATTCTTCCTCATGATTATCTTATAGATTAAATGGAATGTTTAATTAGATATTTTAATTTCCACATTATTTATGACTCATTTATTTATGTTAGATTCCATTGTGTGCATACCCTTACCAAGTATCGTATCTCACCCCTTTATTATGTCTAATTTTCCCCAGGATGCTAGGGATTGTATTATGATTTATATGTAGGTATATGTGAATGTAATAATGGTGTACTTAAAGAAAATATTATGTTGTGTTTTGTTATCAAATTTAATGTAATATTAAACTATGTTTCTAGTTTTCTAAGTATACTAATCTATTCAGTCAATTGGTATGTGATTACTTATATCTAGTTCCAATGTAATTAAGTAGCCACTAACTCTGAGATACTTGGGTTGGGGTATTTATAGTTGGTATCAGAGGAAGTTTAATAGAAACCTTGGAAACTAAATTTAGGAAAACAAATATTAGGTATCAAAACCATATGAAATACTTTGAGAATATTCAAAAATAAACCAATCTTATGATTGTGAGATTATTTGTACATAAATTTTCAATTTATGTTCAGTGGTTCACTAGTTTCAAAATTATACATTATGATTCATAATATAATCTTGTGTACTCCATGTTTTAGAAATAAAACCCAGTGGAAGGAATGGAAACTATATCAATAAACAATATCCATTTAGTTATTTCCAACCAAGGAAAGATAATAAAGTTGGGACATGATAAACAACTAGAGTTGAACAAATAATAACTCTTTTGGGACATATAACTCTAGTTATGACCAATAAACTTGCTCGTAGGGAGCAGTCTCTTGATCCACAATGTGGTGTAAAAATTGTAGACCATTTCATGCATCATAAAAGTCCACCATTCAATTGAACTACAAATACAATGGTAGATGAACAATTTAATTTTTCATAAGATAATATATTTATCTATTTGAGAAGTAATAAAAGGGATAAGTTTGTTATGGTGGTTTATTTTCTCTCAAGGGATGTGGATCAATGGTGGACGTTGATTCAAAATACTTACAATGAGGCTAAAATAAGAGCATGGAATAGAATGATATCTATGAATCTTTATTTGAAAAATATTTTCCACATGAACAATGAGAGGATATGGAGAGGAAATTCTCGAATTTAAGACAAATGGATGATGAAAATGTTTCTAAGTATGAATCCAACTTTACAAGTTTAAAAATCCATGCTACAGACTATGTATGTAATCCAAAGAACAAGATTGATTGTTTCTTTGATGGGGTTAAGCCAATCCTTGGAAGTGAACTATTACCGAAAACATTATTGTTATTTGAGTATATAGTATCATGTGCTATCAAAACAGATAAATAAATCTCCATGTCTTATGGATTTGAAGTAAAGTATGATAGGAAAAGAGTTATTGAGAACTCTGGAAATGGAAATAAGAAAAAAGGGAATAAGGGGAGGGTGAAATTTCCAACATTTAATAAATGTGGAAAGAAATATTGTGGAACAATATTAATTAGAATTGAAATTTTCTACACATGTGGTTAGAAAATCCCCTAGGTTCATGACTATAAGGTTAAGAAGGAAGCTTCCAATGTTTAATGCTTCAACTATAAGGAGATGGTACACTATGAAAATTATTATCCTTGGAGTCAAGGTTATATTCCCTAGAAAATTACAAGGGATCGAAGCAAAGCTTAGAAAATAAAAAAAGATGATTTTCATGTTCCTAATGATGTGGTTGTAGGTAAATTAATAATGTAATCAAATTTAGATAATTATTTATTTGATACTAAGTCATCACATTATTTTATATCTTTTAGGTTTTCCATGGAAATTAGATATTTCCCTAGTACCTTAATAAGGGATTTTTCATTCAAGAATCATAGTGAAATTATCACAACAATAAGGCTGTATTAGTCATTTACCATTATGGCATATAATCACTACCTATTTTAAAACATTATTATTATACATATAGTCAATTTTTATACAATCATTGGTATAGATTGTATTTAAAAATATAACTCAAAAATTTAATGAAAATATAAGGAAATTATTATTTCTATTAGAGAGGTGTAATTATTTTTCTTTAGATTTTAGACTTCATCAGAGTCATGTACAGATCCACCCCTAGTAACTCTTTTTAATGAGATTATAGTGGAAGAAGAAAAGAAAAAATTCAATAGATAGAATAAGTAATCATTAAATCTAGGATGTAACTAACACAGATGAAAACACAGATGTATTCTCTACAAAAATTCCTGGACACCCACTAGAGTGTGACATTGATTTTTACATAAATTTATTCGTAGATGTAAGACCTATATAAAATTCTCCCTACAGAATGGCCACTGTGGAATCGGTGGAATTAGAAAAAAAATACTACAAGATTTGTGTAATAAGGGATTTATATTCCCTAGTGCATCACCATAGAAATCCCATATTCTCTTCATTAATAAGAAATATAGATCTATGAGACTGTTTATTTATTATATGGAAACCAATTTTATTATGATAAATAACACGTATCATTTACCTCATATTGATGACTTATTCGATCAACTTCACATAGATAAAAATTATTTAAAGACTAACCTTTTTTAGGTAAATCATAAAATGTGAGTAAAGAAAGATGATATTCTAAACACAACATTTCAAATGACGTATGAACATTATTAGTTTATAGTAATTCAATTTGAACTGACCAAATCACCCTCTATTTTAATGGATTTAATAAACTAAGTATACAAGGAATATGATGATGATTTTTTAATTGTATTTATTGATGATATCTTAGTGTATATAAAAGAAATTAAGACCTTGAGAGTCACATGTAAAACATTCTATAAACTCTTAGAAGAAAATTGTTATTTGATAAATTTGTAAGGTGTAAATTTTGGCTTTAAAAAGTATCTTTTCTTAGATATATTTTCTCCAAATATGAAAGCTCATTTGATTCTGAAGAGATAAAGGAATTCCAAGAATGTCTTAAACCAATGATCATAATTGAGGTATGTAGTTACATTGGTTTGGTAGGTTACTATATGTGATTTTTTTGAAAATTATCCTAATTGGATAACTTGTTAACCAAGCTTACTTCTAAAGAGGTTATGTTTACATATAAAATGTAATGTGATGAATTTTTTAAAGAATTGAATAGGATATTGGTTAGTGCTCCCATTTTTACTCTACTATCAGGAAATAATGGATTTGCGGTATATAGTGATGAATCTAAGAAAGGAATTGGTTATTTTCTTATCAATAATGATAAATTAATTACTTATTCATCTAGAAAAATAAAGAATCATGAAAAGAACTATCCCAATCATGATCTTGAGTTAGAATCCATGAACTTTGCTTTGAATATATATATATATACATCATCTTTATGGTGAATGGTGTGAGACATACGCTAACCATTAGAGCAAAAAACTCAATTTTTCATAGAAAGAACTCAATGTTAGGAAAAGAATATGACTATACTTACTCATGCATTATGATTTATCCATACCCAACCAGTCAAAGAGAGAAAATAAGATAGTTTATGCATTGATTAGGAAGGATCATGGAGTTCTATCCAAAATGAGGATTGACAAGGATCCTATGTTCGTGGATTTAATAAGTATGGATTTGGGAATTATTAATGAAGGTAAAAAATAACTACGTTTTCAAATAATATAAAACCATATTTATTGGAAAAGATAAAAATTTATCTATCTGATAATGATAACTTTAAAAATAAAATTGAATCCTTAAATGATGGGAAATTACAAGACATCGTTTATGAAGTTGGTGTTCTAAAATTTGGAAGGAGACTATGTGTTCCGTTTATATCTAATCTAATTATTGAATTTTTGGATGATGCACATAGGTCAAATTTATCTATACACACAAGAGGCACCATGATTAATAGATATTTGAAGGAACATATTTTTGTGAGATAATATGAAGTGGGAAATTAATAATTATTTGTTAGTTTTTTTTGTTTTCCAATAGGTGAAAGATGAGAGATAGCATTCTAGAAGAGTCATGTAATATATTTATAATCTTTCATGGAAATGGGATGACATTAATATTGAATTTTTCACTGAATTACAAAATACTCCTACAAATAATGATGTAGCATGGCTTATTGTTGATAGAATTTACAAATATTCACATTATCTCTCAATGAGGAATGATTTTCCTCCAGAGCTACTTGCAAGAATCAATATTAAAATAGTTATAAGAATTTATGGTGAACATATTTCAATTGTTTTTAATCAGGATCTGTGACTTACATAGAATTTCTAAAAAAGAATTCAAAAGTATCATGATACAAAGATTCATTTGAGAACCTATTATCATCCCAAAACTTACAAACAATCCTAAATCACTATCAAAACATTATAATACATTTTTAGTTTGTTATTATTTGACATGAAAGGTATATGGGATTAGTATTTACCTTTGCAAGAGTTTTCCAATAAAAATATATTCCATTTATGTATACAAATGATTTCGTATGAAGTATTATATGGAATGAGATGTTATACTAAAGATTGTTAGGATAGAGTTGGTGAAAGTAGTAATATAGACCTAAAACATATGGAAGAAAAAAAATAAGGGTAATGTCTATTAAAACCCATATCAATATTTCCCAAAAAAAGAAAAGGAGTTATATTGCTAACCAAAGAAATGATTTGGAATTTCATGTGGAAGATCACGTTTTATTAAAATTATATCCATGGAAGGGTGTTATAAGACTTTTAAAGATAGAAAATCCAATCCCCATGTGCATTGGACCTTTTTAAATCCTAGAAATAATTGTAGTTGTGTCTTACTATTTAGAAATTCCACCTAGACATTCTAAAGTACATGATGTGTTCTATATATCTTTCTTAAGAAAGTAAATGGAAAACCAGATGAATTTTCTCACTTATAAAGAAATATAATTGGAAGATAATCTATCATACTATGAAGAGACTATCTAGATTATAGATAAATAGATCAACTATTGATGAATTGGATAACTCGGCTAGTAAAGGTACTTTGGTAAAATTATAAGATAGAAGAGGTGATGAGGGAACTTGAAGAAATTATGATAAATAACTACCCAAATGTATTCATGAGGATACATTATATAAATATCAAGGAAAATGTTTTTGAATGAGGTAAGAATGTAACACCCTAATATTTTACAATAGCTCTCTTTTTAAATAGATTTAATCTCTTCGATTGCTTATGTTTCATGAAACATCAAGTTCAAATGAACTGTGATCTGTTATTATGAGGTAGTGATAAACTAGATGTTAAAACTAGTGGGTATTAATGAGACTATATAAATTATGAATAGTATATTGTTTAAAAATTTATAATATAAATTTCTTGTTAATCAATAAAATAAAAAACATTTGAAGTTAAATGAAATGTTTTTATAAAAATTGATTCTTTTTGCACCCAATATATTTATTTAAAAATATATTAGTTACTATTATTGAATTATATTAATGAAATTTACATACATTATATTCAATAAATAAATTTAACATTCACCTATAGTGTTTACTAGTCATAAGATAAGAATAAATCTATATTTATGCTTAAAATTAGTATTTTTCTAAAACATGATTTTCATCGCATTTTGTGAAATTATTTTAAAATTAATTTCTAAAAAATATAAAAAATGAATAATCAAAAATTGATTCCATATTCATAATAAGTTGTTTTACATTTGTTATATAATTACCTTTTACTTCTGTCCATTATTAAAAGCAACAGTGGTAAAATTTATCACCTCGTTAAAGGGTTAATCGGAATAATTTATGGTAAAACTAAGTGATAAGGTCATAATATTTCATATTGAATATTATTTAATTAATTTAATTATAAAATTATCATATTAGACTCTAAATTTATATTTTCAATGCACATTTGTCCCTGAAAATGACGAATGTAATATTTAAATAAAAAAAGTTACAAAATGTCACTCTCTTAGTTTTAAATATCTATTATGTATCCACATAGTGATATTATCTCTATATGATTGAATCTAAAGGTGTATTTTGTGAAAAGAAAATATCTTAATGGTGATAATTTATTTAAAATTTTTAGTAATTATATAATTACCTTAATTTATTATGCAATGTTAATACAGTATTTATTAAATAAATAAAAAACTAAGATAAGTAATATTAAAAGTATTAAAAGTGATACAATTTGGGTGATTTATAGTGTTCCAAATTTTATTTGGTGAATAAGAAATATAAAGTATTTTTAAATTAATTATATTATAAATCTAAATTTTTCTAGATGTATTTGAAGTCAAATTAAATGAATAGTGGAAAAATTGACATTGATGATAATTTATTAAAATCTAATTTTATTAAATTAATTAAAAATAATTAAAATATTATAAGAGGACCATGGTATAATATATGGTATAAAAATACATCCCTTTTAAATTTATTACTCAATAGTTACCTGGTATAAAAAATTACAACCCTTTAAAAGTGAAAAATATGTTACTGCGGTTAATGAAAAAATTTGTTAACTAAGGGGTTGAACCAAAAGATAAGGTTCAAACCTCCACAAAAACCATTAAAATATTTATTTTTTGATGAAATTTAGGCCATATACTACCCTAGGTTCAAATACCTGTCCATTTGGAGTAATTGTTCCTAAATAATGACTTTATTTTAATTTAATCCTTTAATAAATACCAAAAATGCCCCTCAACTCAATTATAAAAGGACACTTATTCCTTCACTTCTTTACAAAACATTGAGCATCCTAGATCAACCAAAACCTACAAATTTATCTTATAAAAATATTTATCCATTTTTTTATTTTAGTCTCCCTAAAAGACAAACCATAAGCTCCTTAAGAAAATATGTAAAGAAAGTCTCTCGAAGAAGAGATAATTATCTTACCTGATCACTTTCAATTTATTTCTTATTATACATCTTATAAATCTATTTAATTTTTCATAAAAATTAAATAAACTATCCTAAATAAACATAAATTTTGTTATGATTATTTTACCATCAATACCCACCCTTTTCCGATCAAATGGAACGTGAAAGTATTGCTCGTGCATACGTATGACTTACCATCTCCATGATTGGATATAATTAATTACTCACCATCATATTTTATGGAAGGGTATTATGATGGTTTTAATGATTATATATGATAATTATGACATTATTATACCTTTGTAATGGTAATATCACATCTACCTTATCATCTTCTAATCTGTTAAGAAACAATAACATCGCTTGTTCATACGTGTGGACAACCACCTCCACAAAGAGATATATATTTTTCATTTATATTTTAATTTTATGGTAATTAAGATTTATTTTATGAATATATATAATTTATTTTATATAATAATGAATTTTAAAGGTTAATTATAATTTATTTTCTTTCATTCCATCTATTGAAAGGTCAAACAACATTCACACTTACATACAACTGGCCATCTCCATGAACAATGTAATTCATTTCCAATATCTAACTTGAATGGATTACTTTAAATATGTATATAATGAATTCATATCATATTTATATCATTAATAAAATTATGGACATTATGTAACCTTGATAAAATTATAAATACCAAAACTACCTAACCAAAAAAATACATGAGAAACGAAATAATTATTAACCGAAACATTAATCTTTTTTAAAAATAGTTGTTAATAAACAAGTGATAAAAGATTAAAAGTAATTCATAAATTGTATTATTTATATTATTATGGTTTTTTAATATATTTATAATAAATATATATTTATTATACATGAGTTTTGAACACATACAAAGGAATCCAAACCTGAGTTAAGGGGTTATTTTCCAATTTTTGCATTATTTGTGATTGTTTATATTAGAGTCCCCACTGGGGGAATATTTTACTTCCATATCCATATTTTTCTTAAATTTATTTAAATAATTTTTATATTTCTCTCTGATTATTTAATAATGAAAATTTTAACCATTTTTTAATTTTTTCATAATGATTTGAAAGGAGTCTTTTAATCGTTTTCTGGATTAGGTAATTTAAATATTTTTAAAATAATGTGAAAGGAATATTTTTGTAACTTTTATGGAATAAATTGATATTACTGCCATCATGAATAATCTTTTATTTTAATATTCCATTACAATTTTATATGTTTATTTTCAAATAAAATTATTTCCTACATATTTTTGATGTTTTAAAAATAAGTAATTTCAACGTGAAAATGATATTTTTGTCAAACAAATTAATGAATTTTTAAATTATCTTCATCTATTTCAGCATACATTGTTGAATCATATACCTTACTAAGGTTATTCTATTATGATACCATCTGCATTATTTTATTGTATGGTTTATGATTATTTTGAATGGGGATGTACAATTTTGATATCATTCTCCATATTCCTCTGGATGGTTTATAATTTTGTTTATTGATTGGGGTAATTATGAACATCTCATATGTTAGTTTCAATATGAATGTTTATGTTGATTATGTTTTAACCCTTTCAAAATTACCCCCCCCCCCCTCCAATGATACTGAAATGAGGGGGGATATATAATTATACCTCATTCATACCTCCAATATTCCCCATGTTGGTGATTAGCACCAAGGGTATAAAAATCCCATGAAATGGGAGGCAATAACCTCTAATAAAATAGGACCTAGAGATAACAAAAATCATCCAAAAATAATTCCATGAAATAATATAAAAAGAAACCAAAATCATCCCACAATGCATGTACAAATAAAACTAATATAGATAATATTATCCAAATTTAAATACCCAAAATAAAATTTAAAGTAGTGACATAGTGGCTATCCGAGTTCCAAGATAGTAATGTTCAGCATGATCCATATAATCATCAAGGAAACCTAAAAATAGTTTTTTATATATAGGGTGTCATATAGGTATACTCAGTAGTAAAACCAAAGTCTTTCATGCACATGTTAAAGAAGCATACTAATGCACCCATGAGAAAACAGCAGAACCAACTACACCTATACAGATCAACGATAAATCCAAACTTCACTAAGGAATGCTCACAAAATAACCCAAGTCATGTAATATAATATAACATGAGTCACATTGATAAAGAGAACCCTGCACTGATTCCCTATAGGTATGCCACTCTCACACCCCAACATCATACATCCTGGTGCTCCCATATCTTCTATATACCACACCACCCCATAATCATGGTAACAACATATCACACCTATAGACACCTGGTCATGCCACCCCACAATCAGGTACATATCACGTCTCTCTTGAAAACACCTGGTCCATCACACATCCACAACCATAACCATAGTAGTAGGTTATCATGAACATGAAGGAAATCATTGTCTTTCCCTAATAATACTATGAATGACCTCTACTATAATCCATCACATACCATCACATCATACCCCATTCACCTAGGCTAAGTCACATCTCCCCCAAATACACCTAGGCTCGCCCCCCAACAAGCACAGCCCCAAAACATCTTTCCAGAAGACACCTTGTTTATCACAACAACCGTCTTGTTCACTATTATACCTATAACCATCACAACCTCTACAATACCAACCTCGCCTGGAAGAGAGAGCAGGAAAGTGTAGGTACCCATCCATTCATCCTCTTCACTAGATGTCTGGAAAGACACACCTCACATGACTATGAAGATGTTGGCACATGGTGCTCAATGTGGTTGGGTGCATATAGAAATAAAAAAGAATATACATGTATCTACACACAAAATACCAACTTATGGGTTCAGAACCAAACACTAAAATACTCAAAACATCACCTCTTTTTCTACCACCTATAAATTCATAATTCAAAAAAACCACAAGCCACATCACACCATTAAAAAATTCCCATTATCCAACCAATTCATTTCATTATTGAGCATAATCCATATTTAACCTCATAACCCATCATTTATTTATTCATTATCCTTTTACATCACATTAAACAAACCAATTCCCATCCATTTTAATCATTATTAATTGATTAATTATTCCATCACTACATGGGCATATAGAACAAAGAAACCACACATCCCAAATAGCTCATCATCCCCATCACACCATCACCTCATCACCCTAAAATTACATCCAAATAAACACCATCATGCTACCCCAAAATCAATTACAAATAAAAACCACCTCACCACACCAAAATCATAGAAACAAATCACCACCTTTCTTCCCAAAATCACAGCCAAACAACTATCACCCCCACCCCAAAAGAATTTCCACATCACACCCATCATCCCACATTGCATCATAAACTGACATCACTATCCCAAAACCATGTCCAAACATCAAAACATAGCAATATTTTTTTACATATTTCCAAAACAGGCTTTTATCACATTCCATTTTATTTTAAGGGTGTTATTACACAATCTATAATCATAGGTAAAACAGTTCCTTACCCAAATATAAGTGGTTATCCCATTTTCCATTTTAGGGTGATATAAAAAATCACAAGAATGGAATTATTCATAAAACATGTCATCCAGAACAAGAAAGGCTTCTGAAAGCCACAATTTTAAGTAGGGAATAAAGCCCATAAAATTTATCTTGTCGCAATAAAATTAATGATGTAAAAACATGAGGATCATTCCCATTTTGTCCCTTTAATTTAAACTAACCAATTATTTTTATTTGAATAATCTAACACAATACTAACTCATACAGAAACAAACCCCTCTCACATGATACCCAATAAAGTGAAATGAGGGATTCCCCAGCTCAAAGAAATTTTCCAACTTTTTGTGCCCTGTAGGGTGAAGATAATGATCTTACAAACCAAAAACACGCCATGAGAAACCACTGATCAACCTACACCACAAAAAATGATCATAAATATTCATTTAAACTCCCAACCCAAACCTAAACAACATCACCATAGTGAATCCCTATGAGAAGAATAATAAGAAATTAACTAATAATAAGGAAGCGGTTACCACTGATCGCCAAAGAACAACCATCAGAAACAATAGATCAAAAAGGGATTAGAGGGCTCGAAGGTCTCCTTAGGGTGCCTAGGGATCCTCTAAAATGATATTGAATTAGGAGAGGCTAAACAATTCAGGTTTGGACAAAAAAATAACTTTAAATCCATAATCTTTAAGCCATCACATCCTGTAACAATTACATGGTGTGTAATCCTCAAGTTTCTGAAAATTTCTAACATTCACCAAAAAAATGTGTCATCTTGACCTTTATATAATACATGTTGTGAATAACACTTAAAAAAAGAGTAATCATCTAATGGGATACCCCTTAGACAATTTAAAATCCATGAACTAGCTAGATACACAAGCCATGAACCACCATTTCACATTTTACAAACAATACACTATGTGTATTCCCTACACCAGATCTTTTGTACCTCCAACCTCCACAAAGAAAATCATGGAACCTCCATTGAACACCTGTAACCTCCAAAACAATAAAATTACTGTTCCAAGAATGTACAATCCATTACATTAGATATTTCTAAAAAAGATATCTCCCTCAATAATAAAAAACAAATCCTAGAAGGAAAGGGCTCTGAACCACCACCTGGTGAGATACCTCTCAAGGATCTCATCATACCTCAAATGCTACCACCATCCAGACATGCCAAAACAAATGGAAACAAACATCTCACACAACCTCATCACCTTACATCCATATCACCACAACCATAAAACCTCTATACATACCATACTGACAACTGTACTAACCTGAGTGGATGAATCATGGAATTCCATCCTCTATATCAAGATTGTATCTACTCTAGGTGGCACCGACTTGCCTGCATGGGTTTAATCTCATCACATTAATGAATCTTAATTAGTAATTAGGTCATACAATTTTCATATGTTAGGAATTTATAACACGTCACACATCACAAAATGGGTTAAACAACTCATCTCATAAAACATATGGATCCAAACATCACATTACAAAGAAAAACTTATAAAATAAAAACTCAAAAACAACTCTGGGTACAATGCACACATATTCTTCTCTTTCTCCCAAGTACTCTTCTCTAGGCCACCGTACCTCAATGAAAAATGAAATAAAGTAATGGTTCATCCATGTAACACATTATCTTATAAATCCTAAATATTTAATGATTAATCCCTCAAAATCATGTCATCCTTGATATCCAACTCACCCCAATCAATGACAAGGGATTCATCATGAAGATACCGATGAGGCTTAGATATTTGGAAGACATCGTGGATCCACTCCAACCATTTTTTCATTTCCAACTAATAAACCACCTCACCAACTCGCCCCAACACCTCAAAGATCCCAACATAACTAGGAGAATGATTACTTCCTCTTCTAAATCTATTCTTCCCTTGGTGAGGTGAAACATTCAAGAATATGTGGTCCCCATCTTCAAACACCAAGTGCCTCCTCCTATGACCAACATATTAATTTTTATGTCCCTACACTGCTTTTATCCTCTCATTAACAAGCTGAAACTTCTCTTTTTATCACTAGTGAACATTGGGACCAATAACTACTACCACCCCAACCTCCATCTAACACAATAGAGAATGAAATGGTCTTCTGTACAAAAACTCAAAAAAGGAAATAGAAATGATTGAGTTATATTTTTTTATAATGAAATTCCATCAAGGGAAAATTCCATAAAAAAAATCCACCAATGTCTAGGATGCATTCCCACAACAAATCCTCTAATGTTTGGATGGTCCACTTTGTCCGACCATCTGTATGAGGGTGGGAAGCAGTGCGAAGTTATAAATGAGTGAAAGAAGCATGATGGAATCCCTCCAAACTCGTGAGGTAAAATGGGTGTCCCAATATGAGACAATGGACCTTGGAATTCCATGAAACTACACTACCTCATCCACATACATCTTAGCCAAAGCAGCCACTACGCCCAACTACTTGATTATTAACAAGTGGGGTGATTTCATCAACCAATCCGTGATATCCCTGATAGCATAAAAATCCTCCATCTCTCAGTGTAATACTATGAAAAAATCCCTCAACATGTCACCCCATCTTCACTTGAGAATATCCAAAGGCTTCAATAAACTTTTGGGAAAACAATTCCTTGACATTAACAGCAAGAAAACCAAAAACCTCACCACAATATTCACCAATTCCCATTTCATCCCAAGACACCAAAATTGCTTCCTCAAACCATAGTACATATTGGAAACATCTGGGTTTACTACCAAAGGAGAGCTTTGAAACTCATGAAGGACTCCCTCGTGCATCACTACCAGAAGAAACAACCTCTCATGAAACAACATCTTTTTTCAACCATCCTCTAACCATACCTCTAGAGTATCACCATGTACAACACAATCATGAATCACCTCTACCTTTGAGTTTACCAACTAAAATTCATCCACTTATTTCATCAGTGAAGACTGCACCATCATCTAAAACAAATAGACTCTTCCACCATCCATTATTTCATCTAAGTGCAAGGCTAAAAACTCCTCCATTCCTCTCTAAACATCCCCAGAATCCTGAACAACATCCTTCTATTAATTCTTTCTCAAAGCATTGGCCACAACATTCTCTTTTTCTATGTTTTTGTGGATACAAAAATCATAATCCTGAATAAATTGCATCCACCTTCACTACTGAAAATTTAGAAAATGTTGAGAAAATAAATACCTCAAACTCTTGTAAACTATGAAGACCATAAAGAACTGCCCAATTAGGTAATTCTACTATAACTTTTGTGAGAACAAAACCACTACCAACTCCAAATCATGGATGGAGTAGTTATTCTTGTGCAAAAGAAACAACATAGACCCATAAGAGATCACTTTCCTCTACTACATTAACATGCAGATAAAGACAAGTGGAGAAGAATCACAAAACACCTCTAAAATCACACCCTACTAAGGAAACTAAATCACTTGAGAACTATCCAAATTTCAAATTAGGTAACTAAATGATTCCTATAAATTATTAGTCTACACAAAATACTGGTCCTTCTGGGTAAACATTTTCAAAAGGGATAAAACTCAAGAGAAATCAAGAAAAAACTCTAATAATAACCCACAAGAACATGGAATCCATGAAACTATTCCATGTTATTAGTTTATTTCCTCGAATTAACTTCCTCAAATTTTATCTTGCCTACTTATACACCCTACTGAGACACCATATTCCCATGAAAATGCACCTATTGTGTCCAAAATTTACACTTGGACAACATTCCATAAAGCTTGTGGTGTCAAAGGACCTGTAAGATAGCTCTGAGATGATTGGAATGATCCTACTCTAACTTTGATTAGATCAATATATCATTGATGAAGAAGATGATAAACTAGTCCATGAAACCATAGAACACAGTGTTCATAAGCCCCATAAATATAGTTGGTTCATTAATAACACATAATTTCATGACTAAAATATCAAAGTTCTTATACTTGCATCTAAAGGATTTCCTTGGGTTATCAACCTCCTTCACCCCCAACTAGTGATATCCTAAGTTCAAAACGATTTTAGAAAACCAACTCACCCCTCTTAGATGGTCGAAAAGATCATATATCCTCTGGAGAGGGTAATGGTTCTTGATAATCACTTCATTCAACTTTCATTATGCTATAAAAAACCTTAGATTAACATCTACCTTCTTGGAAAACAACATGGGTGCACCCTAAGGTGACACACTTGGAAATATAAAAACCATCTTCATTAGAACATCAATCTAAATCCCAAACTCCCAAAACTCATAAGGTTCCATTTGATAAGGATCCATCAAAATTAATGAAGCACCATGATGAAAGCCTATCCCAAACTCAACATCATGTCGAGGGAGTAGTGTCACAACATCCTTAGGAAAAACATCCCAAAAATACCTAATGACCCTAGGAACCTCTACCATTATATCCTCTATTTATTTTATACACAACTCGACCATCAAAGAAAGGAGTAACTTCACACTATGACTGTCCAAATAATGGCCCTTGTCACTATTGAAAACCACATGTTGGCCATCCACATCTTATAACACAACTCTCCTCTAAAAGAAGTTGATATTATAATGTATAGAATACAACTAGTAGATGTTTAGGATAATATCGTATGGATGCATCTATAGCAATAAAGGTAGCCATGTGACTAATATGGCCCCATCATTAGTCTACACCCACAACACACATCAAACAAGCTGGACTAGCCTCTGACTGGTGTGGTAAACACTAGGGGAACATGAATCCTATCTATGTCAATTCCAAGATAATAGACCAGAGTTGGTTTAAAAAAGGAGTGAAAAGATATTGAATCAAACAAGACACAAAAAAGGGTATTAAACAATCTGATTGTACCTCTGATGATCTATGTACCCTCTGTCACTATCACCTATACTCTATGAAATTGACCAATAATGGATCATATACCTATCTATTGATGACCACATCCACGAAAATTCTTGGTTTGGGGTCCCTAAACATGTGTAACCTCCTGAGGTTAGCCTTTACTAACTCTATCTCCCCTTGGTAGAGCATAATCAAGCTTCCCCTATTGCTAAAATGATCTCACAATAAATTACTACTGAGGCCAGTGTTGAACCTGTCCACCTCTACTATACTATACTCAGAGACCCACTGGGAACTGATTTTGGATATATCCATGAACCCCATTATAACTAAAACACAATGGAACAATGAACCTCGGGAAACAATAAAACCCAGTAGTCATAGAAATCTAGAAATCAATATGTTGAGGTTGACTCCCCGATGGTTGATACATAGATGTCCCTAGTTCCTAAGGCCTTCCACTGACAAACTTTATCCTTGAGGAAACCTATCGGTTCCCCTATCATGGTAAATCCATTTTGGTTGAATCTTTTAGATAACCTCTCCATTATTCCGAAGCTTTAAATATGTTGGAAACATAAAAGGTGTAACAACATACTAGATAGAATGATGAAGTTTCTCCTCGAGATTTCCCGTACGAGATTACTCATCTAGAAAAAGATCAAGGAAAAAATAAAGTAGGTACTTGAACATTCTTCCCAGCTCCCACACGTACAAAATCCACTACTGAAGAGAAAAAATTTCCTACCACTTCACAACCTTTATGTTTAATGAATGAAACTCTTCCGAAAGTCTATCTGAAAGTCTACCCATGAATCATCTTCCTATTTCCACTCACCCAGATATAGAATCCACCACTAATTCAAAGCACCCCACATATAACTAAATTCCCAAGGGTCCTAGTATCCCACTAGGGATTAGATCAAACTGAAAACAATCTCAATATTCACTAGTCATCTCTCTGTTTCCACATCTAAAACACTACCCTCATACTTCCCCAAAGCCTTCCACTGGAAAGTTCACAACTCCCTCAACAAAGCCTCATCCTACTCTTCTAGATCAATACTACAAAAATATACTAGATTACCTGGCTAAACCTCAACTGCCTGAACCACATGCGGATGATGAATAAGATCCATAACTGAAAAGAAAACAATGATTTACTATTCCTGATAGTATGTAATTTTATTAAGATTATTTTTAATTAAACTTTTTTATTTTATCCTTCCCAAAAAAAACTCTATTCAAACAAGAAAACAATTCATCATGATTTATGTAACTCTCATAGGTCTCTACTCTACAAACAGGTCCACCTCATTTGGTTGTTTAATAAGCTCGGAGTCTATGCACTGGATCACCGGGGGTAAAATCTCATTTCTTAGCCAGTCTCCCTAGCCTTTTTCATGCATCAAGGTAAAATATAATTGTTTCTACACAAAACCATTAAATTCTCATTGTTCCGAACTCCAAATTCCCTCTTATCTCTCTACCATCACCTTTGATACCACTTTATCATGACCCCTCCCTCCAAAGATACCGCAATGAGGGGAGAGAGATAATGACCCCCAAGTCCTGCCTCTAGTAGGCCCCAGGTTGGAGACTAGAATCAAGGGTATAAAAATATCATTAAATGGGAGGTGTTACCCTATATAACAAAATAGGATTGATTGATAAGATGAATCATCCACAAACAAATCCCTGAAATATTATTAAAAGAAACTAAAATCATCCCATAATGAATGTATAAATAAAAATGATATAGACTAAAGTAATGAAAAGGAAATACACAAAATCAAATATAATGTAGTGATAGAGTAAATATCTATGTTTTGAGCTAGTAATGTGAAGTAAGATCTATTTAATCCTCATGTAAAACTAAAACCATATTTATATACATAGGGTGACCATTCAACTATATTCAGATGGAAAGCTAAAAATTCTCATGTACTTGTGAAAGAAGAAAACTAATGCACCTATAAAAATATAGTAGAACCAAAATTACCTAAATAGTTTAAATATCCATCTCATCTTCACTGGTTCATGCTCACCAAGTAATTCAAGTCATGTAATATAAGATAACATGATTCACATCGATAAAGGGTACCCTGCACCACTTTCCCATTGGTATTATTCTCTCACATGTACATCCATGGGATCCCACATCTTCTATATACAACTAAACCCCACAATCATGGTCACATAATATCATGCCCACTGACACTTGGGCTCACCTCCCCACAAGCACAGGCACATCACCTCTCTCCCAAAAACACATGGACCATCTCACATCCACAATCATAACTACAGTAGTAGGGTATCATGAACATTAAGGACATCAACTTTGTTCCATTTTCCTACCATGAATGAACCCTCTATAAGATACCATGTCATATCTCATCTTTCCTAGATACACTAAGTCTAAGTCACATCTTACCCAAAGACACCTGGGTTCACCCCCCCCCCCCCCCACACACACACACAAGAATGGCCACATCACATCTCGCTTGAAGACACCTAGGCTATCACAACAACCATCTAGTGCACTATCAGATCTCCATCCCTCAAAGCTTATAAAATACCAACATCTCTTATAAGTGAGAGAGGGAAATAGTTGTTACTCAGTAATTCTCTTTCCTCACCAGATGTTGGAAAAAACACCATCGTGTGACAATATAGGTGTTAGTAGATAGTGATTTATGTGGGTGGGGTGTATATAGAAATCACAACGAATATACAATTATATACATATAGCCACACACCCCAACCCAACCTATGGGTTTCCAACTAAACATTACCCATCTCACAACATAACTACTTTCACTACCACCTCTAAATGCATAAATCTAAACAAACCACAAGGAAAATCACACCACCAACCAATTCCCATTATCCACCCCATTTTTCTCATTATTAAGTATCATCCACATTTAACCACATTGACCGTAATTTATTTATTCATTTGTCATTTCCATAAAATTAACCAAACAAATCCCCAACCATTTAAAAATTTATTAACCAATTAATTATTCCATCACTACCTGGTAATCTAGAACAATGAAACCACAAATTACAATCATCTCATCTTCCCCATCACACCATCTCCTCACCACCCCAAAAGCGTGGCCAAACAACCACCACCTCAGCAATCCAAAATCATGGCCAAAAAATAACCACCTCACCTCCCTAAAAGCATGGCCAAACAAAAACTACCTCACCACCCCGACAGCATGTCCAAAAATCCCACACCCCTCCACCCCAAAAGCATGGACACATCTCACACATCATCCCCACATCACATCACAATCACATATCACCATCCCAAAACCACGACCACAGAACAAAACACATCAATGTCATTATATATATTTTCAAAATAGTCATTTATCTCATTGCACATTATTTCAGGGGTGTAATCACATATGCCATAATCCTACGGAAATCATCTCATTAACCAAATATAAATGGATAACCAATTTTTCCTTTTTGGGTGATATTAAACAGTCATAGAAAAAAGAATCTATCACAAAACATATCATCCACTAAAAATAAAATCCCCTAACAATAAAAATTTTGAGTGGGCCATAAAGCCCATACAATCCATAATATCATAATAATATCAAATCTATAAAAACATTCAAATCATTCCCCTTTCTCCCCATCAATTTAAACTAACCAATACATTAAATTGGATTAATAAAACACAATCATAACCCATATATAAGAAAAATAAAACCCCTCCCACATGGTACACAATAAAAAAAATGGTGAATTACATGCCACAAAGAAGCTTTTTCGACTCATTGTGAATCTTAAATAGAAGATGAAGTGCCCATAATCCACATCTGCACAACAAAAAACAACATATCAACCAAAAATGAACCAAAAGATCATAAAAATGAATCCTGACTCACACCCCATGCCAAAAAACCAGTACAACATTGAGTGTCCATTAGAAGAATAAGAGGAAACTATATAAGAAGAAGAAAGTTCCTACCACTGATCTCCAATATACAACCACCAAAACCAGGAGATCGAACAAGGTGGAAGAGGGTAAGAATGTCTCCTCTGGGTGTCTAGGAATTATCCAAAATGAGAGAGAAGATGTTATATCTAAATGAATAATATTGAGATAAGAAAATAACTTAAAACCTAGAATCTTGTAGGTATCTTGTCATGTAGCCATTACAAGGTGTGTAATCCTCGGGTATCGAAAAATTTCCAAATTTCACCAAAAAATACATAGAATTGGACTTTATATAATACACATCAGGAATAGTACTTACACACCATGTTCTTATCTCATGGACTAACCCTTAGCTAATTTATATGTTGTTAATCAGCCTAAAACACAATCCATGAACATCCATTTCACATCGTGTAAACAATACATGGTGTGTATTCCTTATATCAACCCTACTGCACCTCATCCTCCATCAAAAACTCCTGAAACCTCCCCTGAACACCTCCAACCAAAAAAAAACAAAAAAGTAATAGAATGGGAAGGCACAACCTATTACACCTTTTATATGAGGAATGCATTGGATTTAGTAAGTTATGGGTGTGTCCCACTATAGCCCCTCGATGCATTAGTAGGTATCATGAGGAAAACTGGTTTTGGTATTGGTTGAAGCCTTACCCATTTATGTAAGATATCTTGGCATGAGGCCTTGAATATATGTTTATATTGGTTGGAATTATGCATTTCATCACTGTGGGATTAGTTATTTGATGTTCATCTAATTATTTGATTAGTTATATTATCCAGGGATAAGTGTCAATATCTTGTGATTATTTATATGGAATTATTTTATTATCATTTATTCCTTCCATATTATTCATTATTCTGCTGTTAATGATTAAATAGAATGTGTTTTCATATGTTTACCATTTAATATTATTTATTCCATATTTATTCATATTATCTTCAATTGTATGCATACCCTTACTAACCATTAGAGAACACCCATTCCATATATTTATTTTTCCCCATGATACCTGGATGTGTATTATTATTGATATGTAGGGATATGATAATTGTAATAATTATGTACTCAAAAAAAATATTATGTTCTATTTTTTTCAAATGTAATGTAATATTCAACTATATATCTAGTTTTATGATACTATAAAACTATCTGGTCCTTTATGATTCTATTTCTTATATCTTGTTCCAATATAATAAAGTAAATTCTAACTCTAAGCTACATGGATCAGGTTCTTTACAATTTTTTCCTAATAAGATCAGAGTAGTTTAATGAGTCTTGGATTTTAGGTCAAGCCTTTTCTATTTGGTGAATTTCTAATATCACCCTCCCCTTCTCTAGATTATGTAAAATTTTAAATTCATGTGCTAAGGATGAAGTCTTACATGGATTTATTGAAGTCTTATAGAACTACTAAGTAGTATATGGTGACTAAATTATTATAGTTCCTTGAAAGTATTATACAGTGACACCAAAGTCCTATGTAATGAAACCAAAGTCTTATGAAGCTGATTGAAGTATTATGATTCCCATTGGAAAGTTTTACATGTTGGACAAACTCTTACATGGCCCATGGAAGGTCTGGTGTAGTATTTTTCTATTAAATCTATAATTGCATAAAAAATTAAAAAATATAATTAAAACCATTTTAATAGTTTAAAAATATAAATCAATGTATGTACTGTTGAATTAATCTCAAATAATGAATAAAAAACCAAAAAACAAGATGTATACCATTTAGAAATCAAATCCTAAATTTCTAAATGTATCACTAATGAGTTGATTTCTAGGGTCTTATAATAATTTCTAATGTAAATTTCTAATGAAAAAAACATTCCAAAATTCTGAAAAAAATAATCTCTCATCAAAAACTAAAAAAAATCAATCTACTTAACTGTCATGTATAGATGCAACATTGAACACCATTATCTTGTTGGGAATATAAATTTTTTATTACAACATTACTCACATGAAAGTGAGGGGTACCATATAATTTTGATACATTAAAATTATCATGGACATGAAGGTCCTACATATGACTGAAATCAACGATACGTTGATCATTAAGAAAAATTAAAACTGATTATTACAAATTATTAATGATAATAAAAAAACCAAATATACAATGGTCGGTCTCAGTCATGATCATTTAACATTAATTAAAACAATTGTTAAATTAAAATTTAGGATTCGTCACTTATTTGAAATAATTTAATTTTTTATATAATACTTGATGTAAATTTTTTAGATCACCACAAAATAATATTTATATTTACTAAATCATTTTATGAATATTAATTCATTCAAAAAACCTATTATTTTAATCATATAATCATAAAATCAAAATAATCAAATCATTGAAAAAATCAACTAAAAAACTAAGAAATTGAAAAAGTATATTTTACCTTCATAAATACCATAAATAATAATTTCTAAAAGAGATATCAATATACTATAGTTATACTACAAAATCAAAGGATAGAAATAAAGAAATGAGAGAGGGGTTCCCTTTTAATAGTTTTTCCCATAGGTGGCAAGAACCAGGTTCATGCCTCTTATTTGTGGATAACACATGAAGAATTAATGTGGTTCTTGTTTTTTTAGGGGTGAGGGAGGAAGCATGAACTGCATTCATGTTTCCTTACTAAAGTGTAATCATAAATATAGTTCACACATTCAAGAAACCAATTCTAAAAATAATTAAAATTAGAAACCATTTAAATCTTTTTTAATAAACTCTCCAAAACCCCCTTTCTGATTGACCATGTTTCCTCCCTATAGTATTTTATGAATATATTTCATCTTTTATCTTATATTTTAGTTTTGAGCCTTTTTGAGACATCATCTTTTCTCATTTTCTTGAATTTTAATTGATTTTTTTAAATATGATACTGCATTTTTAAATTAATGGTGATCCTCAAACATGTAGTCACTCATACGTTTTTTCAAATCATAAATGTCTGTTTTGAATATTTTATATCATTTCATTAAACAGTTATTGGAAATGTTTTTTAGATGTGACATTGAGAATATTTAAATTATTTTATAAAAATATTTATATAAATAAATATTAATTAATTCAATTTTTTTAAATTTTTTTAAAACCTTTTTTTTTTGAAATTCTACCTGTTTGACATATCTTGAGATGTTTCATAGAAATATATTAACATAAAAGGAATTTTATCTATTAGTTTAGTGTAAAATATCATTTTCATCTTAATACGATATTTTTATATTGTTCTAAAATAAAAATTAATTGAAAATTTGAAATGAAAGCAATTCTCAACATTAAAACAATTTTTTATTTTATTCCTTGGTTGGTGAGTATATGAAAATGTGTTTAGCTTATAATTAAGATTGGTTAAACATTATTTAAAAAGGTGATACAATTATCAAAATCTATTTCCCCCAAAATATGTGTTTGTAATTAGATTCATAACATTGTGACTCATAATGCATTGTTTATGGATCAAAGTGTATGTAGAATTTAAGGTGTCAATTTGAGTTCCTTATTAACAGAAATAAGGTGGATGATAATGTTTTTGAGGCAGGTTCATGTCGAACATAGGCTAAAGGAAGCATCCTTTACATTTCTTTTCCTCTATTTTAAATTAGTATTTGAAATTTGATTATTGTTTTTACATTGGTTTTATTTTTTTGGTTCTCAGTTGGGTCGGATTAGGTCATTGAGGTAGTGTGAGGGTACCCACTTAACCTTAAAACATGGAATTTCATAAAATTATTAAAAAAGGGATTTGATGGTTTATATAATAACTTCTATAACATGTTTTTAGGACATAAAATAAATATATTGTTGGAAAATAAATTTCATAAACCATATTTACGAAAAAAATAAAAAAAACATTTTAAATAAAAAATCGATCTCAAAAAAATCTCAATAAATTATGTTATTTTTTCAATGTCATGGATTTTTTAGTATAATCGGCTCCCTACCACAGATCATTGCAAGGGAAGCACCAAATTTTATTAGCAATAAGAAAAAAAACTAATAAATCGGGGGCCTTTATTAGTGCTACCTAAAAGTCCAGATAAATCTACACTTTATGAGTGCTAAAAAACACAGATAAAGGTGTATCCTTTATCAACACTTTTTTAGTGCTGATATAGGGTAGATTTATCAGCACTATTATTAACACAGATATGAGTTTTTAATAAAAAAATATTATTATGTTATATAAAATTATTACATTTATATTCAAAAATAATGATTCTTTATATGAATTAAATAAAAAATCATGTTTATAATTCATATATGTTTTTATTAATTCATGTATATATATATATAATGTTTTAAAAAAAGTATTTATTTGATTATAATTATATATATATTTAAATAATTATAATATTATAATAAATTCTATTAAATAATAAATATATTTATTATTTTTATAATTATATATTTGTAATTATATATAAATACTTTTTAAATATATATATATATATTTATTTATTTAATTATAATTATAAATATATATATATATATTTAAATAAATATATGTTTCCAATAAATTTGGTCAATAAATATATTGGTGTGTGAGTATAATTGATGTTCATATATTATGTACTTATCATGAATGTTCATTTATATATGACCCCCTTATTATTATTCTTGTTGTCTATATACGTGATGGATCATTTTTTAGGATTTATACTTTACTAGGAATATGATTCATTCTTGTACCGATGAATCTATTATGTTCTCATAAATACTTCTAAAATCACAATATATATATATATATATAATGAATATATTTATTATTTTTATAATTATTAATTATTAATTATATTTAAATACTTTTTAAATAATTTTGTTTATAATTATATTTATACCTATATATATAAAAATTTAAAAATTATAATAGATACATCTATTATAATTCTATATATATATATATATATAATTACATACAAATATATTCGTGCCCTACCTAAATTGATCTCCTTTTGTTTTTTTGTTTTTATTTTTTTTAAAAAGAGGGCTTGGCCCTCAACCTATTATAATATAATTTTATAATTAATTCAATAAATATATATATACTTATAACTATATATATATATTATAATTTCTTAATTACAAATAAATATATATTTATTTATAGTTATAATTATAAATACATATTTATTTATTTAAATAATCCTAAAATTATAAAAAAAAATATTTATTATACTTATAATGATATAAATAATTATAATTAAATAAATATATTTATAAAAATATTTATAAATAAATAAATAAATTTATAATTATAATTATAAAGAAATATATATATTTAAATAATTATAAAATTATAATAAATATATTAATAAAATTATAAATATAATAAATATATTTCTTCTAATTTTATAATTATATATATATATATATATTAGGTGGTTGGGGTACAATTACATTTAAACACACACCTCACACATAGGTCAAAAAGGGAGGTCATAGCCCCTCAGGGGATAGCCCACACATCAAGCCTTATTTATTCAGTACTTGAATCATAGGCCTAATGGGAATGAATCCCATTACGTCGCATATTGGCATGATGGGTATGAAATCCCATTACATGGCTTTGAAGGCCCAAATTTTTGACGTAAAGGTCCTTCGGTGAATAGTTCTCCAACAGTACCTGGCCTCCTACAATACAAATAAATATATACTTATTTATAGTTATAATTATAAATAAATATATATAAATTAATTTATATAAATATAAATAAATATATATTTATTTTTATTTATAATAAATAGATTAATTAAATATATTTATTCTATATAATTATATAAAAAAAATATTTTTATAATTGTAAATAAATATATATATTTTTATAATCTTCATAATTTTATTAATATATATATTTATATATTTATATTTATTATATGTATAAATATATATATATATATAATTATAATTATAAATATTTATTTATTTATTTTTTATGTATATAATTTTATAAATATATATAAAAATATAAATAAATTATTAACATTATATATTTATCAATTCTTTTTTATCACTTATAAAGATACACCTTTATCAATGTTAAAAAATCTCTCTGAAAATGAGTATTTATGAGCACTATAATTTTAGCACTGAAGAAGGTAGGTTTTATCATCTCTTTCTATTTTAGCGATGATAAAACATACCTTTATCAGTGCTTTTTAAGTAGCGCTGGAAAAAGCATTACCTGATTTTATAAATGAACTGTAACAGTTTCCTTCTTCTCTCACACGCCTTCATGCTCTCTCAGAATCTGACTGCCACTGCGTTACCACTCTTGTTGAACACCACTATCATCACTCCTCCGCTCTCACCCAACCGCACTACTATAACCCTGTCATCCCACTTCTTTTATCGAACACCGCTACCACCACACACCGCTCTCCCCTAATCTCACTTCCTCCACAGTGATCTCCAAAAGCCACGTTTCCCTTACTGCCTTCGCTCCATCCCCCTACCACCACCACTACTCCGGCCACCACCTCTCCTGCCCTCATCATTGCCTTTGCTGCCCTCTTCTTCACCACCAATCAATCCCACAAAGGTATAGTTCATAGAATGATATGTTCCCATAATTAATATATTATGGGTTAATTGATAAGAATGAATCATTTTAGATTAGGGTGAATGATATTTGATTCATTGTATTCATTATGCAGAAAATTCTTGAGATGAAATACCTTATGTTTTGTTAAATAATAATTTTCTTAAAAAAAGTGTTTAGGACTATGAATTGTGGATTATGTATTACACTATAAATAAATTTCATGAAAATTTTAATTTATTGTGATATTATTCATTATTTTATAATAATTTTGAAAGATATAAATTTAAATTTGGTCATGCCACACTATTTAGAGTAATATGGATTGTGCTATGTTTTTAGATGATTATACATTTTCAATGTATTTTATTGTATTTCCCTATGTTACACCATAATAAAGGTTTAGATCTATTGAATATAAAGAATTAGTAATCATTAAAACTTGGAGGTTGTAATGTGTGAAAATGAGATAGTTTTCCATGAAAATAAAATATGATAGATGGAAATGTATCATGATATTGGTGGCTTTAAAAACCTAGATAGATCAAGACCATTGATAAAATAATAGGATGTGAGGGTAAATAGTTTTTATATTATTTGATGAAGAGTGTGGATTTATAAAGAATTGAAAGTGGAACATAAAGATAATCATTCTAGAAATTCAGTGAGGATTTGGTTATTATTTATCAATAAAGATAAAGAAGAGGATGAATAAGGATTTCATCAGATTTCCTGAATATGTCATTAAAATATCTACCAATAGAGCATTTTTTTATTTGTATTAGTAAGGATTAAACTCAAACACTTGACGGGTAGTGATTCTCTATTATATAATTAATAAGTGAAAATTTATTTTTAGGTGTAGTTGTAAACAAAAAGGTATAATGCTTCTATGGTAAACCTTATACAATCAATAAACTTGGTGGATTTTAGTACATAAATAAATAATTTATATATACTCCTCATATGTATCTTATTTTGTGTGAACCAAGAAAAATCTCTTGCATCATGTACTTTATTAGTTTATAAGGTTAAATGATTAACATAGGGAAACCTACTAGTAATCATTGAATTCATTGTCAATAGTTTTTAAAATAAAAAAAGATAAGAGGAAACATTGCAAGTGATTTAAAATAATCCATAGAAAAAATAATCCCTATGTAAATCCAATAAAATTTTGAACCATGGTTACCATGACCATTGGAAAGAAAGATAATAGAGAAAGAGGGAGAAATAAGGTGGAAAGAAGAGATGAGGTCCACTTATTTAATACATACCTTGATTTTTAATGGAGAATCACCAAGATTAAAGTTGATATGTGGGGGAGTGAAGGGTTTGTGAACATGAGGAGAGTCTCTAAGGGTTATAGAGAAGTAATAGAGTGAAATGATATTCCTCCTTTAAAATTCATATTTTTAAAATATAAAAATTTCATATTTTAAAATGATGCATGGGATCTATACATTGTCAAGATTCATATTCATAGAGTTCATGAAAATATCTTCCTCAAATGTGAGAACAATCATTTTGTTAATTAGATTTCAAACTAAGAGTTTGGTTGATTTGAAAGTGTTGAAAATGTCAGAAAATGTTGTTTTATTTTTAAAGTAGTGAGTTAACCCTTGTGATATATATTTAAAACCACTTTTTTTAGAACTGGTTAATTTTTAAATCAATGTTTTGGGGTTTTTAAATCTTTTAATATTTCCAAATGAGATGTATTATTCCGAAAGGGTGTATTTTTCCATGTTGATTGTATTTTGAAACTTATTGTGTCTCAGAATGTTTTACAATGGTGGTTTAAAGGGTATTGTGAATTCCCATTTTAATTTCAAAGGTTTTTTGATAAAATTTGTCTAAATAGTATATTGGTATGGATTTTATAAATTCTAAAACGGCTTAGAATTCCAAGAATGTTTTAAAAGAAATTCCCATTTTAAATTTTACAAAAAATGAGTTTGCATAAAAGGTATAATACCATCTTAATCCCCTTTCATTTTTATGACCATTTTAGCTTGTGATACCATGTGGGGATGGTTATTATTGATGGCCTAGTTTGATGGGACTTCTAGGGGTGTAGATAAATTTAGTAATGACGACCTAGTTTCCTTATCTCTAGTTCAATCCCTTTTATTAAAACAGACTAGGGAGATTGCCCATGACACTAGAATCCTTTTTAGGATTGTTTATGGGTTTTATCTCTCTACTTCTATTGTATCCCCTACTATTTATAATATTTTTTAGAACATGTTTTCTTGTCGTTATCCCTATTTTGTGTGACTTGACATTGTAGTGCTTGAAATTGTGCATTCTTCATTCTTTGTATGGTTTACTTTTTTAGATTTTTTAAAAAGGAATTGTGAAACAATTTTAAATAAAATAAAGTAAAGCATGATTTTGAAGTGTTTTCGAAATATTTTAATAATGATTTTGAAAATTTTTCTCAAATGAGAAAAGTTATAATAGTTTTTATTTGAAAGTTAAAGAATGTGTGAGTTTTGAAAATTGGGTTTTAGGCCACTATGCCTAGTTTTATGGAAATGGTTGTTTTCAAACTAGATTTAGAAAAATGTATGATAGTTCAAAACCTCTTTGAGTTTTAAAAAGTGTATTTTAAACAAGGGTGTTAATGAAATATTTTAAAGTCATATTTTAAAAATGTGACTTTACCAAGAGGTATTTGCTGAGGAAAAACGTTTTCCAAGTGATAGTTTTTACTTAATTAAACTCTTATAAAAAGAAGTTTTAACACACTTTTATGTGTTACTACTTATATGGTAAAATTTATAGTGAATGTTTTTTTATAATTTATTTAAAAATAGATTTTTTATGACATAATATGAAAGTGATCTCTTATATTTGGTAAGATTTAGTGGCCTATTATACTTTTAGATCATGCCAATATTTTATAGTTATAGGTTTGTTCTAGCATGTTTCTTACTTTGTATCTTTTGAGAGGGATATATGGTTGAATTGTGACCTTAGTTGAACATTTTTTGTGTATTTATTTTGTAAAATATTAAATTTATGAAATCAAATAGAATGAATATGAATATAGAATGGATGGATTCTAATCATCTCACAAAATATTATGAAAATGGAGTGAAAGAGTTCCTCATGTTGGAAAAATATCATGCATATGACCCTCCTAAAATCATTTGTCCATGTTTACACTATTTATATTGAAGAAAAATTTTTCTAGAGGAGTTAGAAGAACACTTGATCTGTTACTGAATATATCAAAGTTATAAATGTTGGAATAAACACGCAGAAAAGGAGAATGTAGCTAGTGGTTAGGATAACACTATGTTTTATGTATCATCTGGTATGATTAAAAGTGTGGACAATAAAAAGGTTGTATCAAGGTTCTGATTACATATGTAAATGATGATGAATATCATATTGAGTAAATGAAAAGGATAGTTGAATATGAACTTTTTGACTGTCCAAAATTGTGTGAGAAGTTAAAGAGTTGTGCAAAGATGGTATTGTATATTGGTTGAAAAAAAAATACAACATTGTCATATGTACTGAAGTTTTATAATTAGGAAGAAGGAAATGGATGAAGTGATTCTAGTTTTACATAACTAATTTCACTCTTGAATGACATGATCCTAGAAGATAATGAGCTCTCTAGCCGAACATATGATTCCAAATGCATACTACGCTCGATGGGTATTATCTCTAAAGAATCCATATCTTTCCTAATGACTATATATTATTTCACACGGACCAAAAATTACTTAATAATTCACAAATTGTGGTTCTTCGTGATACAAGAATGATGAATATGGTCTTATGATAGTTGTGTGGTACTTTCTAATCATTCCTAGGTTTAGACACCTATATATACGTGAGGAGACTGTCAAGAAATTGTCATGGATCACAAATATAAGAAATAAAGATGGGAAACTACTTCACCTAGTAGAATCTCTTCAATGGAAGATAATTGTTCATGAGTATCTGAATTTGGAAACAAGCCAAAAAACCTTCATCTTTTATTATCTATAGATAGAGTGAATCCTTTTAGTTCTCAAAGAAGAACTCAAGGTACATGGACAGTTGGGTTAGTAAATTATAAACTACCTCCATGGTTATACATGAAACAAAAATACATCATCTTATATATACTTATATCAGTACCAAAACAACTAGGTAATGATATTGATTTTTTTTTGGCTCCATTGATCAGGGATTTCAAATTACTATGGGACTCAGGTGTTACGTTCTATGATTCTTACATAAATGAAAATTTCACAATGAGAACCATGTTGTACGGGATGATAAATGACATTCCTACTTATGGATATTTTTGAAGATATTTCATTAAAATAACTAATGGTTGTCTCATTTCCTAAAAAGGTATATAGTTAATTAGGATTAAAAATTCCACAAAGACTATGTTTCTAGGAATGATCATATTTTTACCTTGATGGCATAAGTATCGATATTAGAAGACATCATTCGATGGAGGTTCAAAAGAGCGTAAAACACTATCTCTAATAATTGGTGATCTTATTTAAAAGAATGTAAAAAATGTGGCTACTAATTTTGGTATACTATTTTCGAAAAACATTAAGAAACCCTATTGGAAAAAGAGATCAGTTTTTTTTGGATTATCATACTAGAATTTTTAGTTCATCATATAATTTCTTAATGTTATACATGCTGAAAAAAATGTATGTGATAGTGTCATCGACACATTTCTAAATGCAACTAAAAAAAAGGATAGAATTAAGGCTAGGTTTCAAATAGTTGACATGGGAATATAAGAATAGTTGGTGCTAATGAGGGGTGAAAACAAACCTCTCTTCCTCTATTTGCTTACACTCTTTCCAGGAACATGAGATATCAGTTTTACAACTTATTGAATGACTTAAAGAATCTAGAGGGGTATTAATTGAGTATTAAAAATATCATTTCACTGACCGATATAAAGTTAAAGGGTCAGAAATCATATGACTCTAATTCTTTGATACACGATCTAATTTTGGTAGCATTACATTACATTTTTCCAAATAATATCCATCATACAATAACCACGATCTATCTCTTCTTTAAAGTTATGTGCATCAAAGTTATTGATTTGGGGAAATTGCTGACTATGAAAGAGGAATTTTCAATCATATTATATGAATTGGAAATGTTCTTCCTGCCAGAATTCATTGATATAATGTTTCACATGACGGTTCAATTGGTGATAGATATTATACTATGTGGTCATATACATAATAGATGCATGTACAAAATTGAATTGTATATGGTAATTTTGAAAGGGTGTATCAAAAATCGAAGTCAGACAGAAGTTTGTATTACATAATGATATATTGTTGAGGAATTCGTTGAATTCTTTAAAAAATACCTCTCCGATGAAGAAATAATTAGTATATCAAAATATTATCATACTTGCAAACTTGTGGGTGAAGGAATTTCAGGAGGAGATGTTATCACAATCAATATTATAGATCAGGAGCAGGACCACATTTATGTTTTTCATTACAGTTTGGAGGTTACCCCATATGTTGAAACCCACAAATAAATTCTTAAGCATTTGAATCCATCAGTGGATGAAAGATGGATATCACATACACATAATCAATAGTATATAGGACTGTTCCTGGAACATATTTTTAAAGAGTCATATGAAAATATGGATTTAATTTTAGAAAACTTTTATTGCTAGTGATAGGACCAAGTGTGTAGGTATTATTATACATTGGTAATGTAATTAATAGTTACACATTCTATACAAATGAACATGATGAAGACAGTACCATGAAAAATATTTGAGTTACAAATGTGGGTGAATTGATTCATGTTTCAGGTACTAAGGACCGATATCTAATTTATGCCAATATGTTATACGTTGGCATCATCAAACAAATATGGGAGTTGGATTATACAACATTCTAATTGCCAATTTTTCAATGAATGTGGTTTGAAAATAGCAGTGATATTAAAATAAATGAATTGAGATTTGTGAAAGTTGATTTTAGTAAGGAAGGGTACAATGAAGAACCATTTATAATGGAATCATAGGCAGTACAATTATTTTATGCTCAAGATCCAACAATGTGAAAGTGGACAATTGTTTGGTTATCGACCAAATTCACAGAAGGGTAGGATGGAAATTCAACTGAGGATAGCCTTTTCATTGAGATGTCACAATAATTTCATTGTGGTCCCCAAATATACAACATTTGTTTTGTGAGAGGAGACCACAATGAAGGAAATTGGATAGTCGATATATGGGTTAAATCCCTTCAACCTTAAAAAAGAGTGTTCAATAATCATGTTATATATTTTTTGTAATAAACATTATGCTACCTAGTTTTGTTATCTGTTCACTGCAGAATTTATGTAATATAAATTAAATATTAAATCACTTTTGTAGATAATGAATTCTACACGTGCTAGTCCTCTCAATCTGGAGGAACAATAGGTCTCTTAATCTCCTACTGCTCGTAGTGTAGGGGAACAATGATCTTATGCACATGTTGGTGCTCCCAATAATCAGGAACAACAAGATTCTAAACCTATTTCTACACCCAATGCATAGGTATAATGACTATCAACACATGATTATGCTACTACTCTAGTGAAAAAATATATTCATGATTTTGAATCTAAGTAAATGGTAGGACATGAAGGGCCAACAATGTATATAAAATAGAAGTGTTATAGTTTTATGGTGTTAGAAAAAATAATTAAGGAAAAAATCAAAGGCATCAAATAAATGGTCAAATGAAATGTGTGGGGCTAGAAATGTTAACCCCAAAAGGGCAATGTTCAGTAGTTACATTAGAATCATCACTTGGAAATGTGTGCTAGTTGATATATATTCATGACACCATGTTTTTCCCGCACTTAAGACACTGATATGGGAAGAGATTAATATAAACTTATGATATCATTTCATTATTTCACTAAAAAATAAAATAATAAAACATTGACTTACTCTTCATCATCCCTTGAAGATTGAATTTATAGTATATTAATCCCCTAAGAAATGTGTATTAATGATTTATGTAAGTATTTAGAGATACTTTCATAAAATTATAATGGGATGTGATCTTAAAAATGAAGAATGGAATATAAACTTTCACCCACAACTTATCTATACACGCCTGATGACCCAATAAGTGTGGGATGTGTTTACTAACTATCTAATATATGTGACTTTTCAGGTACATTATGGCTAGTAATAAATTGTTTGAAAATATGTATATTCATCACTTTGATTGAAATTTTTTATTTATGAAACAATAACTTAATGAAGAAAATACGGGATGGGTAGCAAAAAAATGTACCCCTACCGTAAAGTGGGGATAGGGTATGCTTCACTTGAAAAAAAATGGTATGTATTTTAAATCTGCCATAATACTTTTATGTGACATGAAAAAAAATATAAATATGTTCCTCCGTTTATATAAAAATTGATGAATCCAAATCTAAATCCACTTCCATCCCATTCCATGTTCTATGGAAGAAGGCACATGCAAATAAATATGGGATACTAATAGATGAAAACACACTAAAATTGTGGGAATCATATGTAAGTATGAAAAAATAAAATTTTGTTTTTCTAAACTACTATTACATAATAATGATTACTTATTTTCTATATTTTCTATATAACATAGTCTGAGGATTCAGCATCACCTATACCAAATGAACACCTACTATCAGTGGCCTTGAAGGAGCCAGAACAATATAATTGCATCAGAGGTGATGGTTTTGGGGTGACACCTGGAACATATTTTGAGAAAAAAACTAGATGAGGATAAATATAAAGAAATGTAACATATGAAATAAATACTATCTACCCTTGAAGAACAATTCCAATGTCATAGATACTTTCTATCAATTTTTTTGGGGGAAGGAAAGATAAGAAACAATTCAAGAACAACCATTTCCTGATGATCCCCCCACACCCACCATCTTTGAGGTAACCCATTCCCTTAAAATATATATCTTAGACAAGGTAATCAATTTTCTAAAATTTATTTCTATGAAATGTGATAATATTTACAATGATAAATTTTATGTACTGATATTATATAGGGTGATAATGATTGTGATATATATCTATGAACAACCACTCATTACCTTATAGTGAGAGACAGATTGTTTAATATCCAAAACAACAAGCTTCACAATAGACTAATTCCAACATGTCATGTGAGAGTGTCAATTAGCATATCCCATGATCTGGGCACCAAGATTCCCATTCCAATTTATGAGAAAGATATCCATAAATTCAAACATGTTGTTGAAGCATTCATTGCATAGCCATCACATCTTGAAAAAACATATCGACAAAGAGGTATTAACTTCCAATTTATTTTTCATTATAAACCTTTAAAAATTATTGAAAAAAGATCTCAACTGAAGAAGGTTATTTCATATGGTAAAAGGGAAGGGGTTGAAATGAAATGTTGACTCAAACCATCTAAAGGATTGACCAACTGATTGAAAAGATATTCTGAAATCACATTTACCGCACCCATTGAATATATGCATTTACGAACATTGATGGTTCATTCATATAAAAAGTTATATTGTGGTAGTAGTCCCAAAGTTGATTTTGAAGAAAAAAATGTATGCAGAGTCAGTTATTGACTATATTGCTTCTAAGAATGTAGATGAAATCCTTAAATATGAATGGCTAGGATCCTCATTTGTAAATGTATACATGAGTTATGTTTTCATGATTTAATTTTTAAAAGCTGATATACTATGTTAATTATGACTAAATACAATTCATATTTTTTTATAGGTGAATATATCCATAACAATTTAAGGGACTTACCCATGAAAAAAATTGGAATCACTAGTCCTCACATCACCTATATAGAACAAATAAAAATATAATCCAAACAAACGGATGAAATAGTTGCAGACCTAGCCAAATAATTTAAAAGAAAACATGGGGATGAAATATTCTACTTAATACCAATGATGCAGTGGTAAAATTCTATAATTTAATCATATAATATATATTTTCATTTCATTCATTAATTATTATTTATTGTGTTTTTAGGAAACATTGTATGCTCATTGTGGTCAATATGGATATTCCAAATATTTATTTCCTTGATTCACTACATGGATTGCCAATAATCCAACCACACTTTATGGAGTTTGTAAATTTTTAATACACTAAATGAAAAAATTTAGAACTACAATTAATGTTTTATAATTTATATTATATTTTAATGAGGATATTTTTATTATAGAGTAGTGTGTAAATATCATCTAAATCATGGAATAAGGACAAGAATTGCACACAAGGACCCTGAAAAGTTATAAAAATGGATAAGTATCAGGGTATATATAATATTATTTCACAATCCAAATATATATATAGATGAATTACTTATTTTACTCAATGTTTCTATAGTGTCAAAAACAAACAAATGGTAAATATTAAGGTTATTATTTTATAAAATTTACGAGGTCGATCATATTCCATCAAAAAACACACAACCCCAAAGAGGTGTTTTCAAATTTAATATCTACTTCATTTCAATCATTTATTAATCATTTTTTTATTTATATTTTTTCTCGTACTACTATGTCTTTAAAAAATAGTATTTTGAGTATGATATACATTTTCATAGAAATGAATGGGCTTCATACCAAATCGTAGAATGCACACAAATAGCATGATGATGTGATTTAAATATAAGTAATGAATTGTTTCATATTTATGTTTAATTTATTTTATTTTAGTATTTTCATATACATGTGTATTCCTTGGATGTTAGGATTTTTTGAGCCTTTAGGATGTATATGATTCAACGAAACCTCAATCTGACACATGGTGTGATCGGTTTGACTCTAGGTGTATCTTTTTATTTAAAGTTGTAATTAATTTTAGTACAATATAAATATCACACACTCAAAACCAAACAAATGAATTCACATTATTTTGGTAATTTAGAAAAATAATCCATAGGTCATTTAAGACATCTACGAATTATTCGCACCTCAATCCAATGCATTATGTGACCAGTATGACCCAAGTGTCTGTTATTAGTTTAAAATTGAAATTTTACATCAAAATGTGTCACTTCTAGAAAACTAAGAAAACAAACTCAAATTATCTTGATAATTTAGTAAAATAATTCATAAATCATTTTTGATGTGTAGAAACCTATCTCATGTCAAGCTGATATAAAATGTGACCAGTGTGATTCCAAGTGTGTGTTTTCGGTTTAAAATAAAGTTTTAGTAAAAAAGTCAAGTGACATAATGAAAACTGATTAAACATATTCATATTGTTTTTATAATATAGTAAAAATATCCATGTGTCATTTGGGATGTGTAGAAACTATTATAACCCCAACCTCACAAACAGTGAGACCGATATGACTCCAAGTGTTTATTTTTATTCAAATTTGACATCAATTTTAGAAAAGAAGGAACAAGTGACTTAATGAGAAACATTAAAAATGTTCATATTGTTTTATTACCTTTTTAAATGTTCCATAAGTAATTTTTGATGTGTAGGAATCATTCGCACCTCAATTCAAGGAATGGTGTGACCCGTATGTCACAAAGTGCGTCTTTTTTAATTAAAATTTATTACAATTTTAGTATAAAGGAAAATTGTTCTACTAAAAACAATTAAAACACATTCAAATTTATTTTATACAATATGAAAATAATACATGAGTTATTAGGGATGTCTAGGTATCAGTCTCATCTCAATCTGAGGCACAGAGTGACCGGTATGACTCCAAGTGCGTATTTTTATTTAAAATTGACATCATTATTAGTAAAAAGGAAAAAGTCACATACTGAAAACCAATATAATGAATTAAGATTTTTTTTATACTTTAGGTAAATAATCCATGAGTCATTTGGAACATTTAGGAATCATACACACCTCAATCCGAGACATGTTTTGATAGGTATTACTCCAAGTGCATCTTTTTTATTTAAAATTTACATTAGTTTTAGTAAAAAAGTTATCTGACCTACTAAAAACCAATAAAATGTATTTTTATTGTTTTTATAATTATGAAAATGATCTATGAATTATTTATTATGTGTAAGAATTAGCCACTCCTCAATCTGACACACAGTGTAATTAGTACGACTACAAGTGCATCTTTTTAATTAAACTTGGCATTACTTTTTTCTAAAAGAAGAAGTGTTGTAATGAAAATGAAGAAAACACATTCATATTTTTTGATGGAGTATGAAAATTATACATGAGTTATTTGGGTTGTTTATGAATCATCTGCACCTCTATCCAAGGCACGATTTTACCAGTATGACTCCAAGTACATCTTTTTATTTAAAATTAACATAATTTTTTTGTAAAAAGGAACAAGTGATGTACTGAAAATCAATAAAACTCATTCATGTTCTTTGGATAATTTAGTAAAATGATCCATGAGTCATTTAGAACATGAAATAATCATACAAACCTCAATCTCATGCATGGTGTGACCGGTATGACTCCAAGTGCATCTTTTTTATTTAAAATGTACAACCATTTTAGTAAAAAGGGCAACTAACAGACTCAAAAACAATGAAACTCATTTGGACTATTTTTAAAATGTAAGAAAATTATCCATGAGTCATTTGAGACATGTAGGAACCATATTCACCTCAATCTAATTCACGATGTAACTGGTATGACTAAGAGTGTGTCTTTTTATTTAAAATTGACATAAATTTTAGCATATGGAAGAAGTGGCATACATAAAACTGAGAAAACCTATTTGAATTGTTTTGATACTTTAGGAAAATTATACATGGGTTATTTGGGATGTGTAGAAAGAATACTCTCTTTAATATGAGCCATGATATGGCTGGTATGACTTCAATTGCATATTCTTATTTAAAATTGACATTAATTTTAGTAAAAAGGAACAAGTAACATAATGAAAACTGAGAAAACACATTAAGATTGTTTTGGTAATTTAGGAAAATAATCCATGAGTTATTTTGGATGTGTATAAATCATCCTTGCCTCAATATGATTCATTGGGTGATCAATATGACTCAAAGTTCCCATTATAAGTTTTAAATTGACATTTTAGTTCAAAGCATGTTTCACTCATTAAAAACCAAGAAAATTCACTCTTATTGCCTTGGAAATTAATTACAGTGATTCATAATTATTTTTTGACATGTATGAAGCAATATCACATCAAAATTATGCACGATGCGACTAGTATTACTCTAAATTTGTGTTTCTTGTTTGAAATGACCTTTTAGTAAAAAAAATAGCATACTTAAAACCATTAAAATGCATTTGGATTATTTTGATACTTTAGGAAAATGATCCATTAGTAATTTGTGATGGGTAGGAATTACCCACACCTCAATCTAACACACAGTGAGACTAGTATAATTCCAAATGTATAATTATTTAAAATTGACATTAATTTTACTAAAAGAACAAGTGATATACTCAAAACTGAGAAAAAACATTTGGATTGTTTTGATATTTTATGTCAATGATGCATAACTCATTTTTGACATTTAGAAATCAACCTCATATAATTACGACATGCGGTGTGACCGAGATAACTCCTAAGTGTCTTTTTTATTAAAATTTGAAATTTTATTAAATTATTCTTTCATTAAAATGTTTAATTTATTTCTTTATATTATCACTAACATAATATTTATTTTCTTAATTAAGCAACATATTTTTCTCAAATTGAGATGATTTTTTTGACAACTGATACTATGGGCAGACATTTTTTGAGAGGGAATCAAGGCCATAAAAAGATGAAAAATTAATGTTTTTAAATGTTTGTTGGATAATTGAAAATTTAATTATGTAAAATATTGTTTGAAATTTATATATTAGTGTTTTTTGTATTCAGGATGTCAAATTTATTTCAATTAAATTATATATTTTTTATTGAAAGGGTGCATGTTTTCTCTAAGTGTGATGTTATATTAACAGAACATTGCAGCAAGCTAGGCCTTTATCGGTGCTATTTAGAGCACTAATAAATCCCCCCTTCGTCAACTCTATTTAAACTGTTGATAAAGGGGGCCTTTATCAGTACTTAAAATTGCACTAATAAGGGGTGGACATTATCAGTGCTAAAATAGCATTGATAAAGTGTGGCATTTATCAGTGCTTTTTCAGCACGGATAAAGGACCCTGTTATAAATGCTGAGATTAATATCACCTTTTTAGAGCTGTTAAAATCCATTTTGGGTTCTATATAAATTAATATTTTTAGTAGTGAATTAAAAAAACAAACAAATTTTACTTGAATAAATGATCATAAAGGGGTTGGACATATTTTCAAACTAGTATAAAGTGATTGTATCATAAGGGTTTCTTGTATTTTTATTTCTTGATCATATATTCAACCTGATAAATCTATCTCATATATTAAAATCATTATTTTTAATAAAAATATGTGTGTTTGTGTGTGTGAATAAGAGTTTTATAGATTTTCTAAATAGAACAAGTTAAGAATATTTTAATTGGATTGAGCCATTTTTCTCCTTCATCATTAAATTTCATAGAAATTAAATTAGTTTTCTACATAGAAAATTTGTAAATTGATATTATTTCACATGAGATACAGTGAGGGAACACTTTTTCAATGATATTTTGTAAAAAATTAAAATAATTAGACACATAATAGTGAATTGAAATGTTTATGGGTGTTTTCAACTCTCACATATGTGTGCAAAGTTTAATGTTCTATTTACTTATTTCAATGCAAAACTACAAATGTGCAGTATGGTGAAAATATGGGATCAATTAAATTGTGAATAATTAATTATGTATCTAATTGTTAAATAATAAAAACTGTGTTTAAATTTTGATTTTATATCCTAAATAAAATTACTAAATTAATAAAAGTGAATATTGGAGGATCAATATCTAAATAAGGTTGTTCTTTAAAGATAATACATCTAACTCATTTTTGAATTATGTTAAATTTAATAGTTTCAAAATTACTAATGTGGTGGACATTTATATTTTATCAATACTACTTTAAATATATTTTTTCCTTATCATTAAAAGAATAAAAATAAGATAAATCACATAAATATTTAATTATAAATGCAGATGAATAATATAACTCATTGTATATGAATTAATTCTTTTTCTCATATTAAAGATCCGGATTATTAAACACTTTTTATCAAATGTCTAAATAAGATTTAATTAAAAAAAATTATAGCTATATGGTATTATTAATTATTATTCATGTAAAAATTAATTTTGAATAAACAATTACGTGCACATCACTTTCAATTAATTATCCTCATTTCTATATGTTTTGAAAGGTGTTATTGATTGAAAGTTAATTGTGAATTATAGAAGAAAGAAAATTAACAAATTAATCACTACTTATATTGAAGGATAATTAAAAATAATAAAAACAATTTATTAAATTTAAAACCATCACCCCAAAAATCTAAAGGCGGTAGTGAAGAAAAGATTCTTCAATGTTATTTTTTTATTTCTAACATCAGCTAGTTATAGATGTCAATGTGAGAGACATTATAAATATGTTTTTTACATTGGTTTTACTAAAATTAAAATTGATATTTCACATCAATTATCATAAAAATGGACCTAGAAAACCCCCGTATAATTTAAAATCAATAAACTTTTGACATTAGTTATAAAATAACTGAAAATCATGTTTTATTTTGGTTATTTGAAAATCTGAAATAAAAATGGTATAAAAATAGTAATTTCAAAATACAATTTTCCAAACCTATAATAGATGAAAAACTATAATCAAATAGTATTAAATTCATTTGAAAACAACATCATAGTACAATTCTATAAAAAAATATTTTTATCAGAACTCTTCCAAAATTACAACAACTATATAATTTTAAATTTAAACATAAAAAACTATATTATAAATAGTGATAATATAAAATTGAATCATACCTATAAAATAATCCTATCAAGATTTTTGTAAATGATTTAGATTGTTTCAATTATAATGGAAAGGGTCATAAAAATAAGAAAAATTAAAAGGAAAGTATTCAACATTTATTATTAATATAATTATAAGATAAAAATATTATAGTAAAATATAACCTTGTTGAATTTTGTAGCCTTCACATTGGTAATTATTTCATTCATAAATCTCATAACATAATATTGAAATTAGATTAATATTTTTTGTAATGAAATTTATGTTTTAAATGATGTTATGAATTGAAAATAGCATTATAAGTATCTATTAAATTGTAGAAATTATAAATGAAGTCACCTTTGTGCACAAGTATTTGATCTTTTTTCCTCTTTCTTATTGACTTGTTAGAGTGCTTTTATTCCCTATTTAAAATTTGTAAGTATGAAATAAAATAAAAACCTATTATAATATAAAGATATTAAAATTATCAAACTTACCCACTAATATTTCATGATATTTTTCTTACAAATCACCATGTATTAAGGATAATCAATCTGATTTTTTTTCTTGTCGAAAAAAAATACACAACATAAAATGGACACTAATATACCAAAAATATAATGTGATTGGTTATATAATTTACATAAATAAAATTTTATGGAATATATGTTTTATACCTATAATGACCCAAACAATTAAAAATGAAATTCCATTTTTAAATGAGTAAATTCCATATTAAGAAATGAAATTATAGAAAATACATGCATTAATTTGGTTATTTTGGACCACTGTAAGTTATAATTTCATATTTAAAATAATTTTAAGCATCATAAACATTTATAGTATATCCAATATAATGATTGTATGATTATTATTTATAAAGGGTTAGGATAAACCCATTTGACACACACAATGTTAGTGATGTCCTCGACCAGTATCATTGTACCCAATGAAGCCCATTCATCATAGATTACAATGGAGATAGAATCAATATGATTTTCCCTCGACCATGAACAATCATAGATTCAAAAAATAACCCATGATAGAAACCATTTATGGTAAAAGTTCCGCCTCATCGAGATAATGACCCAAACCATGTTCATTGAACCACCTAATGAAAATCTCAGCATCTCACACCTTACCCTTAGTGAATTCTCTGGTGTAATAAATAGATATATAACTTGAATTGAATAGTATGAATTTTTATATTTTATTTTTATTAAAATATTATTATTTTTATCTTTTATTACATTATAATTAATAAATAATAAGTTTGATAAAAATTAGATTATGATACGATAGAACCCAAATTGTATTTTTAGAAAAATATAGTTTCAATCAAGACAGTCTTTTTGATGAATTGTATATTTTTTGGAAATAAATAAAAAATTATTATTAAAAATTATTTATTAAATAAAATTAAAATATAATTTTATAAAGTCAAATGTAATTTTCATAAGGGTTAGAAAACTCTTGGTGTCAAAAAACCAATATTTTTTAATAAATATGGATATTTTATTTCAAAGTGTAAATTATCATATTTAGAGAAGTATTTTGATAAAAGTAATATATTTTTTTGAAATAATCATGTTGAAATTATCTAATAAGGACATTTTCATAATTTTCAGAGACAGTTGAATTTTTAGGTCAAAATATAATACTGTTAAATTATATTGTATGTATTATGAAATAATAAAATCTAAAAAGTGAGGTAATAAATTTAATAAAGAGTACCCACGACCTTAATTATGTTTTCCCTTTAAAATAATTTTCTCAGAAGTTATTTAAGTAAATATTATAACCCCTTAATGAATCCTCCAAAACCTATATTATATTTTAAGGGTTTAAAATTAATTATTTTTGAACATGGACAAAATCCAAATAACCAAGTGTATTATATTAATGATTTAAATTTTTAGACATATAAAATAATTAAAATAATTCTTATTCGGTAGAAACCATGGGATAAAAACAAGGAATGGTTTGTGTTTTGGATAAATTTTTTATATAGATCCCAAAACCTAAGTTTAGAAATTAATTAAGAATTACTCTCTCTTTTCCTATAAAAACAAATAGAAAATCCCATTTATCTTCACTAAAAATTCTTGGAGCACCAATTTACTCTACATTTCCCTCTCTATAGACATCCCAAAGTACCCTAAATCTCTTAATAATCTCCTCCCAAGATTTTATAAGCACCCTCTCAAGGTAAGGGATCCTCTCCATTCACCTTTTTATTCATGAAACTTCTTTATATTATTTATTTTTGATTTATAATTGTTCATTTTGGGATATGAATGTTCACATATATATTATTATAAATATGAATTTAAACTGATGAGATACCCCTTTCACTCTTTTTAACCTCTCCCATAAACCTTTATGTACCCCCTTTATATTGTAAAAAATATCCCATGATTTTCCATGCTAATCATTTGTGTACTAAATACCCATCCTCATTTCCATTCAAGGGTATTCACCAAGATTTACTAATCCTTCATTGATTAGAATTACAATTTATGTGACCCACACTTCTTAATTTTGGGATTAAATATGATAAAATATGATCCTATGTGAAATGATATATGTGGAACACTTATATATGTGCATGATATGAATGTGATAGGTGGGCCTAGAATTATATAGCCCTCCAATTCATTTTGTAATGTTTTTATCTCATTAGATACCATTTATGGTGAAATGTATCATATACTAATCATTCTATGTTATGATTTCTTAGAATTTAGTTTAAGGACATGGATCTTGGAATCCCTTTCCTTTGGGTGTTTGGGGTGTTGGAGGCACCTGGAGGAGGTTCCAAGGTGTTTGGAGGGAAAATAAAGAGTTAAAGAGGATCCACAACAAAAAATATAATGGATATGGCATGGAGTTCCATGTTGTTTCATAGTTCAAGTGGATTTGGTTTAGTGGATCTCAGCTACGGTGTAAGGAGGCTTGATGGTGAAAATGGGGAATCTTCCTTTTCAGGAACGGATACGGCCTGGTGAGGAGGTTGTGGAACAGCCTATAAAGAATGATATATTGTGATGTTAGGTTATGATGTTGGAGTTAATGTGGATATAGTGTATCAAGGAGTCTATGGAATAACATATTTTTTAGGCTACTACCGAATTACGGGTAGCTTCACCATTACAGTTAGGTTACAACATGACATTCTTATTGCCGAAGGGGCCTCTGTAGTGTAGTGATTTAGGTCATGCCATAAACCCCGTGTATTTATTAATAGTATCTTTCCATTGAACCTGGAAATTTATTTGAACAAAAGTGGTTGTGAACTTAGAAATAATCAAATCATAACTGATAAAGTGGTGTTGAATCAACTGTTAACTTTTTATAAGTTTAAAATCATTTAGAAACTAACCCTTGAAACATGTTAAGATTTATTTTCTTATCAAATTTTTTTAAATAATCATTCATGAAAAAATATGAAATAAATTAAATCACATAATAGTTATAAGTTTCAACTTCATTATGATAATATGCATCATTTCCTTATCCACTTATATAGGTCTATTGAAATTCACTATTATGAAGAAGTGACTAAAACTTATGATAACTATCGTTAGACACCTTCTATCACCCAATAGAAAATATTATACTAACTCTCATCAAATTACAATGTTTTATTACAAAACAATTGATCCAAACAAAAAAATAAATACTTTGTTGAAACTTCTCTATAGTTGCTCAGTCTGAATCCCCTGTCTGATTTGGCTGGATCTGATTTTCTCAATCCGGTGAGTTTGGATATGATTATCTCATTATGATAACTCTAGATCCCATTCTCTCAATAATATGATTTTGGATCGAATTCTATCAATACGATGAGTCGATATCTGATTCTCTCAATACAATGAGTCTAAATCTGATTATCTCAATAGTACAATGAACCCATTCTCGATATGAAAAACTATAAATTTGTGAAAATGATTAATAAAATTTACTTCATGATGATATAATCAATATAATATTCTCAATATGATCTTGCTCAATCCAGTAAACAAACATTCGAATGTTTGATCCTCCTCATGAGATCTATGGATGGAAATGACTTTCATTTGATTTCTTCAATTCTCCTCCTTTTCTACTTGTATAAAAAGTTACTCTAAAAAAATTATTTGGGCATGTATTTATACAAAACTTATAAAATACAAGAAGGAAACTTGAAAACTTTCCCTGCTTCCTCAAATTTCAAAAACTCCAAAAATCTCTCACATCTGAACTTCCACTTTGAATTCCTCAATCCTTCTTATATTTATATGAGATTTATGCACAATTTAATTTCATGTTTTACGTCATTAACTCTTCATAAAACTTTTTGAATATTGATTTTAACTATTCTTCATAATTAGTTCATTATAAGTTTGTTTCCTTCTCATCTCATTACGATTCTGTTTCCTTATTATCTCATTATGAAATTTTTTCCTTCCTAGCTCATTCCAAATTCTGTATCCTTTTTAGTGATTCTGAATTCTATATCCTTCATAGTGATTCCAAATTATGTATCCTTCTTATTGATTTAAAATTATATATCCTTCTCAGTGATTCTGAATTCTGTATCATTCTCATCTCATTAAAATTGAATTTTCATTATGATGGAATTATCATTATCATGAAATTACCATTATGATGGAATCTCAACACTACAACATCGAAATTCTTCAAACCCATCCACCATTTCTTTAAATTATTTTATCATGAATGTTTTCATTATTTGTGAAAACATTATAGACATGAAAGTATCATATTATTTTATATAGAATATATGAAAACATTCTAACTCCTGAATTCACTTTCTTCAACAAACCTCTTCAACATCATTATGACTTCTTTACTCAACAACTTCTTTATTTCTCTGATTATGACAATGTAAAACCTCCAACAACAATTTTTTCCTCTAATTGTTTTGGATCCAAAAATCTTAAATACGATGGATATGGTTCTGATTCCTAAATAAAAAAACCTTCCAGTACAAAAAGGTTAGTTATCAACACATACAATAACTTTGTTATAACAATTTATCACAAGTTTTCTTCAATATCTCTCTTTGGATTTTTTACAACCATTATTATCAAATTTTCCAAATCTCATAATTTTTTCACAACTCATCTTCTGTAAGCAACTCGAGTTTTATTATTTTATCAAAACATATCCTTTTTCAAAAGAGAGTGTCCTGACACCACACTTTTGGATAAAGTAATGTTTATGAAATAATTTCATCCCTCGGTGGTGATAAAAATTTTCATCCATGTGAAGATAAAATCTTCTCACTTTTCTTTTCACACATTCTTTTTTTCTGCCCCATTTTATGATAATCACTACTTTAGATTCATAAAAGAAGATAAATGACACTTCTTACAAAGTAAAAGGTTGTTACTTTCTCTCCCCCTTTGTCAACATAATCCAAATCACAGTGGGTTTCCTTTTTTATGAGGTTTAGGAAGACATGGTAGGAGTCTAAACAAGAAGTTGCAGCCTCAATTACAGAAGCCTTTCTTTTAGCATTTCTTTTGTAAAGATATCCACAATCTGATACTTTATTGAAATATATTTTGGAAAAACATCTCTTTTAACAACCTTATATTTTATAAAGTGTAAATTTATATCAATGTGTTTTTATCATTAATGTTGAAAAGGGTTTTTATAAATATCAATTACACTCTGATTATCATAGAGGATCTTCAATGGATTAGAAAATTTCACTTTCAACTCATCCAGTTGAAATTTAATACACAACATTTGAGTACACGCCTGAGTAGTTGAATCATATTTGTATTTAGATATGATCAATGTTACTGAACTTTGTTTCCTAATAATCCTACTCACACAACATTAAACCAAGAAAAATTTTCCTCCTAAGGTTTATTTTCTATCATTACAATCTCCATCCCAATCGGCATTAGTATAACCATGAAAATTCCTATCACTATTTCTTTTGTAAAAAAAACATCTGAAGTTGTTCCTTTTACATGTCTTAAAATTCTTTTTTCTTCCAAAATATGTAATTATTTTAGATTTCTTTGATACCTAGAACACAAATTCATAACAAAAAAAATATCAGGCATCGAGGCTATAAGGTAAATAAGGCTTCCTATCAACATCCAAAAGTTTTTCAGATTCAAACATATTTTTGATTAATCATTACTCATCTTTGTTCTCACATATATAAGAGTAGAAAATTATTTTAATTATTCTATCCCAAACTTCTTTAACAATTCCCAGAAATACTTTCATTGATATAATAAAATGTATTTTTGTTTTTGATGAAATTGTAATCCAAGTAAGAAAGTTAATTCTATAAATAATGAAATTTTAAAATTCTTTTTTATTTCTCAGAAAATGATTTACAAATATATTCTCTATACATAGAAAAATTATATCATCTATATAAACAATTTCAATTAGAGATTCAGAGTTACCATATTTCACACATAAGTTTGTATCAAATTTTCCTTTATAAAATTTAACATTATCAATTAATTTTCATATTTTGAAAACCCATAACCTAGAGCTTGTTTCATCCCATACAAATATTTTTTCAATTTAAAAACTTTTTTTCATCCTCATCAAGTAGATACCCACAATGCTATTCAATTAAAATATTCTTCCTCAATCTCACCATTTAAGAAATCAAACTTTACATTCAATTGATAAACATTGTAATTCCGATGAGCATCCACTACAAGAAACATTCGAATAGTTTCTACCCATGAAATGGTAGAATTTTTCTTATCAAAATTATCACCTTCCACCGATGCATATCCTTGAAAAACTAGTCTTTTTCTGTTTCTTGAAACTTCTCCATGTTCAATAAAAATTTTTTATAAATCCACTTTGTTCTGGTAACATTTTTATTTTCCAGTAATGGAAAAAGTTCCCATGTTTCATTCTTATCAATATGATAAACCAATTAATTCATATCATCCACTCATTCTTTTATTTAATATCCTATGAAATTTATTCTTGTTCAAATTTTGAGATAAGTGAAGTCTGATTTCCTAATCTAAACTTCCTTTTGGTCTGAACTGGATCCTTCTGATTCCCAATAATGTTTTTGGATTAAACATGTTTTTGTAAGGTATGAAATTTCAAAGTTTATTTCCCAATGGGAGTTTCTTCATCACAAGATTCTTTTAAATATTGATAAGGATATTTTTAATTAATTTCACTACTTTTAGAAATCTATTGTTTATCCTCCTCATCATTCTCATAAACCTTGGTAAGAAAATTTAATTTTCAATTACCTTCACATCATATGAGTCCACCAAAATTTGTAAACAAATATTCCAAAAATTTTAACTTCTTCCATTTGGTGAATATCCTATAAAATCTCTTTCCTCATATTTCTCATCAGTCTTTCCCAAATCTAGATTTTTGATTTTGAGAAAACATGGACTTCCAAAAACATTAAAGAATTCCAATGAAGGTTTTTGGTTATAACATAATTCATAAAGAGACATGTTGGTTTTCAGTCGAAACAAACATCTATTTTGAACATGTACAATTTTACTAATAGCTTCTCTCTAATAGAACATTGAAATATTGTATAATACTAACATATTTCTTCACCATTTCAACCAAACTTCTATTCATTCTTTCTATTTCTCCCTTTTTTGTGGATTATAGAGATAATTATTGATGTCTGATACTATGATTTCTTATTTATGTTTCCAAAGTATTTTTTGTGAAATCGGTACCAATAAATGTTCTCCACTTCTTTATGAAAACTCCCATTTCTTTCTCAACTTATTTTAGGAATGATTTAAACATTTCAATGGACTATGATTTGGTCTTAGTAAACTTGATGTTTGTCATCCAAGTAAAATAATCAATAAAAGTGATAAATTATAAATATACTTGTTTTGATTTATGTCTCATCATCCCGTATAAATCAGAATGAATAATCTCACGTTGTCTATTAGATTGAATATCCACTCTTTTATGACTTTTGTTAGTCATCTTCCCCTTATGAAAAGTTACACAATTATATTATTCTCTTATTTTCAATTATGGATAGTTTTGAATGGAATAAACTTTATAATGTTTGTTCATACTTTTCTCTTCAAGGTTCCCAAGTCTTCAGTACCATAGTTTGTTTTCAACTTTCTCACTTAAGTAACGTGAGTTATTGAATTCTTCTATTTGGAAGAGATTCCCCCTGGTTTTTCTCCTTTTGTAATAACTTTTCTATCTTTCACAATTTTTATGATACAAGAATATTTGGTAAAAGAAACTTGTTTCCATCATCACAGTGTTATCTTAAACTAATTAAGTTATGTTTTATCCCATCAAAAAATAAAAAATCCTTGGTTTTTAACTTTTCTGCTTCAATATCAGCCATTCTGATTCCTTTGATTTTTAAGGAACTATCATTACCAAAGGCAACTGCTCCTATAACATGACTTTCAACATGTTTCAAGATTTTTATATTACTTATCATATGTTAATAATAACCACTATCAAGTATCCATGGTTTGTTCCTTTTACATACTTTCAAAGATCTCTCAATAAAAAATTCTTTTTCCTCAACTTTATTCTTTTCAGCTTCCTTTTCTTTTTTATCATAAGGAAGTTGTTTTGGAATAAGTGTCATACAACTTTTAGTAGGATGAACAGATTGATCACAACTTCCACAAAATTATTCTAGACAATCAATTTGATTGTTTTTGTCAATTCTGTAACATCTTGAGAATTCACCTTTTCATCTTTCTATAAGTTAGGAAGGTTTCTCATTATAATTTCATTATTTTTCCCACTTTGCTCATACCTTCTTCCAAGTATAAATAATTTGTTCCAAAAATTATAATCTCTATTCCCATAGATTCCACAACACCAAAAATAAACCTCAAATATTTATTTTCATTTCAAGAAAAATCATTCTCTATAGAATCATTTTTGAGGTTGGTAACTTATCTCATCTCTAAATTACTCAGGATGTATACTATATTTTATTTTGAGTGAGTATTATAATTTAAAATATTTGATAGGTTTATCACATCCTTTCCCTACCCAATAATTGTCAATAATTTTTTTGGAACCTAAAATTATATAATAATCTGATGAAACATTATTTTTGGTAAGAGAATATTTCACCTGATTCTCATATTGAGAATTCTCAAAAACATTAGAAGTATTATCTTTTACTTATGAAGATTTTTTTAAGTTTTCATTAAACTTACTCAAGTTACTTTCAAAATGAAGAATTTATTATTGAAATTTTTTAAATTATTCATCCTTAGTTTTCAGTTTCATACTAATATCTTCAATCATTGTTCCTTGTTCAGAAATTATATGTTTGTAACTTAAAATCTCCTAGATTTATTCTTCTTTTTACTTGATGACATCTTTTCTTCAATCAGTAACACTTTCATATTCTTTCTTCATAAATATAATTTCTTTATTAAGAGTTTTGTTTTTCTAAATACATGAAACAGGTTCTATTCTAATATGATATTCTTTATAATATTTTTCATCACCTTCTTCACTCTCAAAGGAATATTTTGTTTTCCCAAATTTTACAATGAAGGTTCTGAATTTTTCTGAACTTTCATCTTCATAAGAATTTTTATTAGTTGAGTATGATTCAATTTTCTTACTCAACTTATTTTTTTTCTAATAAACATTTTCTTGTATTTTCTAAATTAATTATCTTCTTTATCATATTTTTTCACTTCTTCCATATAGGTTTTTCATCAGAATCATCTTGATAATCTCTAAATTTTTTCTTGGGAAAATTCATAGAGAATTGTCTGATTCCACCACACTCAAAACATTAGAGATTATGTTTACTGACATACTTTCCTCTTCCTCTTCGATAGTTCTTAGATATAAGAGACATGATCTTTCAACTCAACTCATCGTCCTCTTTATCTTCAGACTCACTAGGATCAACATTTTAAACATCTTGGATTTTCAAATTTCCCATAGCATAAAAATCTATTTCATCTTTCATATTCTTTTTAAACATTAGAGAATTCCTCATTTCATAAGAAGCAATAAATCTACGTAATTCATCAACAGATAAATCATCCTTATCTTCCAAATAAGAAATGTTATAATCAAACCTATTTAGAAAGTTTCTCATAAGTTTCTTCAAAATTGTATAATATTCCATGACATCTATGAATACTATAATGTTGCAAAAAAATCATTTAATCTGGTAAATTATGTAGCAATATTTTCTTCATCACTCATTTTTATTTCTTCATACTTACTATTCCATATTTTAAGCTTTTATTCCTCAAGTTTGGTATTCCCTTCTAAATCACTTTCCAGTGTGTCCCTTAGGCTTTTTAATGTATTGAGATCCATCACCTTCAATTAAAATTTTTTTATAAGGAAATAAGAATATAATTTCTAGACTTTCCATTGTCTTATATATTTCTATTTTTAGCAAATGTCATTAGGGAATCATTCTCAAAGGGTGGAAACCCAATAACAATAGTATCAACAACTTCTAGTCCAAAAGAAAAGAGATAAGGAATCATCCTATTTTATCATCCATGATTATTTCTTCCATAAAATTTAGGAATTCCACTAATGTTGATATAATTGATATTATTCTTGATAAGGATTAAACAAGGGATCCTCTCTCTAATATCAATTGATGTTCTAAAGGATAGAATAACAACTGATAAGTGGGGTGGAATAATCTGTTCAATTTTTATATGTTTAAACCCTTTTAGAAACATAACCCATTCAACATATTAAGATTTATTTCCTTAATAACATTTAGTAAATACTCATGCATGAAAAAGTAGGAAATAATGTAAAGAAGACAAGATTTATAAGGTTTGACCTCATTGTGAGAACCTACATCCCTTCCATAGCCTATCCTGTGAGTTTATACTATTATGAATAAGTGAATACATCTTGTTTCAACTCTCATTAGACACCTTTTATCTCTTGATAGAAATGATTATACTGACTTCCATCAGTTTTCAATGTTTTCTTATAAAACAATTGATCCAAACAAAATAATAAAGACTTTGTTAAAACTTCTCCATAATTTCTCAGTCTAAATCATCAATCCGATTTGGCTGGATCCAATTGTCTCAATCCAAAGAGTCCAGATCTAATTATCTCAATAAAATAAGTTTGGATATGATTCTCCTAATATGACGAGTCTATATCGGATTCTCTCAATATAATTAGTCTGAATCTGTTTGTCTCAATATGTTGGACCCAATACAATGAACCCATTCTCAATGTGCAAAAATAAAAGTATGGTCAAATGATTAATAAAATTTACCTCAGTTTGATTCACTCAATATGATCTTCTTAATACAATCATTATTAATCTGATAAACAAAAATTCAGATGTCTGATCCTCCTCATGAGATCTGTGGCAAGAAATGAATTTCACTTTACTTATTTAGTGTTATGCCTTTTTAGATTTTGTAACAAGTTACTGTGAAAAAATGATCTTCGTAAGTATTTTTAGGTGACTCAGAAAACCATAGTGGGAAACTTGAAAACATTCCCCACTTCCTAAAATTTAAAAAACTCTAAAATTCACTCAGATATGGTCTTCAAATTTGACTTCCTCAATCATCCTTAGATTTCTACAAGATTTATGAAAAATTGAATTTCACGTTTAACCTCTTTAACTCTTTATAAAACATCATGAATCTTCATTTTGATTCTTCTTTGAAATCATTTCATTAAAAATATATTTCCTTCTCAACTCATTATGAATATGTTTCCTTCTCATCTCATTATGACTCTATTTCCTTCTCACGCATTCCAAATTTTTTATCCTTCATAGTAATTTTTAATTCTATATATTTCCTAGGGATTAGAAATTATTAGTCCTTCTTATTGATTAATAATTCTGTATCCTTCTCAGTGATTCTAAATCCTGTATCCTTTTCCACTCATTACGATTGAATTTTCATTATAATGGAATTCCCATTATTATTGAATTTCCATTATGATGTAATATCCAAATAGAAATATTAAAATTATTTAAACCTCTCCAATAGTTTTTCAAAAAAATTTATCATGAATGTTTTCATGATTTTTGATAATTTTATAAACATAAAATAATTATCTTATTTTGTTGAGAAAGTATAAAACATTTTAACTTCTGACTTCACTTTATTCAAAAAAAAACCTCTTCAACATTATTAGGAATTATTCACTCTACAAGTTCTTCCTTTCTATGATTACAGAAAATTAAAACCTTAAGAAAAAATTTCTACCTCTGATTCTTTTGGATCTGATAATCTTGAATATAATGGATATGGGTCTTATTCCTGAATAACAATAACATTCATAAACAAAAATGTTAGTTTTCATCAAATAAAAAAATATTGTTAAAACAATTTATCAAAAAGATTCTTCAATATCCCCCTATGGATTTATTGATAACCCTTGTTAACATCCTTTCCAACTCACATAATTTTTTCACAACTCATCTTTTGTAAAAAACTCAAGTATTTTTTCGAATTTTATCAAAACACGGACTTTCTAAAAATATAGTGTCCTGACACCACACTACTAAAAAAAGTAATGCTTTTTATGGAATTCTATCCCTCGATGCCAAGAAAATTTTGCAGTCATGTGAAGATAAAATCTCCTCACTTTTCTTTTCACACATTATTTTCTTCTCCACCATTTTATGATAACCACAACTTAGAGTCATAAACAAAAGATAAGTAAAAATTATTACAAATTAAAATATTTTTACTTTCTCTCCCCCTTTTTCAACATAACCCAAAGCATAGTGGGTTCCTTCATTATGAGGTTTAGGAAGACATGGGAGGAGGCCAAGTTTAATCCTCATTTCCACAAACCTTTCTTTCAGGATATCTTTTTTCAATATATCAGTAATATGTTTCATTGTAGAAATTTATTCCAGCCAAACAACTTTAGTAAAAACATTATCTTTTATAAAGTTAAATTTTAAATCAGTTTTTTTATCTTGAATGTTAAACATGCTTTTTAGAAAGATAAATTTAACTCTAATTATCACAAGTGATCTTCAATGGTTTAGAAACATTCATTTTTTAAATCATCCATCTAAAATTTCATCCACAAAATTTTATTAGAATCCTGAGTAGCTACAACATATTCGGATTCAGTTATGCTCAAATTTACTAAACTTTTTTTCTCACTATTCCAAACCACACAACATTCAACCAAGAAAAATGTTCCTCTTGAGGTTGATTTTCTATCACTACAATCTCCATCCCAATTGGAATCTTTATGACTATGAAAGTTCATCTCATTATTTATTTTGTATAAAAACCCATGTAAAGTTATTCCTTTGACATATCTTAAAATTAATTTTTCTTCTAACATATTTGATTCATTTGAATTAATTTGATACCCAGAACACAAAGTCACAACATAAAGAATTTCAGGCCTTGAGGCTTTAAGTTAAATAATACATCCTATCAGCTTCTAATTTTGTTTTGATTTGCACATATTATAGATTCATCTTTTCTCACCATGGTGCTCACAGATAAAGGAGTTGAAACTTTTTAAGATCCTTCCATCCTAAACATCTTTAACAATTCCCTGGCATACTTTTCCTAATATAAGAAAATGTATTTTTTTAACATGTAAGACAAGGAAGAAAGTTAATTCTCCAAAAATTAACATTTAAACATTCTTATTCATTTACTCATAAAATTTTTAATCAATATGTTCTATATCACCAAAAAAATTATATTTTGCACATAAAAAATTACATGTAGATCTCTAGAGTCAACAAATTTCAATTATAAGTTGAAATAAACTTTTCCTTTATAAAAAATTAACATTCTCAAATAGTTTTCAAATTTTTTATACCAATAACTTAGATCTTGTTTCATCCCATAAAAAGATTTATTCAATTTACAAGCTTTGTTTTCATCCTCAAAAAGTAGAAAACCACAAGGTTGTTCAATGTAAACATCTTCCTGAATCTCACCATTTAAGAAAGATAAATTTATATCCATCTGATAAACTTTGTAATTCCTATAAGAATCCACTACAAGAAACATTAGAATAGTTATTAGCCTTGAAATAGGGTAAAAGTTTTCATCAAAATACACACCTACAACCTATGTATATCCTTTAAAAACAAGTCTTTCTTTGTTTCTTCAAACTTTTACATACTCGTTTAATTTTTTTTCATTAAAAACACTTTGTTCTGATAATATTTTTATTTTAAGTCCACAGAACAAGTTCTCGTGTTTCATTCTTTTCAATATGATACAACACTTCATTTATAGCATCCACCCATTCTTTATGTTGAATATCCTCTGAAACTGATTCTGGTTCAACTTTCAAGATAAGTAAATGCTGATTTTCTAATCTCATCTTCTTTCAGTTCTGAACTAGAGCCTTCTGATTCCCAATAACGTTTTTCGATTCATATTTTTTTAAGGTAATAATTTTAAAGTTTCTTTCCCAGTTGAAATTTCCTTATCACATGATTTTTCAAAATCTTGATAAGGATTTTTTGAATTACTTTCACTATTTTTTGAAATCTCCAGTTTATCCTCCACAAAATTCTCAACAACTTTTTTTAAGGAACTTTTATTTACAATTAACTTCACATCATTCGAGTCCACAAACTTCAGTAAATGTTTGCTTTAAAATTTGTAAGTTCTTTCATTTTTTGAATATCCCATAAAAGTTTCTTCCTCATCTTTCTCATCAAACTTTCCAAAATCTGGATTTTTTATTTTTAGAAAACATGGAATTCCAAAAACAATTATGTAATTCGATGAAGGTTTTCTATTTCAATATTTCATAAGGATTCTAATTGGTTTTCAATCACAAAAACATCTATTTTAAACCTATACATCAGTACTAATAACTTCTCTCTAATATAACTTTGAAAGTTTCTATTCTATTAACATACTTCTTCTGATTTCCACTAAAATTATATTTTTCATTTATTCAACAACATTTTTTTATGGAGTATAGAGATCAATATACTAATGTTTGATACCATGATTTCTAAGATAAGTTTTAAAAATATAGTTTGTGAGTTTGGTACTATTGTCTATTCTTGATTTCTTTATGGAAACCCCACTTCTTTGTCAGCATCTTTTCTAAAGAACTTGAACATTTCAATGTCCTCTAACTCATGCTTTATAAAAATAATTTTTTCATCTGAATGAAAACATAAATATAAGTGATAAATTGTAAATGTCCTTTTTTTATTCATGTCTCATTGGACCACATGAATCGGAATGAATAATCTAAAGTGGTCTTCTAGACTGAATCTCATCTCTTTTATGATTTTTGTAAGTCGTCTTATACATTTGAGAAGTTACAAAAACATATTCTTCTCTAATTTTTAATTATATAATGTTTCTAATGACATCAAATTTAGAATGTGTGTTCATACCTTTCTATTCAAGGTACCCAAGTTTTCAGTGCCATAATTTTTTTTCCTATTCAGTACTTAGGTAATTGGAGTTATTGAATTCTCCAATTTGGAAGAGACTCACACTAGTTCTTTCTCCCTCTGTATTAACTTTTCTAACTTTCACACTTTTGATGGTATTAAAATATTTTCTATAAAAAACTTCTTTTCCATCAACACAATGTTTATATACACTAAGTAAGTTATGTTTTATCACATCAAGAAATAAAACTTCCTTGTATTTTAACTTTTCTGTTTCAATCTCAGTTGTTCTGATTCCTCTGATTTTTAAAGAACTATAATTACCCAAGGTCACTACTCCCCCATAATGAATTTATACATATTTCAAGATTATTATAAAACCTTTAATATGTGTATAGAAACCACTATCATGTATCTTTGAACTATTCCTTTTACTTTCTTTCAAAGATTTCATAACAACAAAACATCTTTCTTCAACTTTCTACCTTTCAGCTTCCTTTTCTTTTCTATCATAATGACTTTGTTTTAGAAGGTGTGTCTTAAATATTTCGGAATGAATACCATCTTCATCCCATCATACAAAAACTTATTCTATACATTCAAATTGATTTTTTGTAGGAAATTTTATAACATCTTGAGAATTCACTTTTTCATCTTTCATGTATGTTAGGATACCTTCTCATAGTACTTTCTATGTTTCTTCCATTGTACTCAAACATTCTTCCAGGTAAAGATAATTATTTCCACAAAATTATAAGCTATATATCCATAGATTCCACAACATAAAAAATATCACTAAAATAATGATTTTCTATTCAAGAAAGATATTTTTCTCTAGAAACTTTATTGATTTTGGTAACTTATAAGATCACTAACATACTCAAGATATAGACCTTTTTTTACTTTTGAGTGAGGTTTCTAATTTTATAGATTTGATACATTTCTCACATCATTTCTCCACCCAATATTTCCTAATACTTACTCTAGAACCTAAAGTGTTAAATAAATAATGTGAAACATTATTCTTGGTAAGATAAGATTTCACCAGATTCTCATATTGAGCCTCCTCATCAACTATAGAAGTCCCAACTTTTACTTCTGAATAATTGTTGAATTTTTAATTTATACTCCTCATGGTACATTCAGACTTAAGATGTTTTGATTGAAACTTTTTATCTTTTTCAACCTTAATTTCCAGCATCTTATTAATATCTTCGATCATCTTTCTATGTTCAACAATTTTATTCTTGTCACATAAAATCTCCTCGATGCATTCTTCCTCCTACTTGATGAAATATTTTAGTCCATAAAAAACGTATTCAAAATATTTCTTCATAACTCTAATTTCCTTCTAGAGAGTTTTTTTAAAGACATGAAACAAGTTATATTCTGAGTTGATATTCTCTATAACCTTATACACCACCTTCTACAATTTCAGATGTACCTTTTTTTTCTCAACTTTTTCAATGAAGGTTATGAATTTTTATGAACTTTCATATTCAGAATAATTTTTTTCAGTTGAGTTTGATTCAACTTTATTCCTTAACATACTTATTTTGTTTCTAGTAATCTTCTTCTTGTATTTTTTAGATGACTTTTCTTATTTATCATTTTTTTCTACTTCTTCCGTTGAGGTTTTTCCTTGGATTCATCTTGATATTCTCCAACATTCATATTATTGAAATTCATAGAAAAGTTTCTGATTCTACCATACTCAAAACATTTGAGAGTAAGTCTACCTCCATAATTTCCTCTCCCTATTTGATAGTTCTTAGACATATGAGATATGATTTTTTCATTCAGCTCATCATCCTATTTATCTTAAGACTCATTGGTATCATCTTCTTCAACATCTTGGATTCTCAAATTTTTCATAGCTTCAAAATCCATTTCATCATTTATCTTCCTTTTAAACATTTTAGATTTCTTCATTTCAAAAGAAATAATAATGTTATAAAATTAGTCAAGATAAAAATCATCCAAATCTTCTGAAGAAGAAATTTCAGAATCAAACCTCTCTCGAAATTTTCTCATAAGTTTATTCACAATAGTTGAATATTCCATGACACCTATGAATACTCTGATGTTGTAGACAATTCTATTTACTCTGATAAAGTATTCATAAATATTTTCTTCATCACTCATTCAGATTTCATCATACTTTCTACACCCAGTTTAAATATATGATTCCTTAACTTTAAAATTCCATTTGAAAACACTTTACATATTATTCGACAATATTTTTGAAGTATTGAGACCCATCACATTCAGATAAACATTTTCTTATAAGGTCCTAAGAATTTAATTTTTATCATTTCCTTAAAATTCCATATTTATCTTATCAGCAAAGGTCATCAAGGAATATTTCTCAATGGGTGGAAACCTAATAGTAGTAGCATGAACAACTTCTAATACAAGTGATATGTGATAAAAAATCATCCTATTTTTCCATCCATAATAAATTTTCCATCAAATGTAGGAATTCCTCTACTTTTGATATAATTGATTTTATCCATGATAATGATTCAACAAGGGAACCTCTCTCTGGTACCATATGAAGTTCTAAAGGATCTAATAATAAATGAGAATTGGGGTTGAATCAGTTGTTCACTTTTTATAAGTTTCAAAACTTTTAGAAGATTATCCCATGCAACTTGTTAATATTTATTTCCTTATCAAATTTTAGTAAATACTCATGCATGAAAAAGTAGAAAATCAAGTAAAGAACACAATATTTACAATTTTTGGCCTTAGTGTGGGAACCAACATCCTTTCCAAATCCACTCTCGTGAGTCTATAGAAATCCACTATTATAATGAAATGAATACAACTTGTACCAACTCCCATTAAATACCTTCTATCTCTTAATAGAAAATATTATATTGACTCCTATAAATTTACAATGTTTTCTAATAAAACAATTTAGGAAAACAAAATAATAATGGATTTGTTGAAACTACTCCACAATTTCTTAGTCCAAATCCTTAATCTGGTTTGGTTGGATACTATTTTCTCAATCTAATGGGTCTGGATCTGATTCAATCAATATGATGTGTTTGGATCTGATTCTCTCAATACAATGATTTAGGATATGATTATCTCAATACAATGAGTCTGGATCTGATTCTCTCAATATGATAAGTCTAAATCTAATTATCTAAATAAGATGGACTAGATATAATTATCCTATTATCGATCCATAAAACTAAAAATATGATTAAATTCTTAATATTATTTACCTCAGTCTAATTGAATCAATACGATCTTCTAAATATGATCTTGATCAATCTAGTAAACAAGAATTCATCTGTCTGATCCTCCACACGATATCTCTAGATGGAAATGACTTTCACTTGATTTCTTCTGCTCTCCATCTTTGTCTCTTGCATAAAAAGTTACTTTGAAAAAATGATCTGGTTAGGTATTTATTGGAAAATCATAAAACAAAAATGAGAAACTGGAAAACTTTCCCCGCTTATAAAAATTTCAAACATTCAGAAAATATCACACATCTTAACTTAAACTTTAACTTATTCAGCATCCATAGATTTCTATGAAATTTAAGAAAAATTGAATTTCATGTTTGACTATTCAACTCTTCAAAAAACCTATAAAATATTCTTTTTAATTATTGTTCATAATCAATTCATTATGAATCTTTTTTCTTTCATAGATCATTACGAATCTATTGCCTTCTTAGCTCATTCTGAATTTGGTATCCTTCTCAGTGATTTCGAATTATATATCCTTCTCAGTGACTCAAAATTCTATATCCTTCTTAGTGACTCCATATTTTATATCTTTCTCAACTCATTATGATTGAATTTTCATGACTATGTAATTCTCTTTATGATTGAATTCCCATTATAATGGAATCTACATACTGCAACATTGAAATTTTTCATTCCTCTCCACAATTTCTTAAAAATATTTTATCGTGATTGTTTTCATGATTTTTTAGAACTTTATAACCAAAAAAACATCATCTATTTTTATTAAGGAAGTACGAAATCTTTCTAAATCCTCACATTACTTTCTTCAACAAACCTCTTCAGCATCATTATTACTTCTTCACTTAACAACTTCTTTATTTCTCTAATTACGGTAAAGTAAAACCTCCATAAAAAATTTCTACCTCTGATTATTTTGGATCCAATAATCTTTAATATGATGGATATGGGTCTGATTCCTAAATAACAAAAACATTCTTATAAAAAATGTTAGTTTTAAGGAAATAAAAAAAATTGTGTTAAAAAAAATTATCACAAATTTTTTTAGGTTATGGTGTGGAACTTATTATTATGCCATAGAATTTTCTATGTTTGGGAGGGTTGTGGTGTGGTCTTAGGAGATGTAATGTGATCTTCTACATTTCTATTTTCTGATAAATACATTGATAACCAAAAAAATTCTCTATACTTTTCTTCTCAAACCCTATCCAACCAAGGGTTTTTGAAATTTTTTTAATCCCTTTCAACAATGATCAATCCTTTATTCCTAGAGATCATTCCATAGTGATATGGGGTATGTTCTATTTCCTTATTCTAGCGGTTTCTCTCCATTCAATCTCATTTCTTCTCATTTCTTCTTTCTATATTATTGTGTTTGATTTCTATCATTTTAATGGTTTTTTATTGATGTTTTCTAGTTGTTTTGTCATTATGTCATTATAGTATCCTACTTTCCTCACATGAGTGGTGATCGGAGATCTATGTTGGAATTTAATTTTTGTTTCTAGGAACATCGAAATTTTGAGGTGCGGGACTCGTGTCTTCTCTTTTATTTACATGCATTCATAAATTGAGCAAGTTTTATCCCTTCAAATTATATTCCAATTAACATATTAATGATTAAACTAGATTAAATAATAAAATCATTTTTTAGTTGTTGTAATAGAAAGTTGTTTCTTTCCACCCTAAAAATAGTTTGCCTATTATTTTTGTAGATAGCGTGATAGCTATATTATTCTTTTTAAAAAGTTGTTATACTATGGATAATCATGTTAAAATTAACAAAATTTAAAAATAATGTAAAACCAGCTAAATTTTTTATTTTCTCAAGAATTAAAGAGGTGTGTTGAATAATATAACATTATTGTAATTTGATAATAATTAAATTGGTGCATGTATACATATTTAATTTAATATGTTATTTCATGTGTTCATGGAATTGATAATAAAATCTGGTTTGGAGATCTTTTTTATGAAAACATTATAAAGGAATGTTAATTGAGAATTAGTCTTCTCATGTTTGGTGAAACTAGTTTTAAACTATAGAGAATGTTTAAATAATTTAATCGCATGTTAGAGATGATGTCTTAGGTTTATTGTAGTTAGAGCCTATGAGTAAATAATTGGATAATTCAAGATGTAATAAGAAATAGTTTTTTAATAAAGATAAATTATTCATTCATTAGTTCTCATTATTTATAAATTAGGATTCCTTGTCTTTGAATTTTAGAGAGCCTGTATGTATATGTAGAAAGAATTCATTGTTTTTAGGGGCTAGTTTCCTATATAAAATGTTTATTTCTTTTTTACTTATTTTTTCTCTATATATGAGACTAGAAATGTGATTTGATCCAAGGATGGTTGATCCTAGTATGGATGATGAAATATTGGTGGGGATGCCCAAGGTTGTTGTAGAATTTGATTCCTGTAACGGTGAGATGCATGGAGATATGCATAATGGTGTTAGGGATAGAATCAGGATGATGAATGGTTTGAAAATGGGCTTACCCATTATGATACCAGAAGTTAGGATGCTTGTTTTTCAAATATTTGGTTTAATAGTTGAATGGTTAGGTTTCTTGTTTTATTAGCATTACTTTCCTCACTACTTGTCATAGCAAGATGTTCTTGGCTTCATCTTTTTTATGGTAGATTATAAGGTTTTCCAAGAGTGCCTAGTGTTATGAAAAGTTTAATAAAGTTTAATTAAATTTTTAAACCATGGGCTTGCTTCTTTATGGAATGGAAGTGTTAATAAAAATCTTGAGAAATTTTGGACTCTATTAGATTACACCTGGAGGGAATTGACTTCACTGTGTTGGCTAATATAATGTATCCCAATAATAATGGTAATTAATGGTTAATGAATTAATTAATGTGAAATGAAATGTTAAGAGAAAATAATTAAGTTAATGTATCTCTTCAAATTCTAATATGCTTATAGGATATCTAGTCCCTTGTAGTGGCAGCCGGTGTCTGGGTAACAATAGATATAGTTGAGCCTAGGACAAGGTTATTCCAATAGTTTTGTTGTGAGATATATTATATTCTGTATTTTTTTATTTAATATGATACTCCACCCATTTCTATTAGGGTGACTAACACCCATTGGACTCTAGGAGGGTGTATTCCCTAATATCCCAGTGCAAAGGATGGATGGTTGACTTCCCCCTCTGGCCCTGCTCTCTTTTCTTGGTATTATTATGTGCCAGTATGGACTATGACTTGTTTCCCACATATGGGTGTAGAGATATGTGATAGATTTTAGTTAATTCACACACATGTATCATCATATATAATATCATAAGGATTATTATGGGTATGATATGTATAGGATATAATGGATTGAGGCTCCTTACTCAGTGTATGGGTTGGGATAACTTGAGGTACAATACTCAGTGTATGCTACACGTCATATAGGTTATTCTTGATGCTGAAAACTTCTTGGTTACTGTATTGAGATATGATTTGGAATGATGAGATTATGTGATGAATGAAGTGAATGTTGTGATAAAGTATCCCATGTTTATGTGGGATGACTTCTTTTGGAGGGAGATGGATTAGGACGTGCCACATTGGGTCAGATCATAAAACTAGTGAGGAAGTAGTTTCAGGGTACCCTTGTTAATTTTTTAATATAATACATGATCCCTTTTATGTTATACTTGGTGAGATTTTTCCATAGTGAATCTAGTAACATAGTTTACCTATGTAGGAGATGAGTTAGTTTCACTTGATGTTCACTGGGATTTAGTTTGCTTTCATTATCTTTTGCATGAGAGTCTCCAGATAAGATCCTGGTAGGTATACTATTATGGTCACCCCATGTATATATAAACTATTTTTCATGTGAGTAGAAGTGGCTTGGAGATCCCACTAGATATTACTAGCATCTGGTTTGGTAAAAGTTGGTTGGGATTCATGGTCACTGCCTAGTATACCATTTTTGGTACTTGTAGTTATATTTTAGTTTTATTATTATTGTATTACATTACTTATATTCTCTTGTGTTTTAATTATATATATCTGATAGGGTATTGATTGAGGTATATTTTTTATCTCTCTCTTCTACATGTTCTCTTAGAGGTTAATGCCTCCTATTTGTTTGTTTATTATACCCTCAATGTTAGTCACCAACTCGGGGCCAACTAGAGGCAAGACTCAAGTAGTCCCCATCTCCCTTATCTCATTTTAAATCTAGAAGGGGTACTCTATAGGGCGATTGGGATACGATATAGTTGTATCATAGGTTCAGGTTGAGGGATAAGATGGAGATTATAGTTAGGAACATGTAAGAATGTACGGTTGGTAGAGGAATATTTCCAGCTATTTTTAGTAAGTGATGTAAACAAAGGAGACCAGTTAAGACATGGGTATTTAGGTCCCCCTGTGATTTGATTCATGGACCTTTAAGTTTACCAATCCTATTATGTGAAGTGATAAATGTTGTAGGGTAGAGGCCTAAGAATGGATCATGAATCATTCTTCTTTTGTCCTTTGTTTTAAATTGTTAGACCTTATATAGGTTAAAACCTAAAACATGATAACCAAATAATCAATTAATTAATCTTAACTATTCCATATTTTAAATTTAAGAGTCTATAAATTAGTTCTTCTTGTAGGTATGGATCCAAGTTGACATCCTCGTATGGTTTTCACTAATGATGTTTAGTTGGATGTGTAATAAGATCAGTTTATATTTGGGGAATACAATGACCAAACATGGTGGAGGAAAATCTAATATCTCTATTTCCAAATTCTACAAAAGTATGATGGATTCATTTCAAACATAGTATAGAAAACTGGTTGAAGGAGGTCAAGATTTCTTTCAGTTCATTCTAATCTCATAAAAATCATTAGGTTTTATTGGTTGTGATGATTCTACATAGATCAATGATGTTGTGGGGGATTGTTTCCTTTGGGTTTGAGAGGATTTTATGGTCTCTTCGGATAATTTTAGGGACTAGTTCAAAGTAAAGTTTCTTTCTTCAACTGAAAATGTGGCCAATAAGCTTGATATTATTACCCTTTGATAGGGGAGATCTAGTGTGTGATAGTTCTGAATATGTTTCATAACCATTATCTCATATAATCAGATATATTTCTAGATGAGGAGTCCAAGGTGGGGAGTTTTGAAGATTATTTGTGTCCAAAGATCCAACACCGAGTCAACTAGTTCATGCTTCAAAGATATCTCAAGGTGATAGTGAGAGAAAAGGTTGTTGAGAGGATAGTGTCCAAAAATGAATCATCAGGAGAGAAGAGTCATCATTATTCCTCATGAAGTATATTTTTGGTCAAGTGTTCCTAGTTACCTAGATAGAAGTGGTTTTGGTCAGGTTCAGGTAGGTCTCAACCTTCATCATCCCATTTCATAGGGGGTGGATTCCCTCAGGCACTTTCCAATAGATCAAATTTGTGTTTTTCTTATAGAGGTCAAGGTCATTAGCAGTGATAGTACATGAACTTTCTGAGAAATCAGTTTACAGAATGTATTCCACTTCAGGTTCCTCTATTGTGGATGTTTTAGCTGAGGTAGAAGTAACATGGTGTTTCAGTTTGGGAATAACAGAGAAGATATGGGGTGGTAAGAGGAAAGCCCTAAGATTCTCCCCATCCTTGGAGAGTGGAGAGTAGTAATGGAGGTGGTCATCAGTAGGGTAGAGATATTTTGGAGCTAATCACATCTTCATGCTCTATCATTTCCAGTAACAGGTGATAAAAATATTATATAAGGCATCGTTCTCTTATTTTCAGCATGGGCGCATGATTTGTTTGATTCAAGATTTTTGAACTCCTTTATATAAACTTCCCTCATCCATGCTTTGGGATTTGAATTAGAGAGGATTCTAGTTTCACTGGCACTGACTACACCATTTGGAGGTCCTGATTATCTATATGAATAATGTAGAAACTATGAGAAAGTTTTGGGGAACCACCTCTCATTGGGAGATTTCCAATGCTTGTGGATAAAACCTTATGAAATCATCATTCGAATGGCTTTGATATATTTTATGTAAGATTTTGTGGATTTCATCATGTTTTGTTTCATGTTCTATGATGATAATGAAAGTCTAGTTGTGTTTTTTTTTGGAATTTGAGACCCTCATATTGGTCCAAATAATGTTTCATCCTTTTCTCCTTTGATGGATGAGATAATGTTGTATTTACTGGAAGTTTATCCATAGATGTTTCCTACAGTAGTGGAAGAGTAACCTGGTCATTTTCTTGAGGATGTTGTGAATTACCCCCCCCCCCCCCCTCAAAGAGAGATCATGTTTCGGATAAAGCTGTAGATAGGTGCTTTCACAATATCCATGTATCTGTATTGGGTGTTGTCTTCTGGTTTTCAAGGTTTTTCAGTATAACTTGATGATCAATTGAAGTGAGGTTTTGTTCGACCAAGTGTGTCACCTTGGGGTGCACCAATTTTGTTTTTAAATAAGGTTGATGGATGTTTTTGTATCTATATTGATTAAAAATTCTTGAATCATGTGATATTGAATAACATTTATCCCCTTCCACAAATTAATGATATATTTGATTACCTAAAATAAGCTATTTGGTTCATGAAAATTAATCTATGGCCAATATATCGTTAGATACGGGTAAAGGATGAGGATATTCCAAAGGCTTCTTTCTAGTTTCATCATGGGAATTATGAGTTCATTGTGATGTCTTTCAATGTGAAAAAGTCTTCTTCTATGTTTATGGGTTTAATTAATTCAGTGTTTATAGAGTTCCTAGATCAGTTCATGGTGTGTTTCATTGATGAAATCCTTGTGTAATCCACCTCTGAGGAGCAGAATTAAGAGAATATTTATACCATTTTGGGGGTTCTTCTTCATCAATATCTATTCAGGGGTTTTCAAAGTGTGAGTTTAGGGATTCAATTCCATTTCGTAGGGAACTTCTTGTTTTAGTGGGGGGAAGTGGTAAATCATTCAAAGATATAATTAGTTATTTCTTAGGAAATCCCTAATACTATTATGAAGGTTAGGAGTTTCTTTGGTCTTGTAAGCTACTATATGAGGTTCATGACCAATTTCTATTACATTAAGAATCATTTAAAAGCCTTGTTAATAAATGATCAAGTTTTATTTTGGATTGAACAATGTATGAAATCTTTCACGTACCTAAAAAATAATTTCTTCAGTGTTATAGTCTATTATTTTTTACAAGAGGGATTCCAATTTGATCCTTTCTCTTATTCTTCATGACATTTTTTAGGTTTTTTTATTTAGAATATATTAGTCATTTATTATGGTTTTTGGAATTTGCATCCCCATGAGAATAACAATGCCACTCATGACCTTGAGATCACAATAGTTGTGCTTTTACTGAATTTTTGGTAACATTTCCACATTGGTTAGTGTTTCATGGTTTTTACTAGTCATAAGATCCTGAGGTATATCTTCTCCTAGTGTGGCCTGAACTTTCGATAGTGATAGTAGATGTAATTCTTATAGGATTATGAATTTGATATTTCGTATACACTAGGATAGGGTAATGTTGTGGCTGATGTGATCAGTAAGAATTTAAGCATAGATTATGTGTATGAATCTATAGATTCCTAGAGAGTGATGGAAGAGCTCAAAATGAGGTATCTTGTTATGGGAGAGTTTCACAATAGAGGTTATATTTTTCAGATGAAAATTCAGTCATCTTTGGTGCATCGGGTGGAGAATTCCTTGTTGGAGGATACTAAGGTTGAGTTTTGGAGAGACTGAGTTGTCTTTGGAAATACTCATGATGGTTGTTCTGAGGATGGACAACATTAAGAGTTGTTTCAGGGAAAACATTATGTTTCTTTGAAGATATGTGATATGGTTTTCCATGATTCCCATAGCTCACATTTAGTGGTACATCCCAGTGTGAAAAATACGTATCAAGATCTAAGAGGCTAGTTTTGGGGTCCTTGTTTAAAGCATGTGACTGCAATGTTTTTTTCTCTATATTTGGTATGCCTGAAGGTGAAAGATGGTCATTGTGTTCTCGTTGGTTTTCTCCAGCCCTTAGATGTTCCTTATTAGAAGTTGGAAGATATATTAATAGACTTAATTATCAATTTACCATGATCTTAGGGAGGATTTGAAGCTATATGAGTGATAGTGGATTTTTTTAAAAAATAATCCCATTTCATAGAGATTAGGGAGTTGAGCTCAGTTGAGGTTTTATCATTGTAATATCTAGAGGTGGTGTTGAGACTCCATAGATTCCTGAGGATGATCATATACAATTTTGATTCATGTTTTACCAATAGGGTATAGAGATGTACCCAACATGATTTTAGATATCATTTATACCTTAACACTATTTTTCTTCTATATAAGGATGGTAAAATAGAGAGGACCACCGAAACTCTTGCTGAAATTCTATGTTCTTATGTCCTATATTTTGGAGGTTCATGGATGAGGAAACCACACTTGGTTGAGTTTTCTTTAAAAAAATATTTTCACTCCACCATTATTATGACATCCTTTGATGCTTTATTTGGCCGACCTTTTCCTTCTATATTTCGATGGACTGTGGCTTAATAGTAAAAAATTCTCAGGCTGAAGCTAGCGAAGAACACGACATAGATGGTTCATGTAATTTTTGAAAGGATGAAATCAGTACAAGGTCATCATAAGTCCTTTGTTGATCATAGGAGAATACCACTAGAGTATAACATAAGATATTATATGTACCTAAAGGTGACTCCCCAACATGGGTAGTGGAGGTTTGGTCATAGGATTAATCTTTCTCCCTAGTTTTTTGGTCCTTTTGAGGTTTTGTATCATGTTGTAACCATGGCATATCAAATAAAACATCCCCTACAAATGTTCCAGATACATGATGTTTTGACACGTCTCAGATTAATTATTAACTTCATAACAAGTCTCATTTCATTTATAGGTTTTATATCAATGTTTATGATAATGTGACCTTTGAGTAGAAGCCTACAAAGATCAAGGGCCTCTAGGAGAAGGTGTTGCACATGTGTGTTATTCCTTTGGTTTATATATTGTAGAGACACAATGGTGCAGAGGAGAGTACCCGAAATGTGGGTCGTAGATACACTCTCAGAATCCAGAATTTTTTTAGATATTTTAATATTTTAATTCATGTTGTGAATGTTGAAATTTTCTAGTTTATGAGATGTATTTTTATTCCTTGTTCTGTTGGTACATTGCTCTAATTTGAGTGGTATCTTATCCTCAAGAGTATTTTAGGAGATTATTGTTGTTTTTGTGTGTTTTAAAACCTGTTCCTATGATGGGATAGTTAAGATCCTAAAATGGTGAGATCCATGAGATGTATCTCATGGGTTGGATGTTCCAATGACCCCTTAATTTCTTTCTCTCTGTGTTTGGTTTTGGATTCTTGATGATGAGTGTAACAGCCCAAGATTTTATAAAAAATATTCTTTTTAATGTCTTGTGTTGTACGCTACACCAAAAGGAGCTTGCACAACACGCATCCTTGACTTGCCTTGCATTACACGCAATCACGACCTTCCTCGATAGCGTGTGTAATACGCAATACCGAGTTTCACTAAACAACGATATGCTATTAAAATATTATTAAAACTAGCCAGTATGAATAGTAATAACCACTTTTTAAAATTCTGTAAATCTTATTTTTCAAAATTAACTTCATTTTTGGATTCGGAGTATCGAATTTAGCCTAAGGTGAAATTTTGGTACATTTCGGATAACTTTCATATTCTGATGAATAGTGAAAATTACTAAATTATAATTAAAAAACAACTTTTTTATTGAAATAATTAATAGTGATAAATTATTAATTGGAGTAGTTTTAAAGTATATTTAGAATATATTTTTACAATTTAATACAATGTTGGTCATTGGATGTAATTGCACATTTAAACCAGACATAAACAAGTGTCAATCTTTTGATAGATATTGTTTCATAAAAACACGCTATTTGTTTTAACAGCGGGATTTAATTATAAAATTAATTAATGCAACTTCTATGTTATGAATTTGGTAAAATAGACTTCATTTTTGAATTCGGAATATGAAATATAGCTTAGGATGAAATTTTGGCATTTTTCTGAAAACCTTCATTTTTTGATGAATAGTGAAACTACTAAGTGGTAGTTAAAAAACTGAATTTTTCATAAAACATAATTTTACCGCTTCTGTGAATGGAATTTCAAAAATCCGAGAGACACGGTTGATGTCAGTAAGTAAAATGTGGTTCAATGAGATGAAAATAATTTTTGGTGAATAGTAACTTTTTACTTTTATTTACCACGGTTAAAAGTAAATAGGGTAATTAAGGGTAAGAATGATATTAATATTACCCTAACACATGTCCTAATTCTATTGGACAAGTGTATCTCGACCAAAAACAACCTTAAGTGTAAAATATTATCATTTAGGCCCACTTGGATTAGATTAGGACATTTATTATTATTTAATTCAAAGAAGAGTTAAAAGAGTTAAAATCAAAGTTTATTCACTAAAACATTTTTAATATGGGGTTATACATAAGATAAATTAGACTATAAATATTCATTAGAAATCTAAAAAGATTTCCTATATAATGATATTTTATTTATAATTTTTAGACTTTAAATAAATTTATTTATTTATGACACAACGATGATGCAGTAATTACCCTTTTAAGGAAATATTAACATAATTGATGTTATAAATACTCAAATGAATGTAATTTGAGACTTTTTATGAATTCCACTAATTTTCTAGGTTACTATGATATATTATTGTTGATTTAATCAACTTTTTTCGAACATATAATTCTGTAATGACTTTCACAAAAATCATATATCAAATAGTGTCAAAATTGACACAAAATAGTTTTTAAATCAAATATTATATTATTAATTGTTATTTTATTCCTAAAAATCTAAGGTTCGGCCAAATGACTTAGATAAGGATATATATATTAAAAGTAAACAATTTTGGGTTCGTTTGGCATGTTATAGTAAGTGTATTAACCATATAGTGAAAGAAAACAAAAAGACACGGTAAAAGTTAAATTATTTAACTTAGAGTTAAATCTAATTGATAAGGTTAAAATAAGAACCTAAACTTGTATAAATCCTATTGGTTGATAGGATTTCGACCCATCCCCACTTTATCTTGGAAATAAGACCCTTTGGAACCATTATAAACCGATGTTTACTTTAATATAAAATAATATTTTTAGATATTCCTAAGGTGCCCCTCTCCTCCCTTATAAAAGGGCACATCCTCCCCCTCCTCCTCACACCAATTTGAGCACTCAAGCTCGGCCAAACCCTGACAAAATCTCTTCTCCACTTCCCTAGAAACATCCTATAGGTTCTGTTCTTCCTCAATGACCAATTTTAGTTCCCTAAGAGGAGGTCTCCAAAAGTCGCTTCAAAGAAGAGGTAATTACCGTTACCAATTCTTTCATCTTTATTTCTTCTTCCACTTCTTCTTATTAGGTTGTTTCATTATGAAGTAATAACATCAGTATCACTCATATAATGATATGTTATTATAAGTATGAAACAACCCTATTTCACCATCTATCTATCCTACGGAAAAAGAAATCACCGCGCGTGCGTACGTACGGAATACCGTCTCCACGCCGTGGTGTAATCTATTTTCCACCACCACCTTACATGGATGGGTATAATGGTGTAAAGAATAACTATACATAGTTATTAAAACATCATATTGATTCTGATATATTGTATAATCCACTCCAATTCAATTCAATATTTATGGAAATGATATCATCGCTCGTGCGTACGTACGGACTACCGTCTCCACGACGCGATGAGATTCATTCTCCATGTTAACCATTTAAGAATGATTATAAAGTATATATAAGAAATAATAATGAAATATATGACATTATAAAGCTACTGGATTTATGTATATATATATATGTATGTCATCTACTTACTTCCATTCAAGACAATAGGGAAAGGAAAACAGCGTTCATGCGTACGTACGGACTACCGTCTCCATGAACGGTGTTTTTCATTTCATTTATCTATCTATTATATATATATATATATACTGAATATATATGATATATAAATCATATTTTATATTCTGGAAGTATGTAAATCATGATATAAGTAATAATAATGTCAAGAACAACAAGTCAAAACACCTACGATAAAAGAAACGATTTTACCCAAAACGCTTCTTTAACATGGAATTTACAAAAGAACGGGTAATATAATGTCATAAGTGAACCATATATGATATCATAACAATGAATATGATTCTGTAACAAGTCAATGACATTATTTAAACCATTATACAGGAGCTTCGGACACGTACAAAGCAAATCGGACCTAAGGTAAGGGAAATATCACGATCTCATTTTTATCCGAGATTGTTTATTCGTAAGTATTTACTGGGGTGTATTTTATCATCGAAATCCATGTTTCATCAATATGTAATATTATTTACATCCACCTACAATTGTTTAAATCCATTTTTACCCTTCGGTGAGTTTTTAGTAAAAGAAATGAAAGGAATCTTTTGATGTTTTTCGTACGAGGTACTTTTTGACTTTTCCGACAAAAGTACGAAGAATGTTTTTTTTAACTTATACGGCATGAATGGATTCTTAAAACATTATTTCCAAGAAGCATCCTTTACAAGTATTCAAGTTTATTTTTAATCAAAATCTTTTAGTTTAAAATTTTATGACATGTTAAGAAAGGAAAAGTGTTTTTGAAGTAGAAAGGATATTTTCCTCAAGAATGGAGTTCAAGTATTTTATCAAAATTATTTTCCATCTAAGATAATAAAAGGGTTCTGTTTTAATCCCTATTATTACATGGATTTGATTATGTTGTGATGGAAATATTTTTATGAATTCCTTTATCTTATATGAATTGTTTTATGATGTCATGTTGTTTAAGAATCCCATTTTTATTACATGGGTTATGCGATGGTGTATGATTTATGATTATGTGGAACACATAAGAAAGGATTCATTATAAGATGGGTGTGACCTATATCTCCCTCCAATGCATTGGGTAAAGATTTTATATCTCATGAGATAGACTTGGCTGAAATGGTAGGTTATACCGGTTCAGTGAAACAGGACTGAAACGAGGGTTACTCGATTCAGAAAGGGACTTTGTCCACTAAGATAGTCTTGGCAATTAGTCTTGACTAACAAGAAATGATTCTCTATGATTATGTGTGTATGCCACAAAGTTTTATGTTTTAAGTTATGATTATTGGGATTACTTTTTCACTGCCATGATTTATCCCATGATTATGAAATTATGCTCTCTTTTGCAGGTTATGATTTCCAAAATGTTATGTTCTTATGAATATGATGTGATTGATATTTATTTTGTTTACCCTTACTGAGCATTTGAGCTCACCCTTTTATGTTTTCTTTTCCCCAGGATATAAAGAAAGGTTTTAGGTAAAAAAAAGGAAGATCTTTATGGGAGATTTTGAAGATCTTTCACCACGATTAGAAGATTATAGTCCGAGTTTCCAAAGACACTAAACTATTACGGTCCTTGTGTGTGTGTTTTTGTAATGTACTAAGTATTCCGCAAAAGTAATGTAATGTCAATGTACGTCAAGATACGGGTCTCTACAGTTGGTATCAGAGGAAAGGTTTAGTCAACCTTTGGAAACTAGGATGCGAAAACGTTAGTGAGATCCCTAGAGATATTTCTAAGGTATGTCTAGGGATGTCTCTAAGGTTAAGTATACGTATAGGTTATAGTCCTATAATTGATCTAACGATCTTAGAATTTAACCTAAGATATTAGATATTGAGGGTACTACCCCTTTATTATGTTGTTTTCCCTAGCATGATTTTTGCCTCTCACACTATTCTTTTGGGGTTTTAAACGATGGCTGGAACCCGAAGGAACCGTGTTGATCAATGCAATGGACAATGCAATGATTGTCCCCCTGAGCAACCAAACGATATGGGATCTGGAATGCAAAATCTTGTAGCCATGCTCACACAACTTTCTCAAGCTATGAATCATGCAGGACTTCCAAACGAGCAAAGGAAGGAGCAACATTCTGTTGAATCCTTCATGAGGCAGCGTCCGCCTTCTTTCAGTGGGTATACTGATCCATTAGTGTCTGAACAATGGATTAGTACTACTGAAAAGATATTTTCAGTTCTTCAATGTTCTGAACATGATAAAGTCATCTTAGCAGTATATCGTTTGGAAGGTGAAGCTGATCAATCTTATCAAGAATACGAGGCAAAGAGATGAAATTGATTCCATGGAATGGGACGAGTTCAAGAACTTGTTTTTCAGTAAGTACTTCCCTCGTATTCTTCGAACGAAGATGGAGAAGGAGTTTCTTGAACTAAAGCAAAAGGATGATGAATCTGTTGGTATATACGAAGCGAATTTTACAAGACTTGCAAGGTATGCATCTGGCATTATCATCCAACCTGAAAGTAAAGTTGATCGATTTTTCAGTGGCTTAAAACCAAGTCTTCGAAGGGCATTAGCTATAAGAGACTTCAGTAGCTATGAAGAAATTGTGTGTTGTGCTATCAAGGTAGAAATGGAAGTTGGTGTTACATATCCATCTCATGGTTTTGACAAGAAACGAAAGATGGAGTTCAAGGAGAAATCTCAGAATAATGGTGAAAAGAAGATGAATGTTTCCTTATGCACAAAGTGTGGAAAGAAGCATGGTGGAGATTGTCTTAAAGGGACTAGAAAATGTTTTAAGTGTGGAAAAGAAGGTCATCGAGCAGCTGAGTGTCGAAGTAATGGAAAAAGGGATTCTAATGAAGTGAATAAAGCAAACACTGCAGAGAACGCACAACCAACACTTCAATGCTTCAAGTGCAAGGAGATGGGACATTATGCCAATAAATGCCCTAATCCAAGGGTTAGTGATGATCGACATGAGCAACCGCTTAAGGCAAAGGACAAAGTGAAGTCACATGCGATCACTATTGGCAATGTTGAATATGACAACGATGTGGTGGAATGATTAAGTTTTTATGTAATGGGATTCCAAAATAATGTTGTATCATGGAATATTGGAATATTTATGTATTGGTCTAATGTGGTATTCAAAGTGATTGAGATATTATGCGCATAATGAAGGGAAAACGAGAGAATGAAATGTTTAACAGTATTCATGAGCTCATGATTGATATAAGGACTAAGTGATATCATGGTTTGAGTATATAGAATTTTGAGGATTTTGGTATGTGGAAAGTGTTAACTTTTAACTACATTCAAGTTTTCACTAAGGTTCAATGGGTATTCAAGAGAGTACAAGATTAAGGCCTTTGAATGTTTGGAATGTGTCCAACAAGATATATCTTATGATATATGGGGATTAACGATGGTATTAAATCTCTGGTAATCGTTTTCACTATGTTATGAGAATGGACTGCAGTATTATGGATAGGACTAAAGATTGGAATGGATTATGTTGGACATAAGTTAGTATTGTTTAAGGATAGAAGTTTTTTCGATATTATTTATGGGATGTTATAGTAATATAGTTTTAGAAAAAGGACAACCTGAAGGACGGGCGACAGCCCATCACTTCGGACAAGGCTGTGGGAATCGAACCCACAACCGAAGTGCGACTGGCCTTTATCGCCTACCACTGGCCTACAGGAAGTCCCTGTTTAGTAGAAAATAGTTTTATTATATTAATCAGTATGATATATGAAGTATAAGTCCATTTTAGGAACTATATATGATTAATCTCACTATAGATCAACTTATGTATATAATTTTTGCTAACCTTTTGTTTGAGACAGATGGAATGACCCGTCATTCTATCACATGATCTGCTAACATTTCACGAATAACAAATTCAACTTCATTTATTTAAGAGATGAAGTGGAAATTGTTCTAGGCACGAAAAATAGTGAGATTGTACCAAAATAAAGAAAGTATTTATTCCAATTCAAATTTTCAACTTTAGGGAAATGATCTTGAAAACCAAAAATGTTGTCCTAGTGATCTTATACCTGATGAATCTGATGTTACCTTAGATCGTCACAAATTTATGGATTTGTGATTATTGGCTTTTCCATATCCATGTTCTCTACCACTCTCCATCAGAACATGATGGTTAGATTTCTCTTCCATATCCATATTTTCACCTATGTGGAAACCCAATGATTAGTTTATTTGGGTAACCGTTACGTTTCATACTTTTGTTTTTAAAGATTGGTTTTGATATTCCTTTTTACGATGTGGGTTTCTATTAAAGAAACTTTCAAATAGTAAACCATTTATAACCCCGACGAATTTCGAGGGCGAAATTCATTTTAAGGGGGGTAGAATGTAACAGCCCAAGATTTTATAAAAAATATTCTTTTTAATGTCTTGTGTTGTACGCTACACCAAAAGGAGCTTGCACAACACACATCCTTGACTTGCCTTGCATTACACGCAATCGCGACCTTCCTCGATAGCGTGTGTAATACGCAATACCGAGTTTCACTAAACAACGATATGCTATTAAAATATTATTAAAACTAGCCGGTATGAATAGTAATAACCACTTTTTAAAATTCTGTAAATCTTATTTTTCAAAATGAACTTCATTTTTGGATTCGGAGTATCGAATTTAGCCTAAGGTGAAATTTTGGTACATTTCGGATAACTTTCATATTCTGATGAATAGTGAAAATTACGAAATTATAATTAAAAAACAACTTTTTTAATCGAAATAATTAATAGTGATAAATTATTAATTGGAGTAGTTTTAAAGTATATTTAGAATATATTTTTACAATTTAATACAATGTTGGTCATTGGATGTAATTTCACATTTAAACCAGACATAAACAAGTGTCAATCTTTTGATAGATATTGTTTCTTAAAAACACGCTATTTGTTTTAACAGCGGGATTTAATTATAAAATTAATTAATGCAACTTCTATGTTATGAATTTGGTAAAATAGACTTCATTTTTGAATTCGGAATATGAAATATAGCTTAGGATGAAATTTTGGCATTTTTCTGAAAACCTTCATTTTTTTATGAATAGTGAAACTACTAAGTGGTAGTTAAAAAACTGAATTTTTCATAAAACTTAATTTTACCGCTTCTGTGAATGGAATTTCAAAAATCCGAGAGACACAGTTGATGTCAGTAAGTAAAATGTGGTTCAATGAGATGAAAATAATTTTTGGTGAATAGTAACTTTTTACTTTTATTTACCACGGTTAAAAGTAAATAGGGTAATTAAGGGTAAGAATGATATTAATATTACCCTAACACATGTCCTAATTCTATTGGACAAGTGTATCTCGACCAAAAACAACCTTAAGTGTAAAATATTATCATTTAGGCCCACTTGGATTAGATTAGGACATTTATTATTATTTAATTCAAAGAAGTTTTAAAAGAGTTAAAATCAAAGTTTATTCACTAAAACATTTTTAATATGGGGTTATACATAAGATAAATTAGACTATAAATATTCATTAGAAAGATAAAAAGATTTCCTATATAAGTATATTTTATTTATAATTTTTAGACTTTAAATAAATTAATTTATTTATGACACAACGATGATGCAGTAATTACCCTTTTAAGGAAATATTAACATAATTGATGTTATAAATACTTAAATGAATGTAATTTGAGACTTTTTATGAATTCCACTAATTTTCTAGGTTACTATGATATATTAGTGTTGATTTAATCAACTTGGTTCGAACATATAATTCAGTAATGACTTTCACAAAAATCATATATCAAATAGTGTTAAAATTGACACAAAATAGTTTTTAAATAAAATATTATACTATTAATTGTTATTTTATTCCTAAAAATCTAAGGTTCGGCCAAATGACTTAGATAAGGATATATATATTAATAATAAACAATTTGGGGTTCGTTTGGCATGTTATAGTAAGTGTATTAACCATATAGTGAAAGAAAACCAAAAGACACGGTAAAAGTTAAATTATTTAACTTAGAGTTAAATCTAATTGATAAGGTTAAAATAAGAACCTAAACTTGTCTAAATACTATTGGTTGATAGGATTTCGACCCATCCCCACTTTATCTTCGAAATAAGACCCTTTGGAACCATTATAAACCGATTTTTACTTTAATATAAAATAATATTTTGAGATATTCCTAAGGTGCCCCTCTCCTCCCTTATAAAAGGGCACCTCCTCCCCCTCCTCCTCACACCAATTTGAGCACTCAAGCTCGGCCAACCCCTGAAAAAATCTCTTCTCCACTTCCCTAGAAACATCCTAGAGGTTCTGGTCTTCCTCAAAGACCAATTTTAGTTCCCTAAGAGGAGGTCTCCAAAAGTCGCTTCAAAGAAGAGGTAATTACCGTTACCAATTCTTTCATCTTTATTTCTTCTTCCACTTCTTCTTCTTAGGTTGTTTCATTATTAAGTAATAACATCAGTATCACTCATATAATGATATGTTATTATAAGTATTAAACAACCCTATTTCACCATCTATCTATCCTACGGAAAAAGAAATCACGCGCGTGCATACGTACGGAATACCGTCTCCACGCCGTGGTGTAATCTATTTTCCACCACCACCTTACATGGATGGGTATAATGGTGTAAAGAATAACTATACATAGTTATTAAAACATAATATTGATTCTGATATATTGTATAATCCACTCCAATTCAATTCAATATTTATGGAAATGATATCATCGCTCGTGCGTACGTACGGACTACCGTCTCCACGACGCGATGAGATTCATTCTCCATGTTAACCATTTAAGAATGATTATAAAGTATATATAAGAAATAATAATGAAATATATGACATTATAAAGCTACTGGATTTATGTATATATATATATGTATGTCATCTACTTACTTCCATTCAAGACAATAGGGAAAGGAAAACAGCGTTCATGCGTACGTACGGACTACCGTCTCCATGAACGGTGTTTTTCATTTCAATTATCTATCTATTATATATATATATATATACTGAATATATATGATATATAAATCATATTTTATATTCTGGAAGTATGTAAATCATGATATAAGTAATAATAATGTCAAGAACAACAAGTCAAAACACCTACGATAAAAGAAACGATTTTACCCAAAACGCTTCTTTAACATGGAATTTACAAAAGAACGGGTAATATAATGTCATAAGTGAACCATATGTGATATCATAACAATTAATATGATTCTGTAATAAGTCAATGACATTATTTAAACCATTATACAGGAGCTTCGGACACGTACAAAGCAAATCGGACCTAAGGTAAGGGAAATATCACAATCTCATTTTTATCCGAGATTGTTTATTCGTAAGTATTTACTGGGGTGTATTTTATCATCCACATCCATGTTTCATCAATATGTAATATTATTTCCATCCACCTACAATTTTTTAAATCCATTTTTACCCTTCTGTGAGTTTTTAGTAAAAGAAATGAAAGGAATCTTTTGATGTTTTTCGTACGAGGTACTTTTTGACTTTTCCGACAAAAGTACGAAGAATGTTTTTTTTAACTTATACGGCATGAATGGATTCTTAAAACATTATTTCCAAGAAGAATCCTTTACAAGTATTCAAGTTTATTTTTAATCAACATCTTTTAGTTTAAAATTTTATGACATGTTAAGAAAGGAAAAGTGTTTTTGAAGTAGAAAGGATATTTTCCTCAAGAATGGAGTTCAAGTATTTTATCAAAATTATTTTCCATATAAGATAATAAAAGGGTTCTGTTTTAATCCCTATTATTACATGGATTTGATTATGTTGTGATGGAAATATTTTTATGAATTCCTTTATCTTATATGAATTGTTTTATGATGTCATGTTGTTTAAGAATCCCATTTTTATTACATGGGTTATGCGATGGTGTATGATTTATGATTATGTGGCACACATAAGAAAGGATTCATTATAAGATGGGTGGGACCTATATCTCCCTCCAATGCATTGGGTAAAGATTTTATATCTCATGAGATAGACATGGCTGAAATGGTAGGTTATACCGGTTCAGTGAAACAGGACTGAAACGAGGGTTACTCGATTCAGAAAGGGACTTTGTCCACTAAGATAGTCTTGGCAATTAGTCTTGACTAACAAGAAATGATTCTCTATTATTATGTGTGTATGCCACAAAGTTTTATGTTTTAAGTTATGATTATTGGGATTACTTTTTCACTGCCATGATTTATCCCATGATTATGAAATTATGCTCTCTTTTGCAGGTTATGATTTCCAAAATGTTATGTTCTTATGAATATGATGTGATTGATATTTATTTTGTTTACCCTTACTGAGCATTTGAGCTCACCCTTTTATGTTTTCTTTTCCCCAGGATATAAAGAAAGGTTTTAGGTAAAAAAAGGAAGATCTTTATGGGAGATTTTGAAGATCTTTCACCACGATTAGAAGATTATAGTCCGAGTTTCCAAAGACACTAAACTATTAAGGTCCTTGTGTGTGTGTTTTTGTAATGTACTAAGTATTCCACAAAAGTAATGTAATGTCAATGTACGTCAAGATACGGGTCTCTACAATGAGAATGTTTTGAGAGGTATTTGATTTAAAGGAATGAATCTGAAAAGACACTTTCATTGAGTACTTGGGTTATTGGAGACACCTAAAGGAGGTTACAAGGTATTTAAATGGTAAATTAAGAGTATTGGAGGATCCACTCCCAAGAATTTCAGGGTTATGGTGTGGAGGGGTGTGACGTACCACAGTTTTGGTGGTTGCAGCCTAATGAATCCCAATTGCGGCATAAAAAGGATCAAGGGAGAAAAAAAGGCCACTACCTTATTAGGCATGGATACATAATGATAAGGTGGATATGTAATACCCTCATTTTAATGTTTTTTCCATGGAGTTATATTATGGTGTAGGAGGTTTACTGGTAGCAGCATAGCAAAAAGGTTGCAACGTAGCTGGTTTTATAGGCTATTTCAAAATATAGGGTAGATGTTCCATGGTGGTTAGGGTGTTTCATAACATTCCTACTGGGAAAGTGGTATATATGGTGTATTTCTTTTGGAATTACCCTAGCCCCTAGATTAACTTACATAGGATCTCCCTTTAGGCCTCAGAAAAGGCTTTAACCAAGGGTGGCTATGACGTGGTCTCTTGTGCCGCTCCATAGAATTCCCTAGTTATGGGGATCTAGTGCGGTCCTATGGAATTTTCCAGGGTCTTATAAAATTAAACTTTCTTATAAATACCCTAGAGATCATAAACATAACTTTCCTCTAACATTTTCCTCTCAAACCCTAGGATACTAAGGGTGGTTTTTTATTGTCTTTGATAAAACAACCTAGGACTTTAAAATATATTTTAATGTTTTTCATTAAATAAATAATTTAGACTTTATACTTAAAACTATATTATTTTTATTAAACTTTTATTTTTTAGTTTTTGTTTACTTTATTAGATACTATGTTATTTATTAAGAACCTTTCATTATTACATTAATAAAATTAATTCTTATCTATTAATAAAACATTTCCTTCAATTCTATCCTCGGAATGTTAATGTATTTTTTTAAAAATTAAATGTTTTCATATAGATAAGTTGTCTTCAAGGAGGTTTTTATTCCATATATTATATTTACTCCAAAAATATTTTAGTTTATTTGGGCATGTATTTAAGAAGTAATGGTAAAATCATTATAGAAAATAATATTATCTTGACAGACTATCCAGATTCAATACACTGAATTTAAATGAATTTTTGGATATATTAATGGGTAAATTTTGGAATGTGGACTTGTATGGAATTTATCGCCTATATTTAATCCACATAAAAAAATAAATCCTCTTACATGATGTGTTGTAGAAGTTATGTTCAAATCTTTCATTAAAATAATTCTAACCAAGAAGATTCAATGAATCTCGATAAATTGACTTCACATATGATTTTGACCATGATATAGTTCAACCAATATGTTCCTCACATTTTTTGAAATTATAAAAATAAATTCATATAATTTTTGTCAAAATTTTTGGCCAATCCATGAAATAGGAAAGATGTTATGATCAAATTACTAATGTGAAATTTGAAGGGAAAACTAGAATTCCCATGATGGTTTCAAATTTAAGATTCATTATTATAAATAAAAATGTATTTAATAAATAACATAAAATTAAATGTCTGATTGATGTATTGTAAACCCTTAACCATCCTTAAAAAAATTATTTTTCTACCAAAAAATATTGAATTAATTCCACTCAAAATTGGTTGGAATTAATAGAGAAATAATCATTATTTGAACCCTTACAAACTCCCCCAAAGTATAAATACCCACCCTCTTCCCACTATCCAATACCCAATTCAAGTTTCTCATATAATTACCACCCAAGAAGTCTCTTCCATTTCCATATCTTCCATCCTTAAGAGTTTTTTTTGGGTCTAAAGGTTCATCTCTAAGCTAGGAATCTCAATAGAGGTTAGGGTTTCTCCAACCCCCCCCCCCTTTAATTTCAAATTGAAATTACTTTGTTATGTTGTCTATTAATATTACTTTTCATATATAAAAATCATTTTAATTCCTTGTTATTATCATCCAGTTAAATTATTCCAAACGAGATATTACTTACTCCGTATCATTGTAGGTTTTTTATAAGTTGTTATAATGCTCGAACTATTTTGTAACCATAAACCCATCCTAATATTTTGGTGGCTTAATTTGTGTGTGGTTTTATAAGAAAATAAATCTCTATTTGGTTAGTACAATTGGGTGTGGATCTAACACAGTTGTACCTTTGGGTAATAACCCTGAAAAGGGAGAATTGGGATTTGACTCAATTTTCACCTAGTGCACGAAAATGGGCCTCATCACATACCTTCTTTGATAATCCTGGGGGAAAAACGTGGATAATATATATAATACTTAAAAACCATTATAAATGATTTATCTATCAATTCATTGGTCTCCTACCTCGTAAAACTTATATATCATTATTGATTCTTAGATTGGGGGAAAATAATTTTGAACCATAGAATTATTTCTTCTATATGGTAAAATACTATACGATATGCCTCATTGAAATTTTTTCCAAGTATCTATGAATTTCATTGCTTGAAAATTAGGCCATGTAATATTTTAATATGTGATTGAATGCATTGGACTATTATGTGATAGGTGGGACCCATAATTATATTGTAACACCCCAAGACATTACAATATTTTTATTTTTGAATAAATTAAATTTTTTTACTATGTTTCTTTATATGAAACACCATTTTATGCTTATGTTGGACACAACAGTGAGTTTTCTTGCCTTACACACAAGGCCGAGTATTACCGAACAATAATATATTATTAAAATATTATTATTTAAAATAATAAGACATAAAATAACCATTAAGTTGGAGTTAATGATTTTTATTGACTAAATTATGAAAATATATGGCTGAATTCATTGGTTAAAAATTAATTATAAATGAATATAGGAACCAACTTAATATATTGAAAATGTTTCTATAAAGAACAATTTATATGCTGAGAAAGCCATTTTATCCCAATAAATTAAACTAATAACTATTATTTAATGATATTAAAAATATATATATTATATATATTCAATCAAATATTTTTTATACTCATATAATAGATTTGATAGGTATAATATAATAACAAACCCAATATTACACAAAAAACATATATTTTTATAAAAGTAACTTCACCGCCTTTTAATGGAGAACCTATTTTAAATCCAATTTTTGACAAATTTATATAATTAATTTTAAAAAAAATAAATTACTTATTTTAAATATGTATATAAAAATTTACTTTCGTTGAATTATTGGAATTTTTCTGATAAGTTTCACATGTTTGATGAGTAGTGAAAAATACTAAATTTTAATAGAAAATAACTTTTTCATAGAAATAATGTATAGTTTTTTTTTAAAAAGGTTATGCCTTGGTTAAAAAAGACCAAAGCCAAAATATTATTAAAAAGGAATAAAGATTACAAGAGTCTAAAATATGGAATCATATTACATTCTTTTTCATGCAAGGAAAGGAGAGAAATGGGGAGGTCTTCGAACCAACTAATTTCTTGATTGACTCCCATGTTGGCCAGACCATCTGCAACCGTGTTTTCTTCTCAATAAATATGTGTGATGATATAGTTAAGATCTTTAATAGAGTAGGATCAATCCATCCAGTGGGTGGTAATTGGCCAAGCAAGGTGGATTACGCCATTCCAAATTGTTTGGATAATAGTTGTTGAGTAACTTTCGATCCAAAGGTTATTCCAACCAATGGATTTGGAAAAGGTAATAGCTTGAATCAAGCCCATAATCTCAGCATCAAGGGAGGTGGAAATGTCACATTTACCCATGAAGCATCCAAGTATCAGTTCATGGTGATTTCTGAAGATAGCACCACATCCTACAGGTCCTAGATTTCCTTTAGTGGCACTGTCGATATTGATCTTGATCCATCTAGGTAGGGGGCTCGCCAGAACACCTCCAGAGTACGATGTGGCTGACAGAAATTGAATTTAATCCTGAGATGCCTCAAGATCACAAGGTCTTGCATTATGTTTTGGCATCATCTCTTTTTAATCGAGGCATCTTCTGGTATAGAAATTATGATCCTCATTCAGCCTGCATTTTGATTGAATGAGTAATTGTGATGAATAATAACATTCCGATCATAAAAAATCAGATGATAGAGCTCAGAAACCACAACATCAAATAGGTTCCTAACTTGTTGAGAGCCTTCTATTTCTGCACATTTTTTATGTTGATCTTTAATAGAATTAAGCTTCTACCATCTATAGTCAAAAATTTCAAGAATATAGTTCTAGAGAGAAAAAGTAGTAGCACAAGAGATGAAAAGGTGGTTAGTATCTTCCCTATACTGATTACAGATTTTTCATTTGGAATAGAGATAGATTCTAAAATATTGGAGGCAAAGTTCAGTGTGCACTCTGTTGTGAGAAAGATGACATATAAGGTTGAATCGTGATGGCTTTATCCAATGTTTGTTGAAGTGTTTTTACCAACTATAGTCGTTTTCTAAGTTACAGAAATAGTGTTTGTAGAAATTTTTTTAGTTGAGCATACCATTGTGAGATGTTTAACAACTTCAGAATACCTTAGTGGGAGAGAAAGGGTAATATTCAATAATATTTAAAATACTGTTAGGAAGGTGATCATGTTGTGAGTTTAAAATGTCTCTAATAGAGCTGTTGGTAGTATCAGGGGTTTGATCAAGAAGAAACATGGATATTAAAGGCATGCTAGTCCAGTTATCCAACCAAAATTTCATGGAGGAGTCTCTAGAGACCATCCATCTAGAGTTATTCATTATATTAGTGAAGTATTTTTTGATAGAAGGCCAGATAGATGAGTTAATGAAGTTCGAGTTGCCCATTTTAAGTTTGTCTAGAAACCAGTTTTAAAATATTGTCGGGATAGTGCTAAATTATATTTTTGATTTGTTTTAATGTATAATTAGATTATTTTTTATCATTTATTCCAATTTAGGAAATTTTAATCAATTTTACATTGAAATATGGTATAAAAATCTTTCAATCTTTTGAAGTTTTTCACTTTAAAAACCCGTTTTCTCATTTCGTGAATGAGATTAATTTCAAATTAATTACTAAAACGTATGTTTTTTGAATTTTAAAAAAAAAATTCCATATTTGGAATCATAATATCCAAATTTATTATATAGGTATCTTTTATTTTTAGAAAATATGAATAGTAACTTTAGTAAATTTTAATACCATAGTTATGGGTAAATCTGGTAATTATGGGTAAAAATAATATAATCAATATTATAAAACTATCCTAAAAATTACAAAAAATATATTGGATGAATATAATTAGACATTAACACATAAATATCAAAATTTATTAAATTAATAGACACTTTACCATGAAAATGAATTAAGTACTATTAAACTCAAAGGGTGTGACAAAATTTCACACTCTTACTTTTAATATGTATAATATTTTTAATATTGAGATAAATAGAAGATATTCTAGACTATATATATTATTATGAAATATAAAATTATTATATAAATCATGAAAATTTATTTATAATTTTAGTGAAGATATAATTATCATAAATAGTTACAAAATAATGATGCATTAATTACTCAATTAATGAAACAATAAATTAAATGATATTATAAATTTAAAAATAAATATAATAAGACTTAATTAATGTAATCCATGAATTTTATGGGTTAATATTACATTTTTTGTGTGTTTTAAGTGAATTTTGTTTGAAGTTAATTTTTTTATGTGTTTTCATAAATTCAAAGTTATTAATAGTTTCCAAATTTACACTGATGATATTTTATAAAAGTAATATTTTATTAAATTATTTAAAAATCATAAAAATACTAAATAGGGAAAATGGTATTAAATATGGTCTAAAATAAAATAAATTTTCTATTTCTGATCCAATTGATGCTTTATAAGTAAAAATTATACTCTTTAAGTACAGAAATATTGGTTATCATAGTTAAAATTAAAATCAGTTTATTAAGGGTTAATCAAAATGATATGGATTAAAATAACCCCAAAACTTGTTTTAAATATATTGGTTGATGATATTGAAACCTTATAACATATTATATTATAATACATGGCTTTTGGGGGTATTTTTTATAACAATAATGTTTTTATAAATGAATCTTTTGAGAAATTTCAAAAGCGCCCCTCACCTTCATTATAAAAGGACACCTCCTTCATCACTTCCTCACACCACATTGAGCATTATATCCTAAAAAAACATAAAACATAAGATCCCAAATTTCCATCAAATCATCCTAAAAGCCTCTCTTTGGGCATAAATCGATCAAAAGAAGTCTTTTGGTATAAACAAAAGGAGTTAACCGAAAACGAGGCAGCATTCTTCAATGATCACTTTAGTTTGATTTATTTTCCCACACCTTCATTTATCATCATTAAATTATTATATAACAGCAATAGTATTATCATTATACTGATTTTTTTTAGTTTTAATGGTTTTACCTAAACGTACACACACATCTATCAAATGGATAACGAACTTATTCATTTATGTGTACGGTGAACTAGCGTCTCACGAAAAGAAGTGGTTCATTATTCTTTTTCTGACTCTAATAGTGGGAATTATGGTGGACACTATGTATATATATGTTATATAAGATATTTATAATTTATTTATAATTATTTAATTCTATTAAAAAACATACCTTTATACGTTACATTTTTTTGGAATATGATAACATCATTTGTGGAAGTGTGGACTACCACCCCTCAAAGAGATGTGATTCATTCACACTATACATGGAATGTATAAATTATGATTTCAATAAACCTATATAACATATATGAAATACATATTATACTATAATTATAATATATATATATATCATTTAATTTTCATTCTTTTAATACAACATAGAAATGAAAGTATATTTCAGGAGTACATACAGCCTACTGTCTCCACAAACAGTGCATTTAATTTATTATCTCCAAACATTATGTATTATTATAAATACATATAAATTTAATATATATGATATTCACATCATGTTTTAATTATTTTAATGATTAATTCATGACCTAATTTATAGTAACCACAAGTAAAAGGTCGAAACATACTCAGAAAACTAGAAAATAAACACTCAAAATGGTGAAAATAATGGAAGATTGTTCTCAAACGGGTAAGGATATATTATAATAAGTTAATATATGATATTATAAAAATGATTATGGATCTATTATAAGTTAATGAAATTATTTATACCATTATTTATGAGGTTAAATTACATTCATCTAAAGGAAGTTACGAGGTAAAGGTCTTCATCTCAATCTCTTTTCATTGAGGTTTAGTTTGATGTTATAAACCCACCTTCTTTTCTGAGGGGTATATACAACCCCTTTGAATTATCATTTAATTAATTAATTTATCATCGTGATATTTAATGTTTTTTTAAATTTTATTCTTTCATTGGTCTTATGATTTAAATATTCAAAGTGGTATGGGACACCTTGAATGTTTCATGATTAAATTATCATATCTTTTTCTCCATGTCCATGTTTTCTAAAAAGGTTTTAAAAAAAGTTTTTAATATTCTCTAATTATTTTTTAAATTAATTTTATACCCCTTTTTATTTTTAAAAAATTCTTTAAAATTTATATCTTTTTATTTTCTAAACAAAGTCATTTGAGGCTTTTCAGACTAAAAATATGGAAGAAATGATTTTTTAACTTATATGGAATGAGTGGATTTTTCCTCCATCAAAGTTCCATAATGTTCTGATGCAACCATTATAATTTTTAAAAAATATTTACAATGAAAATGTTTTATTTTAAAAAAATTGGACCTTTTATATAAAATTATTCAAAGTAAAATGGGGTATTTCTCTCAAGAAAGTTTTAATTATTTTATTAGAGTATTTTAATTTATGTTAATATCCTATGTTGAATATTAATATTAATTAAGGATGATCTCTGATGATATAATTTACCATATTTCATTGAATTTTTTATGATTTATTTTGATTGTGGATGTTCAATTTTTATACAATTCATATTTCTATAGTATTGACATTTCATATGATGGGTTTTCAATAAAACTTTTTTTGTCGTTTATGTTTTACATTTTCATATGAGAAATTCATTGGAGTTAATAAGTGATGGAAGGGGAACTCTATAGACCCTTGATTCATCGATAGGAATCATCAGACAAACCATATGTGGACTTGGCCAAGGCCTTGCCCGTTTATTTTCAAATTTGGATTTGGATGAAATATTAACCATTTATTTTAAAATGTATTGTTTGAGGTCTCAATGGTATGTTTCAGATTTCTAGAATTATGAATTCCATTCTTATGAGATTATTTATTGATATTCCATATAATTATTCACCTAGTAGAATATCCATGGTTAAGTTTCATTCTCATGTGATTAATTATTTTTCATTATTTGATCATCCTCTATTCCTTCCATATTATACTCAGGTCACTGATTAAATGAAATGTGTTTCAGTTTATAAAATTTCCATAATCGTCTATGTCTATTTATGATATCTTCCACTGTATGTATTCCCTTATTGATCATCTGATCTCACCCCAATTATATGTTTCTTTTTTCCCAGGATTTTAAGAAGTTTACTATGAAAATATATGAAATGATATGATAGATGGAATAAATTTATCCTCAAAAGAAAAAAAATTATGTGGTAATTAGTGTATTCATTTGTAATACAACAATCATTCATATATCTAGTTTATAAGGAACACTAAATTAATCAAACTTTTAGGATGAAATTTACTTGTATCTATGCCAATTATGTAAAGGCGCTGAATCAAGTATTCTAGTGTCTGGGAATTACTATTGGTGTCATAGTAAGTTTAGTAGAAACCATGAAAACTAGATTTAGTAAAACTTATATAATGGAATATAACACTAAGATAGAATTTGAGGATAACCAAATAATAACATCCTATAATTTTGGTAAGGTAGAGATTATGTGTTTCTTCCTCAAAATATATCCCTATGTGGATAGTAAAAGTTGACATGGTTTTGGAACAGATGTAACTAGGGGTAACAACTCTGACAAGATGTGTTGAAACTGACTCAGCATAACCTGGTCCATGAAAATGGGTCTTATTGTAAACATTTTTTGATACTCCTAGGGGACATGCTTAGGATAATTCACATTTTCATTTCAAACCTTTATGAGGGATTTTAATAGATGATGATAATGAATGACCTAGGTTAAACCTGAGGTGTCTTATATTGAAAATAATATGTCAAAATTTATACATCATAAAAGTGATTATATGGTTTTTCAAATATGCTAATTGATGCTCAAACTATGGTTTTTTTTAGGAAATGCCCTCTTCTAATGTAAAAACACTATACTAAAGAAGGACCTATGTGGAAATAAATGGATGAAGTATTTATATACTATGGTTGTATTGAAAACCATAGTTAAAAGGATATTTAGTGATTAACCTTATTTCAAATATTTCCATAATATTTATTTAGGAAGTTATATTAATATTTTCTTAGAATAAGGATAAATTTAGACTGGGTGACAACTCATCGCACCTAGAAAGGCCACAGGATTTGAGCCCACAATCGAAGGTTCCCAAGGGTGTAGTTCCAACCACTAGCCTACCAGAAGTCTTGGTTAGCAGGAAATATTTTTATTTAGTTAAAATATCTAATGGATAAAGGATATTTTTATTTTAGGTACATTTGTTTTATCAAATAGATAAAATTGGGATTAGAAAATGATTTGGTGATTGTGTAATTAATGTTATTTTGGAAGAAATTCACTATTTTGGGAGTCCTATAAGATTAAGTTAAATTTTATGAATTTTATTTTTGAACTACATATTGTTTCATTGTGGAATTATGGTGATTCAGTTTATTTATGGAAATCATTAGAAAACCTTTAAGATTATGAGATTTAGAAAATTAAATTTTTGGTATAATACATTAAGAGTTAATGATGTTATTTGGAAGACTATACGATCAAATTCATTTGATTTTTGGGTTCCAATCTTAGTCTTGAATGTTTTGAGGAAGGGAAATTATTTTTTAAATGTTCTATATTGAACTTTGGGGTTTTACTGTTTAATGTTGGAGATTCTTTTTAGGGAAATATCTCATCTTATCCAAACCATTTTGGTTTTGATTATTGTATAAAGACAAGAGTAATATATAGTTATACTTTTGTGGATTTATTGATCCATAAAAGTTGATTCGAAATATTCATCCATTAAACAATTCATCTTATGTACTCATCATTTGGATAAAAAAAATGAATTTTTGGTAAAAAATGATTAAAGGATGAAACTATACTTTTTTCAAGGAATGGGCCAAAGCATAATTTTTATTATTAAAGAAAAGACATCTTTTTTTGATTGGGTAAAGGGGGACCCATTACATATCTCGTAGGCCCAGGGGCATGAAAGCCCAAATAAAAATCCTGAAATCCTTTTTTTTCCTAAAGGGTCGTTTAGTGAATAGTGTTGCTACAGTACCCAGGCTTCTATATTACCATCATCACTACAGTCTTGCTACAGTGCCTCTATCGTAACAGTGTCACTACAGTTATAGTTCTGCCACTGCTATAGTGCTGCTACAGTGTAGCTACAGTCCCTGGATATCCATCCCTACCTGGATTTGATCCTAGGTCTTTTGGATGCCATGTAGGATCCTTTACCACTTTGGAACAGGCTCATTGGTATGAAACTCAACTTTTCAAGTAAGCATGTTTCCTTATGTTCTAATTCAATGAAGTGAATGAATTATTAAACTATAGTAAAAATATATTGCAACCAAAAATATTATCATAGTACATTCTTTTTCGATGAATCAAATGTTATGTTGGATCATGGTATATTTATAGCTTTGTGATTGTTAACTTTATCCTGACCATGTTCTCTATAACTCTCCGTCAGAACTTGATGGTTAGATTTCTCTTCCATGTTAATGTTTTCTTACATGGAACCCTAGTAAGTTTTCTATCTGGTGACAATCATACGTCTCTTTATTTATTTTAAAGTGTAGGTCTCATTAATCTTTTTTCTGAAGTGGGATTTCAATAAATATATTTCGAAAATTCAAACCCCTAGATTTCAATCCAGAGTTTAAATTAAGAGGATGAAATTTAGTGAAGGATGGGAGAATATAACACCTCAAAACTTTACAATATTTTAATTTTTTTAAAAATTTAATTTTTTTACAAGCTTTATTTATACGCAACACCATGTTTTGCTTACTCTACACACAACAATGCTTTGGCTTGTGTTACACTCAAGGCAGAGTTTTACCGAACAACAATATATTAATAAAATGTTATTATTTAATATAATAAGATATAACCTAGCCATTAAGTTAGTGGTTATGAATAATGTTAACTAACATATGAAATTATATGGTTTAATTCATTGGTTATGAATTAATTATAAATTAATATAGGAACCAACGGAATATATAGGAATTATTTTTATAAAGAACTATTTTTATTCTCACAAAGATGTTTTATCATAATAAATTAAATTAATTACTATTTATGAATGATATTAATTAAATATAAAGGTTATATATTCAACAAAATAGTTTCAATATTCATCCAATAGATTTAATAGGCATAATATAAGAACAAACTCAATATTACAAAAAAACATATATTCTTATAAAAGTAGTTTTACAGCCTTTTAATGGTGAACCAATTTTAAATAAATTTTTTTAAAATTTTATATAATATATTTGAAAAAATGAACTTATTATTTTAATTCATTATATAAAAATTTACTTTGGTTTAATTTTTGGTATTTTTCGGATAAGTTTCTTATTTTTATAAATAGTTGAAAATACTAAATTTTAATTTAAAACAATTTTTTTCATCGAAACAATTTATGAGGATAAATTATATTTTTGATTGGTTTTAAATTATAATTATGTTATTGTTTTATCATTTCATTCAATTTAGTTCATTTAAATTAGTTTTACACTAAAATTGGATATAAAAACCTTTTAATCTTTTGAATGGTTTCGCTTTAAAGACTCATTTTCTCATTTCGTCAATGATATTAATTTTAAATTAATTACTAAAACATTTTTGTATTTAATTTTAAAAAAATTATTCCATATTTGGAATTAGAAGATCCAAATTTAGTAAATATTTCCCTTTTTGGACAATATAAATAGTAACTTTAGTAAATTTTAATACCACAATTAAGTGTAAATCGGGTAATTAAGGGTAAATAAAATATAATAAATATTATGAAACTACCCTAAAACATTCCCAGAAGACATTGGAAAAATATAATTATACCCTTAACACATATTTATAAAAATTTAATAATTTAATGGACACTTTCCCATAAAAAGGAATTAAATATTATTAAACTCAAATGGAGCTATAAAATGCCACACTCTTACTTTAAATTTGTATATTATTTTTAATATGGGGATAAATATAAGATATTATTGACTATATATATTATTATTAAAGATAAAATGATTATATAAATAATGAAAATTTATTTTTAATTTTTAGTGCATAAATAATTGTCAAAAACAATTATAAAATGAGGATGTAGTAATAACTCAATAAATGAAACGGTAAATTAAATGATATTAGAAAAATTAAAAAATATATAATGTGACTTAATTAAGGTGATAAAAAAATTTTATGGGTTAATATGACATGTTAGGGTGTTTAAAGTGAATTGGTTCAAAGCTATATTATAGTATGTATTTTCTAAGGGTCAAATTTAGGAAAAGTGTCAAAATTGACACTTATGAAATTTTGTGAAAATAATATTTTATTAAATTAGCTAAAAATCATAAAAATATTAAATAAGAAAAATAGTATGATATAAGGTCTAAAATATCAGGAATGCTCCATTTATGGTCCAATTTACTCTTTATAAATAAAAAATACACCCACTTATTATAGAAAAGTAGGTTACCATACTTAAAATCGAAATGGGTTAATTAGGGGTTAATCAAAATGATAAGGATTAAAATAACACCAAAAATTGTATAAAATCAATTGTTTGATGATATTAAAACCCTAAAGATTCTTTTATTCAAATAAATGGAATTTTAAAGGTATTTTTATTGAGATTGAATTTCTGATAAATTAATATTTTGAGAAATTCCAAAAGATCCCCTAACCTTCATTATAAAAGGACACATCCTACCTCATTTCTTCACACCACATTGAGCATTATATCTTGACCAATCCCATCAAAAAAATATCCCAAATTCCATCCCCTTATACTAGTACCCACCCTTTGGCAAAAAATATAACCAAGTAAGTATTTTTGTATAAACAAAAAGGAGTTACCTGAAAACGAGGTAATGTTCTTCAATGATCACTTTAGATTGATTTCCTTATACACTCATTATTTTATTATTATTACATGATTATATAACATAAACATTATCCTCAATATACTGAGATTATTTTATTTCATGTGTTCAACCTACACTTACACACACTTCTATTTAATGGGTAACGAACTTACTATTTATGTGTACAACGAACAATCGCCTCATGAAATGAAGTTGTTTGTTCTTCCTTTACCACCTCTCATAGTGGTAATTATGATAGAAACTCCTTTTATATATTTTTTATATTCTATTTATAATTTATTTATTCTTATTTAATTATTTTATAATAAATAATTTTACACTTCCCATTTTATGGGAATATGATAACATCGTTTATGGAAGTGTTGACTACTGCCCCTCAAGCAATGTTATTCGTTCACATTATACATGGAATGTATAAAGGATGGTTTTAATAAACCTATAAAACATATATGACAAAGATATTATTATTTAATTATAATATATATATATATATATATATATCATTTACTTTTCATTCTTTTAATACGATAAAGAAATGAATGTATTGTTCATGCCTATGTACGACATACTGTCTCTATGAACAGTTCACTTCATTTCTTATCACCAAACATTATATATTATTATAAATACATATATAATGAATATATACAATAACTAAATCATGGTTTAAATTCTGTATATTATGAAATCATGATTTAAGTTATAGGAATAAAACTTAACAAGTCAAAAAAAACTTGGAAAACTACACAATTAATAGTCAAAATAGTGAAAATAATAGACAATTGTTAAAAAACGGGTAACAAGATATTATAATAAGTAAATATATGATATTATAAATATGAATATGGTTCTAGTATAAGTTAATAACATTATTTAAACCATTATACATTAGGTTAAATAATATTTTTCTAAAGGAGGGTATGATGTAAGGGACTTTGTCTCAATCTCCTTTCATTGTGGCATAGTTTGATGTTATACACACACATTAAGTTATGAGGTGTATATCCAGACCCGTTGAATTTTTATATTATTAATTTATTTATTATTGTTAAATTTAATGTTTTTTAAATGTTATTATTTCATTAGGGTTATGATTTAAATATTGAAAGTGGTATTGGACACCTTAAATGTTTAAATACTTAATTATCACATCTTTTTCTCCGTGTCTATGTTTTCTAATAATTATTTCAATAATGTTTTTAATATTATCCAATGACTATTTAAATTCATTTTTATCACCTTTTTACTTTTTAAAAATTCTTTAAAGTTTATATTTTTTTTTATTTTTAAACAAGGTCATTTGAGGATTTTCTGGCAAAAAATACATAAGGAATGTTTTTTTAACTTACATATCATGAGAATTTTTTTCCATTATAATACCTTAATGTTTTCAAGATTAAATTAATAGTTTTAAAAATAATTTTCAATAAAAATTTTTTATTTTCAATTTTTATTTTTTTAAATAAAATTATTCAAAGTAAAATTGGGTATTTCTATCAAAAAAATTTAATGATTTTATTAGAGTATTTTCATGTATGTCAATGTCCTATATTTAAAATCTTACTTAATTGAGGTTGATCTGTTATGTTATCATTTACCATATTTCATTGAATGGTTTATGATAAAGTATGATTGTCATTGTTCTATTTTTATACCATTCATAGTTTATGGCTAAAGTATTTACATTTTGTATGATAGTTTTTCAATACGAATGTTCATATTGGTTATGTTTTACGCTTTTCATATGAGGAATGCATTTTAATTAGTAAGTGATGGTTGAGGCCCGCTATAGCCCCATGATGCATAAATAGGTCTCATGATACAAACTAGATATGGACATGTCCAATGCATTTCCCATTTATTTTCATATATTTATTTGGCTAAGGCCTTAACCATTTATTTTTATATGTATTTGTTGAGTCCTCAACGATATTTTTTAGATGTCCAGAATTATGCATTCCATTATTATGAGATTAGTTATTGATATTCCATGTAATTATTCAACTATTATAAAATCCATGGTTAATTTTCATTCTCAAGTGATTATTTATATGGAATTATTTTATCATCTTCCATTCCAACCAAATTATTGTTAGGTTGTCGATTAAATGGAATGTGTTTAGGTTAATAAACTTGACATAATAATTTATGCTTATTTATGATATATTCCACTGTATGTGTACCATTACTGAGAATCTGAGATCACCCATTTCATATGTTTCATTTCTCCTATGATTCCAATAAGAGTACTAAGGAAATATATTCAAGGATACACTATATGGAATAAAGTTATCCCCAAATGAAAAAAATATATTATAATTAGTGTATTCATTTATAATACAAGACTCATGTATGTATCTGTTTTACTAAGACTACTAAACTAGCTAGTCCTTTGGGACGTGATTTACTTGTATCTATGCTAATGTAATAAATTAAGGCACCGACTTTGGGAATCTAGGGTTGGGGCATTAAATATATTTCCCATCAGTGCACTAGTAGGTCTCATGAGGCAATTAGGATACGGTAATGGGAGCATCCTTTCCCATTCTATAATATGTCTTCAAAAAAATCCTTTAAGGTATGTTTAAGATATCAAAAATTATGAATTCTCATCTCCATTTTATAAGTTATTGTTATACATGAATTTATCTATTGTTATTTTGGACATGGATTTATGTATGCTTTTAGTTTCTTTTAATATAGCATAACTTGGTTTATTTATTCATGCCATACTATCTTATTTATAATTTCTTATTTTTAATGATACCCCTTACTAAGTGTCTAAAATAACCACATTATATTTTTTTACTTTTCCCCAAGAAAATAAGAAGAGACTATGTATGATAAAAATCTCACACGAAGAACAATAATTTTTTCATGTTTTCGGACAATGTATTCTTATTTTTTAATGTAATGTAAAATTATGTTATATATCTTGTTTTCCTAATGTTATTAAACTATATAATCCACTGTATTTAAAAAAAATTAATAAAATATCCCCCATCTAAATTGTATTGGATTTTGGGTTCTTAAATTTGGTATCAAATAACAGTTTTTTAGAAACCTGAAGAGCTATATTTAGATGAAAAAATTTAGAAAAGATAAACCATGGGAGAATCCCTTAATATATTCTCTAAATATTTCTAGAAATGTAAATCATTATGTTTTTTATATAATAATTGAGTATATATCATTACCTATAAATGGATCTTAATAGAAGGAACAATCATATCAACACTCAAAATCAATGTAGGTATTTTCCTTCCGAACAAGTCAATGAGACTAGTATTGGATTAGATCATATTATGAAAATATTAAGTTAATTAACCCAAATTATGACTATTAACCTTGCTCACATGGAACAACTTATTTCACTACAGTGTGTTTTTTCAATGTTGGACCACTTTGTGTGGAAAAAACCTTCCTATTTTAGTGGGACCACAAATCCATTAATAGCTGAACAATGGGTCAATACCCTAGAAAAAGTATTCATTTCCCTGAGATGGATTAGATCTCAATGTACAATGAAATAATTTATTTTCAAAAAAATGAGATTACAAACTCAGATAATTGTATAGATTACCTTTCATTTAGAGGATAGAATTCATTAGCCAAGTCTTATCTAGAAGATACTAATGTGGGATGTCTTAATGAAATCATCAGTTATGATTCAATAAATGAAAAAGGATTTTCTAAAAATAGAGGATATAAATTCTATAAAGGAATATATTTATTTATTCTCAGAGGATATACAAGGATACACTCCTAAACATGAATTTCAATCCACTATTGATCTTATACATGATGAAAACATATATCTATACCTCCTAATAAGATAGATTCAACGGAGTTAGTGGAGTGCAAGATACAACTATAGTAATTAAGTGAAAAGGGGTTTGTACACCCCTTGTTTATCACCTTGGGGACCAACTATCATATTTTTTAAGAATAATAATGGTTATATGAGATTATTCATTTACTGTAAGGGAATCAATGCCATAACTATTAAGAATGTGTATCATTTACCTCATATTGATGATAATTTGAACAACTTAAAGGGGACCAATACTTCTCAAAAATGAATCTTCATTTTGGTTGTCATTAATTGAGATTCAAGATGGATGATATACCATATATGACTTTTCACAGAAGGTATGAGCATTATGAGTTCATGGTAATTCTCTTTGGATTAACTAATACACCATCTTATTTTATCAATCTAATGGAAAAAATATTCAGGGATTATCTTGATAATTTTTTTGGGAATTCATCGATTAACTTTTAACATACTCAAATTCATATGATGAGCATATAAATCATTCCTAAATCACCATTGAGAACTTAAGGGAGAAGTAACATTATGGGAAATTTAGTATGATTGAATTCTAGCTTCAAAAAGTCACTTTTATTGGTCATATTTTCTCCAAAGATATAATATTGTTTGAACCCTCTAAGACAAAATTTATTAGTGAATGGCCAACACCAACAAATATAGATGAGATACATAGTTTCCTTGGATTATATAGTTACCATCGGTAACTTTTTAATTTTATTCCATATTATCTAATCAATTAACCAAATTGACACATAGAGGTGTTAAATCTCATAGTCTAATGAATTTGAGGAAAAATTTGGGGAACTAAATAAAAATCTAATCAATGCACAAATATTAACTTTGACATTAGGAAAGGAAGGATTTGTTATATACAGTGATGCTTCAAAGAACGAGAAAGGGTGTTTCCTCATGTAAAATGATAAATTTGTTTCTTATGTATCATAAAAATTGAAAGATCATGAGAATAACAATCTGACTCATGATATTAAGATTTCTTTGATGACATGGAGACATAATCTCTTTGGTGAAATATGTGACATATATACTGATAAAAAAATGAAGTATATATTTAGATAAAAATATATTAACATGAGGCAGAGGAGATGGATTTTATTACTTAAATACTATGATTTTGAAATACACTACCACCTTGGAAAGTAAAAAATATGGGGGACACTTTGAGTGGAAAGGGTCATGGGGTCATATATATAATGAGGCTAGACAATGATCATATATTTAAGGAGTTGGAAACATTGGCTATGGATATTATTATGGATTGGTAAAATCATTAATTTTCCAAGTAATATCCCAAACATCCTTATTGAAGTAGATAAATAAGCATCAACAATATGAAAAGGGTATTTAGAATAAAAACAAATCCATAGAATATGGGAAATTGGTGAGGTTCACCTATAAATATAATTTATTTAAATTTGGAAGAAGATTGTATGTTCCATAAGTACCTAATCTAAATATAGAGTTACTAGATGATTCTAATATATCTCACTTCTCTATACACCTTGGTAATACCATGATTTATAGGGATCTAAAGAGAAATTCTTTAAGGATAACATGAAGTTTGAAATTTTCAATTATGTGTCATGATGCTTGGTGTGCCAATAGTTCAAGGGTAAGAGGTAGTGTCCAAAGGGTTTCATGAAACCTCTCCCTATACCTATGTGGAAGAGGGATAATATCATAATGAAATTTTTCCCTAGGATACCTAAAACATCCATGTAAACTGATTCTATATGGGTCATTATGGATCATCTTACCAAATCTGTACATTTTCTATCAATAAAGGAGGATCTACCCATTTAATGCCTTACTCATATTTATATCAATTATGTTGTGAGACTTCATGGTGAACCATTATCAATTGTTTTTAATCATGATCATCACTTCACATTCAAATTTTGGGAAATTATTTAAAATATTTTGAAAACAGATATACTTTTGATCACCGCATTTCATTCTCAAATTTATCGGTACTCTAAAAAGACATTCCATTCCTTATAGGATATACTGATATCATCTTCACTTGACTTACAAGTAATGTAGGACCAATACATACAAATGGTAGAATTTTTATATGATAATATCTTCTATTAAATCGTACATATGGTTCAATATGAGTCCTTGTATGGGAAATGATACCATACTCTAACCTAGTAGGATGAGGTTGGAGAGAGGAAGCTAGTTGGTCCAAAACTTGTTGAGGAGAAACTGAGAATGTGACATCAGTTAAAAATCATATCAAAAAAACTCATAGTAAATAGAAAATCTATGTTGATAATTTATGGAAGTACATATTATTCTAAGTAGGTCATCATGTATTCTTGAAAGTATCATCCTATAAAGAGGTTATACAGTTTGGGAAAAAGAAAATTTTAATTTTACGGTACATCAAAAAAATTGAGACCCTAGAGAATATTGGATTTGTATATTATCATTTATCCTTATCATCGAATCTCTCTATGGTTTATGGGGTATTATATATCTCAGTGCTAAGTAAATAAAAGCTAGAATCAACTCATGTACTCCCCATAGATGGGATATAGCTCGAACCTGATTATTCTTATATTGATGAGTCTGTCCAAATTATTTCTATTAGGGAGAAAGCATTGAGGAAAAATAAAATCCACCTCGTGAAAGTTTTATACAGAAAAAAAAAGTTAGAAGGAGAAACATGGGAACCTAAATAAGTAATGACGTAGAATTACCCTCTATTTTTTACACCATAAGGTATGAAACTAAATTTTCAAGATGAAATTTCTTAAGGTGGGGGGATGTAACAACCCAGATATTTAAAATATATTTTAATTTTATTAATTCAAAAAATAATATCAATTTTTCACTTAAAAATGTGTTATTTATATTAAATGTTTATAATTTTGTTTTTATTTATTTTATTAGATACTATATAAATAATTGGGAACCCTTGAGTAATAAATTAATAAAATTAATTCTTATCCATTAATAAAACATTTTATTCGATTTTTTATGAAAAAAGTTTACATGTTTTTAGGAAATTAAATGGTTTCTTCTGGATAATTTTTCTTTAGGAGATTTTTTTATACAAGTCTTTTCTTTAGTCTTTGAAAATTTTATCTTATTTTCCCATATATTATAGACATTATGGCTGAATCATTATAGAAAATAATTATGTCCAGACAAAAAACATAGATTCAATATACCAAATATCCACATGTTTTTGAATACCTTAATGGTAGAATTTTGGAATGTGGTAATATGTGTAAAGTATCCCCTATTTATTTCACCTCCCCCATTAAAATTTCATCCACTTATATGATGTTTTATAAGAGTTATGGTTGAAAAAATGATGAAAAATATTTCTAGCCTTGCAGATTCAATGAATCTAGATGCATTGAATTCATACATGATTTTTACCATAATAATATTAGAAATAGATGTTCCTAAAGTTGGATTAAATTATCCAAAAAATTCCATCTAAAATCTATCATAATATAAGTCTAATTAAAGAATGGGGAAAATATTGTGATCAAATTGCTATGATGGGTCTTATCTAGTTGAATCAATATCAGCGTTGACTTAATGAAAACATATTGTACCTCAAAATGTGGATATATATTTCCTTATATAAATGAAAAATGTTTTTATATTAGTTAATAATCCACAGAAAAATTAAGATATGTCCAAAATAAAATTTTAGAAGAAAAATACTACAGTTCAATTAAAAGGGAAGAACTTGGATTCTCTTGAAATGTTCAAGTTTATTAATCATTATTATTTATAAAAAAATTATTTATGAAATAACTTAAAATTAAACAGGTGATTGATGTATTTTATGGCCTTAATCATGCTTCAAAACATTAATTTTAATCCAAAAATTATTGAATTAATACCTTCCAAAATTGGTTGGCCTTAATGAAAAAATAATCATTATCTAAACCCTTAACACCACCCCTTATCAAGTATAAATACCCACCACATTTTTTCCATTATATCACACCCAATTTAAATTTATCTCATTATATACCTCCCAATTATTATCTTACAATGATATCTCTTTAATCTTGAATATTTGTTTGCTCTGATGGTTCGTCTCTAAGATAAGAATCTCCACAGAGGTAAGGGTTTCCCCAATCCCACCCCCCTAACTTTTTAATTGAAATTAATTTGTTATATTATCTCTTAAGATTCATTTTAATATATATAAATCCTTTTATTTTCATTTTATTTCCATCCATTTGAATTATTACAACTGATGGATTACTTAATCATACTCATTATTTTCTTTTTCTAAGCCGTTATAATGCTCAAACTATACTGTAACCATAAATCCATCCTAAAATTTTGGTGGTGTAATGTGTGTAAGGTTTTAAAAAATCATTTTATGTATCTATAGATACTACAAGTGGATTTTGAATGTCAGATTTTTACCTAGGGGTAATAACCCTAAAAATGGTGCATTGTGCATTGGATTTATCATCACTTGGAACACAACAATAGCCCTTTCTACATGCCTGGTTGGAAACTCTTATGAGATATTCTTGGATGATATAAATTCTACTTAAAACCATTATAAAATGTTTATCTATCATTGAATTGGTCTCATATCTTGTAAAATTCATATATAATAATTAATTCTTGGATTGGTTGGAAAATAATTTTATACCATATAATTCTAGTTTTTGTATGGGAAAATTTTATACAATATGACTCATTGAGAGATTTTGCTAAGTATTTATATTATTATATCCTTGAAAATTAATACATGTAATATTTTTATATGTTATGGAATGAATTGGAATATTTTGTGATGGGTGGGACTCGTAATAATATATCCCCTCAATGCACTGGTAGGTCTCATGAGACAATAAAGATAGGATAATGGAAGAATACTTACCCATTATTGAAGATGTCTTGGCACAAGGACTTGATGGTATGTTTAAGATGTTTGGGATTATGAATTAACATCTCTATTTGATTAGTTATTTTTATCTAGGAATTTCATTATAATTATGGTTTCCATTGACTTATTTATGATTTCAATTTATTTTATATGGGATAACTTAGTTTATTTATTCAAGACATAATGTCTTATTTATAATTTATTCCATTGAATTTTACCCCTTATCCGGCATATGAGCTCACTAGTTTATAATTTTTTACTTCCCGAAGAAAAAAAGAAGAGTAATACAAATGATAAAAGGCTCGTGAGGAGAATAATAATGTTTTCGTGTTTTCAGATGATGTATTCTTGTTTTTTAATGTAATATAAAACTTTGTTATGTATCATGTTTTTCTGAGGCTATTAAACTATTGAATATTATGTATTTTTAAAATTTTAATAAAATATCCACCAACTCCATGGAAATGGATTTGAGGTTACTACATTTGAATCCTTTTCGACAAAGATCAATCCCTGACTCCTAGGTATCAATCTATGGTGATATGAGGTATGTTATATCTCCCTTTTCTAGTTCTTTCTCTCTATTTGAACTTATTTCCTCCCATTCATTATTTAAATGTTTTTATTTTCTATATCCATAATTATAATGGAGTTTTTTTACATTTCATGGGGTGTTTGTGACATAATGTCTTCGTGGTATCCTAGTTTCCTCATGGCAGAGCTGATGAGAAAGCAATGTTTCTGTTCTATTTCTATTTCAAAGAATGTCAGAATATTGAGGTAGGGGATTAATTTTTTAACTTTTATTTATTTTTAATTGTAAATTTACAATGATTTATACATTTTTATGGTAGTAAAATTATCCCAATAATGATTAAACATGATTAAATAATGAAATTGGTTTGTTGTTATAGCAATTGCATGTTCTTTATTTCGACTGTGATAATGGTTGACCTCATATTTTTCTAGATAGTGTGATATAAATATATAGTTTTTTATCATGTTTGTTATGATATGTATTAGCATGTTGAAATTGATTAATTTTCTAATGAATGTAAATGCGGTTAAATTTTTTGTTGTCTAAATAATTAAATAGGAATGTTTAATAATCTGGTGTTTCATTTATTTTAATTATAATAAAATAGATGCAAGTATTCATGTTAAATGGAATATTTCATTCCTTGTGTTGATGTAGTTGATAAAGAACATCAATCTGGAGATATTATTTATGAAAATACTAAAAAATCATGTTAATTTATGATTTTTCTTCTGATGGTTTTATGAAACTGGTTTTATTCTAGAGATAATGTTTAAATAATTTCATAGCTTGTTATAACTGATGCATTAGGTTTCCCACAGTTATAACCTATGAATAATAAATCAGTTAATTCAAGATGGAATAAGAACTAGTTTTTTGTTAAAGATAAATTCTTAGGGTTGTGAGTGCATCTTGTTTATAAAGGTCGGATGCCTTCTATTTTAGGTTGTGAGAGCCAGTATTTATGTGAAGTCTGAATGACATTTTTTAGGTCCAATTTCATTGTTGACTTTTTTTTCCTTTTTTCCATCTTTTTTTCTATGGATGTGAGCCTTTAAATATGATATGATCCTAGTATGGATGAGCCTAGGATGGATGATGATATATGGGTAGGTAGTGGTGAGGTTATGGAGAAATTTGATGCCTATGATGGAGAGTTTCATAGGGATATACATGATGGTGTCAGGGATGGATTTGGGATGATGGAAAGGGTTAAATATGGGATTACCCATTGTGATGCTAGAAGTGGGTATTACTATTTTAGAATGAATTATTTTAATGGCTAGATGGTAGACTTTCTTATTTTATTAGCATTCCTTTCCCCACTGCTTACAACAACTAGATGTTCTCGGTTACATGTTCTTAATGGTTTCTTAAGATATTTTCCTATAGTACCTAGAATTATGGAACATTTAATAAATATTAATTAAATTTTTAACGCATGGGGTTTATTCTTGTTGGAATGAAAATGTAAATGTGATTCTGGAGAAATTTTAAAATCTGTTAGATTATGCCTAGAGGGAATAGACTTTACTATATTGGATAATGGGATGTATCTTCAAATAATGTTAATTAATGGTAAATTAATTAATTAACGTGAATTGAAATTTCAAAAGAAAATAATGAACTTAATGTAGTTTTTTAAATGATTGTGTCCTTATAGGATATCTATTCCCAATCAATGGAATTTTGTTTCAATAATATTGCGATCTCTTATGAGGCATGTCCTCCTGCTTGAATGTATGTGGTTTCTCACTTTTCCTTAAAAGTGTTTACTAAATAAAAAATTAATTTTCAGTCATATCATGTAAATGTTGTAATTTCCTATTCTACCCTTCCCATGTTGGTTAGGGTGAATGAAACCTAGTGATCTCTAGGAGTGTGTGTTCCCCAACATCTTAGTGGAGAGGATGAATGGATGACTTCCCCGTCTATCCCCACTCTCTTCTCTTGGTAGTATTATGTTTCGATATGAATGAAGATTAGTTTCCTAAATATATTTTTAGAGGGATGTGATGGATTTTGGTAATTTCACACACACATAAAACTAGATATAGTATCCAAAGGATTATTATAGGTATGACATGTATTGGTTGTTATAGCTTGAGGTTCCTTACTCAGTGTATGAGATGTGATGGCTTGAGGTATAGTACCTTATGAATAATAAGTGTCATACATGATATTTTGGATACCAAAAAATACTTTGTTACTATATGAATATGTGATATGGGATGGCGATATGATTTGATGTACAAGTTGAATATTGAGAAATAGTATCTCATGTGTCTGCAAGCTAACTTATTTTGATGAGAGATAGTTCATGATGTGCGATGTTGGGAAGAGAATCAAAATAGTGGGGAAATGATAATAAGGTACCCTTATCAATTTATTATTATAATCTATGATCCCTTTTACATTATACTTGGGGAGATTTATCCATGGTGGGGCTGGGAACATAGTGTACCTATTTAAGTGAAAAGTTAGTTTTACTTGTTGTTCATTGGGATTTAGTATGCTTTCTTTGTATTTTTCATGAGAGGATGTGGTGAGGATCCTAATAAGTATACTATTATGTTAACTCCATGTATATATAAATTTATCTTTAGTTAAATATGATTATTTTAGATATCAGACTGGATATTACTAGCTCATTGTTATGTAGGTGTTGTTTTGGCTTTAGGGTCATTGAGAATTTTACCTTTTTGGTACTTATAATTCCATTTTAGTTTTTTAATTGTTGTATGAACTTGATTTTTATTTATATATATCTGATAATATATTGACTGGTGTATCTGCCATATCTATCACTTCTACATGTTCTCTTAAAGGGCAATACCACCCATTTTTATATTTATTATACCATCTTTGTTAGTCACTAACCTAGGGCCTATTGGAGGAAGGACTTTGGTAGTCACCATCTCTATTCTCTCATTGTTGACCAAGAAGGGTTACTCCATAGGGGGGAGGGGGTTGTTCCAGATATCCCTGACTTATGCTCATGATGTCAAGATTTATGTTGTAGCCACATTTTCATGCTTCATTTATTTTATCATCTTATATCATGCTCTAATGTTCAATTTTATGATTCTCACCCCTCTTATGTTACCATGATATGAATATTGACTCACAAGTACAACTTTCATCATGTTAAGAATTCATTTTTTCCATACTATGATTTATAGCTCACCCCTTTCTTAGGTATATCCTCATGTTAACCCATGCAGTTTTAGAAGATCCAAGGAATTTAAGGGCATGTTATGGAGTATTAGTTTATATATTTGTATTTATATTTCATTTTGTTATTTTATGTACCTAATTACCAAAAAACACTAGGCCTCACGATCTTATATATTGTATTAAGTGTATATTTATATAATAAATCATGAAATAATGTATATTAAAGATATGAGTTCTTATTGTTGGTATCAAAGGAAGGACTATTTATTTTTAGATATTATGATTAGAAAAATATAGTGAAATCCTAGTTGATAAGATTAAACATAGAAAAATATCCCTACATTTTGGTAAAGTATAGAGTATTTATTTTCCGGGAAAATAAATCCCTTTCTGGATACTACAAGTTGATGTGGCTTTAGAACAGTTGTACATAAAGGTAATAATCCAAAAAGGGAAGATTTAGTGGGAATTGATCATAACCTAGTGCATGAAAATAGGCCTTGATACACATCTAGTTTGACACCCCTGGGGGTTATGCTTTTTTAAATTCATAAGCTCACTACAATGCATTATTAAGGGTTTAAAAATACCTATAATACTTTATGTTAGGAAATAGATCATTTATAACATAGAATAAAACATAAAAATTCACAAGTTAAGAAATATATTTTATCGATAAGCTATCCCATTAATGTTTATGGTTTTTTGTGTTTAATAGTTTACAAATACTCATCCATAATTTTCCATTTATTTTTAGTAAATGGCTGGAAATATGAGAAACTAAGTCAACAACCAATGTGAGGGGGGAATGTGATGACTTACCAAATGATATTCACAACCCAATGGGAATAGGATTCAGTAACTTCATGATAATACATTCTTAGTTAACTCAAGTTTTAAACCAATTATTGAATCAGTAGTAATTCCTAAATCCCCCTAATAAAGAGCAAGTTACAATTGATACCTTTATAAAACAAATTCCACCAAATTTCACTGGATCTTATAATCCTTTAATCACAAAACAATTTATCAACTCTATTGAATATAATTCCCCAACATTCAATTCTTTGAGAAAGAGAAGGTCATGATAACTATTTAATGTATGGAGGGAAAAGATGATTAATGGTGGATGTTAATCAAAAATACAAATCCCAAGGAGGAGATAAAAGTTATGGGGTGAAATGAATTCTGGGGAAAAAATTGACAATAATTTTCCTCACACTCCCCAAAATTAAAATAGAGAGGGATTTCCTTATCCTTGAAGAAAAGGATGTTGAATCCATCAAGGTATACAAAGATAACTTCAAAATACTTTAACAATATGACTATGTCTTTATCATATCCCCCAATACTAAAGTTGAAAACTTCTTTTGTGGGATAAAACTCTGTTTATGAACATCTTTGGAAATTAGAGACTTTGGAAGCTATGAAGAATTTTCCTAATGTGACCTCAATGTAAAACTAGATATTGGTAAATTTCATGTGTCTTGTGGGTCAGTAGATAAGACGTGGATAATGGATTTTAATAATAGTGGTATGATATATAAATATCATGGGGGAAATAAATTCCAATATCCCACTTGTCAAAAGTGTGGGAAGAATCATCTTAGAAACTACCTAAATGGAAAAAGTTAAAGTTTTAGGTGTGGGAAGGAAGGGAACCTAGCTATAGAATTTTTATTGGAGAAACCCACTAATGTGATGGAAGAAAGTAATGCTCCAATCAACCCTTAACATATTATCTAATGTTTCAACTATATGGAATAATAACACTATGTGAATCACTGCACTAATCCAGGGGGTTGTCAATGAAATTAGATGATAATAACCTTTATGTCCTAGAGATCAAGGGTGATATTATCTCATCACAACTGCTGAGGTGGATCCCGAAAATGAAGTGGTGATAGATAAGATATTTATTTATTCAAGGATATTGACTTTACAATTTATTCTAGTTCTATGTATTGTTTAATATCAAACAATTTAAGTAAAACTATTCAATCACCGCTGTTAAACATGGAATTATAACTATCAGTGAAATGGAAAATGGTAAAATTATTACATCCCAAGTTTATTACTCCAAACCTATACAAATTTTTGGGTGGAAGTTACTAAAAAACCTTTTGATACTCCCTTTAGTGGAATTTGATGCTATTCTGAGCATGGATTTGATTTCCTTGTATAAAGCCAACATAAATTTTCAAAAGAAAGAAATCACCCTATATATTTCTAATTGTCTATCATTTCTATACAAGTGAAAGGATGAGGATGAATATTATTTGGTATCATCATCGCAATCATTGATATTATTTCCTTATGATAAAGTGTATCTATATAAAATGATTAAGACTAAGTAAAAGATCATTCTTGAGGACTTTCCCATTGTAAGGGAATTCAAATATGTGTTTCCCAAATAATTTTATGGTCTTCCTCCTAGCCATGAGGTTGAGTTCTCAATAAATATAACATTAAATTATTTTCTAATATATATGACTCCATATAGAATTGATAATGTTGAACATGAGGAGATAAAGAATAAACTACACTAGAATATGGATAAAGTGTTTATATGCCTAAATGTTTCACCATGGGGTGTAATGTTCCTGTTTGTTAAGAAGTATGGATCAATGCATCTCTACATTGATTACCGTGAACTCAAAAAATCAATATAAATAATAATTATCCTCTATCACAGATTTATGACTTTTTCAATTAACTATATTTATCTTCGTACATCAATATGGTGAACTTTGGTTGGGATATTATCAAGTGATTTTGAAGAAAGAGGATATCCATAAGACTACTTTTCATATAAGGTATGGGAAATATGAGTTCATAGTGATGCCTTTTGGACTCAATATTTCTTCACTAATCTTTATGGACTTGATGAATAGAGTCTTTAGGGATTTACTGGAAAAATTAATGGTAGTATTTATTGCTGATATTCTTATCCACTACAAAATAAATTAGAATAATGAGTAGAATATTAAATTTTTCCTAATGACATTGGTAATGGAAAAATTATTTGTGAAGTATAGTAAATTTTATTTTTGGATATAGAAAGTGGTATTCATGGGGTATTTTATAACCCAAAAAAAGATATCTATAGACCCTTCAAAAACATAGGTAATTGAAGGATGGCACAGAACAACCTCATTGATAGAAATATGTATTTTTCTTGGATTAGTTGGTTACTATCATTGATTTGTGAGAAACGTATTATGATTATCAAGCCCATTAACCTATATAACTCTACAAGGGTTATGTTTTTATAGACTTATTAATGTGATGAAATATTTAATGAGATGATTGAGAGGCTAATCATAGCACATGTTCTCACATTACCCACAAGTGGGGAAGGACTTGTGATATACAGTGATGCATCTAAAAATTAATTAAGTTTTGTACTCTTACAAGTTAAAAAAGTGATATCCCTTACCTCCCACAAATTAACGATTCATTAGTAGAACTACCTAACACATGATCTAGAATTTGATGTTGTGATCTTCATGTTAATGATTTGGTGAAATTATCTCTATGGGGAGAAGTGTGACATATATATATATATCTTTAAACAAAATGACATCAATATGAAGCAAAGAATGTGGCCAGAGATGATCTTGGGGTATTATTGTTCAATCCATTACTTGCATGGGAAGGTGAACAAAGTGAAAGATGCTATGAGAAGAAAGGATCTTGCAACACTATCTATAATGAGGATTTCAATGGGATCCAATCTTATTGGACATGAAAAGGAACATGAGAATAATAAAAGTATCTTCATCCTACCTTGATCAAATAACTACTTAACCATCCATTCTTGATAGGATTAATGTTTATTAAAAAGATTATTTGGTGCTACAAAAAAACGTAATAAATGTTTTGGAGTTGAAATTTTCTAAAGAGAGAGTTTTAAGGTTTGGAACCGTGATATGTGTCCCATAAAAACCAGAACTAGAGAGAGAACTTCTAGATGATGTGCATAGATCACCCTTCTTTATTATTCAAGGAATCACTAAGATGTATATAAATTTTAATACAAAATTTTAATGGGATAACATGAAGAGGGACATTGTAGAATTTTTATCACGATGATTTGTATTCCAACCAGAAAAGACTAAATGATAGAAGTATAAGGGTATGATGTCACCATTTCCCACACTAGCATGGAAATGGGAAAAAATGACCATGGATTTCATCATAGGACTCCCTATAACCTGTATGTTCAATAACATCATCTAGGTGGAAATCGATCACCTTACCATGTCTGTGTATTTATTTTCAATCAAGGAAGATTTAACTCTTGAATAACTCATTAATATATACATAAGGGAAGTGGTAAGACTTCATGGAGTGACACTATCTATTTTATTTCATCAAGATCATAGGTTTATCTTAATGTTTTACATAATCCTACAGAATGTGTTGGATGCATAACTAAGATACAACACTACTTATTTACCTCAAACATATGGTCAGTATAAAATAACCATTCAAACTCTAGAGTATATTCTATAATCAAGTTAAATGGATTTACAAGGATGTTGGGATCATCACCTTTCCCTAGTGGAGTGATCATATAACAGCAGTATCTATTCTAGAATTGAAATTTAACCTTATAAGTCTCTATATGGGAAGATTTTTAAGTCGTTGATATGATAGGATGAAGTTTGATAGAGGAATATTGTGGGACATGGTCTTGTCCAACAGATATCCTAGAAGGTTCACCCCATTTAACATCATATAAAAACCACTCAAATTTGAAAGAAAATATATGTATACAATCATCAAAGATAATTGGGATTTAAGTTTAGAGACAAATTGTTCCTTCTTATATCGTCATGGAATAAAGTCATTAGGTTTAGGAAGAAGTGAAATCTTTTTTCAAGATACATATCCCCTTTTATATCATTGATATCACTGGAGTTATGTCCCATTGACTAGAACTCCCACCTAACCTATCTCAAGTGCAAGATATATTCCATGTATCCCTCTTGAGTAATTATATTCTAGACCCCTCACATGTACTGAATATAGAGGTGGAGCAGTTGGAGAATTATCTTTCATACAAGGTGGAGCTGGTGAAGATATTTGATCATAGAAACAAAGTTCTATGAAACAAGAAAACTCACTTGATCAAATTGTTGTGGTGGAACCACAAGTTTGAGTGAGTAACTTGGGAACCAGAAGAGATGATGAAATATAAGAACCCTTATTTTTTTAATGTATGAATGAAATATAAAGGGAAAAAATTTTTATGGGGAAATAATGTTAGATCTTGAACATTTGTAAATGAAATTTCCATTTTAAATGAGTTAATTCCTTATTAAGAAACAAAATTATTGAAAACGTATGCACTACTTTAGTTATTTATTATAGATATAAGTTATATATTATCATCTTTAAAAGTTTTTTAAGAATCATAATCATTGATAGTATATCCATTATGTAGATATCATATGATTCGTATATATATAGTGTTATGATAAATCCATTTGATAGAGACAAAAAAATTGATGGCCTCGACTAGTAGTACTATATAATATGAAGCTCAATTATTGGAGCCTCTCAGGGAGATAGCATCCCTTTTATTTTCCATTTTCCAATACCAATCTAATGTTCAAAAACTAAAGCAATATAGAAACACTTTATTGGAGAAGTAAAAGCTCATTAAGATCATCGCCCAAACCATGTTCACCAAACCACCCCAAGGAAATCTCACCATTGTAAACTTTGGCCTTAAGGGATTCTCTAGTGTAATAAAGGGCTATGTGTCTAGAACCTAACAATATGAATTTTAATATTTTTATTTTAGATAAAATAATTATTATTTTTATCTTTTATTACTTTATAACGACTAAATAATAATTTTCATAAAAATTATATTTTGATATGATGAAACACATATTATATTTTTTAGAAATATACAGTTTCAATCAAGACACTCTTTTTGATGAATTCAATATTTTTTTAAAAAAATGATAATATAATAAAATATTACAATTAAATAGTATTTTTTAAATATAAATGATAATATTGTTTTATGAATTCAAATGTAATTTTCATAAGGGCCAGAAAACTGTTATTGTCAAAAAATCAATAATTTTTTATAAATGGGGATTTATTTATTTAAAATTGAAAATTATACTATTTATATAATTATTTTTATATTTTTGAGATAATAATTTCAAAATAATCCAATGGTTATTTTTTATAATTTTTGGAGAGATTCATGTTTTTTGGTAAAAATTAAATATTGTATAATTATATTGTACATATTATGACATCATAAAAGCCCAAATGTGAGGTAATAAATACTATATAGAGTATCCAAAACCCAAATTATTTTTATAATTTAAAATAATTTGTTTTGAATTTATTTTATTAATTTTCTAAACCATTAATGAATCCTCCAAATCCTAAATTATATTTTAAGGTTTTAAAATTAATTTTTTATGAACATGACTCACTTCCACATCACTAAGGGTATTATCTTAACAATTTTAGTTCTTATCCTTATAAAATAATGAAAACCACTTTTATTTGTTAGAAACCATGGGAAAATATGTTGGTATGGTTTTTGTTTTTGATTAATTTATCAAATAGAGTCCAAAACCTATGTTTAGAAATTAAAAACAATTCCCCTCTCTTTTTCTATAAAACCCCACCAAAAATCCCATTTCTCTTCACTAAAAACTCTTTGATAATTAATTTACTATTCCTTTACCTCTATAGATCCATTACATCATTCCACTGAGTTCTTTTGAACTCCTCCCATGATTTTAGAATTTCCCTCTCATGATAGGGGATCCTCTCCTTCTCTTCTTTATTCAGGGACCTTATTAATATCATGCCTTTGTATTTCTAATTTTTCTTGTTGTGTTATGATTATTCACATCCCACATGGTATAATATTGATTTAAAATTTATGAGATTCCCCTTTCACTCTCTTTCACCCCTCCCATAAACCATTATGTACACCCATTATGCTACCAAAATGATCCTGTGATTTTACTTGCCAGACTTTTGTATGGTGAATACCCATGCTGATTTCCACTCAAGGGTGTTCACATAAATGTACCAATAATTAATTTATCTGGGTGTTATATATATATAACCCACACTCTTTAATCATGTGATTAAATGGGATGAAATATGATCTTATGTTGAATGATCTATGTGACACACTTATGCATGTACATGATATTAATGTGATGAGGGGGTTTGGATTTATATAGTCCTCCAATGAATTTGGTAATGTTTTTATCGTATGAGTGTTGATTCATAAGTATTAACTCTTACTTTTCCATTACTTTAGTTTTTTATATCACAAACACTTTCTTAAAACATGTTTACTAGATTTTGTTGTCCTAAGTGTTTTAGTATTTTTTGGTATAAAACATTATCATTTACCATATATAGAAAACACATCTATATTTTTTAATTATAAAATCTAGATAGCCTGATGAAATTCCTTATAAATTATCAATAAGACAATCATTATAAGGGATAGTCTGATGTATTTGTACTATAATCAGTTTTACGGTTATGAATTTTGTTAGTACGATAGACAAGACAACATTCAAACTCCAAGTCTGATTATGGTAAGTTTGATTAATCAGACTCGTACTCAATCTGATGATCGTAATTGAGAATGGTAATTTTATATTCACAATTCATTAGAAAATTTTCTATGTATGATAAAAAATAATTTTTCCTACAAAAAATACAAAAACACTTGGGACCTAAAAATTTAGTAAAATAGTTTTAATAATGTGTTTGTGATTTCAAAAACTAAAGGAATGCAACAGTAATAAGTAATACTTATGAATCAAAAACCACCCTTTTTTTTGAAATAACAAACCATAAAACATAAATTAAAAAAAATACCAAATATTCCATTATTCTTTTGAGAACTACAAAGTTATTATTTATGACTTAACTTTCCCTGAGTTTGTAACTCTTTTGAGTACGATGGGGATTATAATAATATTTCTTCCTTAAAGTGAAATTCTCCTCCTTAGTATAACATCTCCCACTAAGGATATTATTTTTTTCTTTTAAAAGTTTTTATCCTCCTTTATAAAACATCATCACATTTATTATATAACTTTCTTCCCCATTGTGATTTTTTAAAAAATGGGGAAGAATCTAATGATTCCTGAAATGTTAAAAAATAGCATACAAAACAATATTAAACTACCTAACTATCCATGTAAGTATGAAAGAATATACAAACAATAAGAATTAGAAATCATTCAAGCATAAGTAATTTGAATGAAAATATAATTTCATAACTCGATGATTTAAATGTTTGATAAAACAATACATCAAGAGTTCAGAAGAAAAAAATCATTCTTTCTTCATCAGATTATTCAAAAAATATTTCATCGTCATGAGCTCATGCCAATATTTTTTTCATATTCATAATGTTTTCTTCCAGAGTAGACTTCTTTTGAATTTCCAAATTGATATTTCTAACTTCCTCATATAATTATTTATTCTAATCCCTCATTTTTATCAACTCAAATTCACATTATCTGAGTCTAATCATCTCTAAATCCATATCTATAATCTTTTGTTTCAAAATACTTATATCCTCAATCAGTTCTTCAGTAGAATATCTGAATTCTTCAAAAAACATAAATCTATCAACAATTCTTGAGGATAACTTGTTAAAGGAGTTATATTATTCTAACAAGAGTTTTTTTACTTAATAAACTAATCATCATGAAAATGAATATTAGAATCCACTTATTTGGACCACTTCACCATATGATTTCATTGTCTTTTGTGAGTATGAAACTTTTATTGAAAAATATTTAAATCTACTTCAATCTAAATTGATGATTCTGTTAAGAATTTTATTAACTCCAATTTTTCACTGAGGATGTTATGAATAAGTTGACATATTACATTAAGGTTAAGAAATTATGGAATGTTTTCTTCTAGCATCCTCAAGGATTGAAAAATAAAATCAAAACCATTTTTAATAAATTATTTCATTCAAAACCAATTATTCTATTGAAGGTTTTAAATGTTCTATTTTTATAGTTCTAGTATCAACTTCCATTCCTTTATTTTCATATTTTTTTAGAAACCTTTTTATCATCTATGTCTTTAAGAATCTATAAATCCTTATCAGCTTTGTCTTTCTCATCATATTTTGTCTTTGATTATTGATCTTCTTATTCATTCTTTGAAGATGGTTATGCTTCCTTTTGTGAAGAGGAATTTTCTTCATCACTACTTTTTTATTTTCTATCCTTGTCGGAATTTGAGGGAAAATTTGATGATGATGATGATTATGATGATTCTTTAACTGATTGTGTTTCTTCACCATCATTGCCTTCCTTATCTTCCCATTCCTCTTATTGTTCCTCTTTATCTTCCTCATATTCTTCTTCTGCTGCTTATTATTCTATTTATTCCTCTTCAAAATATTCTTCTTCTTTTCCTTTTCCATATACTTATCCTTATTTTTATTCATCTTATTTTCTTTATCCTACTTCTTCTTCAATTTCTTGTTCTAGTGGCCTTTCCATTCTCAAATATCCCTTTCCAGCTCACTCTGGTTCTAATTATTTCTCATGAATATTTGGAAATGATTCTTCAATATCTATATTTACATTTCCCTTATCATCAATAAAAGGGATCTCGTCAAGGACAATGTAAGTTTCTTTAAAAAGTAGTCTAGATTCTAGATTAACTTGATAGGAATGGGATGTCAAATGTATAAGATTTTCATAATCTCTTTCAACTCCTTTTAGAAGTCTTTCCACTATTAGATCTTCATGTAAGAAATTATTTTTATTATTTATCTTTTCTTATTCTTTATGATATTCATTAGCCTTAATCCAAAATGTTTTTTCTTTTATAGGGTTGAGTCCAAATTTTGAATCCCTTGGCTTCTTCTGAGATTTAAGAGACATAAACTTTCCAAATACTTTAGCAGGAATTTTATTTTGTTTTTTTCTTTATGTGTGGGGAAGTATATTTCTTTATTTTATTCTCCTTATCTTACTCATATTTCTTTTATATTTGATAATAAAAAGAAACTCCTTTGACTTTTTTAGCAAACATATTTTTCATGGTATCAAAAAATAATTTCATTCTAGACATTGTATCCTCATTGTTAAAGGAAATATTTTCCTTGACTAGATACAATGTGTTATCTTATTTGAAAATATACATACACTTAAAAACCATATAACTCATAAAATTCAGAAACATAATAAGATTCTACTTAATAAAAGATGTTTTTATGTTCTCGACTATGATAAAGATAAACTTGACTAACTCAATATTCCTTATATTTATAAGATAATCTATAAAAACACATTTGAAACCTTCAGTGTATCCCTATCACCTATCTTATCAATAAAATATCCTTTAATATACATGGTAATGACTCTATTGTCTGAAGTTAGGTGTGAGAATGTTCTAAAATTTTTATAATATGATAAGGAGAATCTTATGCTTTGTTCTTATAAACAGTTCTAATTCTGTTAGGTAGCTTATGTGAGGGTATTTAATCTTCTCTTTTCGATGTAACTCAACCAAATTCCCTACCCTCCTATAATAAAGTGTATACCATTTATAAAACATGGTAAAGGAAACATTTTCCTTACCATCTTCCTTGAAAAACATTATGGATGCATAAAATTTAGAAACTACCACAGGATATTATAAATCAAAATCCTTGTTCTTATTATATACCCAGATATACTCCCATCCTTCAAAAGAAATAATATTCTGGAGTGTAGAATTTTACTTGTCATGTCATGACCTCTCAGCAAGCCTTTCTTTGAACACAACCCATTTTTCATAGTAATCCTTGGTTTCCATCAAAACTAGATCTAAGACCGGTGAATAGACATAAAATAAGTTTATCAGATTAAGGGATTTAAAGGGTTCAGCAACTCAGGAACAAATGCTCTAGATAATCAATGTGGGACACAAGGTGACCCACCCTTATATAGGGACTGGGGGTTATGTATCAACATTTATAATAAAACTAATGGTTTATAGGGAAACCCTTTCTGATTTGAAGGCTGATATTGATCCAAATAAAGTTTTAATACTTTTATCAGAGTGAGGATCACTCATAATAGGAAAAAATTAAAAATTTTGAAAAAAAATTAAATTTTTATAAAACATAAAACATAACAACAATAATCATAAAATAAATCAATGAAATAGTGAGAAAATTAAAAGAATAGAAGAGTACCTTTCATTGTGGAAAGTTTCATCAGTATGATTAAACAGTGCTTCTGGGTTTTTGTAAAAATATTACAATAGTTTTGAAATAAATTTTTATTATGATATTTTTATTATGAAAACTGATTACAATAATTTTTATAGAATACTGAATATGATTTTTTTTTAAAATCGAATACGATATGTTCTTAATCCAAATAAATTGTATCAAATTTTGAGTTTAGAACTTTTATAATAATTTATAATTTTAGAAATATTTTTTTATAATTCTAACTCTGAAAATAATTGAGTCAAGAAAACTCATTATGATAATAGTTTTCAAAAAAACAAAAAATTTGGAAAAATAAAAGTTTTAAGAAAAACTAAAAATTTTGGAAAACATAAAACATATGCACTCCCCCTATGAAAGAAGTATATCAATCTAAGGATATTGGTAAAAAAGAAGTATATATGAATTGTCACTTAACATTGATCATTCCTATATTTTGTTAAATATATTCAAATATCTCAAAACTAAGGGGTGTTGTAAAAATATTAGAAAGTTGTTCTTTTATTTTGATAAATTTTAAAATTATATATCTTTTTTAAGTGTGTGATGCCAAAGGAAATGGTGTGTTACATCTATGTGCTTAGAACTTGAGTGATGTGATGGGTTTTTACTTAAATAAATGTCACTTATCTTACCAATAATTATTTGAGTTTCAGTAAAACTCATGTCATTTTCAGTGATTGTGTGTTTCATCTACAACACTTGAGCACAAAAACATCCAACTACCAAATATTCTGCTTTAACAGTGGAAAGTACTAATGTTTTTTATTTTTTACGTGACCAAAAATCTAAATAATCTCCTAATTAATGAAAAGTTCCAGATGTACTTTTTAAATCCATTCTACATCTATAAAATCCTACATCCTAAAAACTTTTTAATTCAAAAACATTTCTTGAATAATAGAAAGGGACTAAATCCATAGTTACCTAAAGAAAATGAAAAAACACTTTTTACAACTTTAAGATAGGATTATTTTGGATTTATTTATATCTTTCAAATAATCATACTAAAAAAATTAAATCCAGATAACTATTTTATAAATATAGAAAACATCTTATCATACCTTTAAGAATATTTTCATCAACTAGTTTTTCAGCCTCATCAAGAACTAATGTATTTGAGGTACCAATAGGATTACTCATATTTATAGTATTTTCATATCAAAACTTCTTAAGAATATATTTTATATACTTATGTTTATATATTAATGTTCCATCTTGTTTTTGTGAAATTTTAAAAGAAGGAAAATATGTTAACTCACCCATCATACTCATTTCAAACTCAGAAATTATATAATCCACAAAGGAATCTGTTGAATATTTTTGAGTTAAACCAAATAAAATGACATAAATATAAATTTTTAATATCCTAATGTCCTTATATAATTATTTAATAAAAATATTTGGATTTTCAAATCCCTTAACAAAAAATATTGTAACAAAAAACATGTTAACCTATGATGTTAGGCTCTAGGGGATTGTTTAAGTCTATATAAATATTTGGTATGTTTTATAATCATATTCAGTATGTCTTGTATTTTCAAAAATAGGGTATTTTTCTACATAAACTTCTTCCTAAACATATCCATTAATAAAAAAAGCAATTCACATCCATTATAAATAGGTTAAAATTAATGAATGTTGTAAAAGCCATAAGTATTCAAATAGCTTCAATTCTTCCTATCAAAACATAACTTTCTTTATAATCTATTCATTCTTATTGATTATTACCTTTAGCAACAAGCCAAGATTTATTTCTAACTATTATTCCATTTTCATCAAAATTATTCTGAAATACCTATTTTACTGTAATTATAAAATTTGACTATAGTTTGTTCAACTAAAGTCCAGACCTTATTCCTCTGACACTCATTGAGTTTATCTTTCATTTCCTTAATCCATTTGACATAAATTAAAGCCTCATTAGGATTATTGGGTTCAATGGGATAAGAAATCTATGTTTTTAATTTTACTTCTTAAGGAAATTTTATTCTTAACTAGTTGATCTACAACACCAATGATACTTTAAGTAGGATGATTTATAAGAAACAACTGACTTCCTAGGTTTTGAAAAGTCTATTATTCAATAACAGGAAGAAAATAACATTCTAGGATGTAGGTTGATGTTGTTTGAAAAAAAGGGATCAGTTTCATTAAACATAATATGTAATATTTCCTCAATAGAGCAAGAATTTTTATTAAAAACTCTATAAGTATTAGAAGTAGTGTAATATCCTAAAAATATTCTTTCATTAGATATGTGTGAAAGCTTTTGTAAATTATACTTATTATTCATAATGAATACTTTACAACTAAATATTTTGAAGTAAGAAACTTTTGGTTTTATTCCTATCCACAACATAGAAGGAGATTAATTATGAAATGTTCTAATAAAAGAGAGACTTATATTATATAAATATTAAGAGATTCATCCCATAAATTTATAACAACTGAATATTCACCCGGCATGGTTTTATTTATTTCTTAAATAATTCTATTTATTCCTTCAAATACACCACTTTAATGGGTTGTTCTATGTGCTAAAAATGTATATCCAATGCCTTTCTTACTAAAAAAAGTTTCAAAATCATAATTTACATATTCTCCACCATGATTAATATGAATAGTTATTAGGGAGAGGTTTTTCTTATTTCTAAATATGGATACAAATGTTTTAAAATAACTAAAGGCTTTCAGTTATCTTGATATAAAATGGACCAAAGTATATCTAGTGTAATCACCAACTAAGATATATACATATTATTTTCCACTAATATTTCTAGTTATTATAGGACCAAATAATCATTGTGCACTAACTGTAAAGCATAAAAAGTTAAGACTTAAATAATAGATTTAAAAATTTATGTATTTTTACTACCATATTGAATAGTTTGAGAGGCTTTTAAGTATCAAAATTAAGTTCTGGTAGATCCTTAACAAGTCATTTCTTAGTCAATTTAGATAAGTTTTTTAGGTCACAGTGTCTTAACCTTAAATTATATATCCAATATCGATATTTGATTTCACTAAATCAATATAATTCTTGGCTTCTATGGTATTCTATGTTTAGTGTGTAAACATTCTCATGCCAAAGGGAAGAAAGAATAAATTCATCCTCGGAACTATGTACTAAACATTTATCATTCCAAAAGCTGAAAAGGTAAACTTCATCACAAAATTGACTTATTCTTATAATTTTATTCTCAAGTACTACAATGAATAAAAATTTTTAAATAATAACTTTTACAATAATAACAATGTTACATATTCCAGTAATCTCTCCTTGATAATTATCTTTGAAATGTACTTTTCCACCATTCAACTTGATTATCTTCTTGAATAAATCGTTAATTCAAGTCATGTGTATAGAACACCCATTATCCATGTTCCAAATGTTTTTCTTTTTCTACTACATTTTTTTTAATAAAATCAAAAATATTATATTTTCGGAACCCAAACCTTCTGGATCCTGGTATTGTTAGAAAATATAATTTTAGGTAACCACTTTTTTCTAATTGTGATGTATTGGGAAAATTTCATTTCCTTATAAAAATAATATTTATAAAATTTTAGAGATTGTACTCTATTCAAGGAATATTTTTTCTTCTAGTTCCCACCACTTTAAAAATTAGTACAGAAAGGTTCACTTATAGGAAAAAATAATATTTACTAAAAATAGGTTTTTTTTTGTGAAACCCATTCCAATATTTTCATTATAAGGATGGATTTTCTTATAAATTATATCAAATTTTTCTTTACCAATGGTAAAATTTGAAAAAAGTTTCTTTAATCTAGAAATTTAATATTTTAGTTTTACAACTAAATGCTTATCCTCATTAGTAATAGTTATGGAACAAATTTTTTCAAAATTATCTCGAAACTGGTTTTCTTAGAAATAAATTTTTCAAAATATTCTCAAATAGATTCTTTTTCAAAATTAGCTCTATCAAGATTTTTAAAAAGACCCGATATTTAGTTATTTAATATAGTTATTCTTGAATTTTCATTAGCAATTTTTTCTTTAGAGTTATCAATTTTTTACATATCTTATAATTTTCATTTTCTATAAGTTTTTAAAATCTTGATATGTCATCATAAGTAGGTGAGGAATTGTCTTTAATGGCTGAGGAAGATTCTCCACCAAAAGATTTTGAACATTTATCATTATCACATTCAGTTTAATTCTCCTTTAAATATAAATTTGTAAGTGATTCAGTTATTCATACCTTTTCCATTAGACATTGATTTACTATGGGTACTTTAGAAAAAATACCAATCTTTTTCTGTTTAGAAATTTCATTATCAGAAGAATTATCAGAAGAATCTCTACCACTAAAGCTCTATGTTTTAGAAACTTTCAAAATATTTTTTCTATTGTACTTGTAGTATTTCTGGTCATTTCTTTCATTTCTACCTTTTATCTTCAGTTTTGGACAATAAGGTTGGATATGTATTGCTTTATTACATTCATAAAAAGTGGCCTCATAATGTTTATTGTCACCTTTATCCTTATGACCTTTCTAATTTCATTATTCAAATTATTTCATTAAAACTATCTTGTTCATAATTCTTGTGAGATTATACAACTCATTCTCAGAATGTTCTAATGTACTAGAATCTGGCTGAACAACATTCTTCATTCTTGAAGATTTCACAACTTTCTAAAGTTCTAAAACATTAGTAAATACATTAGAAGTTGTAGAAAAAGAAACAACTCCATTTTTATTCTTACTTTCTCATTATCTCTTTTATTTCTTCAGCTATATTGCATGAGAGTACCAATAAAATCATCCATAGTAATATTAATAAGCATTCTTATATCATCCATAACTCTTCTTTTTTATTCCCACCCATTGGGAATGATATCAATAATATTTTCAACCAAAATTTTATCATCCATACCTTTTTCCCAAAGTGATTGTAAACTATTGATTATAGTCATAGATATTTAGTGCATCTTGGCAACTTACTCTCTAGTTAAAAAATCATAATCAAGGTAATCGACTCTAATCATACAGCTCTTCTAGTTTGCATAACTTTAGATGTACTGAAATAAGTAACATCGAATTTACTAAAGAGTTTATAATCAAAACCAAGTGCCATCTGTCTGAGGCCATTGCAACTAACTCAAAAATATGACCTTTAGGAGATTCCCTATAAATATAAGGTCATTTGAAGAGTTTGGTGATGACAAGTTTTGAAACTCAAGTCATCGAAAGTTTTATCTACATTAACATCTCATTCCTAGTCCTCGTAATACTTTATAGAGTTTTCATTCAAAGGAATCCTTGTCATGTTGTTTCCTTTAGAACTTTTTCATTTGTATTTGCGCCTGATCATTGTTACAGTCGAGGTATTTTGGGGATAGTAAGATGGTGAATCTCATCCATTGGATTGGGGGAATATTGGGATAGGAATACAAATATGGATCTTCATATCAAGCCCTTCTAGAGATATGAAGATAGAGCTATTATGATCATCATATCGAGGGAATTCCTAGTATTGAAAGATAGAATTTACAAAAAGTATAAAATTGAGGATACCTTTAGTCAAGGTTATTGACTACCTTACTCTTAAGGATAAAAGAGTTAAATATTTTTATATATCTTGTAATTATTCTTATTTTTATTATATATTGTGTTACTTGTTTTTATAGGTTTCTATTTGATTTTACTTGTAAGAGAAAGTTATTCTCTATACTTACCTTTATATATTGTTTGTTTTATCAGTATAATTCTAAATATGATAAAAAATACATTTATTTAATCATATCTATTTTGATACGTATCTTCACTCTAATAATAGAACTACATCTATGTTTGAAAATGTTTCTTTAAGAGGTACTATGTTTTTGTTAGTTTAAACTTTTAAAACTAAAATTTACCCCCACCATCTTGTAAGTATAACTCTTTGAGATAATCTTATGATCCTGTAATGAGATAAAAAGAATATTTTAAGGTATTTTATCCTAGGAACAATATGTTATTTTATATTGGTAGTTATCCTTGACTTATTTTTATGATGTCATGTTTTATGTTGTTTCCACATTCTCGTGTTTCCTTTATATTATCATCTTATATTAAAGTTTATGATTATCACACCTCTTATGTTACCTTGGTTGCCTATTGAATAACATGGATAACATTCATATTTTTATTCAATGATTATTTCCTTATGGGTATTTATAGTTCTCCCCTTTCTTATGTACATCCCCAAATTAACCCATGCAGTTTTAGAAGATACCTAGAATTTAAGGTCACGTTATAGAGTTTTTGTTTATGTCTTTGTATTTCTATTTCAATTTGTTGTGATATTTATCTAATTACTCAAATAAACTAGGAATTAAGATCTTACATATTGTATTAAGTGTATCTATATGAAATAAATCATGAAATAAATTTTATCAAAGATATATGTAGTCATAACAACTATCAATATAAGGAAGAATACAACATGGAATTCCATCATTCTAAAATATTTTAGAAATATATATTAGTCTTTCTACATCCTTCATTTTCTTCATTATTGAATAAATTCATTTTTGGGTCCAATAATCCACACACTGATTCTGTTTCATACTAAATAGAAATTTATCACATATACCTAATAAAATAACATATGTATTAAGTAAGATAAATTTGGTATAATTTAAATAAATATGATAATCAACTTACATGAAAACGAATTACATCACTGTGATGCTAAACATTTCTATAGTTACAATATCTATGATATCCCTATTAAAAATCATCACAATAGTGTCACATAAGAATATTTCAGCACATATTGGAAGATTAAAAACATATGAAAACATAAATTCATTTATTGATAATTTAGAGATTCCTTCAGCAGAAATCATATCAACTGTTGAAGGGTCCTCAAATTTTTGCTTTCTTTATATACAAATGTATTTTCCTTGAACATATTCATATAATATATATAGATATATTAAAATATTAAAAAAAATTAAAACTAATAAAAAAATAAAGAATATAATCTATATATACCATAGTGGTAAGTTGTTAGAAAATTCTAGATGGTCAAAGTAAAAAATGGAAGATGCTTGGCTGAAATATAGAACCCTCATTAGTAAAGAATGGTACTCTAGACAATTCATATGGTAACCTTAATCTGATCCATATTTTTAATCACCCGAACCTCTCTAGTCCATTCCTTTATTGAATTTTGGTGTTGGAGGTTTTCTAGGACAAACCGCCTGGTTTAATGTGATCCTATTTTAATGAAAAATATGGTGTATCTTAAACCGCTACTCTATTAAATCGTCTAAAGGGATGATATATCTTCCTCCCTTATTCTACCTTCTTGTTCCCTGGTGTGAGATGCTCGAACCTTCCCACCATCCCATTATATTTTTGTGATTGAACCATAATCCTTGGATCATTTCCCCTTTAAGTTTCTTCCTGGTGCATGTGCACCCCCTGTTTTGGTGCAAGCAATAAGTGTCGATCCATCATCGATAGAAGGTACGATCTACCTCTATTCTTGTGGTTTCTTTGATCCTTATTCTCCCTTTTCACCTTTCCATTATGGAATGTTATCTCCATGATTCTAATGGATTTTTCTAGGGTGTGGGTTGGTGCGGTCATGTCATGGCATCCTCGGGTGGATGCAGTTGTCACGAGGGAGGTGATCCTAATATATTGTGTTGATCGTTATCATATAAAGAATGTCAATAACCTTTTGAGGTAAGGTATTTATTTCTTCTATATATTCTTTTATGTTAAATCATAGAGTAAGCATGATTTATCCCACCGGATCAAAATGGAATTGAAAAAATAAATAATTAATCCAAATAAATAAATTAGTATCGATCGTATGTCATTGCCTCTTGTTTTTTAAAAAGTTTGATATCTATTATTTCCTTGTTTATCATGTTCTTATTGATAGAAATTGGTCAAGAACATAAACTGGGATTAATTATAATTATTTTTCAAAGATAAAATAGGAATTTAAATAAATATTGTTGTTGTTGTTGTAATTTGATAATAATCAAACTAATACAATAAGTATGTTTAATTATTTTTTGATAGCTTACTATTTATCTTTCCCATAGTAAGAACTTTATATTAATGAATAAGTTAATTCCCTATAGTTTAAATAACCATTTGTTTAATAAAAAGATAATTCCTAATAGGGTTCTAAGTTACCCTCTTGCTTGTAAGGATGAGTGCCTTGTGCTTTGGGCCATGAGTGCTCATTATGTTTGAAGGTTTGATGGCTTGTTTAAGGGCCACGAGCCTAGTTGATATAATGTTTGTTTCCTACTGCTTTTATTGTGATGTGAGCCTGGTTTGATATTGTGATATATGGGGGTAGGGAGGCCATTTTTTGTGGCAGTAGTTGATGCCTAGAGTGGTGATATGCATCAATTTATGCATGTGGGTGTCAGGGAGGACACCGAAGATGATAAAAGAGGTTTTATGGGAATTATTGGATTTTTTCATAATCTTGTTGGTTTTTTATCTACTTTTCCTTCCCCATTGGTCAAGTTAGCTTGTCTTTCTTACACTCCTTCCAAAAGGGGAAAAGAAACATGGGGGTATTACATGTGATTTCTTTGTTTAGCTTCTCAAGGGAGGATGGGTCTATGCTCCTGGTACAGGTGGAAAATACTTAGTGAGTAGTTTGTCTACTCACTGGGTTGATCCTTCTTATGTTTAGTAGCTTAAAAGGTTTTTCTAGAATTATGGAGAATATGGGAAAGTAATAATGTTGTTAAAAAATGATTGAATAAATGATGTTAAACCATGGGGTTAGATCTTGGTGGGATGCAATGATGAGGTTTCAATTTAAAGGAATTGTGGTTCTTGGTTGGAATTCTAATGAAATATAATGTCTAATTTTTAATGGTTAATTAACGATTGAAGAATTAATTAACATAAAGTGAAATTGACAAAAATGTAATGAATTAGTATAATAAATCTCTTTAAATGGTGGTGTGCTAATAGGATACCTAGTCTTAGCAGTGGTAGTCAGGAGTCCAAGAGACATTTACTGCAGTTGAGTCTAAGACTAGGTTATACCCATAGTGTGTTTGTGAGCTATAGTATATTTTTTACTTTTTATGTTTCTATATGCTACTTCACCCCGTTATTTGGGGAAACAGACACCCCAGGGATTATGATCCCTAGGGGTGTTTTCCCCAACATTCTGGTGGGAGGATTGATGGCTGACTACCCCTTTTGGCCCTTCTCTCTTCTCTTGGTAGTTACTTGTACTAGTAGGCACAACAGTTAGTTTTCCCCATATATGTGTGTAGAAGGATGTAATGTATTGTGGTTATTCACACACATATATTATAGATATAGTTTATTATGGACTACTATAGGTGTAACGTGTATAGGCTATGATTTATTGAGGATCCTTACATGGTGTATGGGATGTAATGGATTGAGGTATAATTCCCAACATTTGATACATGTTATCCGAGGTGTGGTGGCTCCTAGAATCTACCTTACTTTGGTTTTGTATATCTGGTGGTTTTATTGCATGAGGTTTATGTTTTTGTGCTTTTCCCAGGTGTCCACTCGCAAGATTTTTGGAGAGAGATGCTTTGGTTGTACGACGTTGGGGAAAAGAGGAAAACCAGTGGGGAAGTAGTAATGGGTTACCCTTGATATTATTTATTATATTATATAATATTTTATGTGATACTTGGTGAGATTATCCATGGTGATTTTAGGGACTTTGTATACCAATTTAGGTTATGAGTTAGTTTTACTTGTTGTTCACTGTGCTTTAGCATGCTTTCATTACATTTGCACAAGAGGCTCTGGGAAGGATCCTACTAAGTATATTGTTATACTAAACCTATGTATATATAAACCGTTTTTAAGGTCACTTGGAGAAGGATGGAGATTAATATGGTTACTAATATATTGGGGATACAAGAACTGTATGGGCTTTGTGGTCGCTATCATTTTTACTTTATTTTGGTACTTGCAGTTTTCAGTTTCATTTGTATTAGTTCTTGCATGACATTACATATGTGTACTTCAGTTTTCTTTTATATTGCAGTCTAAGTTGGAGTTTCTTGGTTTATGTCTTATCTCTATCTTTTTCATGTGTTATCTTATAGGGTAATTCCTACCATTGTTTGTGTTTATTATACACTTAGTGCTAGTCACTAACTCGGGGCCTACTGGAGGGGGGACTCGGGGGGTCACTATCTCCCTTCTCACATTATCGGCCCAGGAGGGGTACACCTTATGGGGAAAGGGTAATTAAAATATTAATATTCTAATGATGAAAAGTATATCCAATATAATATATGATCTCATATGATATAATATGATAGTGTAGATTCTCAATATATAACTCACGGTATATGGAAACTTGTATAGAAAGAGGTGTAGGAGTGAGATATGAATGTAAATGTGGAGAAGTGGGATATGTAGATGGAGGTGACTGAGTGAAATATATATCTTGAAACCACCTATAAATTTCTAAAAACATCATATCTAATATTATCTTATCCTCTTCTCAATCATCTCCCTCGTCTCCTAAACTTTAGCTATTAATGAATATATTTTCCTATATATACATCCTCTCTCGATGTTCCAGAATGACAAAAAAAATAAATTAATGCATCTGCCTTATATCCTCATATATAACCCTAGATTTTGGAATTTTTAAATTTATTATCCAAAATACCATTCCTACCCTTGGGTATGAAGGTCCCCTAAATGACCTTATTTTCAAGTAATTGTTATATAGAATATTTAAAAAAATTATTATTGAATTAAAAAATATAAAAAGATTCATCATATCTTAAATAAATACTGGTAATATTTACATCTATAGAAATCAATTATTATTGAATATATGTTCCCTTTTTAGTTATCAATGACCTTCCCCATTTTCCATGTCTATCTGGGGGAGAGGGGAAATCTCGATAAATATTGAATAATCAACTCTCTTTTTAAAATTTTCATCCATCATTTATTTTTCCAATAATGGATACCCTCGATGAGATAAAGTTTGGGGGTAAATATTTTTTAATTGGATATCCTATTTATATTTTCTGGTTCCATATTAATTAAGGAAAAAACCATTAATGTGACTATTTTTAGTCATTATATAAAAAACATCCAAAATATGGCATTTAACTTATCCAAAATGATTCATGTGATCTACTTTCAATAAACTTATTCCATGTATCTTCATCTATAAAAGCATACATATCACATGGATTTTAATTATTTATTTCACAAAAAAATGAAATATAATGTCATGGTTTATTTAATATACCTCCAACTCCGAGAGGAAAAAGATTAAAAAAGATAGCCTTACTTATTTTGTGTCAGATAAATCACATGTTATCTGGTGAGGAAGAAACAAATAACCCATATAAGAAAAAAATCATGATAATTTAAATATTAATAATGCTAGTAGAAAAATTGTATCCCATAGCTAATCTAGTGTTTCATTTTCAACACTTCTCTAATCAGAAATCAAAATACATTTTTTTTATAACTCCATAATTCAGCGTCCATGAGACATTGATGTGGGATGAGGAGTTTCATGACCTCAAGTGAACCTCACCATATTATAGAGGCTTTGTAATAGTTTTAAGGGCCCAATTTCTAAAATTTGATACTATTACCATGAATATGAGTGCAAAAAATAGGGTAAAAAATCAAACAACCACAACACATAATTAGAGTACAAATAAATCCATTAAATGCAATTTTATAAAAAAATATGATGCAGAAGCATGAATTCATAAATCTCAATTGGTTTCCCACTGGTCCAACCACATATATGAAATACACAATTAATTAAAATATACAATAGGACCTACCACCATCCCTAGGCCTCAATAATCCCATTTAAAATACTTATTAAACGGCCTTAGTCCAACCCACGAAACATTTTCTTTTATGACTTAAAAATAGACATAAAGACCACACGTTCACTAGAGATCCCATGTAGGGTGTGAGAAATACATCTCTAAATGGTATTACAAAATTAATTTAATATAAATCATCATATGTGTGTATTCATGGTAAAAGTAAACATGTCACACAATCATGTTTAATGTCGTGTGCTAACAATACCTTTGTGAATCTATATTCATCAGGTAATCATATACTAACTGACCCATCACAACATGTGTACATAACTACTTTAGCACCATTCCAAATTCTCATCATCATCTTGTGACACTAAAACCATAACTTTGTTTGTACTCGAAGGTTCATGGTATGTAATCCACCAAGTCGCATCCACTATCCTCTTACTCAAGGTATGTAAAGGGACCTGGGTATCTAAAAAAGCATGAAATGTGGTATATTATAATTTTTTGGACTCTATTTATATTGAAACTTCATATAATACATAACTCAACCTGGATTCATCCGCGGATCGTGTGTAATATAATTAAGAAAAGAGAATTTAAAATAAAAAATTAAATTGAAACTGTACAACTTTTGATGTCGATTGGAATTGAGTTTCACTCTCTACTAAGTATCATTACTCAATTGAAACAAACCAATACCCTCTAGATTGTCCACACACACTTGAAGATCTTAATAGTACATCGATCGTTGGTTTTTGGGTTCTAGATTAGTGAATCTAAGTCTCTTTCGATGTCCACGAGATTGTCTGAGCACCATAACATTTATTAGGGAAAAAGAACATGGATTTGGGTGCTAAAATTTCTTTTTTATCACTCTATACTTTGATATAAAAGATATATACACACAAAAATTCTTTGGAATGAGTATTCCCACAAATTTAGGCTTCTCAAGACTTATATAGGTAGGATTAATTCACTATAAATTGTATTTAGGACCCCAGATAACTTAAACCTTCAAAAAAAGACATTAATGACACTAAATGACTTAGTAACTATGAAATAAAATTCATTTAAGTTTTATCACATACTTGTAAAATCAAATTTATATTATGTGATAAAAATTGAGTCATTAACTCAAATTTATTCTTCCATTAAATACTTAACAATACATGAATAATAATATTCATTTAAAAAATATTTATTTTTCATTTGTTAATTACTTATGGATACAACGAATAAATAAATTTAAAACATATTATTCTAAACTTGAATAATATTGAATTAATTTATTTATCGGTGATCTGTCAAACTTGGACATTACCCGAACCATATGGTAGGACCCACCATTCCCTAAACTATTATTTACTTTGAATTATCCAAACTCTTGAATACACTTAGTGTATGACCCTCTATATCCTTATCTTGATAGAAGTGAGTACAACTCATAGACCATGAGTGGAGTCTAGAAACCCATCAAAACCCATAAATAGATAAGGTTTAGTAAAATAAACAACAACCTCCTAAAATCACACACTGTATAATATAATCTCTTTATCTCATGATATCTTATAAATCAGGATGCACACTTCATTTCATTATCCATTTGTTTTATTGTTCATTAACCTTACTAGAGAAACTTACCTTTAATCACCTTTTCCATGGATTTATTAATGGTTTTATTATCATAGTCTGCTGAGCCTAAAACATTTCATCCTTTCAGAAGTGAAAAAAACTATCTTGAATATTCAATCAATTTCATACCACCAATGATGCACCTAATTAAATCTACCTCATCAAGGTAAAAATACATGATTTTTTATTTTATAATATGACATAATAAAATTATACACACTTAAAATGGTCCAAATTCAAGATTCTAATACATTTTTTCTCATATAGGAATAACCATTGACACCCATGACATGTGTTGTTCCTATTGAAGTGTGAGTCATCATGATATCCTCTTCATGTGATCACTAAGTGTGAAATTTAGTAGAATAAGTCCCAATTATTATTATCCCCCAACACCTAATAGTCATACATCATCTATGTCCAGTCAGTATGATGTATCTAAACTATTGAAAATATTTTTGAGATTAATCTCTTAATATCTCAAGTTTCTCATTATAGTTGAAAACTGATATTACCTGTTTATTCAAAAAATAATCTAAGAACATTACTGTGAAAATCATGTATGCATAAAGATCAAAAATATTATGGTAGGTAAATATTACGAACAAATCACTATATACAAGATAGGGTAATGAAAAAATTTATTCATGTTGGGTCCAAGGAACTGTCTTTTACAACACTCCCACTTTCACCTCATCCAACTTTATAATGATCAACTTGTTACCTCTCACATCATAAGATCATGTTCTTATTGAGTTATGGATTTATTTATTGGGTCCACCATGCTTACATGAATGGATACTCAATTATCTGTGACTTCACCTCCATGAGTAATACTCCTCAAGAGATGATATCCCCAAGTATATTCCATTTGTCTTCTATCTAAACTTAATATACTGGATAATACTATTATAGTAATATTATCATAATAATTATAATAATTTACTTACTTTTAGTGACTCCATGAAGAAGAAATTTTTTTATAAATTTTACACTTCTTTTTAAACTACATATGAAGCATTAACATACTCGATATTTAAAGATATGGGAATAACTGGCATTAATAAGATTTTATTACTCATTACCTTTGGTGAATTGTGATATTTCATCATATTTATCCATATTAATTATATTATTTTCCCCTTATTACTTGTATCCCTTCCTCTCTAAATACCAAGTACATATACCTTGTACTTTCTAAAGTACAAGGGGATAGTCTTAATAGCTTCCGGTACAGTTCTATTGGATTTAACTAACATTTTCCTACCATAAAGTATATATTCAAAATATATTATACATATCATTACATGTGTGATAAATCCATAATAAATAAATAAGGAAGTATACACACCATTTTAATATCCTCATATTTCTTACATAAGTCTTCTTAGATAGATTTTTTCCATGTGATATTAGAAACAATTCTCGCTCAAAATTCTCCAATAAATTGTCAATATTTATACATTGACTTGGTCTAAGTAACCCATAGATCTATTATAGTAAGTCTTATTCTCAAGAACATAAGTTTCTACATTAATTAAATCTTTGGAGAGTTTCTTTAAACTTGTTCTTAACTAACTATAAGACTAATAATTATTTCAATATGTTTATTAACATATTTTATTTTGAAATGGTGGTGCTCCCACTAACCACTTGTAGAACCCTCTAATACTTTCATTAAAAATGAATATTCCATGATCATAATTCTTTATTTTATCCATAAATATATCTTATTAACATTCACTACAAATTGGAATTATATGGTGGCACTAAACCTTTCTAGTTATGTCATATAGGCACCTTTTAAAAAAGGTGGCATTGACATCCATTGCCCAATATAATGGTCAGAAAAAATTATATGACAAGTGGAATTCAAATAGATTTAATAATGATAATTTTATATAACCAATTGAGCCTTATTGGTACCATTCTTGTAACACCCATGTATAGATTCTCTTGAAAACCCACCTACTTCATTTTATCAATTAGAGAAACTATCAAAAACATATTTTATTTAGGTACATGGAATATATTTTTCTTGAATTCATATAAACATTGCAGTAATAATTTTTTTCTATTTAATACATTATTGTTTGATCCATTATTCATCTTGAATAATATATCACCTTTATTAGTGAGTAAAAATACATATCTTTTGGTTTTATTTTTTCTACACATTATATATCCCTAGAACATTCCATTTCTATGAAATCGTATAGAACTTGTTCATGTGACAACTACTTGTGCATATCATTCCCTGGCTTTACTCAAATCAATTTATCTCCCACTATCTTCAATATATATGTGCACATATTTATACAAATTTAGTCTATCACTTGACTATACCATTTCTATCTCATGAGTTTCTGCAATATCCTTAGAAACCTTTAGGGTAATTACCTTATATGCGCATTTTTTATTCTTTATGCACGTTTTTTTGTTTACTTATCCTTATCAAAATATTTGAATCTAAACACATAGAGTATGACATAATGAATTTAATTCATACTATAACTCATATGAGATCCATTTATTATAAAAATTGGCATATGGTTATGGTTTATCGCCATAATTTATGAAGCATGTCCTAAAAAGGTAATGGGATATTTTTACAATGCAAATGAGTCCCATCATGGAAGATCCTTTTACTAACATCATAAATTTAATGTGACTAAGTAAATGTGTGCTTAGGAATTGATCAATGTTATATTTTAGTGATCTATTTATTAATGTAAGACTCGTCATTGATCCACCTTTTACTAATATCATAACTTTGATGTGTATAAGGATATGTGAGTTTAGGAATAAATCCACTCTATACTTATAGCGATCGATGAATGCATGGTTGGGATATTATTCAACAAACCAACCTAGAGAAACTCATATTTCCTAACCATGGATATTCTTTTCTTTAATTTTACATTCTTTGCGACTTTTAATGAAATTCGTTAAATTGTATGAATCTACCTCTTGGTTGTCCTTGTTATAGTTAAAGCTCTATTAACTAAAATATTTCTGAAATATTTATGTATTACCATTATTTTTAAGGGTTTCATTATCTAAAACTAGATAATAAATTTTTTTAATAATAATGATGGTTTTTTCTCCATTGATTCTAAAGACAATACTGGGTATATCTTTTATAGCTACTAGACAAAGAATCATATTTCCACAATTGGGTATTTAAGTCTTATATTTTATATTCATTAGTTATTTCCAATTATTAAATCTTTATTAAACTATTAGTTAGTATGAGGAATAACAAACAAAATTCATTCCCAAATATAATAATGTATTTTTATGTACAATGATCAAGTGATATAATTTTTTGGGTAATACTCAATATAATTTTAACAAGAATCATTATACTTGGAAGTTCCGTGTTAATGATGATGTAGAAATCACCCTTTCCCAACTTATTGAGGTATTCACCATACTTTGTGTAGTGGTTCTTTACTTACTTTATTAATTTATTTAGATAAAAATTTGAGACACACATTCTGTATCTAATACCCATTAATTAAAATGAAAACATCACATACAATGATAAATAAACACTAATATAAAGCCTCTACTTACATGAACATAAATTATTGGTATTTTATATTCTATAGAATTGTCTCTCAACATGTGAAGAAAATAACTACATGTATGATTCATTTACTCTTTTCTTTGAGGTACGTTAAGAAAGTGTCTTTGGAATCACACTTTTCATTGTCCTTTTCCCCATTTATTTAAAAAAATTCACCAAAAGAGCGCAAGATTAATTTTTCTTTCTGTTATTATCTGCTTGGTTAACCTTACCAAAATATATAATGAATAATTTTTCTCCATACTATACATTTTATGATCCAAAAATATATTTTTAGGTGATATGGATATAAGAATGAGATGTATTGAATGATCATGATACATATTTAAATCAACATGTGTTTAGTGTAATCATCATATCATTTATTTCTCACTACACTTTCTTCTCACATACTTCTTAGAGATGATACAACATGTGAATCCAACCATGTGATGATGTTTCTTCCATAAATCATTGTACATTGATGAAGGAATTGCAATGGAATTATGATGTAAACATTAAATGTACAAATAAATTTTCACATGTCAGCTTCATTTTTACCCTCTCTCTTTAAGGTGGATCAATTGGTAGTGGGGACTCCAAAATATAGAATTTATTTTCATATCATAGTAATTTTCACAAGTTATTATACTACACATGAAAATTCGTACAGGTTAAGACATGTACTTTTTCTATTACGGTTCATAGCGATCTTATGTTATCATTTTCCTTTCATCTAAAAAATATAACTTAAGAAGATTAAAACTTTTATTTTGATTGCCAATTATTAGAAATTATAGATTTTATTATCTTAAATATATCCCACTATTTTGTTGAATGATAGTAGCCTTCAACTACTATATTAAGAATACATAGTTTCTTGAGTATTCTATTGGAAAGGATCCTTAAAACCTATCCTCATAGTCCAAGATTTGGATATGCCCCTACTCATAGAGTCTCAAGGTACCCTTTTAGATAGACGACCACATTAACTCATGGCTCCTTGATCTATTGAGTGGTGTCTCTTCTCATGAAAAGTACAACATTTCATTTTTCAACTCTTTACCTCTAAATTTGAAACAAGTTTGATATGAATATTTCATCGCTATTAACTATATATAAGTCAACCAATTTCACTAATAAGAACTCTTGGTAGTAGGATAAACCCTCAACTAGGGTTGATAAGCACCAGGTATAATTTGTTTTGTTCAAAATTAAGTGATTAAAGGCATTATGACTTAATATTTATTTGATATTTTTTATTATTCTTAGTGAATTTAATCCATATTTATTTTATATTTCTTCTACGTGACTCCACTCAGTTATTTTCAATTTAGTAAAAAGAAAAACATTCACCTTTCATGTTCATGTTATCTACACATGATTATATATTATTTTATGTGATCATGTGTAAAAATTAAACATATTTAAAATAAAAAACCCTACATAAATAAAATTAAATGATGTGATCATGAGATGATACTAATGGTTGATACATTGAGTGAATAATTAATTAACCTAAACCCTTTGGTAAAATCCTTGAGTCTCAACACTTGAAACTCAAGTTATAGCACTCACCCGTCCAATGTCTCAATCTCATGTTTGGTACATCACCAAATATTAGTGAGAGCTACATCACTTTTCAACCTCATAATTATTCAAAAATACTCACTTGTAGTTGAGGGGATATTAGGAATGTATATAAAGATAAATAATTGTTGTCTGGGTGTGCTGGCCCTTATACATATAATGATGCAAAAGATGCTACACAGATCATCGTTTATTAAATAATTCATACACACCATGCATTATAATAAATAATTAAATAAATATTGGACATTCCATGGATGATCTAAGTATCTTGATATGTCAATATTCATTAATTTTTTTTATAAATTAAATTTATGATGAATTCATCTTGAGGTTATTCTTTCATGAATTAAATATTTTAATTTAATTTAATTCATAAAACACATGTTAAATGGTCGCAAAATGTTTAAATAAATTCAAAATATTTCTTTTAAATTATAAATATTTATTTGAGTTATTCATAACCTGGTTTCACTTTTAGGGTGTCTCCCTACAGCCAGAAAGCCCTCTGGGAATTAAAGGAACTATGTATTGAAGGAAGCATGAAATATGGTGTATTAAAATTTTTGGGGTCATATTTGTATAGAGACATAAAATATAGTATAACCCATATCATATTCCTCAAAAAATCATGTGAAATATAACAAAAAACTAAATAATTAAAAATGAAAAATTAAATAGAAACTTTACTAATTTCAATTTCGATTGGAATCATGTTTCTCTCACTGCCATAAATCATTCCTTCAAGGAACCCAAACCATAACTATCTATATCATCCACATATGATTCAAGAGCTTGTCACTACATATATCTTTGGTTTCTAGGTTCTATCATATAGAATCAAAGTCACTTTCAATGTCTTTGTGATCACTTGAGCACCGTACATTTGATCTGGGATGAAGAACATAGATCGAGTTACTCATATCTCTTCATTAACACTCTATAATTTTTTATAGAAGAGATATAGGCCCTAAAATTCATGTTATTGAAGAGTCCAATGAATTTTGGATTCTCAATACTTATATAGTTAGTTTTAATGGCTTTAAAATTTCACTTTGGCCGCGGGTAACTTAGTCCTTCAAAATAATCCCTTAATGGCACTAAATGACATAGTAACTATTTCATAAATTTCTTTTATATTTTAATCACATACTTGTAACATCAAATATATGTTACATGATAAAAATTTATCAATAAATTTACACACTTATAAAATTAAATACTTAATGAACCATGAATAAAAATATTCATTCAAAAAATATTTATTTAATATTCACTTAATTACTTATTAATAAGTGAGTAAATAAATTTAAAAAATATCATTATAAACTTTAATAATATTGAATTTATTTATTAACTTTAAATTGATCAAACTTGAACATAACCCTTACCCCACGGTGGGTTCCACAATGTCTTAAACTCTTATTCACATAGAATTTGACAAACACTTGAAAACCCTTAGTTTGTGACCCTCTATGTCCTTATCTCAATAGCAGTGAGTAATACTCACAAACTAAGAGAAAAGTATATAATATCATCAAGTCCCCTAAATAGATAATATTTAGTCATAGAAATGACTTCCTCCTACAAATATAAACTATGTAATTTAATATTTTTGTCTTAAGATATCTCATAAAGTAGTATGCACACTTTATGTCATCACCCTTTATTTATTTATTTCTTTTTGACCTTACTAGATGGACTTTCATTTAATCACAATGGAAATAGATTTAATTAATGTACTATGATCTTAGTCAACTGGTCTTGAGACATCTCATAATTTCAAAAGTGACAAATTTATGTGTTGGGGAGTTTGAATTTTAATATTTTTAAAATTAAAATTCCTATCAATTAATTGTTTTCTATTTTACTTATTAAAAATTATAGTTTCCCACATTTACTATGTTTACTTTTTTTAATAAATATTTTCTATTTGTGATTTCATTAGATATAATTTTTTTCTTATAGTCACTTATATTCTATTTTTATGGACACTTAATTCTTATTCTTGTTGTCACATATTTATATTCTTATGGTCACTAATTTTTTATATGGTCACTTAATTTTTATTCTTTTGGTATAATAATTTTTATTCCTACACTCACATAATTTCTATTATTTTGGTCACCTAATTTTTTCATATGGTCACTAAAGTTTGGTTCATATGGTAACTTATATTTTTTTTTTCAAGGAAACTTTCAAATATATCTTGCGGTCACTCTAATATATATATATATATATACTTAATTATTAATCCAAGCATGTGAAGTTTTCACACCTTTATAATATCCTTCCATGTGAATCCTTGAAGATACCATGAATTATGAAGTTTCCACACGAGTAGAAGAACTGAATGTTCAAGTAAATTAAAACTAATATGATATCTCAATCGAGCCTTCAAGTAAATTAAAGTTAACATGATATCTCAACCTATGAGGAACTCAAAATATGTCATGATTATCCAATCACACTCAACCTACCACATGAAGTATTCTTCCTACGATAAACACTCAATCGACCATGAAGCACTCAACCTGCCTATATTTGACTACAGTGTCCATATAAATCTACATGAACTCATCTATATTTTTAATAGTAATGAATATTATGTATATAAATCTTAGATCATGAACATTGTGTGTGAATATTTCTCATGTGAAACCTCTTACAACAATACATGAAGTTCATATTGTACATAGAATTATAGCATATAGAGAAGCTTGCATATAGTTGAAACTGGGATATATAGTTATGTAGTATTGAACCCAATAGTGGAAGTGTATATGAAGAATATAAACTATATGAAGTGACGGAGAGGATGCTCAATTTAAAGATGATGATGAACAGTTTTCATCCCAAGGGTTATTGTGAAATTCATATACATGAAATCATTCTCTTATGTCATTTCATTACTAATGTAAAAAATCTCAAAATCACATTTTCATGATGAAACATGTTATAAGATATAGTTTATATTATCAGGTCATCATGCATAACTAACGGAGAATCCAGGTTGCACCTCCATCCATCTAGCAAATAAAAATTCAGTGCATGTGATGAAGGCACATGTAGTATTTAAAGAATGCATATAGGTTGAATTTCATGTGATATGTAACTCATTTCTATCATCCAAGAAAAACATTCAAACACTATAGCATTTTATTTAATATGATGATGAGCACTACATGTCAGTAAATTGCAATATATTGGTCATCCAAAGACTGGCCATATATATATAGTGAGCATGATAAGTTCACTTACCACCCAACACCTTCTTATGGTAACTAAACCTAATACATACTCTCTTTATGCAGTAAGTTTATATTCAATACAGAAAATGATTAGAATTTCCTCATACACACTATACTATATTTTTCTTCATTTATTAGTCTTCTAATTTCTATATCTTTATAATAAGTTTTTTTATTAATTTATTCTACTTATAAATATTTATAAACCATATTCTAAAAATGATTGTTTATTTATGAAATTTATCAAATCTTAAAATGGATATTATGTTTATGATACTCTGTTTTAGCAATTCTTTAAAAAAATTATTTACTAAAATTTTATTTAATATATTCCTAATTGTTTTATTAATTTTGGATGTGTTTTTAAGCTATTTCATGAAGGGACAAGTGAGTGGGAGAATTCTATAATAATAAGGGTGACATCTCATATAACAGGTAATGGTTATATTTTTATTTTTATTTAATTATAATATAGAATTATATGATTAGTTATCTAGATTCCATTTCCTAACTCAAGAAGATATTGGAAGTTAAAGACATGGGATTAGCTGTGGAATGTGATCAACAAGGAAATCGATAAAACAAACATGAGACAGTTTATTTATATATGATAATAGAGAGATACAAAAATATGATATTTATACAAGAATTGTGAAGTGATGAAATTATGATATGACTATTTTCCCATTAGTGCGATAAAAAGATATTTATCATTATGATAATATACTGTTGAAGTGATCGAGGCTCTTGATCTGCATCAACATTCATCATCATCTTCTCTATTGTTGTTTAAATTCTTTTTTGTTTTTCAATTTTTGTATCTTTTTATCATTTTTCCCTCTAGAGTCATTTTAATATTTTCCCATCCAAAATATTTCTAACTAGGTTATTCCTTCTATCTAAAGGAAGGTTGGGTTGTTACTTCTGAACAAAATTTAAGTGAGTTGTGACTCTTGTAAAAGTAAGTTATTGTTACACTACTATGTGAGAAAAAGGTATGTCTATAATAGGGTTATCACTTCCTGAAAAAATGGAGTCTCTTATTGAATACTAATCTTCTCACTAAGTAGATAATATTGAAGAGTGGAATCAGATATTAGTGATATGAACTAATATAAAATTTGGTGTTCATATTTTTAATTTCCACTGAATTGTTTATTTCTGTGATAATTATAATTTGTTTAAATTTTTTATAAAAATACTATTCACCCCCCCACTAGTCAATATATAAATATCATAAGTATTTAACAATTTGTATCAGTAGGTAGTTACTTTTAAAGAGTTTCTTGTTAATGTTTAATTATCCATGTGTACTAACCATTATCCTAGAATTAACAGTCTAAGAAGAGATACACAAATTTTTTATATAAAGTCGTGAATTTGAGTTGTTTATTCCCATAAAAATACATAATTTCAATGGAATCAATTATGTATATTGTAAGGATCATATTGAGAAATTTATAAAAAAAATTAAGTCTTGAATTTTGGGGTTATCATATTAAAACGTTATAAATTTACTAACGTAGATTTAGAAACTATAACCATAAATGATTCTACAAATTGTGTTCAAAACTAAAAATTTATGAATAACCTATATTTTTATCTAAAAATAAATAGTTATATCCATATTTCATCATGTAAAAATATTTATATCATCCAGATAAAAATAAAATTCACTCATCAAATAACTAATATGTTGTAGAGAACCCAGATGGGAATTCACAATGCTGAGTTTCAAGAATTCAAAATGAATGATCTAGATAGAATCAACAAGATGTAAAATATATTCACTAAAATTATAAATAGCATAGTTGGAATCCAGGAGACCATTAAGAATGAAGTTATTTTTGAAAAAATACTTTGATCTCTACCTAAAAGGTTCCACTCAAATAACGTTTTAATTAAATACAGTAAGGATTTCACTGAGTATTCAATGGAAGAACTGATAGGATCACTTCTTAAATAGGAGGTGTATTTGAAGAATTATAATCATGAAGAACATGAAAAAGGAAAGTTATAACATTAAAATCAAATAAAAATGTTTCCATTAATTATTCTAATTCTAAGTTTTAGTAAAGTGAGAAATATGAAATAAAAAAATTTACTGAAGGAGTCTATAAGTACATGAAAGGAAAGAGAGGTTCAAATAATCTTAATAGAAGAGATCATCAATAGGATGAAAAAAAGGAATGTAATAAAAGAAATAATAGTAAAAACAATGTTTTAGAATAAATATGCTATGAGTGAAGGAAACAATGACATATCAATTAAGGCTATCCAAAATTGAAACAAGAAGGGAAGGGTAAGAAACATAAGGAGTTAAAACATGAAAATCATATTGGATGGAGTTTCACAATGTATTCATACTCAAGAAGTGATTATCATAATAGTGGAAAAGAATAATCCAATCTATACTTCGTAGAAACAACAATGAATGAGGGAAACACTAACTCTGATTATAGTTCTAGTCATGGTTCTAATATTAAAAATGAAGTTAAATAATTAACTGAACAAAATGAAAAGTTTTGAAAGGATATCTTGAGAATGGATGAACACTATATATAACTACAAAGATAAAATAAGAAAATTACTAAAGAAAATGAAAAACTAAATGTTTTCTTATTTAAGAAATATAGAATAGAAAAGGGTTGTAGATTCTAAAATAATAAAGATTAAAAATAAAAATGAAAGAATATAATATTTCTTTTTAATAAATAATGAATATGAAAATATAAGATTTAAGTTATTGTGTGATTATTTAGATAAAATTGAAAAGGAATTATGAATCTAAAATAAAAAAATAATAAATTAAGAAATATAGGATCATGTTCAAATGTGAAAATCTATGATGACAAGGAAGTTATTCAAAAAGATAATGAAAATATTAAAAGGAAAATTACATTATTTAATGATTTTTTTTTGTTTTCATATAATTAAAATAAATATTTGAAAATATGATGGATATGATAAATCCCAATAATGATAAAACAATATTGGTTATAATAGTCAAATTTATAATATGTATAGAACTACATTTTTCAAAATCAGTAATGGTAATTTCTCAAGTGTTACATGCTTTAGATGTAATTTCAAAGGTAATTGTGAAAAAAATGGTTCATTAAGATTTAATCAGTCATTAGACTATACCAAGACTTAGTATCTAAGAATCTATCTTCTTGATTATCATACAATAAATTTTTACAATCAGTATGGTTGTCTAAAATTTTTATCACTAATCCAGCTGGACCCAAAATAGGTTGTGTACCCAAAAAATAATTTTCTTAATCTGTTTTATAGGAATCCTACCTAAATATTTCAAAATTCACATGGTATATAGATAGTGGGTGTTCTAAGAGCATGATCAGTGATATTTATAACTTTTTATCATTTAATTCATGGTATGGAGGCTCTTTTACTTTCATTAATAACTCTAATGGAAAGGATAAAGGTTTTATAGAAGTACGAGTATTCAAATATGTTATAATTTCTAAATTATTGTATGTATAAGGATTAAAAATAAAAATAATTAGTATCTACTAGATTTATAATGATGTAATGAGTGTAAAGTATGAAGATAATAAATGTATTATTTATAATGATAATGTTTTTATTTATTTTATATTAATATAAAATAGAATATCTACTTTATATATTCTTTATAGTGAAACCAAAAAAATGTAAATTGTTTAAATTTTGTAGAAATATAGAATTTTTTTGGGACAGATTGTAGGGACATGTTTATCTTTGACAATTTTACAAGCTGTAAAAACGTGGATAGGTTCTGGAACATCCAAAATTCAAATCAAGTAGGTATTTTGTGTGAGATTTTTATCTAAAGGTTAAGCATTACAAAGAGAATTTTCTATCTATTAATAATGTTAATACATCTATATGTTCATAACTACTTCATATTGATAATTTAGACCCACGAGATCTACTATTTTTAGAAGTAAGAGATATGTGTTTGAAATTGTAGATGATTTTAGTATATTTAATTGGACTCATTTGCTATCACATAAAAGTGAAATCCTAAACAAGTTTATTAATTTTGTAAATAAATTCAAAAAATGGTCATTTAATGACATCAATTAGAAGGGATAATGTACAATATCTTTTTAAGATATATTTTGAGAAATTTTGTGAATATAATATATATTTAAATAATTATTTTTCCCCCAGAACAGCATAATAAAATGGTGCTTTAGAGAGGGAAAAAGGAACTATTTAATAAATAGTAATAAATATTCTAAATGAATTCAATTTACCAAAATAGTTTTGGGATGAGTCTATTAATAATTATTGGTATATGTTAAATAGAGTTCACATTAGACCCATGTTAAAAAAATATGATTATGAACAGATTAAGTCAAAGAATCCTAAGATTAGTCACTTTAAATTCATTGGTTATACAGATTATATTTTAAAAACTAAAGATAATTTGGACATGTTTGATGAAAAAAGTGATGAACAATTTTTTATAGGATATTTAGATAATAGTAAATCTTATAGAGTTTATAATAATAGAAATTTTTTAATGGAGGGACTTTGATTGTAAAGTTCATTTAAAATAATGAAAAACAGAATGTGGATTCTGATAATCTTGATGAATAATTTAAAGAGTTCAATTTTGATGAAGATAAATCTAAAAATGATAATTCTTTAGTTAGGGGGGAGTACATATATTTTAAATATAATCATAGGAATTGGAAAACACATAGATATCATTCTTTAAAAAAGTTAATTTGAAATGTTTAATCTAAAATAATAACTAGAAAATCATATTTGAATTTATTTAATTATTCCTTTGTTGATAATTTTTTTCCTATTAATGTTAAAAAATATTTTCACAATATAAATTAGATAAAATATATTCATGATAAACATAGTTATTTTGATATAAATAATGTCTAAATTTTGTTTGATTTCCCTAAAGATAAGAATTCTCTTGGAACCAAAAGTATTTTTTGAAATAAAATGGATGAGTCTAGTAATATAGTATGAAATAAGGCTACATTAGTTTTCCGAGATTATTTATAAGAAGGTATTGATTTTGAATATTCACTTTCACCCGTCGTTAGGAAAAAAATCCATTAGTATTTTATTACCCTTTATATGTTATCAAATTTTAAATTGTTTCAAATGGATGTAAAAAAGTTCATTTTTAAATGGTGTTATTTAAAAAGAGGTTTATGTTAATCAATTACCATGTTTAAAAAATTAAGAATTTCCAAATCATGTTTTAAAACTATCTAATGATTTGTATGGTCTTAATCAATATCCAAGAGCTTGTTCGGATATAATAATTGTATTCTTATTGAAAAATGATTTTTACAAAGGAAATTTTGAATCAAATTTATTTATAAATTTACTTTATGATGATATTTTAATTATAAAAATATATTTTTATAGAATTTCATTTGGATCTACAAATGATATTATTAGTAATGAATTTTAAAAATTAATGACAAATGAATTTGATATGAGATTAATGGGTGAATTATAATTTTTCCTTGGACTTAAAATTTTACAAATAAAAATGAAATCTTATAATCAAAGAAAATGTGCTAAATATTTGGTTAAAAAAGTCAATCTTGATTCATGTAAAACTCTGAGAACTCTAATGAGAAATAATTATATACTAGATGTGGATGAATCAATAAAATCTTTGAATAATAAGATGTAGATAGTAATAATAGGAATTCTACTTAATTTTACAGCATCAAGGCCCGATATTATGTTTTATGTTTATATGTTTGCAAGATACTAGTATAATCTAATAGAAAAAAAATTTAAATTCCATCAACATGAATAATCAAATACGTTAAAGGAACTATTAACACTCATTTATTTTACTCCCATCATAGTTTTTTGGAATTGTTATCATATTCTAACTCTGATTTTGGAGGCTTTTGACTTAACTATAAAATCACATTTGGTATATGTCTCTTACATAGTAAATTATTAATATCATGGAGTTCCAAAAATCAATTGTAAGTTGAATTATCCAAAATTATGTTTGAGTGCATTTCTACTATAAATTAATGTTCTCAAAGAATTTGGATAAAAAAACTACCTGATTTTAATGTTTATTTAGATAAAATTCCTATATATTGTGACAATACATCTAACATTTCAATATTTGAAAATACTTTACAACATTCTATGAAAAAACATATTGATTTTATATTTGATTTTTAAGAGATCATGTTGACAAAGGATATATGATTTTTAGATTTATTTCAATAAATAATAAACTTTAAGATATATTTTCTAAATCATTATATTTTGTGATGTTTGAGAAATTAAAGTTTGAAAAATTATTAATTAATATTTATATTAAACTATTAAATTTTTTAAATGCTTAATATTTCTTTCAAGTATTAACCGATCTAGAAATCCCATTAATTATTTAAAATATAAAATTCAGTGTCATATATGCATACCAATTATTTCTTTTAATGTTCTTATATATGTGTTATAAAAGGATGAATTTAGGGAGAGTTATCCCAAGTTGGGTAATTTATTTATAGGTTTAGATTTTTCTATATTACTATTAGGAAAATTAAAGTTAAATTAGTTTAATTTTATTATCGGTTAAAATTATATTATAACCAAAAATAATAAATTTTTTCTTATATTGTATGTGAAAAGGAATAATATTATACAATAACTTAATATTCTATTTTCAAAATATTCTTTAATTTTGGATTAACTTTAAAAGGTGGGAGAAATTGGAAAATTAATTGTTCATTTTTATAATTTACAAAAGGGGGAGAATGTTGGTGTTGAGTAGTTTTAATTTTATTATTTTGTTAAATTAAAATTCGTATCGATTAATTTTTTCTATTTCTTTTTTGTTAAATGAAAATTTCTCACATTTAATATGTTTATTTTTTAAAATATATATTTTTTATTCATAATTTCATCAGATATAATTTTTTTCTTATAGTCACTTAACCTTTGTTCTTAAAGTCACTTAATTCTTATTCTTGAGATCACTTATTTTTTTCTGAAAATAACTTAAAATTTTTTCTTATGATTACTTAATTTTTCATTCTTTCGATCACTTGATTTTTATTCTTGTGGCCACTTAATTTCTATTCTTACAATCACTTGTTCTTATTCATATAATCATTTAATTTTAGTTCATATTGTCACTTATATTTTTTTCTCATTCACTTTCATGTGTATCTTGGGAAACATAGATATATTTTTTTAATCCTTGAACCTACTACATGAAGCTATTGTGCCATTATATTAACCAACCACATGAATTTGTGAAGCTACAGTGAATTATGAAGTTGAGTTATTTTTAAGAGAACCAATCGTGTGAGTAAATTAAATATAACATGATTTATCAACTGATCATGTGAGTAGATTAAAGTTACCATGAAATATAAACCTATCATTAATTTATAATATACCATGTGTATCCTACCACATTAAGCCTACCACATGAAGTATTCTTCCTGTTATAAACACTCCACCAACCATGAAGAACTCGACCTACCCATATTTCACTACCACCTTCATATAACTCTATAGGAACTCAATCAACATGAATAATAGTGAAGAAGGTGATGTAAAGGAATCTTGGATCATGCATACTATGTGTGATGATTTATCATGTATAATTTCTTATAGTAACGCATGAAGTTCTTATTGTACATAGAATTATATCCAGTAGAGAAGCCTGAATATGATTGAAACTAATATTTATATCTATGTGGTACTAAAACCAACCATGGAAGTGTATATTAAGAATATACAATATATACAGTAGCATAGAGACTACTCGACTTGAAAAAGATGATGAATAATGTTCTTCCCACAGTTTATCATGAAGCTTGTATACAAGAACTCATCCTCATGTTGCATCTCATACCCAATGTAAAGAATATAAATATTATATTTTCATGAATAAATGTTCTATTTTTTATAGTTTATATGATCTAGTCATCACATTCGTCTTGAGGAGAATCCATGTTTCACCTTCATCAATCTTGTGTATACAAATACATCACACAAGATGAAGAAACATACAGTATTTAAAGCATATATATTGCTCAACTTTTTCATGATATACAAAAGACTAATCTCATCCACGAAAAACATTCAAATGTTTCAGTATTCAGTCTAAGAGGGTCATAAACCATACATAATTTGGCATTAGGATATACTAGTAATCTAAAGCCTAGCAATATATATATAGAGAGAGAGATAGAGAGCATGTTAAGTGAACTGTTCATGTGAAACATTCTTATGATAAATGAACGTACATCAGACACACTTCATGTGATGAGTTTATATATAGTGCACAAAATCACTAAACATACCAATCACACACTATACTATGTTTTTATAATTTATTATTTTTTAAATTTATGTTTATTTATAATAAGTATTTTTAATAATTTATTTTATCCATAAATATTTATAAATCATATTTGAAAAATGATTATCTCTTTTATGTTAAAAATAAATTTAACGAGTCTTAAAATTACTATATAGATTATGATAATCTGTTTTAAATTTTTTTTTATAAATTTTATTTACTTTGATTTTATTTGATATATTATTAATTGTTTTATTAATTTTAAAATACATATATGTGTTATTGATCATATTGTAAGTTTTTTATAGGTATTTTTTACAGGAACAAGAAAGTGGGAAAAATCTATAATGATGAGCATGATATTTCAAATAAAAGGTAAATGGTATATTTTCATGTTTATTGTTTTTTAATGTGGATTCTGTGATTTTTTATTTAGAAGATACTTTATAACTCAAGAAGATATTTGAAGTTAATAATATGGGATTGGAATTTATAATGAGATCAGTGAGGAATGTGATAAAATAAACATGAAATAGTTTATTCATATAAGATAACATATATATATATAAAGCTCAATATTCATACAAGAATTGTGAGGAGATGAATTTTTATTGTGGATATTAATCCATTGGTTTGATCATGAAGGACATAATCATTTTTATCATCTAATACTAAAGTGATTAAAATTATTGAGCTGCATCAAAATTTATTGTCATCCGCTGCACTGCTATTCTTAATTATTTTGGATTTTTCAATTGTTTTATGTTTCTATGTTTATTTATGCCTCTAGAGTCTGCTTAATATTATCAAATTTAAAAAATGTCTAACTAGGTTATTACTCTTATTTAAATGAAGTTTGGATTGTGAATCCCAAAAACATCTGGTAGGTTGTGACTCTTATAAAAGCCAGTTAGGGTTATAATACCAGGTGATAAAAAATTACATCTAAAAAGGGTTATCACACTTTAACAAAAGAGTGTATCATAGTGAATACTGATATTCTCACTAAGAAGAGTAGATTTAAGATTGTAATAAGATATTGGTTTTCTGAACCACTATAAAAATATTGTGTTCATATTTTTAATTTCTACTACATTATTTATTTCTTTTATAATTTTAATTCATTTAATTTTTTTTAAAGGACCATTTCCTCCCCCCCCATCTATAAAATCTTTCTATATTACTAAGACCCAAAAATAAAAACTATCTTGATCATTCAACCATTGGAGTAACATAAATGATGCACCCAAAACAAGAAACCTCCCCAAAATACAAATTTCATGGTTTTCGTATTTCATCAATGTATATAATCAAGTTACACACACTGATAATGATATCATGTCAAGAGACCAATACACATGTTCATAGATACAAACTTCCAATGATACCCAAAAAATATAGTGTTTCTACTGACATGTTAAAACTCATGATCTTCTTTTCTTGAGATTACCATGTTTGAACTTCATGAGAAAAGGTTTTAATGCTTATAAACCCCCAAAACCTGATAGTCATGCATCATTTTTTTCTATTTAGTATGATGTAACTATACCATTGAAAATATGTTTAAGATTAATTGCATAGTATCTCAAGGTTCTCAATATAATTGGGAACTTCTATTACCTTTTGGTATAAAAAATAATTTAAGCACATTACTATGTAAATAGTGGATGCAGAAATATTAACACTATTAAGGTAAGTATACATCATGCATAACTCACTATATTCAATATATGGTAATTGAAAAGTACAATTCAAGTTGGGTTTAGTGAACCCGCTTTTACAATAGTAGGTTCCCACATCTATTTCATGAACTCACCCTCTCACAAAATGTGGTCCTCCCAACAACTTCTCACTCAAGATGATATTATAACATCCCATCCCAGATGCCACTAACATAGTTCTCCAAGATGGTTTTTATGCTGCCTTAAGTGTGCCTCTCCGTTTTCTAGAGGATATTGGCAAGAAAAAAGTGAATAGTGTGAGTCCTTGGAGATACTATTCTTTCATATTAGAGTAAAAATGTAGTGTAAATAACTAAAAAACGTCTAGTAATTAAATAATAGAGTGAGAAATAAATAAATTAAATTAAATGGAACATGATTTAATAATAAATGAAATGATACAAAAAACTTGAATACCCATGTCATATATATAACATTGGTCACCCACAGGGCTGACCATACATGTAGGAGTACATAAAGAAAACTAAAATAAAATTATTGGGCTCAACTACTAACCCCGAGAAAAAACACATACCCAATCTCCTGGAGACTATTGAACTTCATTATCCGAGTCATAAGAATCCACTGGAGCAGTTCTACTCGATCATGCAATAATGGGCCTCATCCCTATCCTCCAAGAACTTTTTCTCAACCTGAAAAGTAGACATAAGGTGTGCATGTACAAGGGTTACAAATAATATTAGTAGACCACCCCAATGATGAACCTATAATATGCTTCCATAAGTTCATTCCCATTAAATAAGCTCATCATAGCCAAGAAAAAACTGAAAAGATAATTAAAACCAATAAACATGAAACCATAGTCGATCCCTATGTTCATGATCCTAGTCAACGGGGTAAGCTGGTTTTCAAGGATATCCATATTTATATGAATATATATGTATATTACCATACATAAATATAAATATATATGAATATACATGTGTAAGGTGAATGAAATAACATAATTCAATATAAGTCAATCCTTGGGTTCATAATCTTGATCACCTGGAAATCTTGTGCAAAGGGTATTGAGCTAGATTTAATACAAATAAAGTTTTGTATCATTAATTTTATCTATGGATCTATAATCCCAATAAAAAATACATGATTCCACTGGTGCTGAACATGTCTCTTAGTAAGTTATGTCACCACATAGGGGTACTCATCTTAACCTAGGGTTAACTTGTACTCACCTCAAATCACTATAATAATGGATTCCAAGGAAGTACATATAGAAATCATATAAATAGAATATATCTGGACACCATGATGGTCATGCCATATAAATATAGTCCAATTTATGAACCTTAGGTCATATTTCATAGGTGGTCATGAAATTGTTACTTAAATGAACCCTAAGGGTCTGACCCTTAGGTGAACTATAAGGAGTGCTCATTAGTGAGATGTCATTCCCACCCCTCAAGGTCTTTGATCAGGGAGATTTAAATAGTCCCTATCATCTAGGAGATCATAATCATCCATAGGTATCCAACGATATGAAACTCCATTTCCAACACCACAAACTAGTAATCGATTAGGGAGAGTGAAATCCTCAATGAGTATAATTACTTGGGAGATCGTAATCGTCCCTATCACTCAAGAGATCGTAATAATCCATGAGTATAATTATATTGAGGATAACATAATCATACTCATAAAAAATTAATTGGAGGAGAGTTAAATCATCCTCAATATAAAAATATTTGAGTAGAGTGGAATCATCCTCATCACTTAGGAGAGTGTAATCATCCAAAAGTATCACTATTAATGATGTCATGCCCATATATCGTAATCACAGGCTCAAAAGATGGATCCCAAAAAAGACCCTCTAAAAATCCCAATAAAATAATAATCAAATATATAGGATCAATAGCTAGGTCCTAGGAAGTACCTTTGGTTATGCTACTAAAAATAATAAATAGCACGGCTCAAAAGCAAGATCCTAGTAGATATTTCTAGGCATCCCAATAACGAAGAACATAGATCAATGGAAGAACCCATAGGTATCACACATAGAAAGAAAGATGCATCGTATGAGGATCATCAGCCACTAACTAGAAATAACCTCTTTCTATCATCACTATATCAGCAATAAATAAGTGAAACTATAAATAAAGTGTAAGGGTGGACAAATGCCAAACCCACCACCACTACCACAACCTCATAGGATTACATGTTTGGAATGTGTTTTAAGGTGAAACACGCTACGATATTTACCCAAACCTAATATACTAGATAAATTTTAGTCAAACATCAAAGGACCCACTAGTTACCTCATGTCATAACATAAGATAGGTATACCACTTGGGATCCATAGCAGAAATGGTAAAAGGAGGAATCCTGCATGGCATCCTCGAACAACAAGTCAATAGAGGCATCCTACATGGGATCCTTGTAATGGTATAGTTAAAGGGATCCTAAAAGAGATTACCTATGTTATCATGTAAATGAATTAATCCCATAGGGTACCCTTATAACTAGAAGTAATATAGATGCATCTTACATGGGATCCCCTAGGGTCAAAACACAAGAAGAGGCATCCCATAAAAAATCCTTGAAAATAACTAATCTCTCAATCTCATAGGTGAGACAGGGATATATCACAAGGGATGTGTTCTAAATGGAATAGATACATAAGTATTGGTCATGGTATATGGATCATGGCCCATCTCATATCAATGTCTCACTATTAGGAGACAACTGAACTCGATTACTAGAGGAAGAACCTCTCCCTTTATGAAAAGACTAAAACGCCACCTGGGAGTTCTAAAAACACCTCAAGGGTTTTAACATCGTGATTTATGAAAAAATATACTCACATAGTACTACCCATGGGTCCAATTTCTACTCATGGGTGTTAAGATATGAAAAATAATAATAACCCTTAAAAGGGTAGAAATGTAGGAGTACACTGCGTGTAAGCCCAACACATGATGTGTACCCTCATGACCCCACCTGGGTGTGTACTTAAGTCAGACTTAGTGTGTAAAATTACAAGAACATCATTTTTTGATCATGTTCATTTCATTTACCCCACACGGGGTACCTTCCCATGTACAACACATGGAATGGTCATGTATATATCCTAGTCATGTTTCTCTATATAGCATGCAACCACACGGGGTCTGGCCGTGTACTCCACATGACCATGTGCCTCTACATGGGCTACTTGGTCAGGTACTCAGCTACACGGTCGAGTCCCAGTACATGAAGTCTATACCCTATACACAGCATGTATTTATAAAAACATAACCTTCCCTATACAAGAAGAACACACATCGTGTGTTCCTGAACTATATGTCTTATGATTGAGATTCCCAAACAGGAAACCCCTCAAATCAGTATAAAACACACATTTTTTCCCAAAAAAAATATACCTCCAAGGGGTCATATGCAATCATAATTGTTGTCTATAACATGAAAAATTAAATCTATGAGTATTAACAACAAAACATAAAAAAGTTCTAGCTTTGGGTTGAATCCACCGAAGCTTCACCCATTTTTGTGGTCCACAGTTGTCACTCGATGATCAAACATGTCCTGATGTCCACAAGAGTACCTCTCTTACCCTATATCTCTTTCTATATCTCCCTCTATATGTTCTCTCTAATTATGGCGAAGGGGGATACCCTTGGGACAATACACAAAAATCTAGGGAAGAAAAAGTAGAAAAATAAACGAAAATAGAGAAAAGGATAAAGGAAATGAAAAAGAAAATGGTGGCCCAAGTCGACCCCCACACCCATTCAAATTTAATGTCTTACATAGGAAAAACTCCCTATTATAGACTCAATGGTTGAGATGGAATCTTAGTACGATTCTCAGTTCAAAAGATTTATCCAAATAAACCTACATGAATAAATTAATATTAATTAATTAAATATTAATTATTAATTATTCTGTTAAAATTTGAATAGCTTGGAATTATACAAAAATATTATCCTACAGTAAACACACTATTACAAGACCAAAAATTGGTCCAAATATTTATTTGAGATCATATTATAGGGTAAGAAAATCATTTTATCCCTTACAATCATCCGATATCAAAAAATTAAATTTCTGCTCAAAATTCTAGTTTGAAAAAACACGAGTCATTACAAACTCACCACCATAAACCTTTACTTCCTCGAGAATCCTTAGTGGAAAAACAAGATGTCATGCTCTCAAACAAAGCATCTATATAATAGATCCATCTTGAATATGCAATGACCAGTTTCATAGCATCAATAATTATATCCTACACAAGATATTTTAACTGCGACCAATTTGGTAATCTCCGTCGTAGGAGCACCTATTTCATCATCTCAAAACCAAACTCAAATCCCAAAATCCCATAGAAAACACTGAATTTGATCTAAAATAAAAGTAAACAACCTCAAACATAAAATGGTGCAATCCCCACCATATTATTTTCCTTATAATGCTCCTCAAGTGCAACCTCAATATGTTCCTTCATTGAACAAGAAAGGTATTTGAGAAGTAAAAAATCTCAGCATATAACTGATGCTCTCTCATCCTACTCATGAAAATGTAAAGATATATCATGACCATCTCTAACTATGAGTACACTACTATTTTATAAAAAATCATTTACAACTCTCTCTGAGCCACACCCACATCCAATAATGCTACACTTTCCTTTAACGAACACCTGACCCCACATATCCTAAAAATGTTTGTCTATGTACAAACATAGGTCAACTGTCTTGTGGTTCTCCATTCACCCACGATGTCTCCTCTATCACAGAGGTACATCTTATATATAAACACAACCCTTAGACATCCATTCCCATGGAAGGTTATTGAAACCATTGGTTCTCGACTTGCAAACAACCAGTCACCAATTTACAACAAAATGGTACCACATGCAACTAGAATATTCCATTATCATCTGACTCGTACTTCAACGATTTGTCCATCATAAGGGCCATGCTACACGGCATGTCATTTTAATTAATCTAGAAACTCCCTTAGAACCCCTCTTCAAAATTAGTCACCACATTTATGTTATTCGTTTATCCCACGACTGCTCATCACTCGACATCGTCCTAGTCATGAGAATCTAACCATGCGCTCGATAGATTAACAATAATGTAATCAATAGACAACTAGGACATGAACCCAAAAAATCTTGTACTTTGAATCAAGTCTTAATACTAAAGCATCCTAGGTGCATCATCAAAATCTAGATGTATTGACATGATTATATCACAAAACACCATTACTAACTGTGAATCAAACTCAAAAAATAATATAACTTAGCTCACTTCCTAAAAAGGTATTCATAAACCTAGGAAAACATCTTACACATGATACCCTTGATCAAAATGAATGTCTACCTACAAGGGTTGGAGTCAAAGATAAGGGCTTTTAGGTCTCTCACCTAGATCTTCTGATCTTGTCTCTAAAATGGGTCACAAGGTCTAACCAACTATCCCCATAGATCAAACCTCCCTAAATAATGTAAAGATCATAATGAACTACGAGGGTCAAAACCACCAACAAGCCCTACAAGGGACATATTCTCAATAAGATCCCTCATAAAGAACTGCTCCTTAGATGTCATTATACCAACGTAGAATAGATACTGAACTGACTACCACTAGGTATTCATATATGTTAATACCCCCTCAAGGTCCAATTTACATGAAACAACCTTGTACCCATTATCCTCATACTCCATTATCTAACAAGATAACCAAAAATGATGTCGGTTAAGTAGAATTCCATTCGAATATATGCAGGAAAACACTGTATAGATTGTTACTGACACTTTAAATAACTAGACCTGAGAAAAAACACCCTATAAGGGGTATAACACATTATAATCATGTGCACGATCGACCTAATTTGGTCATTTCACCTCTCGTGCATGAGGACTGATAATTATCCTCAACATCGAACCTCTCAATGTAGATCCACATCATCTAACATCATAAAGTCATTTATATGAAAGTAGGGTCAATTAAGGAGAATTCTGAAAAAAAAAACTACATGGTAAAATACCATTTAGGTTTTTGTTGAAACATTAAAAAATTGGACTGAAATGTCAATAAAATCACACACTAGAGGGCCTATAAAATGTGAATCCTATATACCGAATATAATGAAATATATGCCTCTTTCCTTTTCTATAAAAGATTAAAAATCAATCAATGGACTATTGAAAATGGTCCAAGATCCATAAATCCGCAGTAAACCATCAAATCCAAACAAAATGTGCATATTTCAAAGTGAAAATTGTATACAACTATAACATCAAAGATCAGAACAACTATCCCATAACCCTGGGAACCAGGACTTCCTACCAGAACATATGTTCTTGAAGCACTAGTCTGATATCCATCATAGGTTCTATCATATTCCTAATATTATTGTCTATTATATCCCAAATAGTAAATCCATAGGAAAGTAATATCTAATATACTACTTTGTAATGTCCTGACCCGGATTCCACTAATCTAGTGCTCCAAGCTGGGTTGTAATGAGGACTCAAGTGTGCATACGCTAATGTTTTCTGACTAGAAGAAAGGTCCTAGGGTGTTTTTGTGGAGTAACAGAGTGCATAAGAAATAAAAAAAATTGAAATAGACCATGATATAATAGTAAATTAAATTCTATAAAAATAAATAATATCCATGTCACAAATACAACACTGGTCACCCACTGGGCCGACTATACACATAAGAGTACATTAAGAAAACTGAAATAAAAGTACAAGATTTAACTACTAGCCCCAAACTAGACCACATACTTGGTATCTGTGACACAGTTGAACTGATTCACACAGATCATAAGAATCCACATGAGTAGGTATGCTTGATTGTGCAACACTAGGCCTCATCCCTATCCTCTATGCGACTTCTCTCAACCTGAAAAGAAGACATATGGTATGCATGCAAACTGAGGTGAATGAACAAGGGGTGATAAATAATCTCATAAATACAATCCAATGATGAACCTACAATATGCTTCCACAAGTGCATGATCATGAAATATGCTCAGCCTAGCCGAGATACAAGTGAAAATATAAATAAAACCAATAAATTTGAAACCACAATTGATCCCTGGGTCTGTGATCCTGATCAACTTGGCAAGGTGATTTCATGGATATCCACATTTATATGTGTATATATGTATATTTTGATACACACACACACACACACATATATATATATATATACATGTGTAAGGTGAATGAAATAACATAAGTCAGCAATAGTCGATCCTTGGGTCTATAATCCTAAACGCTTGGACATCCTGTGGAAAGGGAATGGAGGTGAATATCACACCACTACAGACATGTATCATTAAGTAAATATATGGTCCTGTAATCCCAATCGACAATACCTACTTTATCTATTGTTGGAAATGTATCTGAGCAAGGATACTCGTCTTAACCCTAGGTTCACTCATACTCACCTCCAATCACTAAAATAATGGATTACAGGGAAGTACATATGGACATCTTGTAAATATCCTAGATTTGGATTCCATGACACTCATTCCATGTAAATCTAGTCTAATGTCCGATCATTAAGTCTTGGTCCATAGGCGGTCATGACATTGAAACTCGGGTGAAACCTAAGGGTCTGAACCTTAGGTGAACTATAAGGAGATCTCATCAGTGAGACATCATGTCCACACCTCGAGGCCTCTAGTCATAGAGAGAAGAGTCATCCCTATAATCAAAGAGAGCATAATAATCCATAGATATCCAATGATGTGAAATTTCATGTCTAACACCACAATATATTAATCGACTAGGGAGAGTTTAATCGCCCCTAACACTCGAGATAGCATAATCATCCATCAGTATAATCAGATCGAGGATAAAATAATCATACTCATCCCATGTTAGTCAAAGGAGAAAGGAATCATCCTCAACATATAATTATTAAATTATATTATAATCATCTACATCATCTAGGAGGTCATAGTCATTCACGAGTATCATTACAAGGGACACCATGCCCATATATCATAATCACTGGCTCTAAAGATGGATCCCAAGAAGCACTTATGGAAATCCTAATAATAAAATAATCAAATATACATGCTTTGTAGCTTTGTCCCAAGTGTTACCTCTGGGTATGATAGTAAATATAATAAATAAAATGGTTTAGAATCAGATCCTAGGAAATACGTCTAAAAATTTCAATAACGAATAAAATAGATCCCATGAATAATGTTTGGTCATCCAAAAGAGAAAGAATGACGCATCACATCAGGCTCATCATCCAATAATCAGGAATAATCTATAGTTATCATCACTGCATTGTAAATACATAAGTTAAGGTATAAATAAAGAGTGGGGTTGGCTGAATGCCTAACCAAACACAACTATCACAACCTCGTAGGCTTAGAATTTCAGCATAGGTTCTACAGTGACACCCACTACCATCTCTACCCAAACCCGGTGTACTAGCTCAAGGTCATTCAAACATTGGGGAACCCAATGGGTCCCTCATGTCATTACATGATACATGCATCCCACTCTGGATCCTCATCAGAAAAGGTAAAATGAGGAATCCTACATGGGATCCTCAAATTGCAAGTCAAAAGAGGCATCTTACATGAGATCCTCAGAATGGTACAGGTAAAGGGATCCTAAAAGGGACTCCATATGTCAGTATGTAAAGAAAATCATCCCATAAGGGACCCTAGGAACTAGTAGTAAGATAGAGTCATCCTACACAAGACCCTATAAGGATGAAATTCAAGAAGAGGCATCCCACAAGGAATCCTTAGAAGCAACTAATATCCAAAGCTCATAGGCAAGAAGATCACATCACAAAGGGGAGACATACTCAAGGGAATGGATACGTAAGCATTGGTCATGGGACATGTCTCATTGTAACATCCCAAAAATTTTAAAGTGATTAATAAATGAATTATAATTTAAATAAATTAAGTTATAAAATATCTTTTATGAAACTAAGTGATTCTATTCATTAAAAATAAATTTGATTATTTTGATTTGTATTATTCAAAAATACCACCTTTAAAGATGATGAAATATTAAATTATTAAATTATTTTTTTATGAAAAATATAGTCTTCCTATTTTATATTATAATATTTTTAAATGAATTATTATTTTCAAGAAATAATATTTTATTTTAATTTAATATTGAAAATTATACCATGTTTATTAACATGGTATTATTTTGAATTATGAAGTTATTATAAATAATTATATTGAAATACATGTTATATTTAATGTAATATATTGTTAAAAAAATAACTATTTTAAATTCATAAATTTGAAATTATAAATTATGATTTAAGTATTATTAGATTATTTTTATAAAATTCATACCATTATAAATTTTATTTTATAAAAACATTGAATTATGATTATTAAGTTGGTATGAATTATAGAATATGAATTAAGAATATAATAAATATAATTTTTAATGTAGTAGATTTTATATATGAAATTTTAATTGTTTTAAATTTTTTTAAGTAAAGATAATTATTAATTTATTATAATTAAATTAAAGGTAATGATAATAATAATAATAATTATTATTATTATTATTATTATTATTATCAAGGGTAAACCCTATTTTTTAATAAAGTTATTTTTACATTTAAGATAATATATTTAAGAAATATATGAATTTATAATATGTTTTTTTTTATTTTTTAATTATAAATATATATAATTATATTAATTTAAAAAGACGAATTTATATATATAAGTTAAGAAAAGATCTTAAAGGTTTTAAAAAAATGTTAAATCAAATGCTTAAAAAATCAATCAAATGCAAAAAAACATTAAGAAAGAGAAAATATGATATAACAATATATTATCATAATAGTAATGATTGAACAAAAATACATAGGAGACAAAATGAGAGAAAAACATGAGAGAGACAAAATGGAGGAAGGAAAAAAACGACAAATCTTTGAATAAAAAAATCAAAATTAAATGACTAAAAAACCAATGATAAGAGAGTGTAAATTCCCAAACAAGAAAAAGAATATAATAATATTAAAAAATGAAAATGGAGTTTCACGTTTGATGTGTGTGTGAGCGGTGAAATCCAAAGTGGAATGCCCTTTATTGATTTCTTCTAACACCTATATAATGTAGGAATCATAATTTAAATATATAATATAGAAAAAGAAATGTCAAAAAAATATATGGATGAATTGAACCACCAATTTATCTTCCAAGCATCCACTGTAAGCTTAAAAATATGTGTGTGTGTGTGTGTGTGTGTCTATGTGTCTGTGTGTGTGTGTGTCTCTCATTCTGCACACCCACAAGACCAGAAACACTTCCTCGCAATTAATTCCATCTCTATTTCTTTATGTTGAGAAGCCAATAATCCAGTTGATTTATCCATTTCATAAAAGGGTTTAATTTTTTTCTATAAATTTAAGTTTGATTTACAAATATATATATATGTGTGTGTGTATGTTTGTGTGTGTGTTTATATCTAACTATATATAATTATTTTTTCAGAATTAAAAAACAATTTTTTTAAAAAAAATATTTTAAAACCTATCAATTTATCTTTTAAATTATTCTTTTCAAAGGATTTATTTTATAAATATATCAATTTTATGTTGAATAAATGTATGTTTTTAATTTATTTTGAAACATTGATCGAAATTAAAGATCTTACCAAAATAAGATCAAATATTTTCAAAGAATTATATATATATATATACATACATGTGTGTATGTATGTATGTATGTACATGTATATGTATAATACCATGATTTATTTTATAACCCCTAAAGAATTATTGGTCTCACAAAACCAATTTCTATTAGTAATTTTATTTCCTGATCTATAATGTAAAAAAAATAGCAAAAACTGGTTTTTTATTATTTGACTTAAAATTTTAAAGTGGTATTTAATTTTATTTAAATGTTATAATTATTATTTCATTTATATATTAGTTATCATTTTATGTGAAATTTATATTTACAATAATATTAAATAAATGTCGTCATTTTATGTGCTAAATATAAATAATAGTTATTATTTCATGAGAAAAAATTTATTTTCACCTCCATGTTTGTCACTCATGATCTAGATATGAAAATCATCTAAGTTATCATCTATATTCCATGAATTTTAATTCTATTATTCATTTATTTTATTAAGCATTTATATTTATGACTTTTAAATAAGTAAATTTTTTTAGGCATGGATTTCTCCTAAATGTTATTTTATAAGTTCTCAAAAAGGATTATTCCATGTTATAATGTTTGTAGTATTATTTTATTTTAAAGATAATAATTTAAGTATGTATTATTTTGAAATGTTTTTTGGTAATGATTTAGAACAGTAGGACCATTAAAATCTTTTCTTAAAATTGCCACTAGAGTATTGAATGAAAAGTTATGGCATGGCGAGTGAACCCATGACCTTAAGGGGACATTGTCCAATATGAGATATGGTATATAGCCTTAAATTTTATTATTTCCTACTGAGTATTATAATTAATCCTTAAAAATTATTATTTTATAATGAAGAAATCTAAGAAATTATTATACAATATTATTATTTTGGAAAATTGATGGTTTCCAAAATTATACTAATTTATTATTATTAATATTATTAATTTTTTGAAAACCTATATATAATTATTCTTTTTATAAAATTAAATATTTTAAAAGTATTTATAGATGGTTTTAAAAGACCTTATTGAAAAAATTAAATTTTCACCCTATGTTGAAAATTTATTTTCCATAGGTTTAGTAAAAATTATGTGAAGGAATTCACTTTTCTTATCGAGTTAGCATACTCGAAGAATTTTAGTTATTTTATTTTATTCTTATATAGCTTTTATAATTTGTAATTTAAATTTATATTCTCTAAAAAATAGACTGGAAAAGTTCCTGATATATAAAATGCTATTTTTATTTTTTGGTCGTATTTTTTTTAAAAAAATACGCAACATTTTTATATGTATTACCCAAAAGCGAGGGTTTGGATCTTCACAGTTGGTATCAGAGCAATGATCTACATATCTTTTGAAATTATATGTTGTTTAATAAGTATATTATAAATTTTTAGCGGTCATTTTTGTCTTCATTCTGAATACATAAATTTAATATTTTTTTTAATCTGGCGAATGAATTGTGCAGAAACAATTTTTTAATCGGGAATAATGTAATATCTCAGACACAAAAAAGTAATAAATAAATGAATTATAATTTAAAAAAATTAAGTTGTAAAATATCTTCTATGAAAACAAGTAATTTTATTCAATCAAAATAAAATTTTTTTATTTTGATTTTTATTGTTCAAAAATATCACTATTACACAAGATGTAATATTAAATTATTGAATTATGTTTTATGAAAAATCTATTTTTAATATTTTATATTATAATATTTTTAAATAAACTATTATTTTCAAGTAATAATATTTTAATTTCATTTAATATTCAAAATTATACCATTTTTATAAACATGGTATTATTTTGAATTATGAAGTTATTATAAATAAATTTATTGAAATACATGTTATATTAAAAGTAATATAATATTATAAACATTACTATTATAAATTTATAAAGTTTAAAATTATAAATTATGATTTAAGTATTAATATATTATTTTTATAAATTTCTTACTAATATAAATGTTGCTTTATACAAACTTTGAATTATGATTTTAAGTTAATATAAATTATAGAATATGGATTATTAATATAGTAAATAAAAATTTTAAGGTAATATATTTTATATATGCAATAGTAACTGCTTTAAAAATTTTTGAGTAAATAAAATTATTACATTATTTTTATTAAATTAAAGGCTATGATAATAACAATAATAATAGTTAAGGGTAAAACCTACTTTTTAAAGATAATTTTTTTTATACTTAAGAAAATATATTTAATAAATATATGAATTTATATTTTTTATAAAATCCCTGATCCAGATTCCACTAAATGGTGTCCCGAGCTGGGTCGCCACATGACCTCAAGCGCACCTCCTCATATGCCAAAGGTTACAGACTACCAGTAAAGATCAAAATAAGTCATGTGGGGAGACTATACCCCCTTTACCAAAGTGATCCATTAGAGATAATAAATATAAATATAATAAACAATATGAAATAACTAATAAACATTCATAATCAAACATCTCTAAAAACTTTCTACAAACCACAACCAACAATAAATATGGAATGTCATGTTAGCCATACCCAAATGTTCTAGAAAATAAACCCAAAATAAAGATAATATATGAATCCCAAAATGGGTCCTAACTCCAAGTCCATAACCTCATCCATGCATGTCCCATGCCCAACTCAACACCCTAGCATGGGGAATTTTCCCTTGTCCTGACTAACAAGTATGAAATCTACCTAGGTAACCAATAGCGGCCTGAGCAGGGTGTGAGTACAACTTAGTAGGCCATCACCAATGGTGTATACAAAATATCTAGTCTAAACAAATAGTGGATGAAAATACTAAATAAATGTCAAGTAAACAAAATATAATTTGGGTTTTGATGGTTAACCATCTTTACCTTAACCATTTCTATCATTAGTCCCATTTCATCATTTACATCAACTTATTTACTTTGTCCATTATCATCATGTGTTCAATGGGTTAGGAATTTAAATCCTTTATACAAGGGTTTAGGGAAGTCAACGTTAAGCATAATTGAATTAGTCAAGTCCCTATCTTTCTAGGGATAAACACATCACAACTTAACTTGGAGCCTCCGCCTAGGAAATCTCATCGAATGCAACCATTAGGGGCATAGAGAATTAGTCTGACTCCCTAACCCATGTGTTCCTAGGGTGGGTTAGAGCATCAGTCCAACCCAACCCATGGGGGAGCCTCAGTCCTTTATCCCACTAGCAAGCCATGTTCACAAGCTTATATATATCAAATTCACTACATATACCATATCACACCCTCACTTTCAACACTATACATAATGACCACAATACATCCAAACTCAACATGGGAATCAATATTAATCCATAACCCATTAACAAATTACAATATACATTACATATCCCATTTAGTCCACTTCCCATTCTCATGTCATAACCCATTATTCATATAAAACAATTCACTTTTTATAAACCATTAACCATATTCCTCAATTCAAAAGTAATTACCAATTTAACATGTTCATCATCCCACACAAATTAACCCTCTTAAGTATTTCAAAATAATTCATATGCCCTTTGAAACAATTTCAATTAACTCAATTAACTCATTACTATTCTATGAAAAACAACCCCTTAAGACATTATAAAATCCAGGCACAACTATCAATATTACATTTTCAACTCAATTAGGAAAATTAACATGTTCAATAAGGGATATGTGTTATCATACATTGATTCCACACATGGATTTACCACTATTTAGGTTCATAAATGTTGGTACACCCCATGGGTGGCCCTAGATTGGTCGATTCATCCTCAACACATCCCACGGGGTCTGTGACGAGTTCAAGTCATCATTTAAGCACCTATTTTACCAAATGGCACTAAAAAATTAAAAGAAAAACATGGGGGAAACAAGAAAACAATATCATATGAAAAAACTACTTAAGAACAAGGAGATATAATTTTTAGGCCACCTACCTCGAATTTGTTAACTAATGCACTCCTAATTGTAGACGTAGATCTGGGCTCAAGCACCACTTGAAGCATCAGCCCAGATCTTCGATCCATAACCAACAACACTCCAAATAGACTAGAAATTAGGGAGATTGATCCTTGGGATGATTAGGATGCTTGAGTTCATAACTTGGATAGGAGGTAGGAGAAATAAAGGTAAATTTGGGTGGGACATAAAAATCCCAAGATGGAAAAACTATAATTTTTAAAAAATTTAAAGGGGTGCATGGTTTGGCCATACGGTTTTCCAAACTGTGTTCAAACCTAACACCATGCACTGTCTAAGGGGAGTTGGGCTGCTTGGTTCCCTGGGAAGGATACACAGTTTGATAAAATGTATGCCAACCGTGTGATATGACACTATCCAAAATTGTACGGCTTGGCCTCCCACCTTACACGGTTTACTTAACCATGTGCCATCCATGTGACTTGAATAGGCCAACACAGTTTTTCCTTATTTCATGTCTCAAACCCCTAAAACACCCCATAAGCCCCTAAAACACATAGAAAACACTTCATTAAATAAAAACAAGAGATAAAAACCAAAATTTAAACAAGGATGTACCTTCATGATGTCTGGGATCTTATATCCTCCCCTCCTTATAGTGTCTCTTCCTTGAGTCATACTCCCAAGCATCACTGATCTTATAAAATAAAGATTTCGGTTCACTAGGCCCACACATCCGATTATCAATCCCAATTTTCTTCCTGAACATTTCCATGCATATAAAAACATGAACTAGAGGCATAACCTTGACCCACAATACTTCCTCACTATGATCCAAAAATATGAATAGGATGCTCCTCAAAGTATGAATCAGACTCAAGCTCAACATCCTCATCATTAACCATGTGTGATGGGTCAAGGTGACATTTTTGAGGTTGTGAATTGTAAAAAATATTTTGAAAACCACTATATCACTGTAGAAGATCCAATTGGTATGCCATCGGCCCGATCCTCTCCATGATTGAAAATGTCCCCATGTACCTTGGCACCAAATTTCCATGCTTCCATATTCGATGGTGACCCAACCTTAGTAACACCTGAAGAAACACACTATCATCCACCATAAACTCAAGAGGTTGGAGATGTCAATATTTATATGAATTATGCCTACTATGAGTTGTTTCCATGTGTTTTTGAATCAAATGAACCTTTTCTGACATATATTTCTTGAGATTCAGTCTTAATAGCTTAGACTCTCTACCTTTTAGTCCACACAGTATAGATCTACACAGCCTCCTATACGGCACATCAAATAGTGACATCTGAATTTTAGCTTGTAAAGTTTTTTAAAGGAAAACTCAATAAGATACCATCATTTTTCTGATAAACCACCAAAAGTTAGGACACAAGCCCTCAAAATATCATCTAACACATAAATCATACACTCGTACTTTCCTCCCATCTATGGGTGAAAGTCTATACTCAAAAACACCTAGATACCAAGTGACTTCTAAAATACCTACCCGAAGTGCAGCGTGAAGCACGAATCTTGATCTGAAACAATATTCTGTGGTACTCCATGTAGCCACACTATCTCTCAGACATATAACTCACCCAACCGATCAACTGTAAAAGTATCATAGAACATAAATAATTGATCCACTTTGGTCAATCAATCCAAAACTACTGAGACTATATCATTCTTCTAAGGTGTCCTCAGAATACCCACTACAAAATCCATCATTACGTCATCCCACTTCCATTCCAAAATGGGAAATGGTTATAACAAACAACCTGGACACTAATGATCATCCTTCACATGCTGACAAGTAATACATCACCCCACCAAACCTACAACCACCTTCTTAATTCCTGACCATTAATATTGGCTATGAAGGTCACAATACATATTAGTCAAACCAGGGTGAACTCCCCACTTTGATGAATGTGACTCATGCATGAACTCTTCTCGCATACCCATTGGCACCATAACATGACCACAAACATTAAAAACTCCATAATCACCAATAGTCCAACTTAAAGGTGACTCCCCACCATTAAGACTTTCCCTCATATCCAAATAATCCATATACTCAAGTTGTCTCTCCTTAACCTAGATTAAAAGAATTGACTCAACTGATATGGATGCAAGATTCATTTTCATATGCCCATATTGTACCTCAAGGTGCATCTCAGTAAACAATTCAGTCATCCTCCACTCAGAGTTGGATTCCTGAACCACCTGATTCTAAGTCATCTGACTTAGGGCATCCATAAAACTATTCCCTTATCCTAGTGTGCAAATCAACTGGAAGTCAAAAGACTTTGCGTATTTGACCCATCATCACTATCATAGATTCCAATCGTTCTGAGAGAAGATGTACTTAACGATTTTGTGGTTGGTAAACACTATGAAGTGCTCTCAAAGAAAGTAATGCCTCCAGCACTTTAAGGAATAAACCACAACGGCAAAATCAAGATCACGAGTAGGGTAATTTATTTCATGAGGCCTCAACTAACTTAACCCATATGCTATAACCTAATCACCCTACATCAACACTGCCCCAGGTCCAACACTAGACACATCACAGAACAAGGTGTATCCCTTACCTGGATCAAGTAAGAGATGCATTAGTGTGGTCATTTTCTACTTATTCATCTCTTCAAAAGAATCCTTACATGCCCCAGACCATTAAAAATTAACTCCCTTCTTGGTTAATCTTGAATGTGGTGCTTCTAAATGGGAGAAATCTTTAATGAACCTTTGGTAATAACTGGCCAATCCCAAATAACTCTAAACATCTAAAAATTCTTAGGATACTCCCAAGACACAACAGCCTGTACCATCTGTGGATCCATTGGCACACCTTCCTCAGAGATGATGTGATCCAAGAAGTGCACCCTATTGATCCAAAAATGAAATGTGTATAGCTTGGCACATATCTTATTCTCTCTTAGTGTACTCAGGACAATGTCAAGATGTTTGATAAGATCATCATGAGTTTTGGAGTATATAAAGATGTCATCAACAAAAACAACTATGAACTGATCTGGATAGGGGTGAAATATTCGATTCATTAAGTCCATAAACATAGTCGGTTCATTTTTCAACCCAAATAGAATCAAAATAAACTCATAATACTTGTACCTACCCCTAAATGCAGTTTTCAGTATGTTATATGGACTCACCCTGAGCTGAAGATACCCTGAACTCAAATTAATCTTGGATAACATGGATGCCCCCCTCATCTAGTCAAAAAGATAATCAATTAATTGGGGAGGATATTTATTCTTGTCTATCATCTAATTCATCTTTCTGGAGTCGATAGTCAACCGCAATGATCTATCATCATTCTTGGAAAACAGCACTATAGATCCCCTAGGTTACATGCAAGGATGTATCAACCCCTTATTCTCTAGTTCCTCTAACAGATTCTTAATCTCCTAAAGTAATTCAAATGACATTATATAAGGAAGAATTGAAACTATCTCTGCTCCCAAAAGCAACGCTATCATGAACTCAACATCCCTCTCAGGTGGTAGCCTTGAGAAAATCCATAGGTAACACATCCTGAAACTGGCCCATCAAAAGAGGAAGGATAGTCTTCTATACTACCCCATCACCATTCATAATATAAGCCACTGAATCTATGATTTCACCCAACAGTTGAAAAACTATCCTTGCACAACATGCTCAAACATCCCACTCACCACAAAGGACATAGGTATCTCCCTCAAGAAACATGAATGTTACCCTATGATGGTAATAATCAATATGGGCTTGGTATAACCCTAACCAATCCATGAAAAAAATTAGGTCAAAACCTAACATCCTTATGAAAAATAAGTTCCATTGAAAATTGTACCCACCAACCATTAGAGAACAACCCTTATAGTGCCTGATATACTCTGTTTTCACACCTAATAATGTTTTGATCGACAAAATCCTGCTCCAATGTTCCACTACTAGGCACAACATGACTACCAATTATGATAAAAATAAAAGAATGTGAGGCCCCTATATCAAATAAAGCACTATAATGCATGGAATCAATAAGAATCGTACCTCAAACAGTTTATGGTCCAGCCCCACCACCCCTAGTGTAGACTAAACTGCATGAAGATGACTTATCCCTCTACCCTAGGCCCTGGTCTGAGTTCTTAGTGTTTCACTAGCCTACTAATATCCCTCCTACGATTACCACGTCTAGAACCTCTACTAGTATGGTCAGTCGAGCTCCAACTACCTACCTAGTATGGGGTAAATAACCCCTTTCCTTTACTCTACACTAGTCTTGACCCTCTATCATTTCCTAACTTTAATGGGTTCCTATATAACCTCTTCACATGGCCCAATCCTATGCATAATTGGCACTCAACTAGTGGTTGGGAACACTAAATATGCACATATATCATCCACCCACACTGATGGAAGAAAACTCGATCACTAGCCTGAGAGGATAGTTCTTTTTTCTGGTTTCTATATCCACCACCGCCCTAGTGAAAACTCTTAAAGAATCACTTCCTACAATCAGAATCTACACCACTATTTCTCCCAAATGGAACCACATTTCCGCAACCAGAAGCCTCCTAGATGTTTCCTTATGATATAAGGGCTTGATCCTCAACTTCAGTGACCCTCTTAAAATGAAATATATTCACCTAAGACTTGATCTCATGTCTGATTCCATATTGGAAACATCTTATTGTGGCCACTTCATCCCCCAAAAAGGCTAGAACAAAACGTTACAAATCAGTGAAATGACTAGCATATTCCATTACCATCATAGACCCTTAGGTCAACCTCATAAACTTCTCATCCATTTCCTACCTCAATGTGTTAGGATAAAAGAGTTCTAGAAAATTTTCTTGAAAATCTTTCCAAACCATACTATCATCTTTCTTGGTCTGAACCAGAACATCCCACCAGTGGTTTTCCTGGCCTCATAGAATATAAGTTTTTAGTTTGACTCTATTCATTGTAGGAGTCTCTAAGTGATCCAAAATTGTATGAATAGATACTATCCATAATTCCACAGCCTTCATTTCACCCTTTCTGACAAACATTGGATGGTGTTGCAGCTAAAACTCCCTAGTCAACTCAAACATACATGGTAAAACCAACCCGAGGTCAGTTTCTATCATCTGCATTAAAAGAGTGAAGTTATCACAGAACTTATCTTCTACCATGTTTCCCCAGATCTCTAGGTTTTCTTTATCCACTTTTGGAGGAGAATTCTTAGTTACATATTCTTATCACTCAACTGGAACCTGTTGTCTTGGTGGCATTTTCCTACAATGCAAAGCATACATCTTAGAACACATAATACACAGCTTTAATAGTTCATGTAAAAGAAGGATCTCTAATTTCCCTAAAAAATCCATTGCATACAATATCCCAAAGTCTATCATCACATACCAAACACTACCCTTGACCATCCCTATAGAGGTCCATGGCTGACATAGGTAAACCAACTTACATGGTCAAAAGCCTTACATTGGATAGCATTTTAGAACCATTTCCACACTTACAATGAAAATATTTCCTCCATGTCACATTTCTCATTTTTCAATTAATTAAAAACAAAATCTTAACACATTTAAAACCCTTATTTAGACACAATTATTTAACCATTATTCAACATTTTTATTTCCTTTTTACACATTTTCATCATTTTATTAGACACCATTTTCTTCAAGTTTTTCAATAAGGTCAAAAGCATTTTACCCTTTATGTCCCACACACTCATCCCATGTGTGTACCTATAATAATGCATGCCACCTATATCTCAAGGTTCCCAAAAGATGCATAAAATCACAACCTTGTTCCATTCTAGAAATGAGAAAAATATTATAAAATCATCACATCATACAATAAGATCATAACCCAATGGTGAAATAACATCAAATGTAAAAATGCACAACAAGAACAACAATTCCCACCCTGGGTGACTTGGATTTTCCCTCATACATGGGTTACCTGCTCCCAAGAAAAAGCTCATTACCAAGGCCTGGCATATCCTATTATCCTTTCTACCTTCACAAATAATAAACTACAGAAAAGAACCAGGCTCTCATACCACTTTGTAACATCCCCGACCCAGATTCCACTAAATGGTTCCCTAATCTAGGTCTCCACATGACCTCAAGGGTTCCTCCCCATATGCTAAAGGATACCAACTAGTATTAAGGATCTAAATAAGTCATGTGGGGATATTATACCCCCTTTATTAGAGTGATCCACAATAGATAGTAAATATAAATATCTTAAACAATATTAAATAACCAATAAACATGCATAATCAAACATCTCCCAAAATATGGTATAAATCACAACCAACAATAAATAGGGTATGCCATGCTAGTAGTTCCCAAATATGATAGAAAATAAACCCAAAATGAATAAAATAGTTGAATCCCTAAACAGGTCCTGACTCAATGTCTGGAACCTCATCCATGTGTGTCCCATGTCTAACTCAACTCCCTAGTATATGGCCTTTTCCTTTGTCCTGGCATCCATGCATGAAATATTCTCAGGTACCCAATGGTGGCCCGAGTAGGGTGTGAGTAAAACTCAGTAGGCCACCACCAACTGTGTCTATAAAATATCTAGTATAAATAGATAGTTCATGCAAATACTTAATAAATAACACACAAAAATTAGGGTTCCATTGGTTAACCGAATTTACCTTTACCATTTCTAACATTAGTCCCATTTCATAATTTACATCATCTTCTTTACTTTTTCCATTATCATCATGTGTTCTAGGGGTTAGGCATTTACATCATTTTCACAAGGGTTTAGGGTAGTCAACATTAAGCATAAGGGAATAAATCAAGTCCCTATATCACTAATGATAAACACATCATAACTTACCTTGGATCCTTTTTCCAGGTAATCTCATCTAATAAAACCATTAGGGGTATAGAACATCAGTTTGACTCTCTAACCAGTGCATTAGTATATGGGGTTAGAGAATCAGTCCAACCCGATCAATAGGAGGAGCCTCAGTCCTATGTCCCACCACTAAGCCATGTGCACGTGCTTATATATATCCAATTCCCCACACATATCATATCATAAGCACACTCTCAACAGTATACATAAAAACCAAAATATATCAAAACTCAACATGGGATTCAATATTAATCCATAACCCATTCACACATTACCATTTACATTACATGTCCAATTTATACCAGTTCCCATTCTCATTCCACTACCCATTAGGCATATTCAAAAATTCTATTATTATAACCCATAAACCATATTCCCTAATTCACATGACATTACCAATTTAACATGTTCATCATCCCATAGACATTTAACCTCCTAGGATTTTCAACATAATTCATATTCCCTTTGACACAATTTCAATTAACTCAATTAACCCATTACTATGCCATGTCGAACAACCCATTAAGTCATTATCAAATCTAGGCACAACTATCATTATTCCATTTTCAAATCAATTTGACATACTATCATGTTCAACAAGGGATCTATGATATCATGCATTGATTCCACACTTGGATTTACCACTTCCTAGGTTTGTAAATGTTGGTTTGCCCCATGTGTGGGCATATATTGGTCAATTCATCCTCAGTGCATCCCATGAGGACCATGAGGAGGTCAAATCATCATTTATGCACCTATTTTACCAAATGGAACAAACAAAACCAAAATCACAACAAGGTGGAAACAAAAACACAATATCATATGAACAAATCCACTTAAAAACTATGGGATATCATTTGTAGGCCACTTACCTCAAATCCATTGATGAATGCACTCTTAATCATAGACTTAGATCCGGATTTAAGCACCCCTTGAAGCCTCAACCTGGAGCATTTATCTACAACTAACAACACTCAAAACATACTAGAAACAAACGAGATCGATCCTTTGGAATATTGGGTCACTTGTGTTCATCACAAGGGATAAAGGTAGGAGAAATGGGGGGAAAATTAGGTGGGACTTAAAAATCACGAGATGGAAAAACTATAATTTTTCCAAATTTTAAATGGCCACCTAGTTTGGCCGCCCAGTAATCTAAATTGTGAAAAATTGTGTACTAACCACTTTATAAGGGGAGTTGGGCCACATAGTTACCTAGGAAGGCAACACAGTTTGACAAACTATGTGCAAACTATGCAATATTCCACTGCTCAAAATTGCATGGCTTGGCCTCCCACCATGCATGGATTACTTAACTATGCATCAGTCATGTGCTAACCATGCCCCTTGCACAAGTTGCCCTGGTTTTCCATTATTTCATGTATCGAACCCCTAGAACACCTCTGAAACCCCTCAAACTCCCAGGAAACATATCATTAAACAAAAATAAGAGATTGAAACCAAAATTTAAACAAGGACGTACCTCTACAATGTCTAGGATCTAACTTTTAAAAAAAAAATTATAAATATAAATAATTATATGATTATAAAAAATTAATATATATATATATAAGTAAAAAAATGCTAAAAGGTTTAAAAAATGATAAATTAAATGTATAAAAATTGATTAATCAAATAATAAAAAAATATTTAAAAATAAAAAATATAATATAATAATATATTATCATAATTGTAATGATTGAACAAAAATGTATAAGAGAAAAAATGAGAGAAAGATTTAAGGGAGAGAAAATGTGAGGAAAGGAAAAAATGAAAAAATATGTTAATAAAAAAGGGAAATTAAATGAATAAAAAACAAAACAAATGATAAGAGAGAGGAAATTTCCAAAAAATGAAAGCACTAAAAAAATAATATTAAAATAATGAAAATTGATTTTAATGTTTGATGTGTGTGTGTAGTGAAATCAAAATTGGTGTCCCCTTTATTGATTTCTTCCAAAACATATACAATGTTGTAATCGTTATATAAATATATAATACACAAAAATAAAATTCAATCAATTATATGGATGAATTGAACCACCTATTAATCTTTCAGGCTTCCACTAAAAGCTTCAAAAATAATAATTTGTATTTGTATCTCTAATTTTTTACCCCAAAAAGACCCAAACACTTCCTCCCAATTTATTCCATCCCTTTTCCTTGGTTTCCAGAAACCAATAATCCCTTTGATTTATCCATTTTAGGTGAGGTTATAATTTTATTCTGTCAATTTAAGTTTGATTTAAAAAGATATATATATATATATATATATATATATCATTATTTATTTTTAGAATTTATAACATATGAGATTATTTTTAAATTTATTTTCAAGCCGATAAATTTATGGTTTAATTTATGATTTTCAAATTATTTATTTTATAAATCTTTCAAGTTTATGTTTTTGAAATCTATGTTTCTATTTTATTTTCAAACATTGATTGAAATTAAATATTTTCCAATAAATCTAATCATATATTTTAAAATAATTATATATGTATATATATATATATAATACCATGATTTATTTTATAACCCTTTAAATAATATTGGTCTTATAAAACCAATTTGTATGACTTTTAAATAAGAACAAGTGTTTATAAAAATGGATTTCTTCTAAATATGATTTTATAAATTCTAAAAAAATGTTTATTCCCTATTAATATGTATGTAAGATTATTTTATTTTAAAAAAAATTATTTATTTAGGAATTATTTCGAAATTTTTTAGGGTTATGATTTAAAAATCAATGACCATTAAAATGTTTTCTTAAAATTGGAACTAGAGTATCGAATATAAAGCAATGGTATAGGGAGTGAACCCATGACTTTATGGGGACATTGTCCCATATGAGATATGGATATGTTTCCTTATGGTTTTCTTATGGTATGATAAATATTACAATTAATATTTCAAAATTATTATTTTCTAATAGAGAAATCTAAGAAATTATTTCATAATATTTTTTTTTAAAATTGATGGTTTTCAAAATTATATTAATTAATTATTTTATTAATGTTTGAAACCCCTATTTCTAAAATTATTTTTAACAAATTAAATATTTTAAAATTATTTCTAACCTTTTTTAAAACATTTTATTGGGAAATTAAATGCTCTCCCTATGTTTAAAATTTATTTTCCACAGGTTTTGTATAAATTATCTAAAGGTGTTCACTTCTCTTATGGAATTAGCACACCCAAAAAAAATTATTTGTTTTATTTTATTCTTTTATATATTTGTAAATTTTAATGTAAATTTCCAATTTATAAAACCTAGACTGGAAAAGTTCCTGGTATGTAAAATGCCCTATTTATTTTTATGTTATCTTTTATATAAAAAAATACATAGTATTTTTATGTGATGAACCCAGAATCACAGGTTTGATTCTTAAAACTCATGGCCCTTGTTAGATCAAGGTCTCACTCTTAGAAGTCAACTAAACTCGACTATCATATGAATAACCTCTCCATTTAGGTAAATCCTGGAATTCCACATTTGAGTTCTCAAACCACCTTAAGGGTTTTTTCAACCCGATTTATGTGAAACATAATCCAAAATGAATACTCATGGTTCCAATTCTGACTCTTGGGTGTGAAGATATAAAAAATATGAAAAATCATAATAAGGGAAGAAAATGAGGAGTACACAGTGTATTATCCCAACACATGGTGTGTACCCTCACGGCTCGAAATGGGCATGTACTTCATCCGAACTTGGTGTGTAAAATCTCAAGTACATGGCGTGTTGATCATGTACAAGGAATGTACCCTACATGGGTTTCATTATCATGTACCTCACATGGTTTTTTCATTTATATAGTCCTACCATGTATCTATACATAGAGTGCAACTGCTTGGGGCCTGGCTGTGTACTCCACATGGCCATGTGCCCTACACGATCTGCTTGGTCAGGTACTCGGATACTCAATAGAGTCCTATTATAGGGCATGTATACCCAATACATGTTGTTTATTTATAAAAAAATAATATTCCTCAAAAAGAATAATATATTGCATGTGCTCCTGAACTAAACGTCATGTGATTAGGATTCCCAAACATGAAACCCCTAAAATTCGCCTGAAACCCTAGTTTGTCTTCCAAAAGCTTTTTTCCGACCCTCAAGGGGTCCTAAGTAGAAATAATAGGGTTTTAAAAAATTATAATGGTAAATATTTAGTTATTTATATAAAAACATAAAAATGGAATACCTTTGGGTGGAATCTGCTGAAGATTCGCCCATTTCCATGATCCACGACTCTCACTCGATGATTAGGCACGTACCGATATCTGCAGCGGTACCTCTCTTCTCCTATATTTATTTCTCTCTATACCTATACCTATTATATCTTGGTTTCATGATGGATGATTCCCCTAGGGGTGTGCCTGAGAATCCAGGGAAGGAAAATAATAAAAAGAACATAAAATAATGAAAAATAGAAAAGAAAAAAAAACGAGGGCATAGGCTAGCCTTATTTCCTGTCCTGAGTTTATGTCATTCCCAACATAACTCCCCATTCCAGATTCAATGGTATATATGGAATCTCAATAACACACTCCATTCAAAATAAATATCCAAATTAACCTACATGAATATATTAATATTTAATTAATTGAATATTAAATATTAGTTATTCGGCTAAGATTTGAATGGATTTTAATATCACAAAATTATTATCCTAGTGTAAACACCCAATAATATGAAAAAATAAGTGGTCAAAAAAATATTTCAGATAATATGATAAGGTTAAAATACTATATTACCAATTACAATCATCTAATAGTAAAAATTCAAATTTTTTCTTGAAATTTCAGTTCATAAAAAATATGGGTAGTTTCAAAGATTATCTATATCCTGAACACCACATTATCTATCAGGGCAGGGTCTACCATCCATGTCTCATATCAAATCACATATCAACCATTTCCTCCCACTCAGGGAGGTTTCACATCACATCAATTGAACTCTCACTCAGGATGGGGTCAAAACCTTAACATTCCCTTCTACCAAGGCGGGTCTCAAATGCATTGATAGACTAAACCTTGTCACTTAGGATGGCCCATGTTAATACCCTATCACTTAAGTAATGTCCATTAATCCTGATACCTAACCTATTAATTAGGTTATGATCTATATCACACACATGTAAGACCCTATCTCACTCATGGAATTCCATCCAGAACCTTCTCACTCATGGTAGGTCCAAGCCTTGAAACTTGTCAGTCAATCTCCGATAACAAGCACAAATAATATAAGAAACCATATGCATAGCCTAAATCCTATCAAACATAATTTTTACATCATCATTAGGGTTCTATTCAATCTATATCTATCCTCTCATCTCTAACCATCAGCATTAACTTATATTCATCACCCCTTGGTGACCTCATAATCCATAGGCTCTATCTAAACATGGACTCAATAAGTCGGGTCTAGTTCCTCATCAAAATTCCTCTTGGTATCCTAATTTCATGTCCTTAATCACCTCCCATGATCTGTACTTAGGTATCTATAGTGATCCAATTCTTTTATAGATACTATTACATGAGTTTTAACATAAACACCCATTAATTAAAACCCAGATATTGTGAGGCCTAATGTCTTTAGAAGAATAGGTACATAAAACATCAAAAGAAACTAAAACATAACATTTTTCTTTCCCTTACATAGCTCCTAAATCTATTTTAGATCCTAAAATTTCATGGGATAGCTTGGGGAATACATAAAATAAAGGGGTGATATTAAAATCATATTAAAGGAATAAACAAGATAAGGAAACATAATGTGTGATTCAAAGTTATAATATGATATCATAAAACATAAGGTATTTGAGTGATCACATGGAGTCATAACATAAAGAACATAGTATCATAATATTATGATATCATAAGAAATGTGGAAGAAACATATAACATGATATAAACACGAGTCAAGGATAACTACCTAGATAATATCACATGGAGAAAAAAGTCCCATAATGGATTTGGTTTACTCTCTAATCCCATACATAACATCTCACGAGACTAAAGATTTACCCAATTCATTGGATCATTATCTAGGTGAAACCATCATAACGTGTTCATGATTATGTATTCCTTAAAAGGAAATCAATCAAAATTAATAAACATAACAATTAACCATATAATAAAAATGGGTTGCATAATCTTGCCTCAAAACATAATCAAAGAAAATTTCATAATGAAATCATTTGAGAAATGAACCAAAGGCATTTATTACCCCATCAAAGGAAGGGAGAATAAACTAGGTATATATTTGAGAGACATATATATAGAATTTAGAATCATTCAATAAATTTAAAATAAGGTAGAGGGAGAGAGAGATAAATTATGTTAGAGAGAGAAGTGCCATAACCCAAAGAAAAGGGTGTTTTAGATATATCCCTTACACCTATAATAAAAACATTTCAAGATATCATAATATCCATACAATTTAAAAACCATTTTGAAAATACATAGAAAAAAGATAATGATGGTTTATCATTGAAGAAAACAAGGAATATTTAAAGAAATTCAAATATCTATAAATGGTTATGGTGGTGGGAAAGTTCATTGTTGCTGTACACATCAAAATAGAACATTCCTTTTGTCTCTTATAAATAAATTCAAATTGTTCCATATAAAATATATAAAAAATATTCCTTTTCAAAAAAAATGAAATAAAGTAAAGAGTGAGATAAAATATCCTTTATAATTTATTTATGTACTTATAAATACATCAATAAAATAATTTTAGATATATTTACATGCAAAAAAAATATTTAGAAAATAAGTCTTTAAAATATTTTAAATACGGTTATTAAAGTAAAGTGTCCCTTAAATAAAAACCTAAAAATATTCCTTTTTAAAACATTGTAAAGAAATAAAAATATGGTAAAAATTTCCTTTTTAAACCATTTAGTCATAAATAATAATTATCCTGAAAATTTAAGAACTTGGATATGGAAAAAAATAGTTTTAAGAGAAACATTAAAAGAGGATTTTTGTTTAAAAGAAAGTCCCTTAGCACTTTTTGAAACCTTTGTATCATAATACCCATGAAATATTTACATAAAATGAAACTTTAACCATCATTAAACCAATAATTTTCATGATATAACATGCCAAAGGGTTATTATATGTACACCACACCAAAGAAAAAGTGGTGAATATGGTATAAGTCTCCTAGAAATAATAGAATGACTAGAAATATGCTATAGTTTAAGAAATGTTTTTATAAAAAAGAATTGAAAGAGATAGAGATTGAATTTAATGTTTAAATTAATTATTTTAAATGTTAAATTTTCTTTATATACACATATTAAATTAAATATCATGCATAAAAGAACATGTGTCAAATTGAATAAATTTTTGAGAATAAAACCATTACCTCGAGTCCAGACTTGTCATGTATTTCCTTTATCTCCTATATTATAAACATATATAAATTATTTATTTTCTTAAAAACCATTTAAAATTTTAATATCTAATAGTTAAACCATTTATTTCATTTATTTTTCTGAGATATTTAATTACTTATTCAGATATGTCAACATTGGGTGTTTTGAGGACACTCAGTTTATAATTTCAAAACGGTATCAGTGTGATTACCATGGTTAAATGGGTCACTATTCCATAATATAAAAAATAATAATTATGATATCATTATTATTTTTTATACATAAATAATAATTTTAAAAATAACAATGAATTATGGTTATGAAAAATGAACTACGTTATAATCATGGAGATGGTTGGTCGTACGTAAGCATGTGTAACGTATCCAGTTTTCATTGATAACGCTGGAAGAAAGTATGTGTTATTTTTTCTTTAAAAAATGATTATTACAGCATAAATATCATATTATTTTTTCAAATACACTTACATATACCATCCATGAGATTTGGTACTTAAAAATGAATCACATCGATTCGCGAGGCGGTAGTCCACCATACGCTCAAATGACATTATCATTTTTCAATGGATGGTAAGGTAAGAAATTATATTATATATTTATTTTAAATAATTATTGATATATAATGAATATAATATATAAATATTAAATCCATCATCATGAACATCCATGATAGGTGATGATCTAAAATGAATTATATTAGTTCGTGGGGTGGTAGTCCATTGTACTCACGAACAGTGGTTTTGTTTTCCATTTGATGGAAGAGGAGATGAATATAGGATATTAAATTAACATAATAACATCTTGGGATATGGTATATACTGAATTAATTATATCATAATGATTGAGTAAGATTGTTAGGAGGTGTAATAAGAAATAAAACAAAGACGCCCAGTTAAGAGCGATAATTCTTCTTCGAATAACCTCTATAGGATTATTCCTAAATCCTTCCTAGATTAGATTTATAATAAAATAAAGGAATTTAGGAAGTGGTTATATAATTAGAGAATGTATTTTTTTAGGTTTTTTATAAAATAAAAGACATCTGTAGTGTGGGAAATAGATGAGCATATGTTCCCTTTTATAAGTGAGAGGGAGTTGTATTTTTTGCAAATACCCAAAACTATTCAATAATGGGAGGTAACTCTCAAGAAAGGTGCCTAACAAATTGATAAGTAACGGATTTTAGGGTTTATATTGTTGATCAAAACATCCTAAATTTAAAAAAGAAACATTTTTTAAACATGTTATTCCATTCACATCTATGGTTACTCACTTTTACCATTTTAGTTTTTCACCATGGTAACATGTTTTTTAAAATGTTTTTACTATTAATTATGAACTAATAAAAATTGAACATATTAAATAATATTAATTATTCATATTAAAAATATTTAATATATTTTATCAAATTAAAATAAAATAAATGATATAATTGATTTTAAAATTAATCCCAGAAATCATGTCAAAAAATGATTTTTCAAGAAATGTGTTTTTCAGGGAATATATAAACTTATATTAACTATATGAATAGTAATAATAATTATATTAATTTCAATTCAAATAAATATATTTTTATTATATTCATTTAATTTAAATATTTCCATACTAGGGGTTATTTTAATTAATTAAAATAGATAAACTTTATACAGTTAAAAATTGTTTGTAGGAAACCATGTTTTTAAGCACAAAAATAAACTCATACCAAAATCATGAAAATTTAGGATTTAAAACAAATAATTATATTATTATAAATAAAATTATTCATATTTCACTTTAATACAAAATTTAAAATATAATGTTACTTTTAAATTACTTGATTTAATGAAAAGAAATGAAAGTGTTTGAAAAATCGGTAATCTTCACTATTCACTGAAGAATCAATCATTTCATAAAAATACCAAAATTTGACCCTAAATTAATTTGATATGATTATTTCAAAAAAATATTTTAATTTTATAAAATAACATTTCCAAAATTTCTATGAATCAATTATAATATTTTCTTGCAAAAAAGTAAAAAAAAATTGAAAAGAAACATTTTTTTATAAAATAAATTCTCTTTATTAAAAATTGAGTTCTTATTTATTAATAATTTATAAATAAATTTTTATTTATTGGGGACTCTGTATAAATTTAATAATTATTTTAATCATGTTCATAATTTCCTATTTAATATCTAGGATATATAATTCATGTTTAAAAAATAATATTTTAATATATATCGTAGTTCGTTTAAATTTAGAGTTGCATGTTATACATGCTATAATACAAAATTTATTTTTTAAAAATATTAGGGTGTTACATTATTCCCCCACTTAATAAATTTCATCCTATCAATTTGAAGTTGTAATCCATAATTAAGGGTTTGACCTTAAAAAAATTCTGCTTAAAACCCGTATCGTAAAAAGGGTAGATAAAACTTCTCCTTAAAAAGAGGGAAAAGGGAGTAATGAGGTCATATAAAATAAAAAAACAAGGTTTCCACATAATAATAACATTGGTAAGAAGTGGATACATGGATTTGAAAAGAATATTCATTTTGGAGATAACATTATACCCTTTTTTAAGAAAGAAGATACGATCAATTTATCGAAAATGAATAACATTTTTATTTCAAGATACTTTTACTAAAGTTGTGGGATCCTTTTACCATCTATATTATGAACATAAAGAGAAATTATTACTTGAAAATTATAATTTCATCCTTTTATTGATTTTTCTCTTCATTCTCATGTTTTTCTTCAAAAGATAAGTATTTAAGATGAATTTTTTATGCATGAATCACTAAATCCTAACAGATTATGTGATTCCAAAAAAATAATATCAAGATATTACACTTGTATTTAGACATTAAAAAAACTATAAATGGTTAGAATAAGGTAAGATAATTCCCAAAATTAATAAACTTTCATATTAATCTATAAATCTGAAGTTCAACTTAAAACATTCAATAACTAAATAACCCTGCATCCCAAATAACCTCAAAATTCAAGGATTTAATTTTATTATTCCCAAATAATCTTACATGTTAAATAAAACATCATACCTAAGGGTTACATATACCTAAAACTAATGAAAACTTTTCCCCAAATATCATTAATGACCTCAAAATCCTAAAAAAATCAAAAAAAATTGATCCTAAAATAGGTTTATCAAAATCAAATTAATATGTATAAATAAAATAACATAGGTAGAAAAAATCATACTAATGAGTACATCACATAGGTTAGTGTTAGTCACTTCACCCTTATCACAATTTGGTTGTAGGTTCAAGCCTCGCAGCATTACAAGATGAGACTAGTTTTCACCCAGGTTGTGGGTTTCCTTTTTTCTAAAACTATGAAAAAAATATGACAATCCTATTAATAATTCACCTTTATCCTATAACTTTATAAAGAATGTGATGAACATATTAAAAACATAAAATTAGTCATAAAATAATTTTTTAACCTCGACAGTTTTCTACCTAGCTCATTCTTTTCAACGAAAACAAATAATTTTGATTGATTATAATTACTGTGACATAAAGCATATAATAAATATTATATTTTCCTTAATCATGAGTTTTAAATACAATATCACCTTACCATTAAGTTACCCTTCAAGTTCATTAGTAATATTAAACATATTCTTTCAAATTCATAAATAAAAACTACAATGGAAAATATTTATAAGTTTCATGATTCTTATAACTAGAATTTCATTGAGAAAAATACATCAACAACATGATTCTCATGTTCCAACACAAAAACACTTCAATAATTACACATAAATTATTTTCATAACATATTCCCTTGGGAATTAATCCTTGGATTATGAAATTTAATATGGTAATAACCAAGTTCCCAAAATCTATGACCTTAAACTGTTAGTGGTGCTTTAGTTTGAAATTTATTTCCCTACATCTTATTAACTGGACTCTTTGTTTTTCTTCGACAATTACTTTATTTTTACCCTCTTTTTCCACACATAAAGAATATTCTAATTCCTTTATATAATTTTCAATGGTTCGTCTTCCCACATTTTTTGACATGACAAAAATTAAATCTTCTTTTCTTTATCATCATTAACAGAAGACCTTACATGAGAATACATCCTTATATTCTTTGATGTGTTTGGAAATTCAACTATGTTCTTGTTGTTGATCATAATTTTAGATAGATCATTTTGAAATATCACGAGATATATAACTTCATTTCTCATTAGTTAAATCATTTCATTTCCCATCACATTTATTTTTTGATTGATTTCTTCTATTTCCCACCATTAACAAAAAATAATAATATTAATAATATTAAAATTAATTAACACACAAAAGGGGGAAATTATAAACCTAAAAGGAGTAACTTATAAGTGATAAGTATATCCTTACTTATGAGTTTGTAGATTTCAATCTAGGTTATCCATGGTAATGTTTCCTATTATGTTTTATAACATTACAATTTGTTCAAGTCCTTCATATTGGTTTCTAAATGTAATGAACCAACCAAGGTATTCATCCAAACTAGTGCCAGATCCTACCCACCACAAACCTAATAAGCATCCCTAATCCCCCCAAGATAATGAAAAGAATCAATGGTATTCGACATAACTATTGGGGATGGTTTCACCCTCAAGGAGATGAGAAAATATAACATCAAGACAATGCATAATATAAATGATCAGGCACATTCAAAATACATATATCAAATTAATAAACATCCAATACATAGTTTAAGAAGTCAATGAAAACTAAAATGAAAACAAATGAAACAAAACAAAAAAAACAACTGACTTGAGCCAATTGGTTGTAAAAACCAATGGTCTGATCGACAACTTCATGTGACTCTAGTCACCACCACAAACTCATGATAATCCACTTCCCAAAGTAGATGGTACTGTGTCTAACCTAATATTCAAGACCTGAAATAACCTACACAAGACATGAAGTCTACATAACCACCAGTGTGAGTATGTTGGTGTGATCTGAATCTAGTACGATACCATTACGAGTCCATTCCAATTCTTTATTTAAGAAGCCAAATATGCTATTTTGAAAATAAGGCATGGAAAAATAGGTTTTAATTTTTAATTTTAAATCATGGGAACAAAACAAGTTTAAAACATCCAATTCCTCAAATATCCCTTTTGTAAAACCATTTCACAAAATAGGTTCTATTTCAAAACAAATCCAATTACAAGGGAAATAAAAACATTTTCTCAAATACTGTAGTTTTGAAAATAAACCCACATAAGTTTTTAGATATTTCAAAATACTATTTTTAGACCAATAATAACATTTGAAAACTATTGCCCCCTTTTTACATTGAAATCTTACATACTCCAAACTCAAATTAAACAAGTTAAAAAACCAACAATAGGGTTAACCAAAACCAAATGATCAAAATAAAAACCAAGAAACTGATGAAATAATACTAGTCAACCAAAATACTAAACCATAAATTATCATACCTTAAATAAGCCCAACCAATAAGTAAAATATACACATGAAAACATATATAACTGAAAAATTCATAATATAGATACTATAATAAGGAAATTCCATAAGGACTAATGGGACCTCACAAGACATGCAACAGTGGACCTAACTTCTAGTAGGTTAATGGCCACACATCCATCCATTGAATCTCTCTAAGACATATCCTCGAGGAAGAACCCAAAATCCAAGGGTTATGTACAAATAATGGGGTTCTAACCAGTGAAAACCCTCAAGTATCCAAGAGACATCCCACTACTTTCCACTTAACAACCTCAATCTCATCATGGAATAATAACGGAGGTGTTCCATGAATAATAACACAATAACAAGACTATAACAACACCATAAGGATAAAAACACAATCAAATCCATCTAACCAATAAAAACATGATCAAATCCATCTAACCTTCTTTTACTACCATTAAAGGGAAACCTAAAACACAAGAACAACATGAATCACATAACCAATCATTTGTTACATGGATAATAGTAACATCAACAAAAGAAAGTGGGGATCTACAAGGGAACAATCGACAATAAACACATCACAAAATGTAAATATGGCCTTCACTTTTATACCTATAACATATATATTTGGGAATCCCCTTTTTAAAAAATATGGAATTCCAACATAATTCCAAAAGAGGACGTATTTGTTAAAAAGTACAACCACACAATTCAAGGGAAAATACATTTCACTTTATAACACAAAACCACCTTTTAAAACATTAAATACATCTTTTAACACAAATGGAAACCCACTTTGGAAACCTCATTTTTTTAAAACACAAAAAACAAGTACTCTTACCTAAGAAAACTATCTTTGTAATTTTATCAAACATGGGGTGTGCATAAAATACCATTTTACATCAAAACATTATTTTAAGAATAAGGCTCTACCCAATTTATACCTGAAAACCATGAAAATATAATTAATGATTTATAAAAACAAACCTAGATAGTCCACACTAGAATTATATAGGCCAAACATGAATTTTTAAAACCTAATAAATAAGGGAACTCAATAATAAATGAAAATAAAATGGAAACGCCAACCTCTAGTGGTGGAACCATGTCTCCTTTGATGAAATACACCCAAAAGGGAATCCTATTGGGGATCACAACCATTAGAAACCAAAGGACTAAAATCCTAGAAACCCTATCCAATAAAATCAGCTCAGTGTGGCCGTTAGGGTTAGAGGAACTAGGATAAGGAAGAAGAATATAGAAGGAGAAGATAAAAGAATCTCATGGATCTTGATCCAAACAATAAACCACCAAATATTCACTCCAAAATAACTTGGATAATATTTGAAGGAGAGGATGAGGGATTTTAAAGGTTATATGAATGAGTGGGTTGAATAGGGTATCTTGGATTGGAAGCCCAAATTAAAAATAAATAGAAAAGGAAAAATACCCCCATTCTTGGTAGGTTTCATGGTTATCCTAAATGGTTTTCCAAACCATGTGAAAACTGTGAAGATCACCTATATTAAGTGAATCATGGTATGGACACTTGGGCCACATGGTTACATAACTATGCACTATATCCATTCTCTCCTAGTATAACTACTAAATATAGTTCATGGTTTTTCCTAGAGATCTGGCATAGTTTGCAAATCGTGTACCACTAGAAAGCCTCCCAAACTCTATGTTTTTATACAGAACGCCGATAAATTCAAGATCAAAATAAACCAAAAGATTACTATTAATAAAGTTAAACACTGGGGTGTCATGGTAAGGATTTTGTGAACTTCCAAAATATATCCCCCCGGAGTTTCAAACCAGGTCTACAACAAGGCCCGTTTTTATGCACCAGGTGACGATTTGGTCAAGCCCAATGCACCCTTTTCAGTATTATTACACCGAAGTACAAATATTTTAGAGCCATGTCAACTTGTAGTATCCAGATAGGGATGTAATTTCTGGGAACCAACTCACTCTATACTTCACCAATATTCTAGGATTTTTATTTTCTATGCATAATCTATTCCTTATACATATCCATAGGGGTCTCAATAAATTATTATAGTCATAATCCCAAATAATAACAAAACCATTTTATGATACCCAATTTAGAGATTCAACCCTTTTACACATATTATTACACTCTTTTCAACATAAAAATCCATTAATTATAACCCAAATATCTTAAGGCCTATTTTCTTTAGAATACTAGGTAAATAAAAATCAAATGAAACTAAAACATAACATCTTTTTTTTATTTCCATTAGTGAGCTCTTAAGTATCCTTAAACTCCTAAAACTTTAAATGATAACCTGGTGAATACATTAAATAAAGGGGTGAGATAAAAAAACTAGTAAGGGAATAAACATGATAAGGAAACATAACATGAGATTAAAAGTTATAACATGATATCATAAAGGAGAAGGAATGTGAGTAATCATATAAAATCATAACATAAAGAACATGGTATTATAAGATCATGGAATCATAGGAAATGTAGTGAATACATATTTTTGGTCGAAGAGGAAAAAATAAGAGGGGTGGATTGAGTTCCTATTAAAATTTATGATGTAAATATTTATATAAAAAATCCCCCAAATTAAATAGCAAGCTAAACTATAGTGAATTTGTAATAAATTAAAGGTTCAGTTAGATTCTAAAGAGATTGATTAGTTCTCGGTTAATTCAATCAGAAGATTAAATTAGATTTTGAAACTAACTTACTGATTTACAATAGTTACAAACACTTTCTAGTTTAACTATCAGAGAAACTTTAAAATAGATTTATATTTAATGTACTTAGCAGTGGAATATTCAAAATAGTTTTAACAAAGGAAAAATGCACAACAGTTTGAAAACAAGAGGTTCAATGTCAAGATGAGTCTTTGTCCTCTCAAATAGTTTATATAAACTATGATACACACCCTAGATTGAGGTTTTACAATAGTACTCAGACTATTCAGGTCCTCGGAACCTTACCAAAATTCTACGTGGGTAAACAACAACAGTAGCACTCAGGGTATCTAGGTCACACTTGAACTCTTCCATAATTCACAGTGGGATACAATAAGATATAAAAAGTTTGGTGTGACGATTTAGTATCCTCCAGTTCATCCCAGGAGTCAGTGTGTGTCTAAATAGACAGATGAACACACACTGCTCAAAATTTTAAACAAATGTATACTATAGAGGAAATAAATGGATAATGAGTTTAGAATGCTCTGAGTGATTGCAGATGAGCTCTGGACTCATTTGGATGTTGTAGATATTATTCGAATCCCTTCTAGTGAAGATGACACAAAACAGAGTGTCTTTATTCTTCCCAGCTATAGTTATTCAGCCTTGTGCATATGATGTTCAATAAGGCACAACAACTCGGATTTAGTGTTTGTTCCAGGTGAATGATCTTATTTAAGCTCTCTGGTTTTCACAGGTGTTCTTCATGTTCTTCTTTTGTTTCATGAACCTTCACACACACGTACGCTCTACTTTTCCTTGTGTGTCTCTGTCTGTGTATATTCGTATATATCTTTCACTGTATATCGATCTTCATTTTTATTCCTTGAGATCCGGTAAAGAGAATGATTGCTTTTTGATAGGTACGAGGTATGGTTCCCTGACATCCAACAACCAACATTAATTAATAGCAGGTGCATTAAATTAAGAAAATATGACCGTTGAAATTAAATAAGAGTTAATAAAAATTCAAACCGTTTTCATGACTATAGGTGAGTCATGATATTGGTAGGTCATTTGAATTTGCATCGGTATTGGTAGGTCAGTTAATCAGCATTGGCTTTGGTAGGTCATTTCATCAGCATTGGTTTCGGTAGGTTATTTGATCTGCATTGGCTTCAGTAGGTCATTTGATCAATATCAGTTTCAGTAAGTCATTTGATCAGCATCGGCTTTGGTAGGTCATTTGATTAGCATCATTTTCGGTAGGTCATTTGATCAGCATTGGTTTCGGTAGGTTATTCGATCAGCATCAGTTTCGGTAGGTCATTTGATCAGCATGGGTTTCAATAGGTCATTTGATCAGCATCGGTTTCGGTAGGTCATTTGATCAGCATCGGTTTCAGTAGGTCATTTGATCAGTATCGGTTTCGTTAGGTCATTTGATCAGAATTGGTTTCGGTAGGTCATTTGATCAGAATCGGTTTCGATACATTATTTTATCAACATCGGTTTCGGTAGTTCATTTGATCAGCATCGGTTTAGGTAGGTCATTTAATCAACATCAGTTTCGGTAGTTCATTTGATTAGCATCGTTTTTGGTAGATCATTTGATCAACATCGGCGAGACAGTTGTTTCATCGGTGTGACTATTGTCATTAGTGCGACCATTGTCATCTGTGTGACCATTGTCATCGGTTTGTTAAATCGGTGACTCGTCCCTTTAACTATCAGTGACTCAATAATATAACTAACGGTGAGACAAAAAAATAATATTCTCACAAAGTGTCTGTTTAATCCAGAATACTTCCAGGTCAATAGTAAACAATGAATAATCATAGATAAACATATGTAGACATGATTAAACATATATAAACACATTTAAAACAGATTGAATAATTGAGTAAATTGACTTATAAACAAAAACAACAATGATTTGTGATTATTAAAATAACTATCTCACAGAGGGTTCAACACATATAACAAGACATAAATATGATTCAAGTTAAACTTCTTATACAATATCTTATGGTGTTAAAAGTCCCATGATGGGTTAGGTTTACTCCATAATCTCATGCATGACGTCTCATGAGACTAAAGATTTACCTAATGAATTAGATAACTATCTGGGTGCACCCATCATAACATGTTCACGATTATGTATTCCATTAGAGGAAATCAATCATATGGAATAAACATAATAATTTTCCATTTAAAACAAATTGTCTGTAAAATCTTTTATCATATCATAATCAAAGTAAATTTCATGATGAATTCATTTCACAAATGAACAAAAGACATGTATTTCCCCATAAAAGGAATGAGGGATAAGATAAGTATATATGTGAGAGAAAAATATACATAATTTACAAGCCTTTTATAACTTTAAAGAATGATAGAATTTTTTTTAGAAAGATAATGATCATAACCTGAAGAAACTGGTGGTTTAGAGAGATCCCTTACACTCATAAGAAAAAAATTTCCAGATATCATAATATTCATCACATTTCAAATCTTTTTAAAAATAATTAGAATAAAGATAAAGAGGTATTTTCTTTGAATAAAACATGGAATCTTATAATGAAATTAAAATATCCAATAATGGTTAAGGAGGGGATAAATTGTTCCTTACGTAAAACCGTAAAATGATTCCTCTTAAAACATTGTACAAAAAAGTAAAATATATTAAAAAAATGAACTTTGGAAACCATTTAGGGATAAATAATAATTTTCTTGAAACATTTATATGAACATAGACATGGAAGAAGAGAGTTTTAAGGAAAACATCAAAAGATAGTTTTTTCAACGAAAGTCTCTTACCAATTTAGTAACTTTTAAACCGTGATACCCATGAAAGAGTTACATAAAATGAATATTTAACTATCATGAAAATAAAGATTTTCATGATATAACATTTCAAATTGGTAGTATATATACTCCACACAAAATAAAAGTGGTGAATATAGAAAAGTCTCCTAGAAATAAAAGAAATACTAAAATCCCTTACGCTTTAAGAAATTTATTTATAAAATCTAATTAAAAGGGTGAGATATTGAAGTTTATATTTAAATTAATTATATTAAATATTAAATTTTAGTTATATACACATTTTAAAATAAATTATGATCATAAAAGAACATATGTCTCAAAGAAGGAAATTTTTAGATGAAACCCCTTACCTCGACTCTAGACTTGTCAGGTATTCCCTTTATCTCCTATATAATGAAATTATATCAATTATTTTTCATCTTAATAACCTTTTAAAATTTAAATATCTTAAAATTGAACCACTTAATTAATAATTTTAATTAAATATTTAATTACTTATTCTGTTATGTCCATGTCATGTATTTTGTGGATGCTCAGTTCATAATTTCCAAATGACATCAGTGTGTTGACCATAGTTAAAGGGGTCATTATTTCATAATATCAATAATAATAAAAAATAATAATTATTATTTTATACATAATTTATACTTTTAAAAATAATCATGAATTATGGTTATGAAAAAGGAACTACGTTATAATCAGGGAGATGGTTGGTCGTATATATGAATAAGTAACATTTCCATTTTTCAATAATCATGATGGAAGAAGTAAAGTTTTATTTAATCATTAAAAATTATCATTATATCATAAATATCATATTATTTCATTAAATGCGCTTATGTATACCATCCATTGATCCGTTTATAAAAAACAAATCATATTGTTTCGTGAGGCAGTAGTCCACAGTACACATGAATGACGTCATCATTTTTAAATAGATGGTAAGGTAATAAAGTTTATGATATATTAATGTTAAATATTTAAAAATATTTAATGAATATAATATATAAACATTAAATCTTTCATCATTAATATCCATGATAGGTGGTTATGGAAAACATTATACATCGATTCGCGAGGCAGCAGTCCACCGTACACACGAATAGTGGTTTTGTTTCCTATTTGATGGAAGAGGATATGGATGTTGGATATTACATTAATATAATAGAATATTAGTATATGGTAGATAATTATGTTAATATATCATCATTATTTGTGAATATATTAATTATATTGGATATGAAATACAATAAAGATGCTTGGTGAAGAACGGTACCTCTTCTTCAGACAACCTCTATAAGATTATAACTAAATCCATCCGAGGATTGATTTTTGATAAAACAAAGTCCTATATGAATTGGGGTTGTAATGAAGGTATTTTTTTATGTATTTATTGAACTATAAGGCTTTTTAAGTTTAAAAATGGTGGTAGAGGAGGTTTCCTTTTATAAGTGAGAGGGAGTCACATTTTTCGTAAATACCCAAAATTATTGAATAATGGGAATTCACTCTCAATAAAAGTGACCAAAAAATTGATAAATAATAGATTTTAGAAGTGATAGTTTCTATGAAAACCTCCAATATTAAAAAATAAACATTTTAGTCCATTAACCTCACAGGTTTCTCACTTTTACCATTTTAGTTTTTCACCAAGATAACAAGTTTTTTTAGAAAAAAAATCTATTAATTATGACTAAAAATTAAGTTGAACTTGTTAAATAATATTTATTATTCTAATTAAAAATATTAAATAATTTTTATCAAATTAAAATCACATAAGTTCTATAATTAAATTTAAAATTAATCCCACAAAAACATGTCGAAAAATGGTTTTTCAAGAATTGTGTTTTTCAAGAAATAGATGGTCTTATATTAACTATATGACTAGAAAAAGTAATTATATTAATTTAAATTAATATTAACATATATAAAATCTAGGACTTTAATTTAAATATTTACTTAATATGGGTTATTTTAATTAATTAAAATGTGTAAACTATATGCACTTAAAAATGTTTGTAGAAAATTGCATTTTTAATCCTAAAAATTAACTCATACCAAAATCATGAAAATTGATTATTCAAAAGAAATTAATTATATAATTATAAATAATTTTTTCATATGTAACTTTAAGACCAAGTCCAAAATATAATGGTATATTTAAATTACTTGATTTAATGAAAATAAATGACAGCATTTGAAAAATCATTAATTTTAACTATTCATTAAAAAATCAATTATTTCATAAAAATAAAAAAATTCACACTCAGTTGATTTTGGTATGATTATTTAAAAAAATTTGAAAATTTTATAAAATAACATTTCTTAAATTATTTAAATCAATTGTAATGTTTTCTCTCAAAAATAAATAAATATTATTTTTTAAGGAAACATATTTTTTATAGTATAAAATGTCTTTATTACAAATTGAGTGACTATTTATTAAGAATTTTTCAATAAATATATACTGATTAGTACCTTTATATAAATTTTTAAAATCAATTAATCATATTCATACTCTTGAAGTTAACGGCTAGGTTATATCGATCATTTTTAAATAATAATATTTTAATAGAATATCACGGATCGTTTAAACTTAGTGTTATGTGGTGTAAATGTTATCAAATGTAGTTTTATTTTTAAAAATATCAGGGTGTTACATCTCATCTATAATTTTTAAAGGGATAACTATCAACCCTACACTTAGAGAAAATCCCTCTCCAACATACATGTTACGTCATGGAAGACTTAGCATACTCTCCTACACAACAACACACTCCTCTAGCCTTAAGAGGGAGTTCCAAGTCACTCATGAAATGTATAACCATTTCACCCATAATCACTTAGCCCTAATCCTCTCATGTATCCATTCTAGACCAAGTAATATAACTTAGGTTATCCAGTATAACCACTCATACATCAAGTGTAACATCCTCCATCATCTCACAGACACTGAATGATACCCAGACCGGAGGAGTTTCCACTGACCATAGGTGTCTCCTCATTCCCCAAAGGTTGGTAACTAGTATAATGGGTCTATGGTGTTACCTTGGGGAGACTATTCCCTAAAATCAGAGTGGAAATAGAAAGGAAAAATAACCAAACATTATCTACAATAGTAAATAATTAGAGTACGTAGAATCATTAATTAACAAGAATCGATAATTATCAATGTCAAAGTATATAGTCATGTAGTCTCACGGTTATGCCATCATGAAACAACACTAACATTCCATCGATTTATCACAAATATAGAATAAATAAAATAATAAGAATTCATTGAGGATATACTTTCATTGTTGAGATTCACCTCATCCCAATTTCAAAATATCATTTGATTTATCCTGCTCTATTATGCTACTTCAAGCCTTTATCTAACCAAAACCTATGATAATGAGATCTTCTGAAGTACCAATGTGTCATGGTTTCCAGATCATGGTGTGATTAGAACATATTAGGTCACCTCTAACATGGTCTCGAATAAAATAATTAAATGCAGTGTATATATATGATATGATTAACTAAATAACTAAATAAAATGCTGAAGAAGAAATAAATAATCATTTTTGATCCTCGAGTTCTAACATGAAACTCAAGATCGGCCCAAACCTGCTTTGGGGAGTTCTCTATTGTCTCTAATCACATCATAGTACTATTTCAACCAATTTCAAGCCTATTTTTGATTTATATGAGAAATACCTAGGAAAACCCATAGCATCATGCTCAACAACTAATTCCTAGGAGAATGTCTGAGGAAATCCAATCCTTATAACCATGAGCTGAATCCAAGGGTAATGTACATGGAATTATAACCCTAATACACATGATATAAATCTGAAGATCATCTCCAATGAATTCCAACCCAAATACCCCTGATCTAGATCCAAGGAGTGTGTTTGAGGTAGTCCAACCAAAATACCCCTTACTCAAATCCAAGGATCGTGTCTATGGAATTATAACTTAGATATCCATGAAAATAATCTCAGGAGCATGTACAAGGAATTAAAACTCTATCATATAGAAACTGAGGGGATTTCTCTTCAGGGAATCCAAGTCACGTAGTGTCTAAAATAAGGAAAGATCAAATGAGACATCCACGGCATCACATGTATCTCAACACATCTTAGTGGGAAGTGCATCCCACCCAAACCATCTCATGTAATTAAATATAAGTAGGTTTATCCATCATCCCAAACCTATTTGAAAAGTCCAAGGTTGGACACTCAAGTGTATGATCTATAACTTTCATTTCACATGCACGCTCTAGGGTAAACATTTCATTGGGGAACCCACTGGGTTCCCCTATGTCTCATCTTCAAAAGACACCCCTCATAGGCTACTCAGTCACAATCAATATCTATTGGGTCCAAGATCATCACTCAGAGGCCACTACATCCCTTGGAACAGTTATCAATAAATTTAAACCTCAATTCACACCTAAAGAAAACTGAGTTAGTATCAGTATAGAGAGACGGCACCCAGGACATATTAATCCCAATGTTGTCTCAGGTTGGTCTACTCACCCATCCCATCATCAATCATCCCATATCTACCCACATAAGTTCTCAAATATCAAGGGGAGGATCACTCACCCCATGATAATTTCACCATCTCAAAGGATTTAGGCATTACAAGGTTCTCAGATTTCCAACTTGGGCATAACACCCTTATCCAATACACTCCTCTACTCAGAGGCCTCTAATGGCACCAATCACAAGGTCTGCTACATCTGGTTCATTTAAATTCATTTGATTTTCACCCCTTAGGATCTAAGTGTCTTAAGTAATGAATTTAGAACTAATGACTCATTTATCACTGGGGGAGGTTTTCATGCTAGTGCACAAGGGTATATAGTGTCCCTTGGCACTATATTCAGTTCATGCAATCCAAGGGAAACAATTCATTTAATGAAAAGGTCAATACCCTTCAGTGGTGAGACCACATATCATAGGAATATACGTACTTTATAAAAGAATAGGGAATGTGTAGGGACTACCTACCTCATTCAGAAATATCCATCCTTTTTAATTTCATAACCAGTCATCTCTTAGCTAAGATTTTCTAAGTTCATCTAGCAATTTCCCATCATCATGAGGTCCTAACTCATAAAAAAGAATAAAAATTAATTATTTATAATCCATTAAAATTATTTAAACAAATATAAATAATTTGATAAATTTAATTAAATTTTGAATAAATTTCTTAATAACTCAGGGGGTTCCCTCATCAGACCAACATTATAACCAACCACCCACAAAATGTTTGTGGCATCCTTTTTCTACTATCTTTGGCCAAATCCCTAACAAAAATAACTTGATCATCCAATAATTTCTCCCAATTTATTTAAAACACATAAATAATTTCTTATGGTGACTTAACTCAACTAAAATGGCATCAGACGATGTTTAAACGTTATCTTGGGACCCCCACTAGCCATATCATAGGAAATTCTCATTGTTATTGCCTAATTCCACCATGTTATAGTGGAATCAATGAAAAAATCTAACTTAAATCATCCAAAAAAATGTATATTAATGGGAATAAAAATAAAAACGTAATATAGGGTGAATTTACCTCTAATATCTATGAAATCACATCAATATCCAACCTCACACTAAAGGGGTCAAGGGAGGAAGTGGGGGGGGGGGGAATGACCCTCCTCACGCGTGTCTGGTTGACCAAAACAAAAAGGGGTCAAAGAAAAAAAGACATAATTTACACTATTTTTTTAAAAACCTAGGACTTATTTATGGTGTGACAAAATGGTTCATGGTGAACCAATCTTCCTCACCAAATAATATCATAGCATGATTTTGGGGTCACGACATGAGCAACCTAGGTGTATCACCCTAGGTTTTTATTAATTATTTTTTTCAAATAAATTAAAATTAATTGATAGTTCACATTGAAATCTACACAAAGTTAATATTTCATTATATGAAACACAAATCTAATCTTTTTCTACATGAAAAACTAATTTTTGCTTACGATATACACAAGACCGAATTCTAACAAACAACAATCTACTATTAATATCATTATTAAAATATTATTATTGTTATCACCTAGCCATTGGAATGAAAGTTATGAATAATATTAACTAAATTATAAAAATATCATTTACATATTTTTATAAAATTAATTCATTGGTTACTAATTAATATGAAATTAGAGTAAGAACTACTTGAAAATAAAGAAATCCATTTTTTGAAAAATTATTTCTCTATGCACAAACATGTTTTATCTAAATAAACTTAAAGAAAAAAGTTTGGTGAATTATTTTAATGAAATATCTATATTATATATAAAATCAACTATTTAACATTTATCTTATGTGTTTTATAGAAAATATATAATAATAAATCCAATTTTATGTACAAAAAGATGTATTTTCTAAAAGGTAGTTTCACTGAATTTTAATGGCACACTTATTTTAAAAATAACTTTAAACAATTTTATAAATTATATTTTAAAAAAAACTTTTTTTAATTATAATTTCAAAATTAACTTAGGGTAAATTTTTGGTATTTTTGTGAGAATTTTCTTTTTTGATGAGTAGTGGAAAATGTTGTATTTTAATTGAAAACTGCCTTTTGTTAGATTTATTTATATAGTTAAATTGTATTTTAAATATTTTTTAAAGCATTAATAGATAAATTTTATATCTATTAATCTAATTTAAGTAATTTTAATTAATTTAGAATTTAACTTGGATATAAAAACATCTCAAACTTATAATATTTTTTATTTTAAAAACTCATTGTCTTGTCCCGTCTATGGGATTAATTTTAAATTAATTTCTACTTATTCTATGATTTTAATTTAGGAAAATGTATTAAATACTTGGAATAACTCTAATTTATAATTTATAATAAGTAAAACTTAATTTTTTATAATAATTATTTGTGAAAATAATAAAATTAATCACGCCAACTTAGAGAAAAATGAGTTTACTAAGGGGCTAAACATTAAACATAAGGGGGAAAATGACCAATAAAGTTGTAAAAAACAATTTTATAGACATATTTCAACCATATCACCTATTTTATAAAACATTATTCATTATTGTAAGCACATGATGTAAGGGAGACCTCCCAAGAGTGTTTTCTTTTTGGTATTTACAAAAATGACACTCCTCCTCCACTATAAAAGGGAACTCACCCCCTCACTTATTCACACCTCTAAATCCATTTGTATCATACAAACCCTTAAAAAATCAACTCCAAACTTCCATCCCTTCATCATAGAATCATTCCATTGAGCATAAATCCAACCAATTAAGTCCTATGGTGAAAACCAAAAGGTGATACATGAGGAAGAGGTAATGTTCATCAATGAATGTTTTTATTTTATTTATTCTTCAAACCCCTTAATTTATTTTTATATAATTGCCTCAGTAAAGTAAATATATTAGATGTTTTTATTTTAAGGGTATGACCTATAAATTTACACACTTTCATTAAATGGGATACGTAATCATCATTCCTGTGTATAACAGACAATCACTTCATGAACTGATGTCATTTATTCTTCAATTACAACCAATTTCATTCATTCTTCCATTTTGTGGTAATATGATTACGTTGTTCATGTGTGTAGAGGACTACCGCCTTAAGAAGAAATTTGATTAATTCACGTTATACATGAAATGTATTAAGGAAGATTTTAATAGTAATATATGTAATATATGAAATAATAATTCTAATTTAATGATAATATATATAGATATATCATTTACTTTTCTTTCTTTCAGTGCGACAGGAAAATGGAAACATCATTCATGCGTATGAATGGTGTATTTAATTTTCTATTTATATCTTTTATATATTATTATAAACATATATATACTGAATATATAAGATATTTATATCATGTTATACATGTTAGTAATAATTAAATCATAATCTAATAAATAGGACCAAGAATAACAAGTCAAAACATATATGAAAAATAAAGAGGTTATTACCCGAAATGTAACTTTAACATGAAATTATTAATAAATGGGAAACAAAAGGTCATAATAAAATAATATATGGTAATACATAAATAAATTTTTTTCTTTAATTTATTTATAATAAACTAATATTTACTATACAGTAGTATTGAATGAGTGAAATTGAATTCAAGACATACGGTAAGAGGATTTCTAGTCTCACTTTTATTTCTCTAAGACTTATGCCATATTCGCTAGTCGTTTCTATTGTGTGGTGTATATATTGCCCTATGAAATTTTATATCATTTATTTAATTTATTTCATTATATAAAAAGTTTAAATTTATTTTTTTATTTCATAAATTTCATGATTCAAAAGTTACTCAAGCAGTAATGGATTTTCATCTCACTTTTATTTTTTGTGAGACACAAGAAATTTTCACCACTTATTTATTGTTTTTTTGGTGTATACTTACCATTGATATATTTTATGATACCTATAATAATTATTATTTATATTTAAACATCCATTTTATGATCTATATTTCATGGGGTTTACCATTCAAGAGTTACCAAATTGATAAGGGACTTTTGTCTCAATTTTCTTTCTTTGAGACACATGTAACATTATGCACCTATACTATTTTAAAAGATGTATATATTGCCACTTTTACATGTTATATAATTAATCTACTTATTTTTCATGATATTTTAAGCTTAATTTAATTTTATCCTTTCATGTGGATTATGATTCAAAGTTACCAAATTGGTAATAATTTTACATTACAATCTCATTGTTTATTGCGATTGTTTAAGATTATACTACTATTGATGAGATATTATGATCCAGATCTAAATAATTAACATGAATTTTCTTCTCCTATGTTGATTCGTTATATCTTCAATTAATGTTAACATTATTTTACACTTTGGTAATTATTATAATTAAGAAAAAAAATTATGAAAATATTACTTTATTTCCCTTTTCGGTCAGAAATATATTTTCATACAATACCATATTTTCTAAAAAAATCAAAAATGTTTTCAAATGATATTTTAAGATAAATTTCAAGTAAAAGGATTTCCAAAGTATTTTATATTTTAAAAAGTTTTTTTAAATTGTTTTCAAGTATTCCATTATATGTTTTCAAAGCTCTTTTCAAAGAAAAATGTTTTCAAAATATTTTATATTCTAAAAAGTTTTTTTCAATGAATAAAAGATATTTTACTCAATAAATGTTTTTAAAAGACCTTTACAAATTATTTTACATCTAAGATTACATCCGTTGGTTTAACCTATTCCTTGTCAGGGAAATGATCCCAGAATACCATCCATATTCTGTCTCTCGATGGTTTATGTTTTGATGGAATGATGTTTATTAAACCCATTTTCTCTTCCACGAGTCATACCACTATAAAACTCTTATTAAGACTACATATTTTTATGGGGTATTCTCTAATTATGAAGCCTATATCGTTTCCATAGGTTATGATATGATGACATGTTTATGATGCCCATTTCATTTCTTGAGTTATTATATGATGAATGTTCATGATCTTGTGGAACACATATGTATGATTTCATTATGTGATGGGTGGGACCTATATATCCCTCCAAATCATTTATTAATGATAAATGTTCAATAAGATCAAAGGATACATGATTGGTTAGTCTAATCCCATAATAATAGGTTAAATAGAAGTTCATCCCAAGCCAAAAACAGGAGGGTACCTGGGAGGTCATCCCATTCCTGAAATAAGAGGGTATATTAGAGGTCATCCCATGCCCCAAACCAGAGGGTACATAAGAGGTTATCCAAATACCTAAGTAGGTACATGGGTGATTATCACAAGCCTAACATGTTATGAATGTCTTAGTAGGTAGAATTAATACAATATTTCCTATAATTATGTGTATTCCATAAATCCAGGACTTATGATAATGTTATTCTCTCATGGATCATGCTCTTTGATTATCTAATGATTCATGTATTATGAACTACCAAACTTTATTCCATGACTCAAGATTATGATCTTTGATATGTAGGGTGTGATTTTCCAATGTTATTATCATGTTATCATACCCTTATGTTCATATTATTATTATTAATCTTCTTTATTTACCCTTATTGAGCATCTGAACTCACCCTTTTTATGTTTTATTTTCTCAGGTTATGAAGAAAGTTTTTAAGTAGGAGTACTAAAGGGTAATATATTTAAGGGATACATTAAAGATCTTTCACCAAGTTAGAAGATTATGTTTCCATGTTTCTAATGGAACTAAACTATTCTAGTCCTCAATATTGTGTTTCTGTACTAAAATGAATATTCATCTAAAAAAATGTAATATCAACATATGTTAGGCCTGGATCACTATAGTTGGTATCAATGTAATGTTTTAGTCAACCTTTGTAAAATAATATGAGAAAACTTTAGTGAGATCCCTAGTTATATTTCTAAGGATTTTTCTTGGGATGTATCTAAGCATAATTCAAAGGATATGTCAAAGATTAGGAATATGTCCAGGAATTTTGGTAAAGGATTAAGAGAGTGGTTTCTAATAAATTAAATCCATATATAGATACTAAAAGTGGATTTGTCTCTAGTATAGATATACATAGGGGTAAAAATCTTGAAAACACTATATTGAACTAGACTCGATCGAGAACTTGTGTTCGATAACAAGCCTTGTTTCACACCTAATTTTACACTCATGGGGGATATCCTTTGTAGATTTAAAAACTCCTAATAAACCATCGTGAAGGGGTTAAATAGAAGAAAACTATTAATAACCTAGGATAAACCTAAGGTGTCATAGATTATAAATGGTTTCATGATTTAGAAATCCTATAAGTGATTATCATGTTTATTTGGTTTCCTATAATGATCAGTGTTACTCACACTATGCTTTAGAATTTTATTAAATGATGGTAACTATAAGGAAATATGTTAAATTTGAATGTGATGGAAATTTTGCTAAGGAGCATCCAAATGTGATGAAAACTGAAGTGAAAGACATTGTGCCCAATTATTCATCATGGAACATGATTAATTGTATGAACCTTAACCAAATCTCAGACTCACCAAATAAGAGAATGATATAGTTCACTAATAGTTTGGGTGATAGAGACTATGGATTAAAGATGATTTAGTTTACTATATACCTGAAATGTATGAAGAATCATCAAGGAAATTTCTTTAATGGAATTGGGAGGTGATTTAAATCTGTAAGGGTGGGTCATAAATCTTGAGAATGTAAAAATTTTATTAATAGGTCAATTAATACAATAGAGTCAATGAGGATTCCAACTAATTCACTATCAAAAATCTAACGTTTCAAGTGTAATGAGTTTTGTAATTATGTGAATCAGTGTCCTAAAGGGAAATCACGTTAAGAGAATCAACAAGATTTTATAACAATTGGTTTTGTAGTTGATGATGAAGATACTACAAATGAAATATAAAAGAAAAGGGGTATTAATAAATAATAATATAAAGACTTGTTAATTTTTTGAGAAGGAATTAGTATGACTGAAGTATTGTTATATCAGTATTCAAGAATTATGAAATATATAAGGGTTTTTTTAGGATTAGTTTTTCATTAAGGATTTGAAAGAGTATGTTGAATGATGTTGATGACCTGGAAAACTAATTTAATGGAAAATTAATATTTATGTAAAATACATGATCAATGGAAAGGTAACCCTATATATATTACAAATATTGGTATAAAAATGTTTGGATAAATATATGATTGATTTGGATAAAGCAGATTGGATGGCATTGATGACCTTAGAAATGATAAAGGATTTCTTGACAAAGTGGTTTATATTATCATTAATGGAGTTTAAAAACATTATTTGATATGTGGAATTTTTTCATCAATCAATGATTTTATTCAAGTTGTGAGGAAGCATGTTTGTTTTCAATATAGTTTTATTGTAATTCAGGTTACTACCATGTTTCAAGAGAATATATGATAAATGTATTCACATGTTTCATATGTAACAATCAAGATATACTTTATGATATATGGGGTATCAATGTTATGCTGGTTTTTTATAAATTTAGTTAAATTCTTTCTAAAATATTGTATTTTCATCTTTCATATGTGTAAAAAGTTTAACCATTTATGAAAATGTTTTTGTTAAACTTTGAATAAGGCTTTAGAGATTAATGTTTTATAATATGAAAAATTTAACCATATTAGATAACCTATGCTTAAAATTTTGTTTTTATGATAAATGAAGATATATGGAATGACTAATCATTCTATCTATGGATCTTATAACCCATTAGAGCTTCAAGGATAATAGTTTCACCTTCATTTCTTAGAGAAATAGATAATTTGGAAATCAATCAAGGAAGAACCAAAGGGTTATATTTTTCATATGAAATAGAATAAAATAAAGTATGTATATCTCCTTATGAAAATTATTCAACTTTTGGAAAAGGATACTAAAGTAAAATTTTATCTTTTTATCATGATTTTGATGATATCAATGACCTTTTCATTCTATTTAGGTTATGGTTTTTTGGTTTATAACTTTCTCTAAATCACCCACTTTCTTGTCATTAATGATCTTTATCACTCTCTATAATTACTTAAACTTCTCTTTCATGTCCACATATTCACTCTCCACTTACGTTCTTCTATGTGGAAAAAAATTTATTATTTACTTTGGGAAACTGTCATATTTCTAGCATTCCTTTTTTTAATAGAAGTTGTAGTATGCATTTTTACAATTTTGGTTTCTACAAAAGGAAGTATTAAACATTTAATAAACCAGATGAATCTCGAGGGTGAAATTAGTTTTAAGGGGATAGAATGTAACTATTGACACCATCCAAATGAGCATCAAAAAATTAAAAATGGATGAAATACCAGAAAATAGGTATTATTTTCCATGTTAAAGTAAAGGAAGAGGTAGGTGTTCATGATTAGGTGGACCATGTGAACCCCCGAGAGACATGAAATTCCATGAGAAATTGAGGGTTATACGGATGGTCATGAAAAAACATAACATGTTGAAGATCCCATGAATCCCCTTTTGAAAAATCCTTCTACTCTCATAAAAGAACCCAAGACAATCACTATTCATGCAGTAGTAGCCAGATGAGATCCCTCAGGTTATGCGACTTGTCAACTAGAGAATTCCTGATGGACCATCAAAAAAACCTTGGAAAATAGGAGGAAACTATCAAAAAGATGTGATCCTATTGCGGTCTTAAAACTCTTTCAACTCATCACTGATGGGGAGAATGATTGTCCTAAAAACACTGAAGAAACCTCATGAGATAAACAACCTTTGTAAAATAAGAAATGGAAATAAAAATTATAGAATTCAAGAGCCTCTTGTACTTGTGAAAATAACATGATATGCCCATAGAGATCTGCAAGACACCGAAAGCACCCAGGGACATGTCTGTCGCATCTCATCAGAGCATGTTGGCATGTCATCCTCATCATGTGAAGAGACTCAAACTTGTCCAAGTGAACTCACACTCTCCCTTTATCTCCATAAGGACATGTAGATTGAATATTCCATGAATACATGCATATATCCACGGGACCTTTTATTGGTCATGCGATGCTTCACCGAGAGGTAAAGTTATTATCCTTGAAAACATTAAAGAAAACTAACAAGACCCTAGTCCCTTCTAAATTAAATAATGAAAATAAAAATGGGAGAAGATAGGAGACTCTTATAGTCATACAAATCACATGACACGCCTAGGATTTCTACATCAAGGTCTCACAATACCACTTGAAAATCCATTCTGATTTCACAAAATCCCCCTAAAAAGGTATACTTTTCTCATATAAAGTCATAGAAAAGTCACCTAAAATCATGTGAAGGAATTTAAATAGGCACCATGATCTTGAAAATTCAGTTGGACATGTCAACCTGACAATATGAAAATCCTTTGGCATGCCTACGTGATTTAACAATACTCCATTAATTGGATATAATCCAATAAATAGAGAGTTTAAGGGATGGTGTCATGGTAGATGAAAAACATACGACATCCCTGGAGTGATCCATGGTAGGACCTCTCAAAGATGTGTTATGTTAAGGCCCAAAACTAAATTTAATATGGATTCATGTGATAGACACTGCATAAAGAGATGAATAACTAGGGTGGAAAGGACTATAATTTCCCTACACTAGGGTGAAAAAAGGAGACACAATGCATCACCCACACATAGGAAGACGGAAAAAAATCTTGGAGCCTCACACCAGTGCACCAAAGCACCATATAAATTTTCTCAGAGTTACTGAACTCGCGACCGAAAAATCTTCCCATTAGGTAAGATCTAGGTAACAACTAGGGAAACCATGCAGCTAGTATATTAACTTTATGTGATCACACATAGATCATGTGAGGTACTTCTAGAGGGTAACAAGAAGAACATTCCACATATCTACAAGATCATGCAAGGCTTAAAATAAGCTAACACTGAACAAAACTAAGGCACGTGCAATAAAATTATGGGACAAAGACTAAAATATGGGAGACTTATGCAAAGAAGATATGTGTTGATCCTCATGTGCTTCTCAAGAACCACCCAGGACACAACGAAAACGCCAGGAAATATCACCTTGAGCTCATGAAAACTCTTTTGGTATACTTTTTGGATCATTATAATTCCTCTAGAACTATCAAACAAAGTCACATGCTTCCCCCTATCCATGGAAACCGAGTCTCATAAAGCCCTCTAGGATATCCATCTGAACCTCACAATTTTCTTTAAACATGTCACTTGACTCATATGGAAACATCAGTAAATGTCAGTTAAGTCTCACGATACCATCAGGGTATGTCAATCGGCTCTTGCAACGCCCTTCATACATGCTAGTGTGATCTCACATGTTCTTCCAGGCATTTCAATCTAGATCATGTGTCACCCTCCAGACATATTGTATTGACTCTCATGAATCCCTCCAAGTATGTCATCCATCTCTCATGATGACACCAGGGGGAGTCAGTTTGATCATTAATGTCCTTATAAACATATCAGTTGGGGTCTTGCAATGTATTTCGGGATGATTTGGTTGGGTATTGTGATTTCCTTCAGATAAGTATGCCTTGATCATGTGACAACCTTCAGAAATTCCATCTGGGTCATGAAATTTCCCTCAAAAAATTGAACTGGATCATGCAATTTCCTTAAGAAATGTCAAGAAGCCATCCTCTAACATGTCAAGTAGATAGTCTAGGCATGTCGAGTGGAAAATCAATGCATGTTAGGCAGACATGTAGGCTAGGTCAAAAGGGTTTCCTAGGACTTGATAATCATGTTCATCCTCAATGTGTAAGCCCTAATTATAATGGAATCTTTAGTGTATAAGCCCTGATTATAAGGGGAACCACATTGTGTAAGCCTCGATCAACTGAACTTTGAGGACTATAACTTCTTCTATAACAAGGATATGTAGGACGCCTTCCTAAGGCCAGAAACCAAACTAAAATGGGAATCCACATAAGTGTAAGTCCCTCCATGTCTCTTACATTTAAACCATCGAGACCTAATCATTCTCATGGGATGATCATTATACCTCATCCATTAGTGGATTGATAAGATAATTGAACTATGAGGACTTTGATTACTAACATAATCAGGAGATGTAGGATGTTTTCCTATGTCTTGATCTCTATATTACACATCATAAAGGAAGTCACGACACATAAGTACTACATTCACAAGAAATGATATTGGTTACATTTCATCCCTTGTTTCTCACACCGAACATAGCTCACATGGGCTTAGGGAGTTGTAATAATCATACCATTCAAATGAAAAGTCTCTATTATCATAAAGGAAACATTAGTGTGTAAGCCCCAACTATAAGGTAAATATCAGCATGTAATACCAGATTAATGGCATGATATAAACATCCCCAATATATGGAAATCTACCTCAGGACCAGTCCCAATGATGTGAAAAAACTATGATAACTTTGAATCATTCTATAACCATGATACATAAGACATATCTTTAATAGACATGCTCAAATATTTGGTTCTTAAGTTCCCTTACATTTTTCCTTTATTCATGATGTCAAATTTCACGGGTTTAATAAACTAAGTGGATTTTGATTTCTACTATAAACAGGATACATAGGACACCTCATAATGGCTCAATTTCATCCTCAGAATATTAACTTCTTCCCTATAGGGAATAAAACTCTGAAGTTCCTAGTTATTTAGCTTCAACATATTAGTAGTTATTCTTTATTTATAAATGGATGAAGACCCTTAGATACATACAAATGGATTCACTAATAATACCCCCTTCTTCTTCACACAAAAGGATAAAACTTATGATCATTATTTTAGGGTAACGGGTTCCATATCTAGATTAGGAAGATATTCATAGTCATATCTTAAATCTATAATAGACTCTTAGAGTAGGCAATAATTCCCCCAAAAAGGGTGCAATGATCTCAGCCTCCCATCCTCTCGACCAATGTGAGTCCCTAAGTGTGACTAGATATGAAACCCCAATTGAAATAATTCATTTGGAAAGAAGGTTCGTACCCTATTATGGATGAGGGAAACATTCGGAGTTTCCATTAATAATGAAAATGGTGACCTGATGTTAATTATTGTGCAAGAAATGAACCCCTCATAATCAACCATCAGGCCAAACTGAATCCACCTCAATGAGGGTTCCTACTCATCTTTTCCTCATCTCTTAATATAGATAATATTTTCAAAATTATACACATGTTTTTTAATTACTTAATACATACTAATTAATCAATTTGATTTTATTTTCCTAATTTTATGATTTTTGGTGAGTTTTGAGCTAAAATGTGAAAATTGGTTAATTCTAAAAATTTAGAAGTTTTTGTTGATTCAGTTTTTAGAGAATAACATCTTCCATTTTGATCCAATTGGATTGATTAAAAAAATTTAGGATTACATGGTTTATGGTCTATAAATTATTATTCTAGACCTAGTTCCCATTTGTATTACCATAAGCCCAAAAGAATCGTTCATGTTTAAAAATTATTATGATCGAAAAAATAGACCCTACCCCATTAAATGAGTCATATCTTGGGATAACAATCATAAAATGAGGTTCTTCTAGCATGGTTAAAAATAGGCCTCAATGTTTCAGTTTTAAATAAATTTTCATGTAGAAATTCGATCATTAAAGTAGCCTTTGTTTGAGTCAAAGTGGAGTAGGTGGAACAGTATTCGGCAGTAAGAGAAAGTAAGCTACATTAATGGAGGAATAAATTAGTTTAAACCTACCCAAAACATTTTAACTTTTTAGGATCGATAGAAACCATAATTAAAAACATATTTTAAGAAGGTTATATAGTGATTTTCATCCATATGGTAGGCATAGCTGAAGAAAAATTCAAGAACACATATTCTAAAGGAAAACTTTTTATGATCTCTATTTTCTATATTTTGTTCTAATCAGTTTTTTAATAAATTATTATTACTCATTTATGGTTATCCTTCACATGTAGGGGTAAAATTCTGTGTTATTGGGAAATGATAGGTTTTCCCTTTTGAAATTCTTGAGTTCTTGCATTTAATTTTTTAATATCTCTTTATATCTTATGTGAAGTTGGTTTCAATTTCTTATAACAGTTTTTTTAATGTACAGTTGTATTTGATTTTATATTTTCTTATTTTTTTCCTTTTTAAATGATCAACATCTCCCTCTACTAGGTTCTAGTCTATATATGACAGAATATACCAGTGCTTGTTAGGGAAGTACTTTGTGATCACTAGTACGTGTGGCAGGGGTAGTGAATACTCTTGATTGTCTGGGATAAACAAGACCTGATCAAGAATTTCCTAAGTCAATTGAGGGAATTTGATACAACTATTTCAAACATAGGAAGAAGATTATACCAACCTAATTTATTGTTAAGTTTTATTCTCACCATTATCATTCGACCAATAGAGTGAGAAGAAGTGATTATAGATTCTCATTTTTATCGACTTAGTAGAAGAGAATTTGATAAATTGGAACTACAATAGAATTACAATTGGAGAAATGGATCTGAACTAATAACCATTCACATTAAATAGTTTTCAATCACTTGTTTTTTCAAATCTTCCTCAATATTTTTCTTAAATTTCTTATATTTTTTAGTTTATTTCCTTTTCAAAATCAAAAAAAAAACTCAAAAACACCCAATTTTCACTCTTATTAAAGGTAAAAAATTGATTTTTGTGTGTTCCTCTTGAGAGAAAACATAAGTTAATCACTTTACTACATTATTAAATTAGTAAATAATTTTTTTTTTCACATCCCATGACAATAATGTGTAAAAAATTAACATTGTTTCTGGGGAGGTGGTTCCAACAGTTTTTTTCATTTCTTCTTTTCTATTTAAAATTGCATGACTAGAACCTCAAGTAGTTAAACATGCCAACTTAGATCCTTAAATTGAAATAACATTTCATAATATATATATATAAACCTTAATTGTAAATACTAATTTGAGTAAATATCTCTTTCCCACTCAAGTGAAACTTCTAACATTCACTTTGATCCTTTCATCATGGCTGAAAATCATAACCCAACCCTTAGAGACCTTTGTGCACCACAATTACTTAATCAAAATAATAAACTTGTCATGCCAATGTTACAATATTATTTTGAGATGAACACTAACATGATTCCATTACTCCAGAAATTTCTTGTCTTGGCAGGAGAATACCCAAAAAAACATATTAAATAGTTCACACATGTTTTCACTACATTCAGACCCCATGGAGTTATTGAGGAGCATGTAAAGTGGAAGGAAATATCATTTTCATTGAAATGAGATTCCAAAGAATGGTTTAATGGCCTAAAACTAGGATATGTGCATTATTGTAATGAATTAGTGAGATTCATCATGAAAATATTCTTCCCCACCTCTAGAGTCACGACCATAAGAAAGGAAATCTATTCCATCAGACAATAATTTAGAGAAACCCTTTACGAGTACTGGGAAAAGATTAAAATCTATATGATAGCTACCCATATTAAGAAATTAAGATGCATATCTTTCTTGTATTATTTTATCAAGTCTTACAAGATAATAACAAAAACCTTTTGGATGCATCATCTGGAGGCGCATTGAATGAAAAGTCACCAAAGAATCCAAGGGCCTAATTGAGAAGATATTATAGAAATCGAAACAGTTTGGCATAAAGGATACTAGAATAAGAGGTATTAATGAAGTATGAAAATATCATCCATCACATTTACTAGAAACTGGGATTTAAGAGATATCCAGTTTGGTGAGACAGATGTACTTGAAATAAGTGGGTGATCAACAAGCACCAGCTAAGGTATGTGGTTTATTCTCATCACCTGATCATTTCACTAACCAATGTGTTGAAATAAAGGGAATGGGAACTTGAGTGGAATACTTTCAGCCAAGTAAGTTCCAAAAAAATAAAGGACAAATTGAACCTAACCATGTTAAATATAGATTTGTAAATTATCAAAATCAAGCAAGACCCCCATACCAAAACCAATTCCAAAACCAACCCAAATTTCAGAAAAAATTCCAAACCTCGCCACCATTTCAACAAAAGAAATATTATAATCATCCTTCTTAACACCAACCATGAACTTTCCAAAATCCCTATGAGAATCTATCCACCAGTGCACAACCAACAATTAAAAACCAATAACAGATATTTGATATTGAGGGTCTGAAATACACCATAAAATATTTTTCCAAAAAGTTAGAAATTCCTATACACTTCCCAACCAAAAATTCTAGGAAACTCTGTTCCCAAATAATCCCAAATCCAAAATAGAATTTTTTTAATGATAATAAAAAGAATTGTAAAAGAACTCTCACCACAAGTAGCACATGAACCCAATAAAAGACCATTTAAGCTAAGGGAGAATTAATGTGGTAATTCAGAAAATTATGTGAAAATGCACCTAGAAGAATAAAATAAAGAAGAGAAGGATAAGGATATTCCAAGGATGAAGAGACAAGAAACACCATTGAATATTGAACAAAGGTACAAGAAATAATCACCCAAACATTTTTTATCAAGAATGATTTAATCAAATAGATTTAAAGAAGAATCACTTTAAAAGGAAATTTTGGACACCTTCCAAAAAGTAGAAATAAATATCCCCCTTCTTGAAGCACTCAAAAAAATTCCGATGTATGCTCAATTTTCAAAGGATATTTTTACCAATAAGAGGATAATTCAAGGGAATGAAAGGATAAACTTGGGAAGAAATATCTCATCACTTATCACACCATATTTTCTAACCAAATGTCAAGATCCAGATACATTTTCAATTTCATGCACCATATGTTCTTTAAATTTCTCTATTGAATTTTGTGATCTAGGTGGTTCAATTAATTTATTTAATCAATAAGTATACACTTATATATAGATGGGAGACTTGAATCCCACAAGAGTGTTGGCCCATCTTTTAAATAGATCTATAGTTTTCCTGATAGGAGTTATCGAGAATGTCCTGGTGAAAGCCAAAGATCTAATATTCCCTTATAACTTCTATGTGATGAATATGGAAGAAGATAAGAACCTATCACACTCACCCATAATATTGGGGAGACATTTATTGAAGATTTACAAAACCAACATCAATATCCATGAAGGAACACTCACTGTGGATTTTGGAGATAGAATTTTCCACTTCAACATTTTGGAATCCATTATGCACCCATCAAATAATCACTCACTCTTTTCAATCTCCCATAAATTTGGTACCGAGGTAATTGAATAATCATGTATGTTCTATGAATTATTATCTTTAAGGGATAATGTTTCCATTAAAAATATCACTGAACATATATATTACCAAAATTATGTAGATTTTGATTTTATGTGGTCAAAAGAGGTAAAATCTAATTTCTTTGATGATTTTTTAAATGATTAGGAAGATGATATGGTTTATTTTGTGTATTAATTCAAACATTTGAAAGTGGGTAATTTCATTTTAGTTTCATCTCTTGATTATCCCCCAAATATATAATTAAAACCACTCCCCACTGATTTAATATATGTGTACCTTATGGAGGGAGATAAATTACCATTGATAATTGCTAATAATCTGTCTGAAACCCAAGAAAAATATTTGATTAGGATTTTGAGAGAGAATTCCAAGCAATAACGTGGATCTTTGGTGATATATTAGGAATAAACCCAAAAATATTCTCAGGTATAATTTTTCTTGTGGGATATTCCAAACCAGTCAAACAACCCCAAATGAGGTTTAATCCCTCCTTGATGAAGGTTGTGAAGAAGAAGATCAGGAAGCTCAAGGATGTTAGGATCATCTATAACATCTCATATTCACAATGGGTTAGCATAATTCATATAGTTCCAAAAAAACTAGCCTAACCACTATAAGTAATGAAAACAATAAATTAATTACTGTGAGAATTTTGAATAGCTCGAGAGTATAAATTGATTTTAGGAAGTTAAATTAGGTCACCTAGAAAGAACATTTCCCCATTCCCTTAATTGATCATATGTTAGAAATATTGGCAGATAGAAATCATTATTTATTTTTTGATGTATTTTTTTGTTATTTTTAGGTACCCATTGCTCCCAATGATCAAGAGAAGAAAACCTTTACTTATCCCTTCAGCACTTTTTCATGTAAAGGGACACCATTTAGAATAGGTAATGCTCTGGGTATATTTCATAGGTGCATGGTAATTGTTTTTTCTAGTAACATTGAAACTTATAAGTTTTCTAGGATGATTTCATAGCTTTTGGAAATTATTTTGGTCATTTTTTTCAAATTTGGGAAAAGTTTTGAAAACATACATTGAAAAGAAAATTGTTTTAAATTTTGAATTATGTCATTTAAGGGTTGAGAGAGTAATTTTCCTTGGTCTTGTAATTTCCAAAAAGGGCATAGAATTTGAAAAATAAAAAATTGATGTGATAAATTCTTTTCCTTACCCAACTTATGTGAAGCATGTTAGATCATTTTTAGGTCATGTGGGATTCTATAGGAGGTTTATTAAAGATTTTAGTAAGATTTCTCTCCCTCTCTCCAGATTGTTTTTGAAATATGATTATTTTGATTTCAATGGTTCATGTATGAAATCCTTTGATGATAAGAATATTATATTGATTACACAGCCCATGATGTAGCCACAAAATTGGGAATAACCATTTGAGCTACTTTGTGATGCTTCCAACCAAGCAGTTGGAGCAGTCATTTCTCAGCAAAAGTAATTTTTTTTCCTCAAGAACCTTGTATGAGACACAATTCAATTACCCAACTATGGAAAATGATTTTTATTAATTGTTTTCTTTATAAAGGTTTATAACATATATTCTTGGAACTAAAGCCACTATGTTTTCTGATCATGTAGTTCTTCGGTACTTGATGAATAAGTAAGAAGCAAAACCATGGTTTTTGAGATGGATTCTATTGATATAGGAGTTAAACATAGAAATAAAAGATAAGAAGGGATATTAGAACCAAGTGGACTATCACTTAAGTAGACCTAGGGTCTCACCCAAATTTACCCAAGATGTTATGTTTAATTGCTCGCTGGTAGTTTATCTTGGGTTGTCAAATCCTTATAGACCTAAAAAGTAACCTAATGACACATAAATTCTATGGATTGTTTTTGGATATGAATTAGAAAACTTGGGTGGATTTTATTCGGGATTAATTTAATGATAATATACTTAAGAGAATTTAAATTAAGATAATGAGTTGATCCTAGGTTATCACTTAGGGTAGATTTGATGCATTCCTTTTTCAACTATTTCAATTTCTTATATTTGAGATGGGTTCATTTAATAAGATAAAACAACATAATAACTCCCCTAGTTTAATACCTACACACCCTAATACTAATCACCTATACACTTGGAGGATCAAATTTTGGATCACTCCATGGTAAAGGTTTGTATTATCACTTGAAGTGTGCAGCCTTAAAATTCAAAAAGGACAAAGAAGTTTTAAAATAGTCAAATGAAATTCTCAATTAAAATAATTGATTAGAAATTAATATAGTGAGAAATAAAATAAAATCAAACCCCTTTATACTCCCTTGTATAAAACCATAATATTTTTATCCCTACATTGATTCTATGGTTTCAATGGAAGCAGGGGGTATACTCATGAGGGATAAATTGAAGAAGTAAAAAAAATAATCACTCCACCGTTGTGTGAATAATTTCCCAAGGTTTGCTGTGAATAAATTCACACCATGAAGAAAAATTATCAATGTGATAATAATAAGAACATAATAAGAGAATATGAATAATTTTTATTGAAAACTAAGGTGATTTGAACAACTTACAAATGAATAAGAACAATACAATATCAAATGTGCAGCATATCATTAAATGAAACAAAGCACTAAAGATCCCCAAATCCTTCAACAAAACTTCCTTAAATAGGAACTTTTGAATCCTTGGGTCTATAATCCAGTATTCCAAGTCTCCTAAATTAATTTTGGTAGGCCATAAGTGGGTGGAAAGTTGAGGGAGAGTTGATTTTTCCACACTTGACAAACAATATGATCCAACTTGCATGACTTGACAGATGTGTTCCAACGAGAATCTAGATGGCCGAATTATGGTGGTCCTTAGAAGAAAAAAATTAATATAAGGATTTCCAATAATATCTTGTAATATTTCACTCCAAAATAGTTTATTTTTTGAGAGATATGATTAAATTTGTGGGCTGTTTTTCTAGGCCACAGAATTTGGACCAATATTGCATCTTCAATTTGGGCCGCTTAAAACTCTATTCAAATATCAAAATTATATTTTTCCACTATTGAATGAAATGTTACCCTTTATTTAATATTTCTTCAATTAAATTTTTATAATTATTGGGCTTGGATATTGTTTGCTGCAGTCTCTTTATTGGGCTTTTGTCTAGTTTACATTGCCCGGAATTTGTTGGCATGAAAGCTCAGTTTGCTGGTCTTCCAATGTGAATCGTCAAGTACTCCAAAATCATGAATTATTACTTATAGAATGAGATACCTGAGTATAAAATTTAAAAATAAAATCAATATCTTTTTTTTATTTTAGGAGGTGTTCAAAAATGTTCCATGTAATAGTGCATTTTAAAAGGGAATAGTAATCATAATGTGAATTAATGTTCAAAGTATAAAATGAACTATGATGGTGTTCATGAATAATAAATCTCAGAAATATTATATATATTAACAATGAATAATATCCTCATTAATTGGATAATCAACCTCCCAACACTACTGAAGATGAAATTTTAGAAAATGAACCATTGAATGATCACCTTCCAGGAGAGTAGTTGTACTTGATTGAAGGAGAAGTACCTTGGTATGCTAATATAGTAAATTATTTGGTAACATATCTGGTCACATATCTTTTAAATTCTCAAAAAAATCACAAACTAAAAGGTAAATTTATATATTTCATTTGGGATGATCCATTTATTTGGAAGATTTTCAATGACCAGGTGATAAGATGATATTTTTTTAAGAGTGAAATTAGTACAACCTTTGCGTTTTGTCACCCTTTATCTTGTGGAGGTCACTATGGACCAAAAAGGAAAGAAATAAAGGTTTTATAATCTAGACATTATTTTCCAACCCTTTTTAAATATTCTCACAAATTTTCAAAAGGTGCGAAAAAAGTAAGTTTTTTTGGAAACATTTTAAAGAGGCAAGAAATGACCTAATTACCACTTTTTTTTAAATTTTTGAAGTATAGGGGATAAATTTTATTTTCCCTTTCCCAGTTTAATTTGGAAATTATTATATCTTGTTTTTAGTTGATTATTTTTTTAAATGGGTGGAATCAAAATCTACCAAGACTGATGATGATAAATTTGATTGTGAATTTTTTAAGGCTAACATATTTTGTAGTTTTGGAGTTCCCAAAGCCATCATTAGTAATCAAGGGACTCACTTTTTCAATAAGAGAATAGATTATATACTAAAGAAGTATGGGGTGCATCATAAAACATAAACTCCCTATCATCCATATACTAATGGTCAAGCTAAAGTTTAAAATAGTGAAATAAAAGGAATATTGGAAAAGGCTATTAATCAAAATAGGAAGGATTTGTGATAAAGGTTAGAAGACACCTTATGGTATTACATGACAGTCAATAAAACCCCGATTATAATGAGTCCATATAGGATGATTTATGGGAAAAGGTATCACCTACATGTGGAGTTGGAGCATAAGGAATATTTGGATGTGAGAAAGATGAATTTGGATCTTAAAAGCACTGGGAAAGAGAGGAGATTTCAGTTGTAGGAGCTAGATAAAATTAGAAGGGAATATTTTGAAAATTCCCAGATTTAAAAAGAGGGAATATGAGTGTCTCATGAAAATATGATCCAACTGAAAGACTTCTATCCTGGAGACAAAGTGATGTTATTCAACTCAACACTCAAGCTAATTCCAAGTAAACTTCATTATATATGGGAATTTCTATTTATATTTACTCATGTATATCATTTTGGTGTTTTGAAGATTATGAAGGATGGATAATAGGATTCATTCACTGCTAATGGACACAAGTTGAAGAAATTACATGGGACCATTCCATCATATCCAGTGGAGGAGATCACACTCCTCTAACCTATTTATCAATAAAATCCATAAGGTCATACTTCTCTTTTATAGTTTCTTGCTTTCTATGATTATTTTTAAAATCTACTTATATGTCAAAATATACTTGAATGTATTGATCCTACTGTATCATTTAAGTGTGGGAGATGGAACCCTTTTATATTAGGATATTAATTTTTCTTTTGTTTTTCTTCTTTTCCAAAACAAAATGTGTGTTTTTCAAATTTTTGTGCTTTTTTTCATTTTTTGTGTGTTTTTGAAATTTTATATCTGAAATGATTATCATTGAAATTTTTAAAACCCATTTAAATGATTCAAACAATCTATCTCATGAAACTAATCTTAAATTAATTATGAAAATGACTTTGTTTCAAGTTCAAATCATTAGAAACTTTATGAAAAGTACTCTGATTTTTGAATCTCTTGACACATGTCACTATATTTGTCATTGAAATCACTTTACCATGAGGCTTATGAACCTAATTTTCTTATTATTTTCATTCACTTTACTTCTGGAGAGAACCAAATAATGCTTTATTTAACCATAATTTTATTTATTCCTTTCAAAACATGAGGGTTTGAGGCACTTTTTTTTAAACAATTGAGGTGTTTCATTGATTTTAAAGCCCCATTTTCAAAAGAATCCTTTTGATTATCACCTAAAATTCACATTTAATCATTTTAGCCCTTATAATCCATGAACATCCTATTAGGTTAACCACATTACAATATAATTTTCCTTATCCAACCTGCACTTGAAGTATAATTTCATGATCTAGTTGAACTTAAGTGAGGAAAAAGTTGTCTTGTATTATGATACCTCATTTGGTGATACATTGGGTTGAAAAAATTATGAAGAGATGTATTTTCTGGTAAAAAAATAATTATGTTGAAATTTTTTCCCATATGGATCATTCATGATAAGAGAAGTTGTTCCTTTTTAGAGCTTCCAAATAGAAAGAAATTTGTGCCCATATAAAGCTTTTAAGAAAAATTATGTTTGAAAAGATTTAAATTTTCTATGAAATGATGAATGGTGTGAACTTTACTTTATTTATAATTATTAGGTATCTTATTTTCTATTAAGGGGGTGAGGAGGATGAGATCATACTTTAGTGAAAATCATAATCTTTTAATTTTTTGTTAGAAAGAGTCAAGCCCTCTTCAATTCGGCCTCAAAATTTTTAACATCTAAATCCTACTAACCAAAATCCATATAAAAACCTTGAAAATTCCTCATTATAAACACATTTCCTTGACACACATTGGGTGGAGATGTAGGAATTTATTAAGACTATGTTAATCCTTGCATGCGTTTCGCTGATATTGTTTTTGAGAATTAACATTTGTGTAATGAGAGAAAATGAAAGTGAGGTAAGTGTTTTGTGTTCATGGGAAGAGAAATGAATAGAAAATATATTAAATTATATAAATGTATAACTTTAAATAATTTTGTTTGTTAAGTCATAGTATCTTTTTTTATGGTGTTAAATTGGTCAATCTCTTGGATATGTGTTTTAAATTTTCTTTTATTTTATTTTTATGTTTACCTTTCTAGGAGTCCAAGTACTAAGTGTGGTAGAATTTATAGAGCTAGTATTTTCATAATTATAAATATGTTTTTAATTATTTAATCCCTAAAAACTATTAAATTTGAGCTTATTTTCATCATTTTATGATTTTTGGTGAGTCTTGAGTTAAATGTGAAAATTGGTTAATTCTGAAAATTTTGAAGTTTTTTGTTGCTTCAATTTTTTGAGCATAATAGCTAGAATTTTAATCCAATTTTAGTGATTACTTTTTTTATTATTCCATGTTTATTGGGATACAAATTCTTCTTCTAGACCCAGATCCCATTCAAACTACAACAAGCCCCAAAAAATAAATCAAGTGTAAATATTATTATTTTCTACAGCTGAATGAAACCTACCTCATTAAAATATCCATATCTCAGGATAATGACCATAAAATGAGGTTCTTCTATCTGGGTTTGAAAGAAAACTATAAGGTCCAATTTCTCATCAATTTTCATGGACAAATTCTCTCATTAAATAATCTTTTGTGTGAGTAAAAGTGGAGTAGGTGGAACAGTATTCGATGTCCAGAAAAAGACATCTTCATTAATATGGGAATAACTTCTTATTAACCAATTAAAAATCATTGAAATTTTTTGGTTTGATGTAAAACATAATTTCTAACATCTTTTAAGAAGGTACATTGGTGATTTTCTGCAATATTTTTTGAATAACCGAAACAAACTTCTGGCAGACATATTCTAAAGGATAAAATTTTCTGTTCTTTCATTTCTCTCTTTTGTTCTTATTAGTTTTGTAATGGATTCTTCTTTCTTTTTATTTATATATAACCTTTACATGGAGGGTTAAAATTATATGTTATTGGGGAAGGATAGGTTTTCCCTTTTGAAATTATTGATTTCTTTCACTTATTGTTTTAATATCACTTTCTTTCTTCTACAAAGTTGGATTCAATTTATTATAATCATTTTTTATCATGTATGGTTATATTTTATTTTAGATTAAGTTGTAATTATTTTCTTAGTCAAGTATAAATATCTCCCACTTCTAGGTTCTGGTCTATATATGATAGAATAGAACAATTCTTGGTGGTTAAGTACTCAGCGATTGCCCATATGTGTGTTCGGGGTAGTGAATATCCTTGATTGTCTGGGATAAACAATCCTCGACCAGGAATTGCCTATGTCAATTGAAGGTATTTGATAAAAATGTTTCACACATAGTAAGGACAGTATACAAAGATGAGAAATCATTATGTTTTATTCTCACCATTACCATTTGACCAAGGGAGTTATAATAAGCGATTGTGGATTCTCACTTTTATCAACATAGCAGAAGAGAATTGAATAATTTAGAACTATGACAAAATTGAAATTGGAGAACTGAAACTGAGTTGATTAACATTATTATATAATAGTTTTCAATCACTTGTGTTTTCAATTCTTTATCAATATTTTTCTTAAATTTCTTTTCGTTGTTAGTTTCTTTTCTTTTCAAAATCAAAAATAACATCTCAAAAACACCCAATTTTCCCCCTAATTAAAGGTGACAACTTGATTGTTGTGCGCTCTTCTATAGAGAAAACCTAGTTTAATCACTTTACTACATTTTTAACATATTAAATAATTGTTTTTGTTATACTCCTTGACAGGAACATGTCATCACCCACACATAGGCGGCTGTAAGAACTCTTGGAACCTCACACCAGTGCACTAAAGAACTAGAGATGATTTCTTGGAGTAGCTGATCTCGTGATCGAAAAAGCATCACATCATATAATATCTGGGGAACAACTAGAGAGACCATGCAACATGTATAATCACTTTGTGTTATCACTCATCGATCATGTGAAGGACTTCTGGTGGGTCACACAAAGAACATCCCAGATATCTACTAGATCAAACAAGGCTTCAAATAAGATAACAGTGAACAAAAATAAGGCACATGCAATAAAATTCTGGAAAAAAGACTAAAAGATGATATACTTATGTGAAGAACATTTATGATTATCCTTATTCACTTCATGTAAACCACCTAGTACACATGACTGCACTAGGACATGTCACCCAAATCTCAAAAAAGCTCATTTGGTATACTATTTGGATCATTAGAAGTCTCCTAGATATGTCAAAACAAGTCATATGAAAGCCTCTGAGCATTCCACCCAAGTCTCATGAATCCATCTAAGATTTCCATAAAAACATTGTGGTGTTCTTCATACATTTCACCTGAATCATATTAAAACACTAGTACATGTTTTCTAGGTATTATAATAGCATCGAGTCATGTCAACTAGCTCTTGAGACACCCTCTCGGCACACCAGTCATATCTCATGGTTTCCTCCAAGCTTGTAGGTCTCAATCATGTGTCACCCTCAAGACATGTCACATTGACCCTCATGATGCCCTCCAAGCATGTCATACATCTCTCATGATGTCACCAGGGAATTCACCTGGATCATGTGATTCACTCGAAACATGTCAGTTGGGGTCATGTGATGGCTTTCAAGACAAGTCATTTGGGTATTGTGATTTCCTCCCAAAATGTAATCCCTGATCATGAAACAACCTTCAGACATTCCGTCCCAGTCAGGCGACGTTCCTCAAACAAACAAACTAGATCATGCTATTTTCATAAGACATTTCAAACATACATCCTCTAACCTATCAAGTAGACAATTAAGGCATGTTAAGTGGACAATCAACACATATTAGGCAGAAAAGAAGGCCAGGTCAAAAGGTCATCCTAGGACTTGATAACCTTATTCATCCTTAGTCTGTGATCCCTGATTATAAGGGAAACGTTAGTGTGTAAGCCCCAATAGTAAGGGAAACCTCAGTGTGTAAGCCCCTATCAACTGAACTATAAGGACTCTAATTCCTTCTATAACCCAGATATGTAGGAAACCTTCCTAAGTACTAAACCAAAACTCAAATAGGAATCCACCTAAGTATGTGTCCCTCTATATCTCTAACATTTCAACCATCAGGACCCAATCATTCCCATGGTCTGACCATTATACCTCCTCCATCAGCAGACTGAGAAGCCAATTGAACTCTGAGGACTCTTATTCCTTATATAATTAGGATACGTAGGATTAATTCCTAAGTCCTGATCTCTATATTGTGCATCAAAATGGTAGTCCCAACACATATGTCTAGCATTCACTGGCAATGAGACTGGTAACTTTTCATCCCTTATTTCTCACACTGTGTATAACTCACTTGGGCTTAGGGAGTCATAATGATCATATCATTCCCATGGAAAGTCTCTATCATCATAAAGGAAATGTTAGTGTATAAGACTTGATCATAAGGGAAATATCAGCATGTAATTCCCAATTAGTGGCATGATATAAACATCCCCAATATAAGTGAATATACCTAGGGATAAGTCCTAAGGGCATAAAAGAACTACGATAACTCTGATGCCTACTAAAACCAGGATATGTAGGATGTCTCATATAGACTAGAGATCAAATATATGGTGCCTAAGTGACCACAAATATGTCCTTTATGAATGATGTTATACTTCATGGGTTTAATGAGCTATGTGGGTTTTGATTCCTTGTATAAAAATGATACATAGGATACCCCATAATGGCTCAATATCCTCCTCAAAATATTAACTACCTCCTAGAATGGAAGAAAATTCAGAAGTTCTTAGTTATGCGTATTTACCATATAAACATCTATTCATTACTGGGAAATAGATGAAGAACCACGGATACATACAGCTGAATTCCCTAATAACCCACCCCCTTCTTCTATGCACAAAAAAGAGTAATCCTATGATCATTTTGTTAGGGTAACTAGTTCCATATCGAGATTAGGAAAATATTCATGAACATGTCTTAAATCTATAATAGAGTCCTAGAGTCGGAAGAAATTCCCCTCAAAAGGGTGTGATGAGCCCAACCTCTCATCCTATAGACCAATGTGATTCCCTAAGTGTCACTAGTTTTGAAACCCTAATTAACCACCTACCTTTGGAAAGAAGGTCCGTACCTAATTATGGACAAGGGAACTAGTGGTATTTTCCATTAAGATAAAAAATAGTGACCCAATGTTAATGATTGTGAAAGAAATAAACCCGTCAAAATCAATCATGGTGCCAAACCTAATCCACCTCAAAGTGGTCTCCCAGCCATCTCTTTCTCATTAAAATAGAAATGGTGAACCCAATGTGAATATCTCAAATTAAAAAATGATCGAGTTATTATCCATTGGGTCATTTTTTTGCACACTATATGTAACACCCTGAGATATTATGAAAAATATTCTTTTTAATTTCATTAATGTCTTGTGTTGTATGCTACACCAAAATGAGCTTGCACAACACGCATCCTTGACTTGCCTTGCATTACACACAATTGCGACCTTCCTCGATAGCGTATGTAGTACGAAATACCGAGTTTCACTAAACAACGATATGCTATTATTAAAACTAGCCGTTATGAATAGTAATAACCACTTATTGAAATTTTGTAAATTTTATTTTTCAAAATGGACTTCATTTTTAGATTTGGAATATCTAAATTAGCTTAGGATGAGATTTTGGTACTTTTCGGATAACTTTCATATTCTGATGAATAGTAAAAATTACTAAATTTTAATTAAAAACAACTTTTTTAATCGAAATAATTAATAGTGATAAATTATTAATTTGAGTGGTTTTAAAGTATATTTAGAATATATTTTTACAATTTAATACAATTTTGTTCATTGGATGTAATTTCACATTTAAACCAGACATAAACAAGTGTCGATCTTTTGATAGTTATTATCTCTTAAAAACACGCTATTTGTTTTGACGACGGGAATTAATTTTTAAATTAGTTAATGTAACTGATATGTTTTGAATTTGGTAAAATAAACATCATTTTAGAATTCATAATATCAAATATAGATTAGGCATAATTTTTGGTATTTTTATGGAAACTTTCATTTTTTGATGAATAGTGAAACCACTAAGTGGTAGTTAAAAAACTGAATATTTTCATAAAACTTAATTTTACAACTTTTGTGAGTGGAATTTAAAAAATCCGAGAGACACGGTTGATGTCAGTAAGTAAAATGTGGTTCAATGAGATTAAAATAATTTTTGGTGAATAGTAACTTTTTACTTTTTTTTACCACGGTTAAAAGTAAATAGGGTAATTAAGGGTAAAAGTGTTATTATTATTACCCTAACACATGTCCTAATTCTATTGGATAAGTTTAATTCGACCAAAAACTACCTTAGGAATAAAATATGACCACTTAGGCTCACATGGATTAGATTAGGACATTTATTATTAATTTATTTAAAGAAGGGTTAAAATAGTTAAAATCAAAGTTTAATAAGTAAATAATTTTTAATATAGGGTTATACATAAGAAAAATTCGACTATAAATATTCCTTAGAAAGATAAAACGATTTCCTACATAATGATATTTTATTTGTAATTTTTAGACTTTAAATAATTTAATTTATTTATGACACAATGATGATGCAGTAATTATATTATTAATGAAATATTGACATAATTGATGTGATAAATACCCAAATAAATGTAATTTGATACTTTTTATGAATTCCAATAATTTGATATGTTAATATGACATGTTAGTGTTTATTTAATTAACTTTTTTCGAAATAATCATTCTGTTATGATTTTCACAAAAATCAATTACCAAATAGTGTCAAAATTGACATAAAATAATTTTTAAAAAAAATATTATATTATTAATTCTTATTATATTCCTAAAAATCTAAGGTTCGGCCAAATGACTTAGATAAGGTTATATATATTAATAATAAACAACTTGGGGTTCATTTGGATTCTTATAGTAAGTTTATTAACCTTATAGTGTAAGAACACAAAAAGACACGGTAAAAGTAAAATTATCTAACTTAAAGTTAAATATAAATGATAAGGTTAAAATAGGAACCTAAACTTGTCTAAATTCTATTGGATGAGAGGATTTCGACCCATAATCACCTTATCTTCTAAATATATCAATTTGGAGCTATTTAAAACCGAATTTGGCTTTATAATAAAATAATATATTTAGTTTTTCCAAAGGTGCCCCTCTCCTCTCTTATAAAAGGGAACCTCCTCCCTCTATTTCTCACACCACTTTGAGCCTTCAAGATCGTCCAACCCCTGAAAAATCCTCTTCTCCACTTCCCTAGAAACATTCTAGAGGTCCTGGTCTTCTTAAAAGACCAATTTTAGTGCCCTATGAGGAGGTCTCAAAGAGGCGCTTCAAAGAAGAGGTAATGTCCGTTACCGATTCTTTCACCTTTATTTCTTCTTCCACTTCTTCTTATTAGGTTGTTTCATTATGAAGTAATAACATAAGTATCAATAATATACTGATATGTTATTATAAGTATGAAAAAACCCTACTTCACCATCTATCCATCCTACGGAAAACGAAATCACCGCGTGTGCATACGTACGGAATATCGTCTCCACGCCGTGGTGTAATCTATTTTCCACCACCGCCTTACTTGGATGGGTATAATGGTGTAAATAATAATTATATATGATTATTGTAAAGTGATATTGATTCTTTAATAGTATACATACACTCCAATAAAATTCCACAATCATTGGAACGATCTCATCGCTCGTGCGTACGTACGGAATACCGTCTCCACGACGCGATGAGATTCATTCTCAATGATTAACCATTCATAAATGATTATAAAGTATATATAATAAGTAATCATGAAATATATGAAATAATAATGATACTGAATTTATGTATATATATATGTATGTCATCCAATTAATTCCATTCAATTCAATGAGGAAACGAAAACAACGTTCATGCGTACGTACGGCCTACCGTCTCCATGAACGGTGTATTTCTTTCAATTTATAGATCTATTATATATATGTATATTCTGAATATATATTATATATAAATCATGTTTTATATTCTGTAATTAAGTAATCATGATCTAAGTAATCATATGAATAATTACAAGTCAAAACACAGACGACAAATGAAACGATTTTACCCAAAACACTCTTTAACATGGAATTTACAAAAGAACGGGTAATATAAAGTCATAAGTGAACCATATATGATATCATAACAATGATTATGATTTTTTAATAAGTAAATGACATTATTTAAATCATTATACAAGAGGTTCGGACACTTACGAAGCAAATCGGACCTAAGGTAAGGGAAATATCACAATCTCATTTTTATCCGAGATTTTTTATACTTTGAAATTTACTGGGGTGTATTTTATCATCCACATCCATGTTTCCTCAATATGTAATATTTATATCCTTCTACAATAGTTTATATCCAATTTTACGCTTCGGTGAGTTTTTAGTAAATGATATGAAAGGAATCTTTTGTCATTTTTTCGTACGAGGTACTTTTTAACTTTTCCGACAAAAGTACGAGAAGAATGTTTTTTTAACTTATACGGCATGAATGGATTTTTAAAAAAATAATTTCCAAGAAGCTTCATTTACATGTTTTCAAGTTTATTTTTAATCAACTTCTTTTAGTTTATAATTTTGTGACATGTTAAGAAAGGAAAAGTGTTTTTGAAGTAGAAAGGATATTTTCCTCAAGAATGGAGTTCAAGTGTTTTATCAAAATTATTTTCCATCTAAGATAATAAAGGATTATATTTATATCCCTATTTTTACATTGATTTGATTATGTTATGATGGAATTATTTTTATGATGTCCTTTTATCTTATATGTATTATGTTATGATGACATGATGTTTAAGATTCCCATTTTTATTACATGGGTTATGCAATGATGTATAATTTTTTTGATTTTGTGGCACACATAAGAATGGTGTCATTATGAGATGGGTGGGACCTATATCTCCCTCCAATGCATTGGGTAAAGATTTTATATCTCATGAGATAGACATGGCTGGAACGGCAGGTTAAACCGGTTCAGTGAAGCAGGACTGAAACGAGGAATGAACTCGGTTCATAAATGGACTTTGTCCACTAAGATAGTCTTGGCAATGAGTCTTGACTAATAAGAAATTATTCTCTATGATTATGTGTGTACGCCAAAAAGTTTCATGTTTTAAGTTATGATTATTGGGATTACATTTCACTACTATGATTTATCCCATGTTATGATATTATGATCTCTTTTGCAGGTTAAGATTTCCAAAATGTTATGTTCTTATTAATATGATGTGATTGGTATTTATTTTGTTTACCCTTACTGAGCATTTGAGCTCACCCTTTTATGTTTTCTTTTCCTCAGGATATAAAGAAAGGTTTTAGGTAAGAAAAAAAGTGGAAGATCTTTATGGGAGATGTTGAAGATCTTTCACCAAGATTAGAAGATTACGTTCCGAGTTTCCAAAGACACTAAACTATTACGGTCCTTATGTGTGTGTTTTTGTTATGTACTAAGTATTCCACAAAAGTAATGTAATGTCCTTGTACGTCAAGATTCGGGTCTCTACAGTTGGTATCAGAGGAAATGTTTAGTCAACCTTTGGAAACTAGGATGCGAAAACATTAGTGAGATCCCTAGAGATATTTCTAAGGTATGTCTAGGGATGCCCCTAAGGATTAATATACGTATAAGATATAGTCCTAGAACTACAGTAACAATCATAGAATTTAACCTAAGATGTTAGATATTTAAGGTACTCCCCCTTGATTATGTTATTTTCCTTGTATGATTTTTTCCTCTCACAGAATTCATTTTGAGTTTTAGTTAATGGAGGGAACCATAAGGAATTTGGTTAACATTGAATCTAATGGACAAATTGGTGACTATAAGCAACAAAATTGCGTAATTCCTAGAGAGAAATATATTGCTGAATCAGTCATCGCGATATATGATTAACAAGGTGAAATTTAGTGGTATGCCTAATTCATCAAAAAAGAGGAAGATAGACTTTTATGGATGTTCGCATGTTGAAGAGCATCAAGAAAGGAAGATTGAGATTTCAAAAGAAGGGAAGAAGAACCTTGAAGAATACCTCAAATGGAGGGACAGATGTTATCTGTTCGGAGAAAAGGGTCATAGAGTGACGGACTGTTATGGTGTTAATTGTCTTAATTGTAGAGAACATGGGCATTACCCAACTCAATGCCCTGACCTAAAAAGTATCTTCTAAAATCAAGGAAGGACTTATTCCAGGACAATCATTGAAGAGGATGGATTTAAGTGTTTATGTATTGGTATTCAAGAATAATTTTGTTGACGTACTTTTATGGTGTATTAGAATATTTTTGTATTAGTCTATTGTGGTTTTCAATAATTTTATTGTACCGGTAACCATGAAAAGTGATTCAAATATTTTGGAAAGCAGATGATATGCGCATAATGAAGGGATAAGGAGAAAACGAAATGTTTGATAGTATTCATGAGCTCATGATTGATATAAGGACTAAGTGATATCATGGTTTGAGTATATAGAATTTTGAGGATTTTAGTATGTGGAAAGAGTTAACTTTTGATAGCACTCATGTTTTCACTAAGATTCAACGGGTATTCATTTTTCAAGATAATACATGATTAAGGTATTCACATGACTGGAATGTGACCAACAAGATATATGAGGGATAAATGATGGAATTCACGTGATTATTATGTGACATTTCAAGTAATCATTTTCTTTATACTATGAGCTTGGACCGAAGTATTTTAGATAAGCCTAAAGATTGGAATGGATTATGTTGTACATAAGTTAGTATTGTTTAAGGATAGAACTTTTTTCGATATTATTGATGGGATGTTATAGTAATGTAGGTTTAGAAAAAGGACAACCTGTAGGATTGGTGACAGCCCATCGCATCGGACAATGTTGTGGGAATCGAACCCACAACTGAAGTGAAACTGTCCTTTATCGCATACCACTGGCCTACAGGAAGTTCCTGGTTAGTAGAAACTAGTTTTATTTTATTAAGCGGTATGATATATGAAGTATAAGTTCATTTTTGGAACCATATACGATTAATCTAACCATATGATGGACTTATATCTTTTCTAACCTTTTTTTGAGATAGATGGAATGACCCATCATTCTATCACATGATCTGCTAACACATCACGAATAACAAATTCAACTTCATTTCTTTAAGGGATGAAGTGGAAATTTTTCAATTCACGAACAACAGTGAGATTTTACCAAAATCAAGCAAGTATTTCTTCTAATTCAAAATTTTCAACATTAGGGAAATGATATTGAAAACCAAAAATGTTGTCTTAATGCTCTTATAACCGATGAATCAAATGGTACCTTAGATCATCACAAATTTATGGCTTTGTGATTGATGACTTTTTCATATCCATGTTCTCTACCACTCTCCATCAGAACTTGATGGTTAGATTTTTCTTCCATATCCATATTTTCACCTATGTTCTCCTATGTGGAAACTCAGTGATGAGTTAATTTGGGTAACCGTTACATTTCATACTTTAGTTTTTAAATCCAAGTTTTGGTATTCCTTTTTATGATGTGGTTTTCTATTAAAGAAACTTTCGAGTAGTAAACCATTTATAACCCCGACGAATTTCGAGGGCGAAATTCATTTTAAGGGGGGTAGAATGTAACACCCCGAGATTTTATGAAAAATATTCTTTTTAATTTCATTAATTTCTTGTGTTGTATGCTACACCAAAAGGATCTTACACAACACGCATCCTTGACTTTCCTTGCATTACACACAATCGCGACCTTCCTCGATAGCATGTGTAGTACGCAAAACCGAGTTTCACTAAACAACGATATGCTATTATTAAAACAAGCCGTTATGAATAGTAATAACCACTTTTTGAAATTTTTTAAATTTTATTTTTCAAAATGGAATTCATTTTTGGATTCGGAATATCGAAATTAGCTTAGGGTGAAATTTTGGTACTTTTCGGATAACTTTCATATTCTGATGAATAGTGAAAATTACTAAATTTTAATTAAAAACAACTTTTTAAATCGAAATAATTAATAGTGATAAATTATTAATTTGAGTGGTTTTAAAGTATATTCAGAATATATTTTTACAAATTAATACAATTTTGTTCATTGGATGTAATTTCACATTTAAACCAGACATAAACAAGTATCAATCTTTTGATAGTTATTATCTCTTAAAAACACACTATTTGTTTTGACGATGGGAATTAATTTTTAAATTAGTTAATGTAGCTGATATGTTTTGAATTTGGTAAAATAAACACCATTTTTTAATTCATAATATCAAATATAGCATAGGCCTAATTTTTGGTATTTTTATGGAAACATTCATTTTTTGATGAATAGTGAAACCACTAAGTGGTAGTTAAAAAACTGAATTTTTTCATAAAACTTAATTTTACCGCTTCTGTGAGTGGAATTTCAAAAATCCGAGAGACACAGTTGATGTCAGTAAATAAATGTGGTTAAATGAGATGAAAATAATTTTTGGTGAATAATAACTTTTTACTTTTTTTTACCACGGTTAAAAGTAAATAGGGTAATTAAGGGTAAAAGTGTTATTACTATTAACCTAACACATGTCCTAATTCTATTGGATAAGTGTAATTCGACAAAAAACAACCTTAGGAATAAAATATGACCACTTAGGCCCACATGGATTAGATTAGGACATTTATTATTAATTTATTTAAAGAAGGGTTAAAATAGTTAAAATCAAAGGTTAATAAGTAAATCATTTTTAATATAGGGTTATACATAAGATAAATTCGACTATAAATATTCCATAGAAATCTAAAAAGATTTCCTACATAAAGATATTTTATTTTTAATTTTTAGACTTTAAATAATGTAATTTATGTATGACACAATGATGATGCAGTAATTATCTTATTAATGAAATATTGACATAATTGATGTTATAAATACCCAAATAAATGTAATTTGAGACTTTTTATGAATTAAAATAATTTTAAATGTTAATATGACATGTTACTGTTGATTTAATTAAATTTTTTCGAACTAATCATTCTGTTATAATTTTCAAAAAAATCAATTAACAAATAGTGTCAAAATTGACATAAAATAATTTTTAAAACAAATATTATATTATTAATTTTTATTATATTCCTAAAAATATAAGGTTCGGCCAAATGACTTAGATAAGGTTATATATATTAATAATAAATAATTTGGGGTTAGTTTGGCTTCTTATAGTAAGTTTATTAACCTTATAGTGTAATAACACAAAAAGACACGGTAAAAGTAAAATTATCTAACTTAAAGTTAAATATAAATGATAAGGTTAAAATAGGAACCTAAACTTATCTAAATTATATTGGATGAGAGTATTGCGACCCATACCCACCTTATCTTCAAAATATATCAATTTTGAGCTACTTAAAACCGAATTTGGATTTATAATAAAATAATATTTTTAGTTTTTCCAAAGGTGCCCCTCTCCTCCCTTATAAAAGGGCACCTCCTCCCTCTCTTCCTCACACCACTTTGAGCCTTCAAGTTCGGCCAACCCATGAAAAATTCTCTTCTCCACTTCCCTAGAAACATCCTAGAGGTCCTGGTCTTCTTCAAAGACCAATTTTAGTGCCCTAAGAGGAGGTCTCAAATAGGCGCTTCAAAGAAGAGGTAATGTCCGTTACCGATTCTTTCACCTTTATTTCTTCTTCCACTTATTCTTCTTAGGTTGTTTCATTATGAAGTAATAACATAATTATAACTCATATACTGATATGTTATTATAAGTATGAAACAACCCTACTTCACCATCTATCCATCCTATGGAAAACGAAATCACCGCGCGTGCGTACGTACGGAATACCGTCTCCACGCCGTGGTGTAATCTATTTTCCACCACCACCTTACTTGGATGGGTATAATGGTGTAAATAATAACTATATATGATTATTGTAAAGTTATTTTGATTCGGTAATAGTATACATACACTCCAATAAAATTCCACGATCATGGGAACGATATCATCGCTCGTGCGTACGTACGGAATACCGTCTCCACGACGCGATGAGATTCATTCTCAATGATTAACCATTCATAAATGATTATAAAGTATATATAATAATTAATCATGAAATATATGACATAATAATGATACTGTATTTATGTATATATATATGTATGTCATCCAATTAATTCCATTCAATTCAATGAGGAAACGAAAACAACGTTCATGCATACGTACGGCCTACCGTCTCCATGAACGGTGTATTTCTTTAAATTTATAGATCTATTATATATATGTATATTATGAATATATATTATATATAAATCATGTTTTATATTCTGGAATTAAGTAATCATGATCTAAGTAATCATATGAATAATTACAAGTCAAAACACAGACGACAAATGAAACGATTTTACCCAAAACGCTATTTAACATGGAATTTACAAAAGAACGAGTAATATAAAGTCATAAGTGAACCATATATGATACCATAACAATTAGTATGATTCTATAATAAGTCAATGACATTATTTAAATCATTATACAGGAGTTTCGGACACTTACGAAGCAAATCAGACCTAAGGTAAGGGAAATATCACAATCTCATTTTTATCCGAGATTGTTTATACTTTGAAATTTACTAGGGTGTATTTTATCATCCACATCCATGTTTCCTTAATATGTAATATTTATATCCTTATAAAATATATTATATCCAATTTTACCCTTTGGTGAGTTTTTAGTAAATGATATGAAAGGAATCTTTTTTCATTTTTTCGTACGAGATACTTTTTGACTTTTCCGACAAAAGTACGAGAAGAATGTTTTTTTAACTTATACGGCATGAAAGGATTTTTAAAAAAATTATTTCCAAGAAGATTCCTTTACAAGTTTTCAAGTTTATTTTTAAACAACTTCTTTTAGTTTATAATTGTATGACATGTTAAGAAAGGAAAAGTGTTTTTGAAGTAGAAAATATATTTTCCTCAAGAATGGAGTTCAAGTGTTTTATCAAAATTATTTTCCATCTAAGATAATAAAGGTTTCTATTTCTATCCATATTTTTACATTGATTTGATTATGTTATGATGGAATTATTTTTATGATGTCATTTTATCTTATATGGATTATGTTATGATGGCATGATGTTTAAGATTCCCATTTTTATTACATGGGTTATGAAATGATGTATGATTTTTTTGATTTTGTGGCACACATAAGAATGGTATAATTATGAGATGGGTGGGACCTATATCTACCTCCAATGAATTGGGTAAATATTTTATATCTCATGAGATAGACATGGCTAGAACGGCAGGTTAAACCGGTTCAGTGAAGCAGGACTGAAACGATGAATGAACTCGGTTCAGAAATGGACTTTGTCCACTAAGATAGTCTTGGCAATGAGTCTTGACTAATAAGAAATTATTCTCTATGATTATTTGTGTACACCAAAAAGTTTCATGTTTTAAGTTATGATTATTGGGATTACATTTCACTACTATGATTTATCCCATGTTATGATATTATGATCTCTTTTGCAGGTTAAGATTTCCAAAATGTTATGTTCTTATGAATATGATGTGATTGGTATTTCCTTTGTTTACCCTTACTAAGAATTTGAGATCACCATTTTATGTTTTCTTTTCCCCAGGATATAAATAAATGTTTTAGGTAAGAAAAAAAAAGTGGAAGATCTTTATGGGAGATGTTGAAGGTCTTTCACCAAGATTAGAAGATTAGGTTCTGAGTTTCCAAAGACAATAAACTATTACGGTCCTTGTGTGTGTGTTTTTGTTATGTACTAATTATTCCACAAAAGTAATGTAATTTCCTTGTACTTCAAGCTTCGGGTCTCTACACTATATGCAAACAAGAATAGTGAACTTGACTAGAATCACTTAAATAACAGAACGATCAGTTAATCATGTTTCAGTTAAATTTTTTTCATATCCTACAAACACAAAAAGATGATAATATTAAAATAAATCTTACAGTTAATCCTATGTAATCGGGGTTCCTATGAAATAATTCCATCCTCATGTTGACAAGTCCATGTTAAAAGAATGGCCAAATCATAAATAAAAGAGAAATTATGTAAACAATGCATATTTCATTAAGAACATTATGCCTATGATATTGAACTAATTGGTGACCTTCATTTTTCTTTCCATGACTATAGATACTTATATAATAAATAGAATCCTTATCCAACATTATGTCATCATCTAGTGACTGTTTCAAAAAATCATATATGGTTGCAACCCTTATGGGTTGCAAAATGATCTCACCTACCTGAAAAATTCTGCATCAGGTGGTGAACACCACGGTCTAGGAGTACGATCGATGTGGTACAATACCGATCCTCAAAGCTGCATATGATGGTCTCTAAGTACTAAATATAATGAGTCTGCATCATCCATGGAAAGTTGCTGCTAAACTAGTATCCCCAGTTGAAACAGCCAACTGATTTTGGAGCTTATCCCCAGAGCATGACAATCACCACATTCAATATCTAATGAAGGTGAATCAGATAGTCAAATACAACTCCCTTCAAGTTCAAGTGTCACCCAGGAGGGATCCTATCAACTGTCATCACTGGCACCATCCCACTAGTACCCACTAGTCTCCTTCTGAGGGTACCACATTACAAAATACCACCACTTAATCCCATTCACAGGAAATAATAAAGACACATTTGGAAAGGAATATTATGGATATCCAAGATTGGTCTCATATCCCCACTCCCGCTGAAGATTTCTATCATCATATTCTTGTAGTGACTAGTGAGAAGGCTCATATTCCTACTCACTCAGAATAAGTATGATGGCATATTATTGAATCAATCATGGGGGTCACATATTGTTACCCTCATGCATGAATTCCATCGGCATATTCCAGTGGCATAAGGGGGATAGAAGTGGGCTCATTTCCCTTCTTCAATTGAAGATATCTACCAATACATTGTGTTAAAGAAAAGTGTGTAGGTTTATATTCCTATACACACTTTTATAAAATTACATTACATCTTATAAACATCTTAAGAACTCCATTGGAATATTTCAACACTGGTATAAGTACAAGGACAAGTGCAAATTCCTATCACTACAACTAGGGAAGCTCAAAAATATGATCAATATGAACAAGTGGTTTCTCTAGAGAATGATAACATTCTTTCTCCCATACATGAGGATTTTTATCATATTATGGTAAAGGATGAGGCATTAGACTAGTCTTATATTCCCATTCTTACTAGGGCTCACCAGGTGATAGAGTAACATGCCTTGATATAGGGTTACATTCATGTCACAAAAATCCGGTAGCATATTCAAAAGGCCCAGGATCAGGATCATATACTCATTCTAGACTGGGCTCACTTAGTGAGGGGAGAACCATCCATGATACAGGATCATATTCCTATTGAGGAAGCCTAGTGTCATACTTAAAAGGACAAGGATTAGGCTAATATCTCTGTTCTGGATGGGGATAACCAATTGAGAATGACACATGCCTCGGGATAGGATCATATTTCTATTAGTGAATCTTCTTCACATATTCCAACAGATCATGGAAGGTAGGAACATATTACTAATTATTTCAACAAACAACTACACCATCATCACTCTGAGTCCATACCGAAGGAGACTCATATCCCTTCTCCCATTATGGTGGTCTATCGGCATATTCCGACGGGGAATGCATATTCATACCAAGCTCATATTCCTTCTCCATCTAGAGATCACTAGTTGAGAGAGACACATGCCTCGGGGGGGGGGGATCATATTCCTTCCAATAAATACTAGTGGCCTATTCCAAAGGCTCAGGATCAGGCTCATACTCTTGTTCTAACTGAGGCTCACCAAGTGAGAATGGAACATGACTTAGGAAATACTCATATTATTGTAAATAATGAGGAAGATCATTGGTATATTCTAAGTACTTCTCAACAAAGGGCTCATACTCCCATAGCACCAGAAAGTTATAAACAGGTTCTGGAAACCTCCGTGCAACTGGCTCATATCCTTGCACAAATCCAAAAAAAAGTCATCATATTCCTGTGATGACGAAGAATGAGACCCATATTTATAATTTTATCAATTCCATTGTCCTTGAGGTCATTCAAGAAACATTATCAACACCATGAGGGTTAGTTAACTCTTCAAACGAAGTAGAAGATGATCCTTACCATGATATTTCTCCTCATGGTAGTGTGGATATAGATCATGAGGACTCTACTCTAGACATCCACCATGGTCAACCTCCCCATGGTGATATCTCCCATAAATAAGGAAATCATTCTCTTTCTCAGACACCTCTATATAGATAGGTTTTCAAAACTCAAACGCCTTCATATAGAGAGGTTCTTAAAATAAAGGGTTCAACCACATATAGTTCCCCATCAACTTCCAGCAGCACTCCACTAATGCTAGCAGGCGACCCCAAGAACCATCTTCTATGTTCTGGCCAAATGGAGACATGTAATTCTGATGAATAGGAGTCCAAAAATGATATATAGTGAGAGTTATCCAAAAATAACATTCTGGTCATGTTCTAGACCCTCTCCACTTCTAATTATGAGGTCCCAAATAAGGTAGAAAAGGAGTGAATGCCTTATCTACACAAAAATATGTGGGATACTCATCCACAACTAAAGACTAGACTTCTCCCATATCTGAGATATGATTACCACCTTTGGTTCATAAATAAACTTTATTTTCATCTAGGTATGGATGTCTTTTCGGTAGACCAGAACCCAGGAATGGAGGATCATGACAAATGCCTATGTACTATTGGTCACCTCACCACAAAAAACCTCCAATAAATGATTACTAGAGCATATCCAGATGTGTGTATCTAAGAATGGTAAAAATATGGATCATTACACTTTACCATTTCCCTAGAACAGCAGAACCCTTCAGATATGGAATCTTATAATTTCATAGCCTCTGGAAAAATCAAAAGACTGAGTAACGTGCAAGCCAGTTGGTCACTACAATAGAATTATCCCACTTCAATGATGGCTAGACATCACAAAAATAGGGAGAGGATAGGAAACATGACTTTAAACTAGGAACCTCAAAGAAATATAAATTCATCTAAAACACGAAAGATTAATTTGTGATCAATGAGGTAACTTTCTGTGAAGAATTATTCCAATCATGGGATTCCATCTCACCCAACTCCTACATGAGCACAGCTGCGCCACATCAAATAGGCTACAGTAACAACTTCCATATCAGCCATCTAGGAATGGAATCATCTCATTGGGCTAGTGGAATATCTACTACTCCCTTGACCTCTTGGATCGTCAATTATCAATAAGATTCAGGAAATATCAGTAGTAGCTACATGAAACCCCCAACCCACATGGATGAGGGGATTTATATCTCAATCACTATCACCAGGTTCATCATCCTTAGAGAGGGGCCTGGGGAAATCAATAGTGATTCCATATCAACCCCACCCCATTGGTCTAGGGGAATTAATATCTCAATTTCCATCTCAAGAGTCATTAAACCACATATAGAAATCATTGGATCCCCAAAAACAGGATAAATCAATTCCAATTGAAACCTCAAATAACCACCATCCCATATGGCTAAGGGAATTTTTATCATGATAATCACCTTAGAGAGGATCAGTCTTCACTAGGTTGGGAGGTAACAATTGGTGGTTGGCATCCCATTTGTTCTTCTCGATGCAAGAAAAACCTCTATTGTTCAAGGCCCATTTAGAAATCAAGGACAGAAACTCCCTTAAGGTAACTATTCATATACGAAGATGGGAGGAGCATATGGTGAAGAAAAATAGACCCCACAGGGGTTTCAAGACAAAATGGACTGATATGTCTAGGGGTTTGAGTAACAACCATGATGAAGGCAGTGTAGAATCAGTCTATTGTATAGAAAGTAATGGAAAACCCACCCTTTCTCTATATGACTCTATGAATGTCATCACTGTCAACATAATAAATATGGTTGATCAAGATGAAAATATAGAAGGCTGCAACATCGAAAATATACCTTGAGAGGATAGTGATTTGGATACACCAATCGAGGCTACACACACTCAAAACCAAAGAAGGCTCCAAAATCTATCACCTCTGAATATTTAGTTTCCACCTCTCTAGTAGGAAACTACCAAATAAAATGGGAAAGTTGTGGCCACATCATAATCACCACCTAGAAGAGTTGAGGTTCCTTCCACAAGGAACAATTTCCAAAATATGATAGTTAGATACAAACTCTTATAAAACTCAATGAGGAGCTGCTTAAGGTAAATGTTCCCATGGGGTATCATATTTAGGAATATGTGAATATTCTCCCTCCCATAGTCAATACTCCAATGAGAGTGGTATCTTAGCATCAGACTGGCTCTTGATCTATGCATCCAATCTATATAAATTAGAAAGTCAAAAATTATTAAGACTTCCCTCCATTATGCCAATAGCCTCTCCCTCACCGGAGTAATCATTCATTCTTAGGATTAATTGAGAATCTGTGGGAGAAAAAGGTAGGAAAACTCATCAAGCCCCACCCTCTCCCTATAGATGGGAGATGGCTCAAAGAATAGTGCTACCAGATCTTCTAAACATTATCAAGTCCTTGACTACTCAAATGTAATCCATGGAATGGTGACACACACCTATGTAGCCTAAGAGGAAGCCATATCCTGAGAGGGTGGATGATAATTTGTCCCCATTCAATTCCATAAATCCTACCTTCTCTAACTTTGACATTGTAAGTGATCCTGAACAGCATCTCAAAGACTTTGTGTCCTGGTGTGGTCCAATGATGGGCCCTTGAGATTAAAAGGAGGTGAAAAATATGAGGTGTTTTTTATAGACTCTAATAGAGCCGGCCTTTGTTTGATATAATAGTCTTCTAGCATGATCCATTACAGGATGGGAAGACCTTCCTCATCAATTTCTTTATTATTTCAGCTCCACAATGAGGAAAACGATGTTCATCGACTTGAATAATAGAAAACAATATAAAAATGAGAGGGTTTATGGATTCATAGATAGATGGAAACGTTTAATTTATTCACATAGCATCCCACCCTCACAGGAGAAACTGATGAAACTTTGTGCTAAAAATCTCCTAGATGAGTTGTAGACACCTATGATCATAATAAAATATCCAAGTGGATTTCATGAGTTCAAAAAATGGCACAACATCATGAGGAATCCATTCAATGAACTCGATCCAAAACATAACTCATGCCCTCAGCACAGGTGAAAAGGATGGTAATATAATAAGATATATCTTTTACTCTTAATCCAATAGTAGTGCCTATCCAAGCATCTAGGCAGGTCTTGAACTACCCATCACCTTTTATCAAGTGGCTTTAACCACAAAATCACCCTCATCCATAAGAGTTGAGAAATCATTGATGCTCATGATTTTAGGAATGAATGAATAAAGAATTATCCTTCTAAAATAAAAAAGTCCATGGTTATATATTAAAAGTTGTGGACAATAACCTACTCAAGATACTACATCCCAAGAATCCCGATGAGGTCAACATCATCGAACGTCATAACTATTACACTTTCTATAGAAGGTTGGGTCATAATATTCAGGATTGATTCATCTTTAAATACATCCTTCAAGTCATGGTCAATTATGGATAATCGGTGTTAGATAACTTCTTAGAGCTAGTGGTTTTCATAATCATTACCCGGTCAAAATAATAGGGTGATTGAAAAAATTCTTGGCCAAGCATGGGTAGAAGATCGACAACTATATGGCTCAAAAAATAGTAGACCGAGCTCATTCCCCCATGAGAGAATAGTTTTATATACACAAAATAGCTCCACCACCCAAATAGGTAACATCATATATTCCTACCAAGAGTGAGAATGACCACTAAAAGTAGGATGAAATAAAATAAGAGTCATACTATACTCTAAAGAAAGATATGACTCTTACAAATTTATTCCCTAAAACATGTGAATTATGGTCACCGCCCCACCAAATAAAACACCCATTGGACTAATAGTTCATCCCTGATTCTATAAACATGATACAATTGGTATACCCATTCTATGATAATGAATATGCCTTAGAAAATGAGTTTCCCACACATATCTGGGGAATAAGAGGTCTCATGTGTAGGAACTGAGGATACATGGGACAACATGGGTGTGGTCAGACCCAATATTTTGGGCACATCACCATAGAGCACATATATGTAGCTAAGAATCATGGTAAAGTTCTCCATCGGGACCAGAATAGGTAGGGAGGTGTCCTAGAACCCTCCAATGGTCATCTGCACCTAGTTGTCTTGCATGACCACCTAGCATGTGTTTGACAATCTGATCAGCCTAGGAAGCAAGGATGTCTAGTACGATCTGCGCCACTGGAAGAAGATGCTCCAACAACATATACACAAGAACCATGATCATCCACCTAAAATGCCTCGATTCCTGAGACACATATCCAGGAGAAACCTCACTTCTTGAAGCACTGACCTCTAGCACAAAAGTATGAAATTATAAAATAGATTTTGGTTGTATCAGCCAAGATCTCAATCCTCGGTGAACTCCATCATTCAAAATAACTCTTGCAGGCACTTATTTAATCCCTCCAGAGCCCATAGTAGTTTGATACATAAGCTTTTGTAGTCGATTTTTACAGAGCAGAGATCATTTCTGAAAAAATCCAAGTCACCATCCCATTCAAAAAGCATGATCAGTAAGAGTTAATCCATGGACACATCAGACCCCTATATGTTTTGGGTAGATTGGATAATGTTGATATCCAAGAGGCTCTAATTGATAATGGATATGGGATCAATCTCATCCTATTTTGAATCCTCCAATGTTTGGGATAGAGTGAAGGGGATTTTTATTCCCCAAATATGACCATTCAAGGGTATGATAAGTTTGATAAAATACCTTTTGGGAATATCAAACTCAAATCTCAATCTGCGGAACTCACATATAATGCTGAGTTTATGGTTATCTAGCAAGACACTTTGTACAATGTCTTACTCAAAAGGCCCTAGATTCATAGCCACATCGTAGAGCCTTAAACATTCCATCAGTGTCTAAAATACCTCATCGATTAAAATTCCATCATACTACATGGATACAACTCCCCCTTAGAGACTTATGAGGACACATATACTGAAGAAAGATTCTAAAAAAGAGCATGAAAACAACCAATAGTGGATGATGATATATTGGTTATATCCCCCCAATGGCTTAGAGTAATCACCTTTAAATACCTAGGGTATGCTTGACATAGACTATGTACTCCCCATAAATCTAGTAGAGGTGATAGACCTAGTCTCAAAGGTATAGGCCCCTTATGTCCCCAGTGACATTATTAAAGACAATCAGCTATGGAATCTATTTTTAATGACTCAGGTAGAAAGGGATAATAATTTCTATTCTCATGGAATATCACACCTTGACGGTGATAAAGAATCCCCTATATTTACATATCCATCTAAGAATGCCTATATAGATTTTTAAATGGAAGAAAAGTATGATCTCAGGAATGCACCTCCCGTATTTGAGGAATGTGTATCCACCACCATCGATGTGCTTAGGTAGGTGAATCAAGGAGTGGAAGAAGACCCTCATCCTACACTGATTGGTGCCTCCATGACTCCCATAGATCAAGAGATGTATATTTTATTTCTAAAGTAACATCGATATTTATTTTCTTGTAACTATACAGAAACGACCAGACTGAATCCATATGTGGCTACACACCATCCCGTTCTACTTGATGATCATTGAGGTTTCAAGAAGGTACCTAAGAGGATTCACCCCTATCATGCCACCAATGTAGATGTAGAAGTTAAAAAATTAATCAAATATTTTTTTTTCTAAGAAGTAAAATATCTAAAATGAATCAACAACATCATCCCTATCATGAAAATGAATGGACATATTATGGTCTATATCGATTTTAGGGACCTTAAACAATACTTCCCAAATGATGATTTCTCATCACCAATCACAAAACTATTGATTGACTCAACTATTTTATTCCAATCCCTTTCCTTTGTGGATGGGTATTCAGGGAATAATCAAATAAATATTGTCCTTGAAGATGAGAATGATGGTACCTTCAAAGTGCCTTAGGGTATCTTTTACTATCAGGACATGCCCTTGATATTGAAGAACATTGGATCCACTTATCATTGCCCCATGAATCATATCTTTAAGTTATTGGGAATAATAACTGAATGTTATGTCGATGACCTGGTGGGAAAATATTGATACCGATGTGATCACTTCATGGATCTCCAAACAGTCTTTGACAAGCTATGACAGAATAGTCCGAAGATAAATCTACTGAAATGAGACTTCATGGAAACATTAGGGAAGTTCCTTGACTTTATGGTATGCCATTGTAGCATCAATGTCCACTCGGATAAGAATAGTGCTATTTTAGCAATGTCACTCCCTGGAAATTTTAAATAACTATGGGGGATCCAAGTAAACCTCACCTACATTTGATGATTCATAGCCAACCTATTCGGAAAATCTCTTCCCTTTACTTGGATAACGAAGAAATGGATCTCCTATTAATGGGATGATGACTTCCAAGAATCCTTGAAAGTCTCAAACAATATTTACTGTACCCACCGATTCTGATTCCTTTGGTGGAAGGAAGGATACTCATATTATATGTGGATTCTATAGAATGATCATTGGGAACCCTCATCATATATAAAAATGATACGGGGAGAAAGAACAGTCTCTACTAGATCAGTTGAACAATGCTATTTACAGAGACTCAATTCTCTAATGTCAATAATAACAGCCTTGCACTCATCTTCATAGTGAAAAGGATGAGGCATTTCTTGCAGCCCAACAAAGTCAATCTGGTATCTCATATTGATATGCTCAAGTACATATTTGTCCATTCTTTTTTGGCTAGGTGTCTATCCTGATGGGTGGTCATTCCATAGAAATATGAAATTCAATTCATATCATAGAAATTAGTGAAAATAAAATCCCTAGATAATTTCATCGTAGTACACCCTACCCCATAGAATAAACTAGTTAGCACACACCTTCCAAATGAAGAGGTAATATATACCCATGACACACCCCAGACATAAGAGATGAATTTTTATGGCACCTCCTGAGGTATTATAGTCATAATGGATAGAAAACTCAAGATTCAATCAGGTTGGCATAGGTTTTGTTTTTGTATCTCCATAAAAAGAAGTTTTTTCCTACTCTTTCTCACTATCCTAAGGATACACAAATAACTAGGTAGAATACTAAGCCCTCATCGCTAGGTTGGAACTGGTCTTATAGCTGAAAATATCCTACATGGATATCAAAGGGAATTTAGAGCTAGTGATAAAGCATATCAATGGTGAATATTCCATAAAAATGGAAGAATTATCCCCTATCACTGGGTATTTTAGGGGACTGATGGAAAAGTTCCCTTTTGATCCCACCCTGCATCATGTTCTCCAATCACAAAATTCTCCCACCAAAACATTGGTTGATACAGCCATAGTCCTAGATGACCTTGATCATGAGGAATCAATCTTCTATATCATGCACTGATGAATGGTCATGTTGATTGTTGTCTATAAAATGGAAGAGATAAATCTGGTCAACACCACCCCAGAGCATTATAAACTAATATCCACCAATGTATGGATGGATCCCATAATTAGTTATATTTAAAATGGATTTATCCTAATAAATATAGTCTAAAGGGAATAGATTTGGCGTGGTGTAGTGTACATTACCCTATAGAGTGGCCCAAATGAGAATAATTCTCTCTAGAAGAATGGATTTAATAGAATCCTTCTCAGATTCATAGAAGAAATAGATATTCATGTCATCTTGGAAGAAGTCCATGTGGGATCCTACTATGCTAATCATTTTGGGACTAGGCTCTCCCATCAAATTAGGAGATTGGGATATTATTGGAAAACCCTGATACAAGACTATATGGAATTCACCAAGAAATTTCATGCATGAAATATCCATGAAAACATAATTCATAAACCCATAGATATGATACACATAGCTAAATATTCCTGATCAATTTTGGTTTTCGGAATGGATAGAATGGGGCCATATCCCCCATCCACAAATAAGTAGTTCAAGTACATCCTAAATGCTACTAACGTATTTTTCAAATGGGATAAGGCAATACCCCTCAAAGAAGTCTGGATGAATAACATCATCAACTTCATAAAGTCCCATATCATCACCAGGTTCAAAGTCCCTTACACAATATTAAAAAAATAGCACCAACTATTGTTCTATAGAGTTGAAGAAATTATACCAAGAGTATAACATTTATTAAAATCACACATCTCATTGTCATGCATTTGAAAATGGATATATAGAGGCCTTTAATAAGTCTCTATCAAATATACTCTAGAAGATGGTGAATATGGATAAGAATTTCTGTTCAGATAAGCTCATATATGCTTTATGGGCCTATTTTACCACCACATGTACTTCTACACAACCAAATCCATACTCATTAGTGTACAAGACTGAGTCAGTGTTTCCCATATAAGTCTAGCTTCCTTCACTTTGAATTGCCATTTTTGGAAAAATATCAAATGAAAATAAATCTCAAAAGTGGATAGATGGATTCTAGTGGCTCTATGAGAATATGTAGTGTACATTGTACAACCATGAATTCCATCAAAATCATATCACATGAGCCTTTAATAATAAGGTTTACCTTTTTTTCATTCCCCCAAGGGGAACTGGTGTTAGCTCTCAGTACCCCAATGGTTCCAGGAAAGAAGGCTATGAAGTAGAAATCTAAATGGGAAGGGTCTTACATCATACATAATTTCTATCACAACAGAGCTTACTCATTGTACACAATGGATGTGGAGTGTGTCACCCCCCCCCCCACACACACCAATGCAAGGTTTCTCAAGAAATAATTTTCATAGTTTTCATAAATAAATCTTCATCCTAGTTGTATGATGTTAAAATACACATCTACATCCTGACCACATGACATTAAATTGTATAGTGACATCTTGACCACATGAAATTAAACAATATGGAGACATCCTGACCACATGAAGTTAAATTTTATTGAGACATCCTGACCACATGACATTAAATAGTATGAGGCACTTCCTTACCGCATGATGTTAAACTACTTGGGAAGAACCATTTCACTAATGACTCACCATAAATGATCTAGATCTGTGAGAAGGAAGAATGAAATACACCCATCCTTATGTGAGATTTAGCTCTAAATAGGGAATATCCTCATCCAAGAACTATGAGTGGCTTGATTCCTTCTATCATAGGATAAGTAGTGATGCCCGAACCTCTAGTATCGGGTCCAAAAAAAATTATCCTTTTTTTCATGTTGGTTGATCATATTCCTTACCTTATGATGTTAAATTGCATGGAATATGTCCTTATAGCTTGATGTTAACCTGCACAAAAAATGTCTTTTCTACATGAAATTAAATTTCATGAGTTTTCTAAAACTACATATGGATTGATTATTATTTTCAATGATATAATTATGGTTTTCTTGATCCTATATCATGATCCAACCACCAAATGATTCAAAATTTCCTTATCCTAGCATTAATTTCCTTTGCATGGTGAGAGGGATCCTTGTCGTTCCCTGTTTCTCGCACCTAGAATAGCTCACATGAGCTTAGAAATTTCAATAAAGGTTTCCCTATACAAACAAGGAATATAATCCCAAGAAATGGTTATCCTTGTCCTGAATGAAAGACCTTAAAATTCATTCCATGAGTCCTCACCTCAAGATGTTAAATTGCACTGTTGATTTTCTTTGCATGACATAAAACTAAACCCTCATGTGGACCTCACCTGAGAGGACCACTATTTTTAGTGTTGGTCTCCTACCACACATCCATTTGATAACTACATGTGGGTTGATTCCTATCATCACTGGATATGTAGGGACACACAGATCTTCAACCCTAGGTCCAGTCACAATAAATATAAAAATGCCCCCTCTTTGTGTATAGGCCAGACTTGTGCAAGAAGTTATTTCCTCAAGAGATATGTATGGATTGATTTCTACAACCATATGATACAAAGTGACATCAATATTTCAATATTTAGGTCTATCCAAAATCCTATTTTCATGTCAGAAAGCCAACTTCTTTGCCTCATGACATTAAACTACATAATTTCTCAAGAACTACATGTGGCTTGATTCCTATCATCGCATGATATGTAGTGAGGCTTAGTTTTCCAATCATGGGTCCAACTACAACAATAAATAGAAATAATTCCAACCTATAAATATATATCAAGAATATGTAGAGTGTTCTTCATTCAAGAACTATGTGTGTCTTGATTCTTTTCATCACTAGATATATAGTGACTCCCAAATTTTTAATCCTAGGTCCAACTACAACAATCAATGGAAATAATGTCAACCTTTGCATATAGTCCAGCCCTATGTAGAGTGTTTACCATTAAAGAACTATGTATGGATTGATTCATATTTTCATATGATATGTAGTGAGGCCCGGATTTCCAATATTGGGTCTAGCTTCAACAATCAATAGAACCAATTCCCACCACTACATATAGTTTGGACCTATATAAAGTGATTCCTATTTAAGAAATATTTATGGCTTGATTTATATCATCATAGGATACTTGGTGATGCATAAATCTCCTATCATAGTCCCATACACAATAATTGATAAAATAGATTCACCCAAACCACATAGATGTTGAGTTATAAAAGCTCATTTTTCCTACGTCTGAGTTTGATCTTCATGTGGATTGCTTATGCATGCAATATTTTGTGTAGAATTTTTTTACATCGGTTACCACATCCTTATGAAATTATGTTAAACTACAAGTAAAACATACTTGTCACGTGACATTAATACTATAAAACCAAAAAAAAATTAACACATGACAATAAAAATACACGAAAGATGTCTTTACCACATAATGATAAGCTACATGGAAAATGTTCTTACAGCATAACATTAAACAGAATGGAAAACATCTCAATCACATAACATTAAAACTGCACAAAAAAATGTACTTACCACATGATATTAAATATAATATAAGCAAGTATGTCTCTACTACAAGACATTAAACTCTGTATAACATCACCCATTACAATCTTTTATCAAAGGACCATAATATCCTTACCTCGGTCATCCATAGTATGGGGTTATTCTTCCATATTTTAATAACCTCATTACATAAATCACACTTCATGTATCGAGTGCCTCAGGTTGCCAAAAAACCCTCCATGGACCTCTAAAAATATATTTGACTTCAAGTGACCCTTTTACTATTCATGCATGCCTATGGATCCTGCATATGCACCTATGGTCATGAACCAAATGTATCACTCTACAAAAAGATCTTTTTGATCCTTGTGATCCTTGACATCATTGTAGTAGAGGTACTCTATTCAAGGAAGTAGACATTGGTTCTTAACAATGATTTAGTTCAACCATCAGTAATCCATGTAGATCCTAAGTGTATCATCCACCTTTTTGAAAAAAAGGAGTAGTGATCCCCAAGGGGAGGTACGGGGTTGGATAAAACTGTTAATTTCAATGTCCTAAAACTATTTCTTGATCTCTTGAAGCTCTGTAGGTTCCATACTATAAGAATGAATGGACACTGGTACCACTCATGGAACTATCTCAATAATGAAATCTACCTCTCTCACTGGAGGCAGTCCATAAAATTATTTGTGGAATACATCCATAAAATTATCCACCATAAGAGGGAAAATAGATGGTTGTATCCCTTGATCATCTAAGAAGATACTGGCAATCTGGTTTGTCACTTTTCCTATCCACTGATACTCAGGTCCTGCTTAAGAAGCATGGATATCCCATTCTTTATTATGGATATTTATGTTGACCTATGTTGATATAAATGTCACCCTTCAATGATAACAATCAATGTGGTATCGATAGAGAACTAACCAATCCATCCTGTGAATTATATCAAACCCTGCCATGTTGAGGATGAAAAGATTCCACAAAAATAGATATCTACTAATCTCATGGGTAAAATCCTTACATTGATGAACACTCTCTAATAGGATACCCAATAGGGTATCTAGTGTCATTACACCATAGAATTATTCTATATTGAGGTTCAGACTCTCTAGAATTACGACCGATAGAAAAGAGTGAAATTCACTTGTGTCAAATAAAGAAGACACTAAACTAGAGGATATTAGTATGGTAACTTAGATAGTATAAGGTTTGAAACTCTACTCCTCCGACATGGGATTCACTACATGTAATTGGCTCATACCATGGACCTAATTCACAACCTAACTTCCCTGAGGAGGCATGTTCTGCTGGCACTATGAGTTCTAAGTATGATTCCCTCTACCTTGATTGTCTCCTCAACCTATGTAGTTTGTGGAATTCCAGCTACCTACCAAGAGAGATACAACTAGCCCTACTCTATAATGTGGAGTCAGTTCAGACCCTCTCTCTCTAGGCACTGATGGAAACTTCATGCATAAACACTGAATATAAACCATTCTTTCGCAGCCTATGCGCTCCATTAGATCTCACATACAATGAGGATTTGTTTTCCCTAAGATCCCACACTGGTGACATATAATAATGTTCTCAGTATGATTTTCCTAACTTCTACTACCCCTATTAGTAACCTCAAAGCGATGCTTTAATCCTCTAGAAGAACCACTGACAGGTCTAGGTGCTGAACCACCCTGGATCCCACCATCATCTTCCCTCAAATTTCACTCAGTGAAGAGGGACTGGTTCATGATCTAAAAAATAGTGGTCACCCAAAAGATGTTAACCTATGATTAGATATCATATACCATCCAATCATTGAATTACTTCACAATCATAATCTCATCACCAGATAAATTTTGTGCAAAATTCTACAACTCGGTAAAATAATCAGAATACTCTATGATAGACATGTATCCTTGCTAAAATTTTATAAAATCTCTATCCCAGTCAGGCCTCAATGTATGTGGAAAGAAGTAATCATATATGATCATCTATAATTATCTCTAGACCATGTCCCAATGTTTTTTTGCCTAGGTTATGACATCAACCAATCTCTTGGAAGAACCGTGTAACATATAGGTAGCGAGTTCTAGCCTTATCTCAGGAGATGTATCCATATGCTTGAATATTGAAATCATAGCCTTCAACCATGACTCTACAGTATGTGGTCTGTCATCCCCTAAAAAAGTGGGAGGATGCTGCTGCTGGAACTCCTATGTCAGCTCTTCCATAGTTAGGGAAGGTCGAGCAACTCCTTATATAGAGTTCACCATATAAATAAAACCCTCTCAAAACTGGGTGTTATTTCCCATATTAGGAATATCAGGTGGTACCTTAGGTTGCACTGCAAGAGGAAATATTGGTGGCTTAGGGCCCCCACCTCTGGTGTATGGTCTTCATCGCCTTCCTTGCATAATAATTGAGGCCGGTATGGTGGCATGATTCTACAATGGAAAATTAATTCCATATAAAAGAAATTAACAATTGAAATATTGTAGATAAATAATAGTATAGGTGCACAACCATCATATGGAAGAGGTTTCACCACTCTTCCTGCTCCAAAATCCATTTATGGGTGATAAATGAATCTCATATCATACCATAATAATGTAAGAGACACCCCAAACTACCCAATACTAAGGTTGGTTTTGGGTCTAGGTCATGTATAACACCACATAGGTTTTGATATATGGAGTTTTAATTTCAAGGTATAAAAGAAAAACACCCTTTAATTTGCAATTTTAATCCCCATTTAGCAGTAACCATTTCATTTAAAAGTTTTTCTTCATTGATGTTATTAATCTTAATATATATATATATACATATCATAGTATGGTTAAATGTGCCACCAATTCTTAATTTATACAATTCATACTTCTTATAAATTGAAATTGGAACATCATATAATTGGGAATTTGACATTTCATCTAGTACCAGGATGTAATAGGTCATAATTAATGATTTGATTACATGAATCACAATTCAGGATTTATAGAAGTACTTGTCCATAAAACACCTTTGCATTTAAGTAACCCAATCAACTAAAGTTGTTTTGGTCCATAAAACACATAGGTCCAGGACACACAGGTCAAAGGATCAAAACCTAGCTCTAATACACTATATAACATCCCGACCTAGGATCCACTAAAATGATTCCCCGAGCTGATAGGTTACATGGTCTCGAGTGTACCTCCCCATACAAAAGAGGCTTCAGACTTGTAGTGAGGGTCCAAGGTGGTATGGTGGGGAGATTATAACCTCATATTAAAGTGGCACAGTAGGAATATGTATAATAATTGAAAAAAGAAGAATAAACAACCATAAAATAATTATAAATAGAAAAATAAATAGGCTAAGTCATATATAATTATTTCATGTTATAGAGTCCTACCTTATATTCCACTTAACGGTTCCCTGAGATGGTGGTCCATAAGCCCTCAAGTGCACCTCCCCAAATTCCATAGGTGGGTGTGTCCATGGAGAGAATATTTCCACATTGATTAGAGTGGAGCAGATTAATATATAAAAGGAATAAGAAATAGAAAAAACATACAACTATATGACCAGACCCATAACCTATCGTAGTATAAGTAGTATAAATAGATAGATTATAGTAGAATCAAAATAAATAATCATGCGAGATAAATAAATAACTGGAGGAAGGTAAATAATAAGTGGATATAGAATGATGATGATGCACAAGTAGCTATAAAAAATTAGTATATGGGGAACAGGGGATATAGGTATTTTCTATATGATATCAAAAATAAAAAAGTCCAAAAGAATAACTAATACTAGCATCACGATTATAGGCTCGGTCTTCTACCCCTGAACTCCATCCTGGATCTACCAATCAAGCATCGAAAGCTGTCCACTTCCCTTTATCTTACCACCAGTCATGAAGACTACTTGGTTACCAAAGGTGGACTAAGAAAGGTGTGAGATATACTCAATAATACACCACTAAAGGTGTCTAGATTAGTTTGGTTCGTGAAATATAAAATTAATAGTGTATCAGAATAATTAAATGCAATGATGAAACAATAAATAAATAAATACATAGGACTGGGTTCCACTTGGGACACCCATCCAACTCTACCTACTTCAGCCTAAGCTGGATATATCTGAACTAAGGGATCCTATGCAAGTAAACTAAGCAGGGTAATGTTTAAAAATACATATTTTCCCCAATCTTTTGATTCAGCTTGGTGGAAACATCCTTTAAGTCTCAACTTTAACAGATAATTTTTTAATTATGTTCATTCTTTAAATGTAAGTAAAAGCACCTTGAGCCCATCCAAGGAGGTCTAGGTGGGACCCCAAGTATCACTTAAGGGACTTTGTATATAACCAATTCCATAGGAGTCCATCAAAGGTGACTCGTGTATGAAATCCCAAGATTCACTCCAGTTATGGTGTGATATCATCAAGAACTAGCCTCCAAGTTTGTCCCTAGTATCACATATAGGGGTCCAAGTCTCTCTCATGTCATGGTAAAACCATCTCACCACTGATCCTATCCATGGGGTATCCCTTAGGTAATTTTTATCACTCATCTAGAGGTGAAATTGAGACCGTGTAGTAATCCCATCCCAGGCATAGCTAGTGTCACCCACAACATGTTTACAAACCATTACAAAACTATATATTAAGCACTATGATCTTGTCTAAGGGGACCTTAAATCGGAACCCCTTATATCACCCTCAGGACTAAGGTGAAAGAATTTAATTAAGCAATGAATATATAACATGAATAAAAAGATTTTCATTTAGTTTAATTCAAGGCATTCAATCATTTCATAGGATGCAATGAACAAGGCCATTGATACATGGCATAAGCACATGACCATCCAATTCTCTTAATTCAGTTTATTATGCCAAGGCACCAATTATAAGGCAACTCCATCAAGGGAGTTTAAAAAATATAAGGCAAATGAAATTAATCCTTAAAGGTAGATCACACCCAATGGGTGGCACACATCAAGGCAATCAACCCAAGGGGTCAATTTTCCAATAAAAAGGTTTTCATTAGAAAAGGTAAGGATTTCAATTTAATTAAATTATAAATTTAGATGTTTCACTAGAAAGGTCAGTCATGTGGAACAACAGAACATAGTATAGAATGCATCAAAATAAGGGTAAATAAGTTAGACCACCTACCTTATCCCCATAGTGCTCCCCTCATCCAATGTCGGCCTTTAAATTGAGCTAGAACTATATTTATCCGAGAAATAATCAAATTACCTGAAAATAGAAAAAATGAGCTTTCACTTAAATAACACAATTAAGGAGGATATAAACTTGAAATAGAAGGGAGAGGATCATAGAACCTACCTATAGCTTTCCGATGGATTCAACGATGAGAGATTTAGATGTCAGATGAGGGAGATAACTTGATCCCTAGATCATGAGGAAGTAGAGATATGGGGGTAGGAGTCTTGTGAAAAAAATAAGGAGGAGGGGTTTTGAAATTAAAAACATTTAAGGGAAAAAACCAAAAATCCACCCATGCTGGTAGGGGCATATAGTTTGGTCACACGGTTGGCCAAAATGTGCAACAAATGTGTGAATGGCCTCTATCGAAGCGGTCATAAATCATACACGACTATGTTATTGGGGTCGCACCATTGTAGAAAAACCATGAGGCCCCATATCCCCACTATCACAAGCTTCGCGATTATAGAAACCATGCATCACAATCTGTTTCATCAAATTTCAAGGCTTCAGGATCCAAAAAAACACGTACACCCCTTGATACCTATTTAACTTTCTTAGGAATCATTATTTGGGCCAAACCAAAGAATTTAAACTTAAATAAAATGGTTTATACCTATAAGAAAAATATGGTACGTTACAACCTCTCCTCTTTAAGACAACTCATCCCAGATTTTCTCTTCTAAGTGGTAAAATTTCTTCTATGAAAAGTTACAACTGCTATGAACGTATATTAGCTTCGCACTCCTAGATCACATCCTGAATGTGTATGTACTACCAAATAACCTAGAGTAGAGGAAATAACCTACCTCATAAAGACTTCATTCTTTGATCAATGACACATGTTAGATGCTCCTTGAATGATGCATCTGCCTCTATCTCAATATCCTCGGGGTCAAACAAATGAGATGGGTCAGAATGATACTATCAAAGCTATGATACATGGAAGATTTAATGCAAGGAATAGTACCTTTGAGGTAGCTACAATCACTAGTCTACTGGCCAGAATCTATACACTATCTTGAAAGGCATGACATATTGAGGTGATAACTTCACCCAAATCTAAATTCGGTTATGACCTAACCCAAGAAAAACACATAGAAAGGCCCAATTTCCCACCTAAAATTCTCTAGGTTAATGAAAATGATTGGTATAAGAATTCTTCCTAGGAAAAATTGTAGAAATATACTTCTGAATCATATGAACTTACTCTGAAGCCCCCTGAATGAGATGAGGACCCAGTAGTGTTGTGCCACCTGCCTTTAACTAGCATAAATGTGAATGACATGGCCTACCATAAAGGGCCTCATACGGATCCATCTATATCATTTCCTGAAACATTTTTTTTATATGAAAACTCAACTAGAGGTATATTCCTTTCCCATGAACCTCTAAAATCGAGGATACAGACCCGAAGCATATCATTTAACACCCGTATTGTCCTCTCGAACTACACATAAGTATGAGGGTGATATGTTATACTCAAGAGGACCAATGAACCCAATGACTTTTGAAACCATTTCCATAATTGTAAAGTAAAATAGGAATCTCATTATGAAATGATAGAACGGGGTATACCATGAAGGCACACTATCTACCAGATATATATCCTCCTAAAATAATCAATTGATAAGGTCTCCCATATCTGTAGGAATTTTGTGACCTTATTCAACCTATTGATGATCACCCATACTATATTTCTGCCTCTAGGGGATCTCAGAAATCCCATCACAAAATTCATGGTGACATCATTCCATTTCCACTTAGGAATGGAGAGAGTTTGTAGAATTCCAGCAGGTCGTTGGTGCTCAGCATTCACCTGTTGACGGGTGGAGCACCAAAGCACCAAGTAATGTAACCTGATATCTTTTATCTTTATACATGGCCACCAATACTAATGAATGATGTCTCGGTACATCTTGGTAATCCTAGGATTAATTGTCCAAATATAATCTTGATATTCATGCATCAACTCTTCTCGTATATCATAAGGCACCCAAACACACCCATGAAAGAGTAAGATATCATCTACATCAAAAACCCAATGATGAGGTGGGTTATTACATGTGACACGATCCCCCAAGACAAGTACCTCTGGATCAGATAAATTCCTCATCCATACCCATTCAAAAAGGGAGGATGTCACTGCCAGAGCTGCTAAGACGGGTTGTCAATGTTGTTCCTAAACCTCCAAGTGCATTTCATAAAAGAGATCTATCAAATTCCACTCACTGTTGGCCTCCATGATGACTTTTTTCTGAGACTTCTAGATCAATGCATCAGCTGTGACATTATTGTTCCCAAGTGTGTAAGAAAGCTCAATGTTGAAGAACTATAGGTATTTTACCCACATGTACTCTCTAAGAATCAATTCTTATTGTGTGGAGATATATTTGAGACTTTTATAGTCTATGTAGACAATTAACTTCACACCCAACAAGTATTACCTCCAACATCATAGGGAATGAACCATATTTACTAGCTCAAGGTCATGCATAGGGTAATTTTACTCATGAGGCTTCATTCGGTTGGACCCATGTTCCACAACTCGATCACTCTACATCTAAAATGTTCCTAGCTTGATCCTTGAAGAATCATAGTAAACATTATTGCCTCTTCCCAGCTTAAGAAGAATATGGATCAGTGTTGAAGTGAGTCTTCCCATTAACTTCTAAAAATATTTCTCACATTCTTTAGTACAATCGAATCTCACACCCTTCTTGGTCAAAACCATAAGCAGTGCTACTAGACATGATAAGTCCAAAATGAATCACCTATAATAGCCAGATATCCCCATGAAATTATGTAGTTCAAACAAATTCTTGGGCTTCTCCCAAGAAACCACGACCCTCACCTTCTCTCTGTCAAAAGAAACACTTGCCTCATAAATGATATGACCCAAGAAGTAAACATTATTGATCTAAAAATAGAATTTTATAAGATTCACATATAGATGGTTCTCTCTCAAAGTGTTCTACATGATCTCAAGGTGATTGGAATTTTCATTTCTAGTGCGAGAGTACAGTGAGATGTCTTCAACGAAGGCTAACACAAAGGAATCAAGGTATGGGTGGAAAACCCAATTCATCAGAGCCATAAATACTTCAGGTGATTTCATAAGGCCGAAAAACATAACCAAATACTTGTACAATCCATACCTACTCTAGAACATTATACAGGGTATGTATGATTATCTTATGCAAAACTGATGGTTGCCCGACCTCAAATCAATCATGGAGAAAATTGTCGCTCCTCAGAGCTAGTTGAAGAGTTCATCTATTTTGGGTAGTGGATACCAGTTATTCACCATGATTGTTTTAGTCATCAGTAATCCACACATGATCTAATTGTACCATCCACCTTCTTGTCAAAAAGCATAGGTGAACCCCAAGGTGATGTGCTAGTTCAGATAAAACCCTTAGACTCTAGATCTTCAATATGCTTCTTGTGTTCTTGGAGTTATATAGGTTCCATCCTATAAGGAGGAATGGAAACTGGTTCGACACTTGGAACAAGCTCAAGGGTGAACTCAACCTCTCTTTCATGAGTTAAGATAGAGAAATCATCAAGGAAGATGTCCCTAAAATGATCCACAACATGAGGGAGTTCCACAAGCTGAACTCCCTGATCACCCATGAAGAGACTCTTCATCTAGGCTATCACTCCACTTAGCCCAATACAATTGGGTATAGCTAGACGTTTTTGGATATCCCATTCACCCTTATAAATATATATACTACCCTTGGGTGATTTGAATGATACCTAGTGGTGATAAAAATCCACCTGGTCTTGATAAGGCGCAAGCCACTCTATGTCGAGAATGGTGCTGAAAGTGGTCATCTTGAGGATGAGGAAACTCCACAGGAAATAGTACCCACGTATTTCAAGGGGAACTCCTTGCACTGTTATATACCCTAAAATCAAACTCCTAATGGGGTTTCAAGAGTAATCAGGCCACTGGAATACTCTATCTCTAGGCTCAGACTTCCCATAGTTATAGCTAGAAGATAGAAAAGAGTGTGATGCACCTGTATTAAAAAAGGAAGATACAAAAGTAGAGGTTATTAAAATAGTACCTCATACTATATCAGGACCTAGAATATTCTCATCTAGAATAGCCTACACAACATAGATATATCATGAACCATGACTGTAAGATGCTGCCTGAATAGCCTGAGCAGGTCCACTCTGCTGACACTGATGAACATCTGAAGCCTGAGTACCTCATCCACAACTACCTTATCTACCTAAACGGAACATAGGATTAAAACTTGCATCCTAAAATGGTGTATCTGACCCTATAAAAGAAGGAGGTTCTAGAACAGAACCCTGTTAACTGGATACTAGAGGAAAGGATTGAAAGAAACACTGGAGGTGACCCATCCTTCAAAAAACCTAACACTCGATCAGGTTCCTTGTACACTGGGGATTTTTATAGCCTCATCTTCCACACTGGTGACACACCACATAGCTATTATTGTGTGCTTCTTTTCTGGTACTTCTCCCACATGTAACCTCAAAATGCCTCTTCCTGTCATTGGAAAAACAACTACTCTTCCCATAAGATGAACCGACTTGGTTTATATTTCCAGAGTATCTCAAGTTTCACTTAGTGATGAGGTATTGGTTTACCACTTTTGAAATGGTAGACAACAAAAAGGAGTTCAGCTTCTATCGAATGGTGTATGAAATCCCATACTCGAATCACCTAGTATTCGTCAACTCTTCACTAGACAAGGTTAGTGAAAATGTTGTAATTCAGTGAACCGAGTTGTGTATTTCATCACAGACATGTCACCTTTCTAAATTTTCATGAACTCTCAAGCTTAGTTTGTTCTCAAGGTCTATAGAAAGAAGTATTTGAATAAGACTTCATTTAAATCTACCCATACCATACCCACATGTTGACCATATTGGGTAAGTATGTCCCACCAATTATTGTGGAGTCACATGGAATATAGGTCATGAGATTAGCCCTCGGCTCAAGAGGCATCTTGATATGCTGGAAGATAGTTATCATGACCTCTAGCCATGACTAAGCAGCCTGAGGTCTACCATACCTTGAGAAGATGGGAGGATGCTGCTACTGGAACTCCCAAGTCATCTCTACCATAGTAGGGGTTGGCCAGGGAGCATCCATTACAGACTGCATGAACTGAAAGAAACTGTCTCATAACTAAGCAACGGCAGCCAGTGAAATACCTATAATAAGTTCCTTAGGTGAGACTATGGGAGTTATCACAGTTGGATCAGGTCCCACCACCTCTGGTGTATTCTCATCTCCACTCTCTTAGAGTATATAATGAGTACGTCATGGTTTCATAGCTCAAAAATTCTAAAGAGCATTCCTCATATAGGATTCATAATATATAGGGAAAGAGGAAAAGAAATGATAGGTACAACACCTTCCTGTAAGTGAGTCGCAACCCTTAACTTTCTCCTAGAGCCAGGTCTATGTGATAAAGAAAGGTCACAGAATGATCCGAAGACACATAATACTTCCCACTATGAGGTCGAGTTAGGGTCAAGGTCATGTATTACACATACAAGGTGTCCATTTCATTTTAAAGATCATATTCTTTTTTATTCATTTATGTATTTAAATTTTGTTTAAATAGTTGAATCATATAGATTACCATTTTTGATTTGTAAGGGCCTATACACCTTATAAATTAGAATTTTGAATCAATTTAATCATAACCATAACATGTTCCATCACATATGGATAAATGTTCCATAATTGTCTACTTAATGTGTCTTCCTTAACCTATGCAGGAAAACACTGTTAGGTTAAGGCATACACATTAAATTTCAATTATTTTTTTCTCAATCCTACAAGGAATAAAAAATAAACACAAAAATCACATACATCACAAGAAATAAACACAAAAATTAAATATGGCACAGAATATGTGTGAAAATTATATCTTATGGTTCCTACTATGACGTTTGATTCCTAATATGACTTCATATCATCATTCCAAGGCTAAACAACCCTTATAATTAATAATTTTATCAATAATAGGAACAAAACAAAGCAATTGAATCACCCAATGCTGAAATCCATGAAACTTCAACAAGCTTGAGAAATAACAAAATTTACCCATCCTTGGTAATTTGGGTTCCCCTTGTACATGGGTTAGTGATCGCAGCACAATTCAATATTTTATTTCACCCTTACACCACTATATCAAACTAATTTTGTATTGTATACTTCAAAAATAATAAAAAAAATTTACTTCATGATTGATTAAATTATTTTGTGTTTATCACTTTTAAAAAGATTAATTTCACTTTTTTTACGATTTCATTACAGGTGGAGGTGATTTGGAGGATCCAAAATGAGGTTCAATCAAATCATCCCAAAACATGCAAGATCCCAAGAAACTATGTGAACTCAAATGCACCCTAAAACTAATTAGTGCATCCAATTTGGATTAAATATTTTTGTAATGATCATAAATTAAGTGGGATACAACTCTTTTGAATCCACCAAATCCCAATTCATCGATTAAGTGGGGCATCTGAATCGATCAGTCAAATAAAAGGAATTTTCTCAGAGTCAAAAGTGGCATTATGTATTTCGACCATATCTAGAGTTTTCAGAATCCAAATGATTCATAATTTTAAACAAGCGGGGGAAATTTTATTTTTAAAAAAAGGTATTTACAAATTATGGATACCCAAAATCAAGGACAAGTGGTTTCTTTAAATCCAGGTGCCCAAAACCACCTTCCACTTTCCCTATAAAATAACACCGTCGGAACCACATTTGTAAGTTAGACCAGTGAGTGAATTTCTACCAATTTTGAGTTCCATAGGAGACCTCTCATACCTTTTGAGGTTTTTTATCTCCCTATCCTCATAGGGAGAACTAAAATGAATAAAGAGATCCACCTGAGCTTCCTCCTCTTCTCGATGGCGGGCTAGACGGTGGGCATTGTAACACCCCAAAATTTCAAAGTTTTTTATTTCTTCAAAATAATTCAATAACTTTCACTACACGCAACACCGAGTTCAAGCGCACCACAACTTACCAAACTAGTCGTTCAAAAGCAGTTATGAATAGTATTAACTAAATTTTGAACTATATATAATCTTTATAATTTTAGAATCCATATTCTGAGTTTCTTAGACATAATGTAAGAACTATTTCATTTTTTTAGATAAAAGAAGTATTTTTCTAAAAATGCACTTTTAACGCCTTTTAAAGGGGAACCCTTTTTAAATACAATATTTGAAACTTTTATATATTCAATTTTACAAAATAAACTTCTTCTTTATAATTGGGACATAAGAACTTAGTTTCAATAAATTTTTGGTTTTTTCTGATAACTTTCATATTTGGGCGAATAGTGAAAATACTATATTTTAACTGAAAACAACTTTTTTAATAAAAATAATTTATAGTGTTAAATTATAAATTTTAATGGTTTTGAAGTATAAATAGATTATATTTTTACCATTTAATCCAATTCTGGTCATTTTAAGTAATTTCACTTTGAGATTAGACATAAAGAAGTGTCAATCTTTTGATAAATATTGTTTCTTAAAAATGCACCTTTTGGTTTTGAAAATGAGAATTAATTTTAAATTAATAAATGAAACTTATATGTTTTGAATTTGGTAAAGTAGAATTCATTTTTGGATTTTGAATATCGAAATTATCCTGGGGTGAATTTTTGGTATTGTTCTGAAAACGTTCAATTTTTTATGAATAGTGAAAAAACACTGAGTTATTGTTTAAAAATGAATTTTTATTTAAATAATTATTTATTTTATTTAAATTTATTTTAGGTCCAAATAGATACATAATATCTATATAAGTTCAATGTAATTCATTGAAGTCAGTTTATAATAATTTTAGATATATAAAACTTTTATTGAACTTTTCACCGTCTTTTACCCACCTCCTAGGAGAATTTTCAAATTTACATAAACCTTGATTTTACAACTTCTGTGAGTTGAATTTCAAACATCCAAGAGACATGGTTAATATCAAGGAGTAAAATGTAGTTCAATAAGATAACAATAATTTTTTGTGAATTGTAACTTTTTACTTTTATTTACCACGTTTAAAATTAAATAGGGTAAAAAAGGGTAAAAATGAAATTAATATTACCCGAAAACATGCCCTAATTCTATTGTACAAGTGTATGTCGACCAAAAACAACCTTAGGAATAAAATATTTTCATTTAGGTCCACTTGGATTAGATTAGGACATTTATTATTATTTAATTCAAAGAAGAGTTAAAAGAGTTAAAATCAAAGTTTAATAACTAAAACATTTTTAATATAGGGTTATTCATAAGATAAATTAGATTATAAATATTAATTAGAAATATAAAAATATTTCCTACATTATGGTAATTTATTTAAAAAAATTATACATTAAATAAATAAATTTATTTATGACACAATGATGATGCAGTAATTACCTTATTCATGAAAGAATCAAATAAATGGTATTATAAATATTAAAATAAAAATAATTTCAATGTTTTTATGAAATACACGAATTTTATAAGTGAATTTGACATTATAGTGATGATTCAATGTATCGTGTTCGAAGTTATCAAGTTGTGATGACTTTCACAAAAACAAAATACCAAATAGTGTCAAAATTGACATAAATTAATATTTAAAAAAATACTATATAATTGGTTGATATGATATTTCTAAAAATGTATGTTTCATAAAAAGGGATTAAATAATATTATATATGTCATTAATGATCCACTTGAGGTTCTCTTTGATGTTTAGAGTAATATTATTAACCATATAGTGTAAGAATACAAGAAGACACGGTAAAAGTTAAACTATTTAACTAAGAGTTAAATCTAAACGTTAAGGTTAATTTGGGGACCTAAACCTGTCTAAAACATATTTTATGAGAGGTTTTAGACCCATACCCACCTTAACCTTTAAATAATTCATTTTTTATCCATTATAAATCGAAAATTAATTTATTATAAAATAATATTTTAAGTTTTTTCGAAGGTTCCCCTCTCCCCTCTTATAAAAGGGCACTCCCCCTTCACTCTAATTCACACCTTATAAGACATTTGTCTCGGTCATACCCTACCCAAATATCCTCCCAACTATCCAAAATTCATCCTAGAGGCATTACTTTGGTATTAAATCCATCCTAAGGAGCCATTTTGATCAAATCAAAAGGAAGAGCCCGAAGAAGAGGTAATGATTTCACCACCCTCTTTCAAGTTCTCTTATTCTTCCACTTACTCTTTATTTGTTGTTTCCATTATAAAATAATAGATTCAGTATATTATATATAATTTTATGTTATTATAAATATGTAACAACTATATTCATTATCCTATTCATATTATGAATGATAATGTCACCATGTGTGCCTACGTATGACTTACGGTCTCCACGTTGTGGTGCAATTTGTTATTCAACACTATGTTATTTGGATTGATATAATGATGAGTAATATGTATATAAATAATGAAAATAAAATTATAATGTCTCTGTAAAATTAATATATAATCTAATTCAACAAATTTAAGGAAATTATATTGTCACTCGTGCGTACGTACGGATTACCGTCTCCACGACGCGATGGGATTCATTTCAACATTCACCATTCATCGACGATTATAAAAATATATATGTTACTAATAAGTATATAATATATGAAATAATAATGATATTGTAGATTTATACATATATATATATATATATATACTTACATATATATTATTCTCTTATTTCTGTTCAATATGAGATGAAAACAGAAACAACGTTTATGCGTACGTATGGACTACTGTCTCCATAAACGGTGTTTTTCATTTCATATATATGTCTATTATACATATTTATATTCTAAATATATATGATATATAAATCATGTATTATATTCTGGAAGTACTTAAATATTTATTTAAGTGATACAATCTAGAGTAACAAGTTAAAACACGTACGATAAAGAAAGCGATTATTACCTTAAATGTTAATTTAACATTGAAATTATTATTAAATGGGTAGTATAATGTAATAAATGAATCATTTATGATATCATAAATATTAATATAGTGCTGGTATACTTTAATAACATACTACGATCTTCATACAGGAGGTTAAACATACCCTGTAACACCCCAACTTCCACGGTACGCTTCTCCTTGAATAATACAGTAGCGTGTGTTGTACGCAACTTTGAGTTCTAACACACACCACAACCAATCAAACTATCCATTATGAATATTAATAACCAATTTTTGAAATTTTATACATTTTATCTTTCAAAATGGACTTTTTTTTGGATTCTGAATATCGAATTTTTCTTAGGGTGAATTTTTTGTATCTTTCTGAAAACATTCAATTTTTGATGAATAGTGAAAATCACTAATTTTTAATTAAAAACAATTTTTTTAATCGAAATAATTAATAGTGATAAATTATGAATTTTAGTGGTTTTAAAGTATATTTAGAATATATTTTTACTATTTAATAATTTTTTTTTCATTATACGTAATTTCACATTTAAACCAGACATAAACAAGTGTCAATCTTTTGATAGCTATTATTTCTTAAAAACACGCTTTTTGTTTTGACAGCGGGAATTAATTTTAAATTAATTTCTGGAACTTCTGTGTTTTGAATTTGGAAAAATGGATTCCATATTTGGAATCAGGATGTACAAATTATGTAAATATGTAACTTTTATTTTTAGACATTTGGAATAAATACTTCGGTAAATATTTTATTTACCATGGTTAAAAGGTAAATCCGGTAAATAAGGGTAAAAAAATAATATTATAATTATACTAAATTACCCTAAAACGTGTCCTAAATTTATTGGTTGATACATATCCGGCCATGGGAATATTTGGGTCGATTTTGGGACCCCGTGGAGCCACTTGTAGGTGATAAGGAAACTTTATATTAATTAAGTTAAAGTAAATACAAAAATGACATAAGCATATATCTTTTAGTAAAACAATTTTTACATAGGGTTATATATGTTATATTTTATACTATAAATATTCATTATAAATATAACATTATTTACTACATAATGGTATTTTATTTATATTTTTTAGACATTTATTAATTAAATTTATTTATGACATAATAATGATGCAGTATTTTCCTTATTAATGAAAGAATCAAATAATTGGTATTATAAAAGTTAAAATAAATATAATTTGAAAGTTTTGATGCCACACACTAATTTTATTGGTTAATATAACTTGTTATTATTTTTTAAATGAATTTGGTTCGAATTAGTAAAGTTGTTAAGACTTTAACAAAAATCAATTATTAAATATTGTCAAACTAGACATAAATGAGTTTTTAAAACAGGTATTATATTATTAATTGATATTTTATTCCTAAAAATATAAGGCTCGGCCAGAGGACTTATATCATGATATTTTTTTCATTAATGGACCACTTGGGGGTCTCTTGGATGTATATAGTAACTTTATTAACTATATAATATAAAAAAACAAAGTGACATGATAAATTGAAATCAAATTAACTAAGAGTTAAAACTAAAATATAAGGTTAATATAATGATCAAAACCTGTCTAAAATATATTGGTTGAATGGATTTAGACCCATACCCAACTTAGACTTTGAATAATCTACTTTGGAACCATTATAAATTAATACTTTATGTTTTTTCTAAAGATCCCCTCCCCCCCCTTATAAAAGGACACAACTTCTAACCAATTCATCACACCTTAAAAGCCTTTTGGTTCGGCCAAAACCTGCCCAAATACTCTCTAAAATTCTCTCACTTCAACCTAGATGCCTTATTTTGATATAAAATCCAACCTAAAGAGCCCTTTTGATCAAATCAAAATGAAGAACCCGAAGAAGAGGTAATGTTTTCACCACCCTTCTTCAAATTCCTTTCTTCTTAAACTTCTTCTTTTTTGTTATTTACTTTCTAAAATAATAACTCCAGTATCTTCTATATATTTTGATTTTATTATAAATATGGTACAACCATATTCAGTATTCTATCCATCCTTTGAATGACATGTCACCATACGTGCGTACGTACGGCTTACCGTCTCCACATCGTGGTGTAATTGTTATTCAAAAACATTATTATTTAGATGGGTATGATAATGATATGTAATTGATTTAAATAATAAATATAACATGATAATGATTCTGTATATATGATATATCATCCAATTATATATTATTTTAATATCAAAATAATTATATTTTCACTCGTTCGTACGTACGGACTACCGTATCCAGGAACGCGATGAGATTCATTCCCCATCGTATCCATGCAATTATAATTCTCATTTTATGATTAAAAATAATGTTTAAGGAATTGATATCATTATCCATATGAATAAGATACAACCTATCCATAAAAAACATGGCTTATGTTACAAAATATATAAAATAAAACGAGTAAGTTAACACCCGAAACGATGATAATACTAAGATATTATTAACAAATCAATGTTAAAAGATCATATATGATGTCCTATTAATGTATATGATTCTTTTATAATTTAATAACAATTATTTAACCATTATACAGGAGGTTAACCTACCCTCATCCAAGGAAAACTTCAAGGTAAGAGGTTTCTTATCTCACTTTTAATTTTGTTAGATTTCCATTGTTCACCATTTATTTACTGCATGTGGTGTGTGTACTGCCCATGATTGTATTCATTGTGTAATATAATTTAATTTATGGATATTTACATCATCATTTTATGATCCTTATTTCTTGGGTGTATGTTTCGTAAGTTACCAAATCAATAAGGGAATTTGAAATTTCAATTTCTACTCCTTCAGCTTTACGCATACTTCATTGATTATTTTACTCCAAGATTATGTGTGGAATCACAACTTATTTGCTTATGTCATAATTTCCACTCCCCTTTCTGTGGAAATAATTTTAATACACATAATCACTCCATTGATAAATTTTCAAGTCATCGATATGAACTTGATAAGAGTAATTTTAACTCAATCTTTATTTATTGAGTTAAACATCTAATCCATTGGTGTTGTTTTTACAAGAATATGTGTGAATGTACTTTGATTTTTTTACACTAAATATCCAATAATATTGAGTGTATTTATATTTCTCACACATAATTATGTCGTTGATTTATCCTTAACCTAAGGTTGTGGCCTTTATGAGAGATTTCATCTCAATTTACATTCCATTGAGACTCCTTTGTTGTTATACACCAAATCACTTTTATATGGTGTATATAATGTACTTTGTCATAGTATATCATGAATCCCTTTATTCTTAGGATATTACAAAGTTTTTATTACCTCAATTATTTGTATTAAATTGTCTCTATTTTGGTTAGTAACTCTAACTAAAATATCATTTTAAAATTTTTTAAAGATCTATTATTCTAAATCTTTCTCAATAATGTCCATGTTTTAAAAATGGTTTTAAAGATTTATTTATATGGACATTAATGGTTTAAAATTTAAATTCATTTTAAAAGTTTCAAATTGGTATGGGATACTTTGATTCCAAAATCTAATTTTAAATGGCTTCTTGAAAAATAGTGTGACTTTTAAATGTTTTCAAGAAAATGGGGGATATTTATCTCAATAGTTTGATGATTATTTTAATCTATGTCAATATCCTTCATTATTCTCGATGGAGGTTAATATGATACAATAAAAGCTTCCATATTGTGTCGAATAAGTTATGTTTGACTGTGGATATGCTATTTTTATACCATTCATGGTTTGTGGTTAAAGTATTGACATTTCATATGCTAGTTTTAATACGAATGTTTATATTATGTTTCAAATTTTTCATATGAGGAATGCATTGGACTTACTAAGTGACGGGTGGAGCCCTCTATAGCTCCTCGATGCATCGGTAGGTCTCATGAGACAAACTAGTGTCTTGTCATGAGGCCTTGACAAAATCTTATTTTTAGTCTTGGAACGAGGCCTTGGCTACGTGGTTATGATAGTCTGGCATTATGCATTACATCATTATGAAGGTGGTTATTGATATTGCATGTGATTATTCGATTAGCAGAATATCCATGTGAATAATTAAATGGAATTATTTTAATTTATTTTTTCCATATTATACTGAAGTTCAAGTTTAAAAGGCTTTTGTTTTAGTTATACACTGGCTTAAATGTTTACGTTTATTTATGAAAGTTTTTGCTATATTGTTATCTTTACTGAGCATCTGACCTCACCCCTTTCAATGTTTTATTTTTCCTAGGATGTGAAGAAGTATTTTATGAATGACCTGTAGGGATAGTATGAGGGGATATGAATACATGATATTTTTTGTAGTTTTTTTCATTTTATAATGTAATGTAAGACTTATGAATATATCTAGTGACTACAAGGCTACTAAACTAATCGGTCTTTCGAGACTTGATATTTTGTGATCATGCCAATGTTATGTAATAATGCACCGACTCTGGGTAACTGGGGTCAGGGAATTACAGTTGGTATCATAGGAAGTTCAGTACAAACCTTGGAAACTAGATTTAGATAAACTCTGATTAGAGCATATAGCCCTAAGATAGACTTTGAGGATTAGTATAGAAGAACTTCCTAGAATATTGGTATTGTATAGATTTTTTGAGTTTTCCAAGAAATGCATCCATGTCTGGATACAAGCAGGTAGAGGTGGATCTAACACAGAAGTACCTAGGGGTAAAACCTGAAAACACCGCTTTGAGCTAGACTCGAATGGAAACTGGTGCACGACAATGATCCTTGCTGCACTCTTGGTTACGACACTCCTGGGGGATATGATTAAGATAATTTACATTTTCTATACAAACCAATTTGAAGTATTTTAATATAAGATGAGAATAAATGACCTTGGTTAATCCTAAGGTGTTTCAAATTGACAATATAGTGTCATGATATTCTCTAAATGATTTTATGACTACTGTTACTCACACAATGCTTTCTGGTTTTAGTCAATGGCTGGAGTCCAAGGAAGTCGTAGTAACTTTTAGAATGATGTACAAGGTGGTAACGGTGGTGGAAATGAGCAAAAAAATGGAATGTTGATAGGCGTAAAAGATATCGTGTTAATGCCAAATCAGTTTTCCAGAAATATGATCAACAACATATATATTAACCAACTCTTGGACTCAATAAAGAAAATAAAGGTGATGAATGATAAGAGATCCAGCAGTGGAGACCATGGAAAAAAGAATCCTAAATTTCCATCATGCAGGAAATGTGGAAGGAAACACCCAGGAAAGTGTCTCAATAGAACAAATAAAAGCTTTATGTGCGGGAAAGAAGGACATAAATTGAAGAATTACTGAGGAAAAATGAAGAGTACTATGGAAGAAAATAAAAATGGTCCCAAAAATCCATTTCAAATCATTTGCCATAAATGTAGGGGACCTGGCCATTACCCTAGTGAATGACCTATTCTATAGGATATTTTCTTGGTCAAAGAATAAGCTATGTGGAATTAAATGGTTAGAGAAATGTTTAAAAGTATTAGTGCTCCTTGTTGATGGTATTACTTTGGAATAATTTTCTCTTTTATTTTTAACCCTACAGTTTTCCATGTGATAATGATATTTGAGGAATACTTATCTTTTCACTTGTGGATATAGTTATAAATAACCATTTTGTTTTACATGATCACTGGGTTTGAGGCAAATAAAAGTTATTATATTTTGGGATGAAAATACAAGGTATAAGATAACATTTGTGGTTAAATTATGTGATGTATATTTTGAGGAATTCATCTCATTTAGGTAATATTATAAAATATTGTTTTTGAAAAAGGAAAACATGCATACCGTGTGACAACCCATCGCGTCGGAAAAAGCTGTGGGAATCAAACACACAACCAAAGTGTGATTGGGATTTATCTCTTACCACTGGACTACGTGAAGTCCCTGGTTAGTGTGACTAAATATTTTTAGTTAAATGATTTTATTGATCAATAATAATTTTATTTGGGATCTTATGTCTTATCAAGTAAATATCCTTAGTATAGGAAAATGATTTGGTGATCAAGTGATAAATGTTATTTTGTAAGATGTTCACTTTTTTGGGGACAATATATGCCCAAGGAAAATATAATATTATGGGATTTCATTTGAGGAGTAATGGTGTATTTTTATCTATGTTTTTATTGTGGATTTATAGTGATTTGTGTTATTAATGGAAATGATTAACCTATAATAGAGAATATGTGATTAGGTTAATTAATTTTAAGTATGTGACTTTAAGGGTAGTTGATGTAATTTGGAGATACAATTTAACGTGGATGACTACATAACGAAATTCTTCCAAGTTTTGGGTTTCAATATTAGTTTGGATTATTTTGAAGTATTTTAAGGAAAATTTTTTATTGAATGGTATTTATTTATCTTTGTTGTATTGTTGGTTTAATTTTAGAAATTAAGATTAGTGTTTATTTCTCTAATGGAATATCCTTTTGGGGGATCATCAGATCTTATACTAATAGTTTTGGTTTTGATTAATCTCTAAAGACAAGGTAAATATATAGTTTATCCTTCATGGATCATGTGATTCTATAAGAAGTTTATTCTATCTATTCCCATGTGTCCATGTTTTATTGAATACACATCATTTAAAAATGAGTTAGTAGTATGAATTTATTAAAGAATGAAACTTTACTTAAAAATTATGTATATATATTTATGTAATGTAACTTAAAACAAAAAAAATGTTGTTTGTTTACTTTTACTACTCGGAAACTAATGATTGTTTGTACCATCACAAGTTTGTGGTTTTCTTATTGTTAAATTTATTCTAATCATGTTTTCTATCCCTCTCCATCAGAACTTGACACGTAGTTTATCATCCATATCCTTGTTTTTTTACATATAATCCTAGTATAGGTTATCTCAGGAGACCTTTTTTACTTCTCTTTCTTTCTTTTGAAGTGATAGTTTTATTGGCTCTTTTTCCGATGTGGGACTTTACATTATATTCCCAAGCCCAATTTTAAAAATTGCGAGGACACAATTTATTTAAGGAGGGGAGAATTTAACACCCCAAGCTTCCACGGTATGCTTCTCTTTGAATAATATAGTAGCGTGTGTTGTATGCAACCTCGAGTTCTAACACACACCACAACCAATCAAACTAGCTGTTATGAATAGTAATACCCACTTTTTGAAATTTTATACATTTTATCTTTCAAAATGGATTTAATTTTTGGATTCAGAATATCAAATTTAGCTTAGGGTGAATTTTTGGTATCTTTCTGAAAACATTCAATTTTTTATGAATAGTTAAAATCACTAAATTTTAATTAAAAACAATTTTTTTAATCAAAATAATTAATAGTGATAAATTATGAATTTGAGTGTTTTTAAAGTATATTTAGAATATAGTTTTACCATTTAATACAATTTTGGTCATTGGAGGTAATTTCACATTTAAAACGGACATAAACAAGTGCCAATCTTTTGATAGTTATTATTTCTTAAAAACACGCTTTTTGTTTTGACAGCAGGAATTAATTTTAAATTAATTTCTACTACTTATGTGTTTTGAATTTGAAAAAATGGATTCCATATTTAGAATCAGGATTTCCAAATTGTTTAAATAGGTAACTTTTTTTTAGACATTTTGAATAATTACTGCGGTAAATATTTTATTTACCATGGTTAAAGGGAAAATCCGGTAAATAAGGGTAAAAAAATAATATTATAATAATAATAAATTACCCTAAAACGTGTCCTAACATTATTGGTTGATACATTTCCGACCATGGAAATCTTTGGGTTGATTTTGGGACCCCATGGAGCCACTAGTAGGTGATAAAGACACTTTATATTAATTAAGTTAAAGTAAATACAAAAATGACATAAGCATATATCTTTTAGTAAAAAAAATTTTACATAGGGTTATATATGTTATATTTTTTACTATAAATTTTCATTATAAATATAAAAAGATTTCCTACATAATGGTATTTTATTTATAATTTTTAGACATTTAATAATTAAATTTATTTATGACACAATAATGATGTAGTATTTTCCTTATTAATGAAAGAATCAAATAATTGGTTTTATAAAAGTTAAAATAAATATATTTTGAAAGTTTTGATGCAATAAACGAATTTTATTGGTTAATATAACATGTTAGGATTTATTAAATGAATTTTATTCGAATTAATAAAGTTTTTAAGACTTTAACAAAAATAAATTATTAAATATTTTCAAAATAGACATAAATGAGTTTTTAAAACAAGTATTATATTATTAATTGATAATCTATTCCTAAAAATATAAGGCTCGGCCAAAGGACTTATATAATGATATTTGTATCATTAATGGACCACTTGGGGGTCTCTTGTATGTATATAGTAAGTTTATTAACTATATAATTTAAAAATACAAAGTGACATGGTAAATGCCAATCTAATTAACTAAGAGTTAAAACTAAAAGATAAAGTTAATATAATGATCCAAACCTGTCTAAAATATATTGGTTGAATGTATTTAGACCCATCCCCACCTTATACTTTTAATAATATACTTTTGATCCATTAGAAACCGAATATGAATTTATTATAAAATAATACTTTAAATTTTTCCTAAAGAGCCCCTCCTGCCCCTTATAAAAGGACACAACTTCTAACCAATTCATCACATCGTAAAAGCCTTTTGGTTCGGCCAAAACCTGCCCAAATACTCTCTAAACTTCCCTCAATTCAACCTAGAGGCCTTAGTTGAATATGAAAGCCAACCTAAGGATCTCTTTTGATCAAATCAAAAGGAAGAACTCGAAGTAGAGGTAATGTTTTCACCACCCTTTCTCAAGTTCCTTTCTTCTTTAACTTCTTCTTTCTTTGTTATTTAATTTATAAAATAATAACTCCAGTATCTTATATATAATTGGATCTTATTATAAATATGGTACAACCATATTCAGTATTCTATCCATCCTTTTAATGACATGTCACCATACGTGCATACGTACGGCTTATTGTCTCCATGTCGTGGTGTAATTGTTATTCAAAAACATTATTATTTGGATGGGTATGATAATGATATGTAATTGTTGTAAATAACAAATATATCATGATAATTATTATTTATATATGATATACCATCCAATTATATATTATTTTAATATCAAAATAATGATATCGCCGCTCGTGCGTACGTACGGACTATCGTCTCCATGAACGCGATGAGATTCATTCCCCATCGTATCCATGCAATTATAATTCTCATTTTGTGATTAAAAATAATTTTAAAGGAATTTATATCATTCTGTATATGAATAATATACAACCTATCCATAACAAACATGGATTATGTAACAAAATATATAAAAAAATGAGCAAGTTAACACCTGAAACAATGATAATACTAAGATATTATTAACAAATCAATGTTAAAAGATCATATATGATATCATATTAATGTATATGATTCTTTTATAATTTAATAACAATTATTTCACCATTATAAAGGAGGTTAAACTACCCTCAACCAAGGAAAAGTACAATGTAAGGGGTTTCTTATCTCACTTTTAATTCCGTGAGATTTCCATTATTCACCACTTATTTACTACATGTGGTGTGTGCACTGCCCATGATTGTATTAATTGTGTAATATACTTTAATTTATGGATATTTACATCATCATTTGATGATCCTTCTTTCATGGGTGTATGTTTCGTAAGTTTCCAAATCAATAAGGGAATTTTAAATTTCAATTTCCACTCCTTCGTCTTTACGCATACTTCATTGATTATTTTACTCCAAGATTATGTGTGGAATAACAATTTATTTGCTTATTTCATAATTTACACTCCCCTTTATGTGGATATACTTTTGATACACATAATCACTCCATTGATAAATTCTCAAGTCATCGATATGACCTTGATAAGAGTAATTTTAACTCCATATTTATTTATTGAGTTAAACATATAATTCATTGGTGTTGTTTTTACAAGAATATGTGTGAATGTACTTTGATTGTTTTACACTTAATATCCAATCATATTGAGTGTATTTATATTTTTTAAACATAATTATGTTGTTGATTTATCCTTAACCTAAGGATACGGCCTTTATGAGAGATTTCATCTCAATTTATATTCCATTGAGACTCCTTTGTTATTATACACCAAATCACTTTTATATGGTGTATATAATGTGCTTTGGCATAGTATATCATGAATCCCTTTATTCTCATGATATTCAAAAGTTTTGATTACCTCAATTATTTGTATTCAAGTGTCTCTATTTTGGTTAGAAACTCTTACTAAAATATCATTTTAAAATGTTTTAAAGATATATTATTCTAAATCTTTCTCATTAATGTCCATGTTTTAAAAATGGTTTTAAGGATTTATTAATATGGACATTAAAGTTTTAAATTTTAAATTAATTTTAAAAGTTTCAAAGTGGTATGGGACACTTTGATTCAAAAATCTAATTTTAAATTCCTTCTTGACAAATAGTGTGACTTTTAAATGTTTTCAAGAAAATGGGGGATATTTCTATCAATAGTTTGATGATTATTTTAATCTATATCAATATCCTTCATTATTATCGATGGAGGTTAATATTATTCAATACAATCTTCCATATTGTATCGAATGAGTTATTTTTTATTGTGGATGTGCTATTTTAATACCATTTATGGTTTGTGTTTAAAGTATTGACATTTCGTACGATAGTTTTAATACGAATGTTTATATTATGTTTAAAATTTTTCATATGAGGAATGCATTGGACTTAGTAAGTGACAGGTGGAGCCCACTATAGCTCCTCGATGCATTGGTAGGTATCATTGGACAAACTAGTGTCTTGGCATAAGGTCTTGACAAAATCTTATTTGTAGTCTTGGAACGAGGTCTTGGCTACGTGGTTATGATAGTCTGGAATTATGCATTCCATCATTCTGAAAATGGTTATTGATATTGAATGTGATTATTCGATTAGTAGAATATCCATGTAAATAATTAAATGGCATTATTTCAATTTATTTTTTCCATATTATACTGAAGTTCAAGTTTAAAAGGCTTTTGATTTAGTTATACACTGCGTTAAATTTTTATGTTTATTTATGAAAGTTTCCGCTATATTGTTATCTTTAATGAGAATCTAATCTCACCCCTTTCAATGTTTTATTTTTCCCAGGTTGTGAAGAAGTATTTTATGAATGACCTGCAGGGATAGTATGAGGGTATATGAAGACAATATGTTTTTTGTAGTTTTTTTCACTTTATGATGTAATGTATGACTTATGAATATATCTAGTGATTCCAAGGCTACTAAACTAATCGGTCTTTTGAGACTTGATCTTTTATGATCATTCCAATGTTATGTAATAATGCACCGACTCTGGGTAACTGGGGTCAGGGTGTTACATACCCTTGACTAAAGTAAAATGCAAGGTAAGGGGTTTTTATCTCACTCCTTATTCCCGTGAGATTCATGCCATATTGCCACTATTACCTTTTGTGTGGTGTATGTACTGCCCATAATTTTATTCTTTGTGTAATATAATTTAATTTATGTGTATTTACATATTCATTGTTTGATACCTTTTTCATGGGTGTATGTTTCGAAAGTTACTAAATTGGTAAGGGTTAATTTCAAAATCTCATTATTATCTGAGGTTGTTCTTACTTAAGTATCTACTGGGACATATTTATTATCCAAGTCCATGTTTAATAAAAGAGTTTTCAAAGGGATTATTTTTAAGGGACTTTTTACTAAAACATCATTTTAAATGTTTTAAATATTTATTCTTCTAAATCATTCTCATTAATGTCCATGTTTTCAAAATGGTTTTTAAGGATTTATTTATATGGACATGAATGTTTTAAAAATGTTAATTCCTTTCAAAAGTTTCAAAGCGGTATGGGACACTTTGATTCAAAAATGTATTTAAATGTCTTCTTTTATAAATTGTGTAAATTTTAAATGTTTTCATGAAAAAGAGATATTTCTGTCAAAGAGTTTTACAAAACATTTTCATCTTTGTCAACATCCTTTGATGGGTTTTAAGCTTATTTGAAGTTGATTTATTATGTTACAAAACTTCAATATTTTATTGAGGTTTTTGTGATATGTTTGACTATGGATGTGTTATTTTTACACCATTCATGGTTTATGGATAAAGTATCGACATTTCGTATGATAGTTTTAATACAAATGTTTATGTTATGTTTAAACCTTTTCATATGAGAAATGAATTAGACTTAGTAAGTGATGGGTGGAGCCTGATATAGATCCTCGATGCATTGGTATGTCTCATTAGACAAACTAGTGTCTTGGAACAAGGCCTCGACAAAATATTATTTGTAGTTTTGGCACAAGGCCTTGACTATGTGGTTATGAAAGTCTGACATTATGCATTCCATCATTATGAATGTGGTTATTGATATTTCATGTGATTATTTGTCTAGTAGAATATCCAAGTGAATAAGTAAATGGAATTATTTTATTTTATTTTTTCCATATTATGCTGAAGTTCAAGTTTAAAAGGGTTTTTTTAGTTATAAATTTCCTTAAATGTTTATGCTTATTTAGGAAAGTTTCCGCTGTATTGCTTACCCTTACTGAGCATTTGAGCTCACCCCTTTCTATATTTTATTTTTCCTAGGATTCCAAGAAGTGTATTGTGATTGATATGCAGGGTTAAGCCAAGGTAATAATTGTATTCATAAAGGATTATTTATGTTGTTTTGTATGTTATAATGTGTAATGTTACATTCATGTGTCTAATATATTTTCCAAGACTTATAAACTATTCGGTCCATCGAGACTTTATTCCATGTAATCATGCCAATGTATTAAAATAATGCACCGACTCTGGGTAACTGGGGTCGAGGTGTTACAGTTGGTATCAATGAAAGTTTAGCAATAACCTTGGAAACTAGATTTAGATAAAATCTGATTAGAGAACATTACCCTAAGAATGACTTTAAGTATTAATATATAAGAACTTCCTAAAATTTTGTTAATGTAGAGATTTTGTATGTTTTCCAAGAAAATATGTCACGACCTGTCCTCGGGGCCCATGCCGTGACTACCCCAAGCCCGCCTTCCATAGGCCAGGGGCTAGTGACTAGCACCAAGGCATAAATCCCGGTAAAAAGGTAAGGCATTGCCTTTGTAAAGTAAACAAACACCACAGAGTAAGCAAGCGTAAAAAGTAAACACTAAGTAAAAGATGGTACAACAGTAAGTGCAGGAAAGTAAAGGGGGCCGGAAATACAAGCCCAACTGTAAAGTACAACTGAAAGGGGAAAAACAGCAACTGAAAAGCAAAGCCGCAGCGTCGAGCCATCCTCTGGAAGTCCCACCTGAAGGGTGGGTACAGAGAGCCTCCACTGCACCTCGGGTCCAGCCAACCGCTCCGAGTGCGTTCCACCCAGTGGTCTACCTCCAGGTACCGTCCTGCTCCGCAAGCCTCCACCACGATCAGCGTTGTCCGTCGTCTGCAACCAACACAACGTAGTGTGAGCATAGCCCATGCAGGGGTGAGTATAAGCTACTCAGTAGGGACCCTGAGACCCCCAAAGGTCTCCCAGAATCCACAAAGGATAAACCACAAAGGAAAGATACAATCACGAAGTAACATCCGACACGGCTTAGGTATATGCCCATACATATACCTAAGTCATCAATTCCCGCTAGGCTCCAACACCCGAGCTCAAGTACAACCTAGTCCACACAAGAAATCCAAACGTAAAATCCATACAGGATAGCTCAACACAATCTACAAAGGAAAGTAAAATGTAAATCCACACAGGATAGCACAACACAATCCACAATGGAAAGTAAAACAGAGTTTCATCTCACACGGGTATACTTCTTCAAATGACGATAGAGATGATCACTGATCCATCTAAGTCGTCGGACCCATGAAGGATCGATAGGTACTAACCCCCGCAATGACCCACAAAGGATATGGCCCACAAAGGATCGATAGGTAACTAACCCCCGCAAAGACCCACACAGGATCGGGCCCACACAGGACCAGTAGGCGCTGGCTCACATAGAACCGCTGAGCGCTGACACACACAGGATCAGACCCACACAGGATCGGGCCCACACATGACCTGTAGCACTGACCCATAAAGGATCGCTGACTGTTGTAGTCGTCGTCGTCGAATCCACTGAGGATCTCTGCACAGTCGTTGTCGTCACAGTAGCAGTCGCAGCCAGCTCTAGGGTTCCCGCACACAGCACGCTCGTTCGGGAGGGTCTGCTCCATGAGCCGAGAGGCTGATACATCCACTGACACATAGTCCAGAGTTTATGTATCCAAAAGTTCCGTATCGTCGACAGGAACTCAACGTCGTAGACGGTGCGTCAATCGGACGCCCGGTCTGAGAGTTATTGGCTTTTTCGTCCCAGGGGCCCTGTTGGTTTTTAAGGCAAAACCAACCCGACCGTACTCCACCTGCGTCCAAACCTCAGGTGGAGTATGCCAAAAGATCCGTCTCACTTAGAGGAACTCAACGAAGTCGACGGCACGTCAATCGGACATCTGAAGCTCAAGATATGAGTGTTTCCGCTCCGAGGGCCCGGTTGGTTTCGTGTACGAACCAACCCGGACGAACCCAAAGTATTCCGAAACATTGAGTGCAATATACCGAAATGACCATATTGATCCAAGGATCACATCACCGCTGACGGCGCGTCGTTCGGAGGCCCGTAGCTCAAGTTACGGGCAAAAGACCGAAAACGGTCCGAAGACGGGGGATCTGGGCCCTGGCCGACCCGGCCCGACACACCCCCCCTGGGTCGGCCGAACCGGGTCGACCCGACCCGGTCCGACCTGGCTGGACCCGGTCCGGTCCGGGCCCGGCTCGGCTCGGCCGGGCGGCCGAGCAACGCGGGGGGCACGCTGCCTCGCGTGACAACTCCGCGGCCCCCGCGGGGAGCCTCCGTAGTCAACGGACGCGGCAAAGTCGCGTCCTGTGTGCGCCAGACCCGTGCGGCCACGGGTCCGCTGGCGCCGCTGTTGCCGCGGCGGCTCCCTCCGGCGGCGCGCCGGGGCACCGCCGCCGCCCCCGGCCACCGAAGTCGCTCCGGTGGTCCGATTTCGTTCCCGTCTGCGCCGCTGCTCCTCCCGGGTCCCATTCTTCACTGTGGAAACATCAAATCGCCCTTGCGGCACACTTTGTCATCGCCCACCAAATCCGCACAACAACGAAGAACTGCGGAGGGTTGTCGGGCTGTGTTCGTTTGGCCTGCACCCTTCGCGTTAGACGATAACAATCAGGAAAAATAATCAACACGTAGAAAAATATAACAAATAACAATTTTAATAAATTCAAATTTTTCTTATGAAACCGGGTTCTTTATTTTAAAAGAAACAATCACGGGAATATAAATTGTTTCGCAAAACACCCCTACCTCGTCAAGTTGTCGCACGCGCGTTCTTCGCGGAATTGATTGTCGTGGAAGGAGGGGATCGTCACGTCGTCGTGGTATCCGGCGTTGCGTCGACGAACTCCGAGGACCAAGAAACAACAGATTTAATTATATCGATTAAATCTATGTGTTTTTATAATCCGCAAAGAAATTTAAAGAACTGCAATCTCTCACCTCAACGGATGATCAAAGATTTTGTTGCGGATGAAGGAACGTCGCGGGAGAGGAAACGTCGGCGTCGCGGCACACGGCGTCGCGTCGTTGATTTCTGCGGGTTCGGCGTTCTTCGTCGGAGGTCGGCGTTCTTCATGTTCTTTGTGTTCTTCGTGTTCTTCGTGTTCTTCGTGAAGGAGGATGAAGAACTTGAGGTTTCTATCAAATCCTCTCAGCGAATATTTTTCCAGAAGTCGTGCGTTGGTCTTATTTTATTATTACACCAACGGATTGAAAACAGGTTAAGAAAAGATTATATTAATTCACAGAATTAATTCAACGAATAAAACCACCCAATTAATTGGTGCATTAAGAAATTAAGAAAATGCATCAGTTGACTTTCATAATGACGTGTTTTCGCGGGTGCGTTACTTAGCGGAAAAGAAACGGTGGGGCTCGTGTGGGCCCCACCTCACAAATATCCTACCAAGAGGGTAGGATATTTTTGGATAGCACCCTATCCGCATCAACTCAGCTTAAGCAGCTTTAAGTGGCTTTCAAGTGGCTTTAACTGAAATAAAATAAAGTATGTCGTACAATTTATTTTATTTCTTAACTTTAAGCCCAAAAATTAAAAACCACACCCGAGCAAACGCAACTCCGGAAGAGGCGTTCCTAAGCAAATACCGGCGCTGCGATTCTATCGGTGCCCTCAGAATTCGATTCCGAGCACTGGTTCAAAAGTTAGAAAAACCCGCTTGTCCGTTCACTGAACGTACCCGAGCCAAACTTCGTAAAATGATTCCAGGAACACCAGGCCTCGGAATCTGGTTCCGTCAAAAACTACGTTCTTGTAAAATTCCAAAGAAAATTAAGAAAAAAATTTACTTGAAATTTATGGGTCTTTACATCACTCCCACCTCAGGGCTTTACGTCCCCGTAAAGATACATCACAAACTAGGGAAACAAATGTGGGTACTGAGCACGCATCTGAGCCTCCCGCTCCCAAGTGCTCTCTTGGAGGTTACCGTGCTGTCATCTGATGCGCACAAGAGGAATCAATCGTCCACGTAGGACCCGCTTCTGTCGATCCTCGATCTCCACCGGGACCTCTGCAAAATTTGCCCCATCATCCACGTCTAGCTCCCCATGGTCAATGATGTGCGTCGGGTCGTGCACGTATCTCCTCAGCTGAGATACGTGGAAGACGTCATTCACCTGGTGCAACTGAGTGGTAGAGCCAGGCGATAAGCCACCTCGTCAATCCTTATGAGGACCTGGAAAGGTCCGATGAAGCATGGAGACAACTTGTCGCCTCGGCCAAATCTCTGTAATCCACATCGAGGTGAGACACGCAAGAAGACGTGGTCGCCATCCTCGAACTCTAGTGGCCTCCGCCTCCTGTCAGTGTAAGACTTCTGCCAGCTCTGAGCTGTCCTCATCCGCTCCTGGATGACCTGGACCTTCTCTGTCGTGGCTCGGACAATATCTGGTCCCACAAGTGCTGACTCCCCAGGGTTTGTCCAGCACAAAGGAGATCTACAAGGTCTGTCGTACAACGCCTCGTATGGTGCCATCTCGATGGTGGAGTGGTAGTTGTTGTTGTACGCGAACTCCACCAAGGGTAGGTGGTCCTCCCAGCTGCGACCAAAGTCGAGGACACATGCGCGGAGCATGTCCTCGAGAGTCTAAATAGTCCTCTCCGTCTGACCATCCGTCTGAGGGTGAAAGGCGGTGCTCAGACGTAGCCGCGTCCCGAACGCCTCCTGCAACCCCTTCCAAAGCCGGGAAGTAAAGCGAGCATCTCGTTTGGAGACGATAGATGATGGCACAACGTGAAGCCGTACAATCTCCTGAATGTAGAGACTCACCAAGCTCTCCACTGAGCCCTGCTCTCTGATGGGTAAGAAGTGATCCAACTTGGTGAGTCGGTCGACAATCACCCAGATGGAGTCGTGACCTCTGGAAGTGCGTGGAAGTCCAGTCACAAAGTCCATAGATATCTCGTCCCACTTCCAGTCCGGGACCTCCAAGGGCTGTACCAAGCCTTCTGGTACCTGGTGCTCTACCTTCACCTGCTGGCAGGTGAGGCATCGAGAAACGAACTCTACCACAGTCTTCTTCATGCCCGGCTACCAGTGCTGTCGTCTAAGGTCCTGGTACATCTTCGCCACTCTAGGATGTACCACCAAAGGATAAGTGTGAAACTCTCTCAGCACCTCCTCTCGTAAAGCGACTGGTACCAAGGTATGTCCTCTGAAAAGGATGTCGTGCTCTGCTCCAAAGGAGAAGCCATCAGGTGTCTATCCTGAGGATAACTGCGCACGCCGCATCTCGCAGTCAGCGTCCTCACGCTGTGCCTCTCTGACCCACTGCAGTAGTGGAGGAGAGACTGTGAGAGACTGAAGGAAGGCTGCTCCATCCCTATCGACGAAGGATATCTGCAAAGTGGCCAGCTGCTCTGTCGCATCCTCTAGTAGCTTAATGCCCGTCCTCCTGCTGAGGGCATCGGCTACCACGTTCCCCTTCCTAGGAGTATAGACTATCTCAAAGTCATAGTCCTAGAGGAACTCGAGCCATCGCCGCTGTCTTAGGTTTAGGTCCTTCTGAGAGAAGATGTACCTGAGACTCTGGTGGTCAGAAAAGACTATAAAGCGCTCGCCCATCAGATAGTGTCGCCATGTCTTCAGAGCGAAGACCACTGATGCTAACTCCAGGTCATGGGTAGCGTAGTTCTGCTCATAAGGCCTCAACTGACGTGATCCATAGGCGATCACTACCCGCTCCTGCATCAAGACACATCCGAGTCCGGTCCCTGATGCATCGCAGTAGACTACGTACCCTACTCCCTCCTCAAGCAACCTCAAGATAAGTGCGCTGGTCAATCTCTGTCTCAGCTCCTGGAAGCTCTACTGACATCTTTTTGACCACATAAAGGGTTTCCACTTCTTCGTTAAAGCTGAGAGTGGTGCCGAAACTCTGGAGAAGTCTGGCACAAATCTCTAGTAGTATCCAACTAGTCCAAAGAAACTTTGCACCTCCGTCACGCTCTTGGGTGGCTCCCAAGCTAACACTGCCTCGATCTTCGCAGGATCCACCGCAACTCCTGCCTCAAAAATGACATTCCCCAAGAAGTGGACCTCACATAACTAGAACTGGCACTTCGAGAGCTTTCCATAAAGCTGGTGCTCTCGGAGTGTGTCTAGTACAACCCGCAAGTGGTAGGCGTTATCCTCCTCAGTCGTCGAGTATACCAAAATGTCGTCGATGAAGACCATGAAAAATCGATCGAGGTATGGCTGGAAGATCCTGTTCATGAGGCTCATGAACACTACTGGAGAATTGGTTACGCCGAATGGCATAACCAAGAACTCATAGTGGCCATACCGACACCTGAAGGCCGTCTTCTGCACGTCCTCGTCTCGAACTCTGAGCTGATGATAGCCTGACCTGAGGTCTATCTTCGAGAACCACCGTGCTCCCTTGAGCTGATCGAAGAGGTCATCAATCCTCGGTAGCGGATACTTATTCCTCACTGTCACCTGGTTCAGGCGACGATAGTCGACACACAGTCGCAAGCTCCCGTCTGCCTTCTTGGTAAACAATATCGGGGAAGCCCAGGGTGAAACACTGGGTCGGATGAACCCCTTGCCCTGGAAGTCCTCCAACTGTACCCGTAGCTCTCAAAGCTCAGCGGGGGCCATCCGATACGCTGGAGTGGATATCGGGGCTGTCCCGGGGTCTAGATCAATATAAAAGTCTACCTCTCTGCGAGGAGGTAGTCCTGGAACGTCGTCGGGAAAGACTTCCGCATACTGATCCACCACTGCAGGAAAACTAGGACTCTGCATGTCCACTGCTCCGAGGATGAGACTAGCCAACTGATGAGTGATGGGTTGTCCTCTCCTCTGCGGGAGTCCATCCTGTGCTGCGAAGGCTCCATTCTCTTCGGTGAAGGTGAACCTACTCCCGTCGGTGCGTACACATCGCACCTTGTGCCTAATATAGTCAATCTGAGCATGGACTGTGGATAACCAATCCATGCCCAAGATGACGTCGTAAGGCCTCGACGCCGCTACCAGAAGATCCCAGTTGAAGCTCTTGCCTCCAAGAGTAATCTCACACTGCCGGCACCAGTGCGTAATCATCGAGTCTGCTTCCGTAGGAGTCTCTAGCCGTAAGGATCGAGCCAACGGCTCTGTCAGAATCTCCGAGCTCCGAACAAGGGCAGCGGCTATGAAAGAGTGACTCTCTCCTGTGTCTATAAGAACTGCAGCAAGGGTGGAATAGACACAGATCATACCTCGAATCATCTCGGGCGCGCCGTGGTCGTAGGCCTCCGCTGCCTGGAGTTGTGCCTGTCTCTGCCCGCCAGCTCCCTGTGGTCGGGGCGGGCCTCCTGGTGGTGGTGGTGGTAGAGCCTCAAAGCATCGCCCACCACCTGCTGCTCGGCCAGCTCCTCTGCCTCATCCGCCTCCTCCCTGCAGACTGCCACAGTCGACCATCTGCCTCTGCCTGGGTGGCCCCTCAACTGTCTGCTGCTCCTCAGCACGGTGGGTCGGGCAGTCACGAGCCATGTGACCCTGCCCGCTGCAAGTGTAGCACTGCCTGCCTCTCGAAAGACTGGCTCCACGTTGTGTGCCCCGCACTACTGAGCCAGTGTCCTGAGGCCGTCTACGAGAGGGCCTGGTCTTCCTGGACCCCTGAGTCATCCGCCGACTGCCTGCTGCGGAAGACTCTGCTACCTGTCGCCATGTGGTAGGTCTCGCTGCTGATGAAGGCTCAGCAAGGAAGTTCTTGATCAGAAGGGCTCGCTCCAGTACTCCTGCCTAGGTCAGGATGCTGAGGGAGATCAGCGATGCCCTGATCTTGTGTCTCAATCCCTGCTCAAAGGTCCGGGCCCGGAAGAACGGGTCCCGTACCATGTCGGTCAAGTAGCGCGAGAGATCGGTGAGTCTCGCCGAGTACTGGGAGACCGTCAAGCTGCCATGCCGCAGCTGGAGAAGCTCCTGGATGCGCACCGCACGGAGGGTGGTCGGGACGAACTCTGAGAGAAAGAGGCCCTCAAAGTCTGTCCAGATAAGAGAGGCCTCATCGTTCACATGGAGCATCAAGCTCCACCATCGTCTTGCTGCTGCGTGCAGTAGGCTCGCTGCGAGGATCACTATGAGGTCTGCTGGTGTCCTTACTAGTCTGAAAACTCGTACCATTGCCTCCAGCCAGTCCTCGGCTGCCTGGGGGTCCGTCTCCCCATGGAACCAGGGCAGTCGCTGGCACTGGAACTCATGCAGTGCACTGAGGCGACATGCATCTTCAGCGGCTGGTGCTGGAAGCAGCGGGGGCTCGGCAGGTAGAGGTACCGCTGGTGCCTCTGCTGTCAAAGGGCCCTGTACCGAAGTCTCGTCGCTCGGCGGGCTGTCGTCACGTACCACTCTCGGAACCCTAGCTGGCTTCCATTGTGGGTCCATCCTGAAAGAAAACAGGTGTGCCACGGTTAGAATTGTATACCTGGTGAGCTGACATAAAGTAATCACAAAGAAAACTTGAAACACACATGCAATCAATGTTTTTGTGCATTAAGTCGGAAATCAGAAGTCCGGGTCCTGGTGTACGGATACGTCGGCCGCTGCACCAACACTGGACTCCCTGGACTGATAACCACACACAATACGCTAAACACTATTGCTTAACATAGAAGAAAGATCAGAGTCTGCGGAAGAACCGACCACCTCTGACACCAATTTGTCACGACCCGTCCTCGGGGCCCGTGCCGTGACTACCCCAAGCCCGCCTTCCATAGGCCAGGGCTGGAGACTAGCACCAAGTCGTAAATCCTGGTAAAAAGGGAAGGCATTTACTTTGTAAAGTAAACGAACACCACAGAGTAAGCAAGCGGAAAAAGTAAACACTAAGTAAAAGCTAGTACAACAGTAAGTGTGGGAAAGTAAAGGGGGACGGAAATACAAGCCCAACTATAAAGTACAACTGAAAGGGGAAAAACAGCAACTGAAAAGTAAAGTCGCAGCGTCGAGCCGTCCTCTGGAAGTCCCACCTGAAGGGTGGGTACAGAGAGCCTCCACTGCTCCTTGGGTCCAGCCGACCGCTCCGAGTGCGTCCCGCCCAGTGGTCCACCTCCAGGTACCGTCCTGCTCCGCAAGCCTCCACCACAATCAGCTTTTTCCGTCGTCTGCAACCAACACAACGTAGTGCGGGCATAGCCCGTGCAGGGGTGAGTATAAGCTACTCAGTAGGGTCCCCGAGACCCCCAAAGGTCTCCTAGAATCCACAAAGGATAAACCACAAAGGAAAGATACAATCACGAAGTAACATCCGACATGGCTTAGGTATATGCCCATACATATACCAAAGTCATCAATTCCAGCTCGGCTCCAACACCCGAGCTCAAGTACAACCCAATCCACACAGGAAAGCCAAACGTAAAATTAATACAAGATAGCTCAACACAATCCACAAAGGAAATTAAAACGTAAATCCACAGAGGATAGCACAACACAATCCACAAAGGAAAGTGAAACCGAGTTTCAGCTCACACAAGTATACTTCTTCAAATGACGATAGAGATGATCACTGATCCATCTAAGTTGTCGGACCCACGAATGATCGATAGGTACTAACCCCCGCAATGACCCACAAAGGATCTGACCCACAAAGGATCGATAGGTAACTAACCACCGCAAAGACCCACACAGGATCGGGCCCACACAGGACCTGTAGGCACTGGCTCACACAGAACCGTTGAGCGCTGACCCACACAGGATTGGGCCCCCACAGGACCTATAGCACTGACCCACAAAGGATCGCTGAGTGTTGTAGTCGTCGTCGTCGAATCCACTGAGGATCTCTGCACAGTCGTCGTCGTCACAGTAGCAGTCGCAGCCAGCTCTAGGGTTCCCGCACACAGCAAACTCGTTCGGGAGGGTCCGCTCCACGAGCCGAGAGGCTGATACATCAACTGAAACATAGTCCAGAGGTGATGTATCCAAAAGTTCCGTATCGTAGACAGGAACTCAACGTCGCAGACGGCGCGTCAATCGGACGCCCGGTCTGAGAGTTATTGGCTTTTTCGTCCCAGGGGCCCGGTTGGTTTTTAAGGCAAAACCAACCCGACCGTACTCCACCTACGTCCAAACCTCGGGCGGAGTATGCCAAAAGATCCGTCTCACTTAGAGGAACTCAACGAAGTCGACGGCACGTCAATCGGACGTCCGAAGCTCAAGATATGAGTGTTTCCGCTCCGAGGGCCCGGTTGGTTTCGTGTACGAACCAACCCAGCCAAACACAAAGTATTCCAAAACCTTGAGTGCAATATACCAAAACGACTGTCTCGATCCAAGGATTGCATCGCCGCTGACGGCGCATCATTCAGAGGCCCGTAGCTCAAGTTACGGGAAAAAGACCGAAAATGGTCCGAAGACAGGGGGTCTGGGCCCAGGCCGACCCGGCCCGACCCCCCCTGGGTCGGTCGAACCGGGTCGACCCGAACTGGGTTGACCCGACCCGGTCCGACCCGGCTGGACTAGGTCCGGTCCGGCCAGGGCGCGGCCCAGCCCGGCCGGCCGGCCCGGCTGTAACATCCCCAAATGATAAAGGGTTAAATGACTAAATGATATGACTCATGTCAACAAGGTGCACATTCCTTTTCGGGAGCCTGTCTGATTAGAACTCCACAGTTAAGCGTGCTTGGCTTGGAGTAGTGATCAGGATGGGTGACCCTCTGGGAAGTTTCCCAGGGTGTGTGTGAGTGAGGACAAAGCACACTGGAAAGGACATGTATGGGCCTGTGGGGAATGTCATTAGTCATATGACCCGTTCGGGCACGTGGGTGGACACTGGGGTGGGCCCCACGTGTCTGTGGGGAAACTGGTGGTACCTGGTAGGCTAGGACCTGACGGCCATGTAAAGGCGGGGTGGTTGTGCTGTCACCGGGGCCCGGTTGTCACATTTGGTATCAGAGGAGGAACCCAGCCTTAAGTGCGCGGTGCACTGCCTGGGTTGAGATGTAGGGTCCACAACGAGGGCGTTGTGCTCTAAAGGGGGGGGGTGATTGTAACATCCCCAAATGATAAAGGGTTAAATGACTAAATGATATGACTCATGTCAACAAGGTGCACCTTCCTTTTCGGGAGCCTGTCTAATTAGAACTCCACAGTTAAGCGTGCTTGGCTTGGAGTAGTGATCAGGATGGGTGACCCTCTGGGAAGTTTCCCAGGGTGTGTGTGGGTGAGGACAAAGTACACTGGAAAGGACATGTGTGGGCCTGTGGGGAATTTCATTAGTCATATGACCCGTTCGGGCACGTGGGTGGACCCTGGGGTGGGCCCCACGTGTCTTCGGGGCAACTGGTGGTACCTGGTAGGCCAGGACCCGATGGCCATGTAAAGGCGGGGTGGTTGTGCTGTCACTGGGGCCCGGTTGTCACACCGGCTCGGCTCGGCCGAGCGGGGGGCACGCTGCCCCCGTGTGACAACTCTGCGGCCCCTGTGGGGGCCGCCCTGGTCAACGGACGCGGCAAAGCCGCGTCCTGTGTGAGCCGGACCCACGCGGCCGCGGGTCCGTTGGTGCCGCTGCCGCCGGTGGCTTCCGCGGGCCACCGGAGTCGCTCCGGTGGTCCGATTCTGTTCCCGTCTGCGCCGCTGCTCCTCCCGGGTCCCGTTCTTCACTGCGGAAACATCAAATTGCCCTTGCGGCACGCTTTGTTATCACCCGCCAAATCCGCACAACAACGAAGAACTGCGGAGGGTTGTCGGGCCGTGTTCGTTTGGCCCGCACCCTCCGTGTTAGGCGATAACAATCGGGAAGAATAATCAACACGTAGAAAAATATAACAAATAACAATTTTAATAAATTAAAATTGTTCTTATGAAACCAGGTTCTTTATTTTAAAAGAAACAATCACGGGAATATAAATTGTTTCACAACAAACCCCGACCTCGTCAAGTCGTCGCACGCGCGTTCTTCGCGGAATTGATCGTCACGGAAGGAGGGGACCATCACGTCGTCGCAGTATCCAGCGTTGCGTCGTCGAACTCCAAGGACCAAGAAACAACAAATTTAATTATATCGATTAAATCTATGTGTTGTTATAATCCGCAAAGAAATTTAAAGAACCGCAATCTCTCACCTCAACGGATGATCGAAGATTTTGTTGCGGATGAAGGAACGTCGCAGAAGAACGTCATGGGAGAGGAAACGTCGGCATTGCGGCACACAGCGTCGCGTCGTCGATTTCCACGGGTTCGGCGTTCTTCGTCGGAGGCCGGCGTTTTTCGTGTTCTTCGCGAAGGAGGATGAATAACTTGAGGTTTCTATCAAATCCTCCCAACGAACATTTTTCCAGAAGTCGTGCATTGGTCTTGTTTTATTATTACGCCAACGGATTGAAAACAGGTTAAGAAACGATTAAATTAATTCATAGAATTAATTCAACGAATAAAACCGCCCAATTAATTGGTGCGTTAAGAAATTAATAAAACGCGTCAGTTGACTTTCATAATGACGGGTTTTCGCGGGTGCGTTACTTAGCGGAAAAGAAACGGTGGGGCTCGTGCGGGCCCTACTTCACAAATATCCTACCAAGAGGGTAGGATATTTTTGGATAGCACCCTATCTGCATCAACTCAGCTTAAGCAGCTTTAAGTGGCTTTCAAGTGGCTTTAAGTGAAATAAAATAAAGTCTGTCGTAGAATTTATTTTATTTCTTAACTTTAAGCCCAAAAATTAAAAACCACACCCGAGCAAACGCAACTCCGGAAGAGGCATTCCTAAGAAAATACCGGCGCTGCAATTCTATCGGTGCCCTCAGAATTCGATTCCGAGCACCGGTTCAAAAGTTAGAAAAACCCGCTTGTCCGTTCACTGAACGTACCCGAGCCAAACTTCGGAAAATGATTCCGGGCACACCGGGCCTCAAAATTAGGTGCCATCAAAAACTGTGTTCTTGTAAAATTCCAAAAAAAATTAAGAAAAAAATTTCCTTGAAATTTACGGGTCTTTACAAAATACATCCATGTTTGGATACGAGCAGGTACAAGCGGCTCTGACACAGATGTACCTAGGGGTAAAACCCGAAAACACCGCTTTGAGCTAGACTCAAACGGGAACTGGTGCACAACAATGGGCCTTGTTGCACTCTTGGTTACGACACTCCTAGGAGATATGCTTTGGATAATTCTCATTTTCTTTACAAATCATTATGAAGGATTTATGAGTATATATCTCCTCAAGAAAATATTTTTATGGATTATGTCCACAAACTGTTCAGTTTATGTTAGGTATTTTACAAGTTTGTAATTATTCATTGCAATTCATAAACTGACCTAGTGTGTGCCATTGTATAGAAATGGCACCCACTAGAATGAATGTGAACTCCAGCAATACTTATGATCGAAAGAGTAAGAAGGATCATATCTTTCATAGTATTAATCCAACATTTATAAGGGAAATATTCTACCATGTATTCTAAACATATGAAGAAATAGTATCTTGTGTTAATAAGATAAGTAAACAATTCTCTAAGTCCTATGTCTTTGAAGGGAAGCAAGAGAAGAAAATGATGGAAGAGAGAAAGATGGATAAAGGGAAGAGGGAAAAGAAGGATTTTACAATATGTGATAAATGTGGAATGAATCACCTTGGTAAATGCTTGAAGGGAATGGAAGTTTTTTTTAAGTGTGGAGAAAAAGGACACCAAGTATGTGATTGCAAGGGTAAGAAAAAAATTTCAATTGTAAAATGCTTCATTTTCAAGGCGTTGAGACACTACGCGAATCAATGTCCCATTCATAAGGGTATACCACAAATGATTTTATTGGATAATATTCAAGTTGTGATAATACCTCAGATGAAGAGTAATGACTATTGTTCTTATGTTTTTATTGTATAATTATTTCATTTGAGTGTTGTATCAACAATATACTGGTTACATGAATTATGGAGATAAATAAGGATGGTACTATAGTACTATTTTATTGAGGATTTGAGATTATATGGTTCTAAGAAAAGTGACTTAATAGTAAGTTACACTTTTTGGAAAATACATGGTTGAAGGAATGGTAATCCATAATATGGTACTGATAATGAGGTAGTGATTTTGGAATAAGAGATGGTTGATTTTGGTAATTTAGGATGTTGCGGTGTTGTAAAAGAATACATGATGAAGGCATTCACATGTTATTACCTAGAAAAAAGGATCCTCATTATGTTTAACTTCATTATATATTTTGGACTGAGATTTTGGATATAACTATTTTGGATAATTCTAAAGGATGGAATGAATTAAGTTTAAATTGGATACTATTGTTAAGATTATTTTTTGATTTCCATAAAAAGGACAACCCGGAGGTCGGACGACAACCCGTCGCATCTGGTAAGGCCGCGAGACTTGAACCCGTAACCGAAGGGAGACAAAGGTGTATCACCTATCACTGACCCACGTGATGTCCTAGACTTAATAATGTAGTTTTTTTAAAGGGTCTGGTAGATGAATTATAAATTCTTTTTTTACCCTAAATAACTAGGATAAATAGAATACTTTTTTTAAGTTCTATTATCTTTTAGAGTGAAAGATGAGTTTGTGGTAAAAATTAGTTGAAGGATGAAACTCTACTTGTCAAACATATATATACATACATACATATATACATATATATATATTCCTCTTATTTTATGGATAAATTAGTTATTAAACTTTAGGGAAGGAATCTTAAAACCAAAAATGTGTTATCCTAATACCTTATGTTTTGTTGAACCGATGGTATTTTATATCATCATAGATTGGTGGCTTTGAGGCCCACAATTCTAAAATTGTTTGTGATTGATGACCTCAATCACTCCCTATAAATATTTACGTTTTCCCTCTAATTATGTGTCTCTAATTTCCACCAATGTTCTCCTAATCGAGATCATAATTTGGTGGTGACTTTTTCATTCCCCATTTCCTCTTATTAAGACTAAATTTTATTAACCCAATTTCTGATGTGGGTTTTCCCCAAAGGTATTTTCTAATTTCAAAATTTTATTTTCGAAGAACAATTTCAAATTGCAAGGACACAATTTATTGAAGGAGGGAAGAATGTAACACCCCAAGATTTCAAAGTACGTTATTTCTTCAAAATAATTCAATAACTTGCACTACATGCAATACCGAGTTCAAGTGCACCACAACTTACCAAACTAGTCGTTCAAAAGTGGTTATGAATAGTATTAACTAAATTTTGAACTATATATAATCCTTATAATTTTAGAATCCATCTTATGAGTTTCTTAGACATAATGTAAGAACAAATTCATTTTTTTAGATAAAAGAAGTATTTTTCAAAAAATGCACTTTTACCACCTTTTAATGGTGAACCCTTTTTAAATCCAATATTTGAAACTTTTATATATTCAATTTGAGAAAATAAACTTCTTCTTTAGAATCAAGACAAAAGAATTTAGTTTCAATATATTTTTGGTGTTTTTCTGATAACTTTCATATTTGGGTGAATTGTGAAAATACTATATTTTAACTGAAAACAACTTTTTTAATAAAAATAATTTATTGTGTTAAATTATAAATTTTAATGGTTTGGAAGTATAAATAGATTATATTTTTACCATTTAATCCAATGCTGGTCATTTTAAGTAATTGCACTTTGAGATTAGACATAAAGAAGTGTCAATCTTTTGATAAATATTGTTTCTTAAAAATACCCTTTTTGGTTTTGACAACAGGAATTAATTTTAAATTAATAAATGCAACTTATAAACTGACTTCATTTTTGGATTTGGAATATCGAAATTATCCTAGGGTGAATTTTTGGTATTTTTCTAAAAACGTTCAATTTTTGATGAATAGTGGAAAACATTGAGTTATTGTTTAAAAACGAATTTTTATTTAAATAATTATTTATTTTATTTAAATTTATTTTAGGTCAAAATATATACATAATATCTATATAAGTTCAATTTAATTCATTGGAGTCAGTTTATAATAATTTTAGATATATAAAAATTTTATTGAACTTTTCGTCGTCTTTTACCCACCTCCTAAGAGAATTTGCAAATTTACATAAAAATTAATTTTACCGCTTTTGTGAGTTGAATTTAAAAAGTCCGAGAGACACGATTAATATCATGGAGTAAAATTTGGTTCAAAAAGATAAAAATTATTTTTAGTAAATAGTAACTTTTTACTTTTATTTACCACGGTTAAAAGTAAATAGGGGAATTAAGGGTAACAATGATATTAATATTACCCTAAAACATGCCCTAATTCTATTGGGAAAGTGTGTCTCGACCAAAGTAACCTTAGGAATAAAATATTATCATTTAGGTCCACTTGGATTAGATTAGGACATTTATTATTATTTAATTCAAAGAAGAGTTAAAAGAGTTAAAATCAAAGTTTAATAACAAAAAAAATTTAATATAGGGTTATTCATAAGATAAATTGGATTATAAATATTCATTAGAATAATAAAAATATTTCCTACATCATTGTATTTTATTTATAATTTTTAGACATTAAATAAATAAATTTATTTATGACACAATGATGATGCAGTAATTACCTTATTCATGAAAGAATCAAATAAATGGTATTATAAATATTAAAATAAATATAATTTCAAAGTTTTTATGGCATAAAAAATTTTCTAAGTGAATATGACATGATAGGGATGATTCAATGTATCTTGTTCTAAGTTATCAACTTGTGATTACTTTCAAAAAAATAAAATACCCAATAGTGTCAAAATTGACATAAATTAATATTTAAAACAAATACTATATTATTGGTTGATATAATATTCCTAAAAATGTAAGGTTAGGCCACAAGACTTAAAAAATATTATATATGTCATTACTGATCCACTTTAGGTTCTATTGGATGTTTAGAGTAAGTTTATTAACCATATAGTGTAAGAATACAAGAAGACACGGTAAAAGTTAAACTATTTAACTAAGAGTTAAATCAAAACGTTAAGGTTAATATGGTGACCTAAAACTGTATAAAACCTATTGGTTGAGATTTTTTCGACCCATACCCACCTTATCCTTTAAATAATTCATTTTGGAGCCATTATAAACCTAAAATTAATTTATTATAAAATAATATTTTATGTTTTTTCTAAGGTGCCCCTCACCCCTCTTATAAAAGGGCACTCCCCCTTCACTCTAATTCACACCTTCTAAGCCATTTGGATCGGCCGAACCCTACCCAAATATCCTCCCATCTATCCTAAATTCATCCTAGAGTCATTACATTGGTCATAAAGCCATCCTAAGGAGACCTTTTGATCAAATCAAAAGGAAGAACCCGAAGAAGAGGTAATGATTTCACCACCCTCTTTAAAGTTCTCTTATTCTTCCACTTACTCTTTCTTTGTTGTTTACATTATAAAATAATAACTCCAGTATATTATATATACTGTGATGTTATTATAAATATGTAACAACTATATTTATTATCATATCCATCTTATGAATGATGACGTCACTATGTGTGCGTGCGTACTGCTTACAGTCTCCACGTTGTAGTGTAATTTGTTATTCGACACTATGTTATTTGGATTGATATAATGATGAGTAATATGTATATAAATAATAAAAATAACATTCTAATGTCTCTGAAAAATTAATATACCATCCAATTCCATATCTTTAAGGATATGATATTGTCTCTCGTGCGTACGTACGGTTACCGTCTCCACGATGCGATGGGATTCATTTCCATGTTCACCATTCATCGACGATTATAAAAATATATATATTACTAATAAGTATATAATATATGAAATAATAATGATAATGGAGATATATACATATATATATATTTATTTACTTACATATATCTTATTCACTTAGTTCCGTTCAATACAAGATGAAAACGGAAACAGCGTTTATGCGTACGTACGAACTACTGTCTCCATAAACGGTGTTTTTCATTTCATATATATGTCTATTATATATATTTTTATTCTAAATATATATGATATATAAATCATGTTTTATATTCTGGAAGTACTTATATCTTTATCTAAGTGATACAATCAAGATTAACAAGTTAAAACACGTACGATAAAGAAAGCGATTATTACCCAAAATGTTAATTTAACATGGAAATTATTATTAAATGGGTATTATAAAGTAATAAATGAATCATGTATTATATCATAAATATTAATATAGTTCTTCTATACTTTAATAACATACTATGATCTTCATAAATGAGGTTAAATGTACCCTTGACTAAAGGAAATTACAAGGTAAGGGGTTTCATCTCACTCCTTATTCCCACGAGATTCATGCCATATTGCCACTATTACCTTTTGTGTGGTGTATTTACTGACCATAATTGTATTATTTGTGTAATACACTTTAATTTATTTGTATTTACATATTAATTGTATGATACCTCTTTCATGTGGTGTATGTTTCTTAAGTTACCAAATTGGTTAGGGTTAATTTCACAATCTATTTATTAACCGACATTGTTTTTACTTAAGTATATACTGAGACATATTTATTATCCATGTCCATTTTTAATAAAAGAGATTTTAAAGGGATTATTTTTAAGGGACTTTTTACTATAACATCATTTTAAATGGTTTAAATATTTATTCTTCTAAATAATTCCCATTAATGTCCATGTTTTAAAAATTGGTTTTAAGGATTTATTTATATGGACATGAATGTTTTAAAAATGTTAATTCCTTTCAAAATTTTAAAAGTGGTATGGGACACTTTGATTCAAAAATGTCTTTAAATGTACTACTTTCTAAATTGTGTAACTTTTAAATGTTTTCATGAAAAAGATATATTTCTCTCAAAGATTTTTACGAAACATTTTCATCTTTGTCAACATCCTTTATGGATTTTAAGCTTATTTGAAGTTGATTTATTATGATACAAAAATTCCATATTTTATTGAGGGTTTTGTGATATGTTTGAATGTGGATGTGTTATTTTTACACCATTCATGGTTTATGGATAAAGTATCGACATTTCGTATGATAGTTTTAATATGAATTTTTATGTTATGTTTAAACCTTTTCATATGAGGAATGCATTAGACTTAGTAAGTGACGGGTGGAGTCCGCTATAGCTCCTCGATGCATCGGTAGGTCTCATGAGACAAACTAGTGTCTTGGAAAAAGTCCTTGACAAAATATTATTTGTAGTCTTGGCACAAGGCATTGAGTATGTGGTTATGATAGTCTATCATTATGCATTTCATCATTATGAAAGTGGTTATTGATATTGCATGTGATTATTCAACTAGTAGAATATCCATGTGAATAAGTAAATGTTATTATTTCATTTTATTTTTTCCATATTATTCTGAAGTTCAAGTTTAAAAGGCTTTTGTTTTAGTTATACATTGCCTTAAATTTTTATGATTATTTATGAATGTTTCTGTTGTATTGCTTACCCTTTCTGAGCGTTTGAGATAACCCATTTCTATGTTTTATTTTTTCCACGATTCCAAGATATGTAATGTGATTGATATGTCGGGTTAAACCAAGTGAATAATGGCGTTCATAAAGGATTATTTATGCTTTTTTGTATGTTATAATGTTTAATGTAACATTCATGTATGTAATCTATTTTCCAAGACAGTTAAACTGTTCTATCCTTCGGGACTTGATTCCTTGTAATCATGCCAATGTATTAAAATAATGCACCAACTATGGGTAACTGGGGTCGGGGCGTTACAAGCGTTCATTATAAGGGAGCTAAACATATTGTAAAGGGATTTATAACACTTCTAATACTACTGGTTTGATGTATTTATAGTTTTAAAGCATTTTATTATGAATTATATTACTTTTATTAATGTTTGAATGCTTTGTTTTATTAAACTGAATGGAATTATCTTTACTTTTAACTGATCAGTGTGAAGTTTTGAGTGTGTGACTTGTGTTGTTCCAATTGTAAATCTAGAGAATCCTTTTCTACCCCAATTATTGAGATTTAAAATTTATTTGTAAGTTATTATACCATGCATATGATTTGGACCTTGTCTATACAATTGTTAGGTCATATTTTGGTTTATATATGCATTGATATAAATGCTTGAAAAGTAATCAGGATTATTATTAATTTCAACCAAAGAGATACTTCAATCCTTAATTAGTATCCAAGAATGATGAATTTTAAATATTTTTAGTGAAATAAAAATAAACCCTTTTATCTTATTTTTCAAAATCCACTTGTTTTTCAACTATTAAATTCTTTAAATTAAGTCGTTTTATTTTTAAAACTCCTTTCGAACCCACCACCTCTTTTAGTAATTTTCATAAAAAATTAACACTCTAAACCCATCAATGATCCTTGAAAGATGACCTTGGGTCTACCCTATTATATAAAATTATCTTTAAATCATAATAAATTTGACATTTCATGACAATTCATTCAAATTTTGGCACCATTTCTAGGGAGCGCTTTTGTTTTTAGTGTGTGTTTTTTATAAAAATATTGCTTATTTTGTAATTATTTTTTCTCAATTTTTTTCTTCCTTAAATTTTTTAAGTTGATTTCTAAAATATTACTTTTTTATGACTTTTTTATGACATGATATTTTTTAGAGTTACTACTTACTTTAGAACAAAATCCGTAGAGGATCTTGTGTCATCGACACCAAGAAGTACTAAACGATCCATTGAATGAGGACACACAAAACATCGACAAACTTCTTGATCCTTCTTCTTCTTCTAAAACCAACATCAATATTGAAATAAATTTTCATAATATGGATAAAAATAACCAGAAATTAAAATAATTAACCACAACTTATGTAGAGATTCATCTCACATACATTCAAATACAAGGTGAGGCACTGAGTTTTTGAACTTAAATCTTATTTAATTCACTTATTACCAAGATTCCATGGACTCACCGAAGAAGACCCAAATAATAACTTAAAAAAATTCTACACTATCTGTTCAACATTAATACCTTCTAATGTGGATGAAGAAAAATTAATGATTATGGAATTCCCATTTTCATTAGAATACATTGCAAAGGATTTTCAATATTATGTTAATTCTCCAATTAGAGGTTGGATGGACATGAAATGCCTTTTTCTTGAAAAATATTTCCAAGCCTCTTGAACTAAAACAATAAGGAAATAAATTTTTGGGATAAGAAAATCATGGGTGGAAACACTTCATGAATACTAAGAAAGATTTAAAAGGCTTTGTTCAAGTTTCCCACACCACTAAATATGTGATCAACTTTTAATACTGTATTTTTATGAAGGTTTAATTCATTTTGATCGAAATATGATTGATGATACTATATGTGGTGTTCTAGTTTATAAAACCCCAATCACTATAAGAACACTCATTGATAACATGTAACATAACACTCAACAATTTGGTTTATGGTCCGGTGTACCCATTTGAGGTTTTCATGAGGTGCAAAGTTGTGATTTTTGAGAAGAAGGTGGACAAGAAGATTGAATAGGTAAGTACCCTTTTTTGAAAACATTCTCTTTCCCCTGGGAAATTACAATATAATCCTCCCATACATTGTGGTATTTGTTCTACTAAAACCCATAATTCTAACTAATTCCCTCAACTAAGAGAAACTTCTGAGAGTTGTGAGGAAATATTTCCAGGACTCCCCTGTAACCAACCCATTAAAAAAGAATCACAATATTAATCCAACCCTAGGTGTAAATAAAACCAACCCTATATGAAATGGGGTATTCAAATAAACCTCAAAAACCATGGAACCAACCAGAGTAGATTAGTCACCCACCACCACCACCCAAAAATCCTCAACCACCACAAAGTTCTTTCCAAACACCCCCTCAAAAACCCAAGCCTAACCTAGAGGACATAATGAATCAAATGGAAGTAAATAACCACCAACATCAACAAGTCACCCAAGCATCCATACAATACCTAAAACCCTATTTAGGCTAACTCTCTAACTCGTTGGGGGAAATCCAAATTCATGGGTCAAGTAAACTAAGATCTCAACCACTAGTAAACCTTGGGGATAGGTAAAATGTTAGTTCCATCACCCTTCAGAGTGGAACACAACTTAAAATCCAAATGAACCCTCCATTATATTCATACCCTCTTGAGAGAACTATCCCAACCACTGATAATGGTCTAAGAGAGGAAAAACCTTGTCCCGAGAAAAATAATACCAATGGAAAGAGTGTGTATGTTGAAAATTCACCTACGCAAACCAATCCTATTCCATTTTACAAAAGTTCCACCAAAACAAAGAAACAAAAAGAAACTGAAATTAATAAAGAGATATTGGAAACTTTCAAAAAATTATATGTTAACATCCCCTTGATTGATTTCATGAAGAAAATTTCATGGTATGCCAATTTTCTAAAGGATATGTGTACACGTCGAAGGCTACATAGTGGTGATGAAAAAGTGATCCTGAGGAGCAAAGTATTAGAATTTATTGATCCATCACTTCCCACCAAATGAAATGATCCTTTCTTGATTCCATGCACCATTGGGGAGTATTTATTTCCCAATGCTATAATTAATTTTTTTTTCTTCTATAAATGTTATTCCTCACTCTATTTTCTCCTCATTGAAGGTTGGGGAATTGAATCCCATAGGAATTGTTGTTCAATTGGAAAATTGAAGTGACACACACCCCGCTGGTGTGTTAGAGTATGTTCTTGTGAGGGTGAAATTTTTCATTTTTCCTTCTAATTTTAATGTTCTTAAAATGGAAGATGATAGTGTGAATGTACATGTCCCAATTATATTGGGGAGGAATTTCTTGAAAATTACCAAAACCATAATTAATGTCCACATGGTACATTATCTATGGATTTTGTTGGTGAAATTGTCCACTTCAACATCCTTTATTCCAGGAGGTACCCCTCAGAAGAAAATTCCTCAAATTAAGTTAATTCTATTGATGTACTCTTATCCCATGAAAAAACATCTTTTATTTCCCCCAATACCCTTTCTGAGTTTTCATCCTTGATAGAAATTATAGGTAATGAATCATCCAATGAATGTTACAGTGGTCAGGAAAAATGTCATGCATGTTTGTTAATTGATTATTTCTTGAGCACAGAGCAAACCATGACCATCGATGATATTTATAAGCATATAAAAATATCATTACTCATCTGAGGGTGTTACCATTGAGAAATTATATGAAATCATTAACCTCTCACTTCCACATTCACTCCCATCAATACAAAATCCCTCAAAATTGGAACTTAAACAACTACCTCAAATTTTGAAATATTTGTATTTTGAGAATGGAAACCTGATTCTTGTCACCATTGCTAGTTCACTCCCTCTATATCATGAATTTTGACTGCTTATCATTTTGGGGGATTATAAAAAATCATTTGGATAGACACTTGCAGAAATTCTTGGTATTAACCTAGAAATTTTAACACATCATATATTGTTAAATGATGAGGCTAAACCAGTGAGGCGGGAACAACATTGTCTGAAACCAAACATATTAGCTTTTGTTAAAATAGAGGTAAAAAATTACTAGATATTGGAATTATATACCTAATCTCGGACATCCAATGGGTCAGTCTAGTGTAGGTGGTTCCTAAAAAATAGTTCTATCGCTAATTAAAAATGAAAACAATGAATTGGTTCCAACCCATGTGAAGAATATTTTTCATGTCTGCATAGACTATCACTGATTAAACCAACACACTAGGAAGAACCATTTGTTGTACCTCTCGTACCCCTCGTGGTTTAATTTTCATGATCACAATCACTCTCTTATTTATCTAATCTCTTTTTAAGTGTTTTTGGATGATAGGCATGATTTCAGGTTGCCAAGGAATTGGGCCAAGAAAGCAAGAAGCCAAAAGTGGACTGATTTTCAGTCCACCGGCCAACCGGTGGAAGACCACCGGCCAGCCGATGGATCCTGGACAGAAGGCATCCCTCTGTCCAGACCACCGGCCAACCGGTGTCCCACCACCGGCCAGCCAGTGGCACCCAGACAAATAGTGTCAGCTACTGCCTCAGCACCGGCCAACCGGTGGCCTCCTCACCGGCCAGCCGGTGGTGCCTGAGCCCGAAGGCCTCTCCTTTTTCAAAGCACTGGCCAACCGGTGGCCTAGCATCGGTCAGCCGGTGGATCTAGTCAAACTAGTCGTTGGGCATTGACCAGGCTTGTCCACTTGACTCCCAACGGCTCCGAAGGCCTCTCCAACGGCTCCGAAGACCCCCAAAGTCCATTTGAGGGTTCCCCCTCTATAAATAAAGGACTAGGAAGCCCCGGAAACTTAACCAAGCACAAGGAAGCCCACGGACACATTTTTGATCATTTGGCGAACCTCCGGCGCATTCCACCAAGGAACCTCCACTTGCTCCAACTCAATTCCACAACCAAGGAGCACCACCATAGAAGCTTGGGAGCACTCTTCATCAACTCCATTCAATACATTGATGCCCAAGACTTCTCCTCTTTACGGTTTTTATCGTTTTATCATTTTGATCTATAAATTGGGTTTGTGCCTACAAACCCCCATCTCTTTCTCTCATCCTCTCTTTTGGGTTTTCACACCACCTTCAAGGTGTGAAGAGGTTAGTCAAGCCTTCCCTTTTAAAAGGCTTGAATCAAAGGTGAGCTAGCCTTCACCTCTAAGAAGGCTAGTGGTTTCTTGCTCAACCATTGAAAGCAAGTGGGTTCTTGCATAACCATTAAAAGCAAGCTATAATAGGTTCTAGACTAACCTTAAAGTCTAGTGGGTTTCTTGCTAAAACCATTGAAAAGCAAGCGATAGTAAATCTCTCAACAGTTGAGTTGGGAGCGGAGACGTAGGCTTGGGTTTAAGCCGAACTCCGTTATCAATTTTGTGTCTTGCCTATTTTATTTCCGCTGCACCTTTAACTTTGATTTTAAATTGTTATTTTTTTTAAAAGGCAATTCACCCCCCCTCTTGCCATCACTTTTCTCTTCCCAACAATTGGTATCAGAGCGAAAATTTGAGTAATACCCTAACCGGTTTCAAATTTAAGATCCATTGTGATGGCTTCAACTTCTTTCGCCCCTGAAGGCTATTCTTTGGGTCGTGCTCCATTTTTTGATGGAACCGAATATACCTATTGGAAAACCCGCATGACTACTTTTCTTAGAAGTATTGGCTATCCTATTTATAAAATTGTCATGCATGGTTATTCTCTTTCTTCTCCCGATGAATCCAAATGGACTCAAGCCGACATTAAAAATTTCGAGCTTGATGGCAAAGCCATGAACGCTCTTCATTGCAGCCTTGATCGTAATGAATTCAATCGAGTTTCCACATGCACCTCTTCACATGAAATCTGGAAACTATTGGAGGTTACCCATGAGGGGACCAACAAAGTCAAGGATACTCGATTGGACATGTACTATCAAGATTTTGAGTCTTTCACCATGCACCCACATGAATCAATTTCTGAAATTTTTACACGCTTTACTGATGTTTGCAATGGGAGAAAGTCCCTTGGTGATGATGTGTCTGCAAAAACTATGGTCAAGAAGATCCTTTGGATCCTACCAATCTCATGGGCACCGAAAGTCACGGCAATTCAAGAAGCAAAGGACATCAAGAACATGCCGGTCGAAGAACTAATTGGGTCACTTATGACCTATGAGATCACCATGAGGAGGCAAGCTGAAAAGGAAGGCAAACCGATCAAAACTCCAAAGAACATCGCCTTCAAAGTTCAACAAGAAGAAAGCTCCTCCTCCTCATCATCTTCCTCTTCAAGCGGCGATTCCGAAATGGCGAATCTTGCCCGCAAGATGCACAAATTCATGAAGAAGCACAAGAAGAAGAAATCCCGCAAGGCTCAACCCAACGAAAAATCCGAGCCCGAGGTAACATGTTACGGGTGTGGCAAGAAAGGCCATTACAAGCCCGATTGTCCACTCAACAAGAAAAAGGCCAAACAAAAGGAAAAGAAGAAGGCATTCAAGGCCACATGGAGTGATAGCTCCACATCCTCCTCCTCCTCAAGTGACAATGGTAAAAAATTCCTAATGGCATTTCATGAGGTAACTTCTTCCGACTCATCATCCTCTTGTTCTTCCAATTCTTTTAATCATTTATCTTATGAGGATCTCCAACATGCAGGAGATCAATTAGAGGAAGGTTTTCACGAACTTTCTTCCAAATTTGTTTCTTTAAAAAAGAATTTCAAAAAACTTTCTTTCGAAAAGGAACAACTTCTCAAAGAGAAGGAGGAGTTGTCCCTCAAAGTCCAAAACCTTCCCGATGTTGATTCTATGGAATCAACAATCAAGGATTTAAGGGAATCCCTAGCTAAGTTCACCCAAGGGGAACAAAATTTGACCAAATTACTTGGTTCCCAATGCATATCTAGAACCACCCAAGGGCTTGGCTATTCCAAGCAAGCTTCCTCTTCCCATGCTCCAACTATTTTTGTAAGGGGGAGCTCCCAATTTAAATTTTGCAACTATTGTAAAAAACCCGGGCACTTAATCTATGAGTGCAATTGCAAAAATGCCCGGTTTGGAAGGCCCAAAACCATTTTCTTTAATGATGAATTTTACAGTAGAAGACCCGCCACAAGACAAGTGTGGATTGAAAAATCTCTTTTAGCGAGTCTCTCTGGGCCAAAATTTGTCTCTATTTCAAAAACCTCTCCCCGGTGATTTGTTGTTTTTATTTAGGGGGAGTTAGGATTGTTTAAGCCTTTTTTCTTTAATTTCAAAACTTTCAATTCAAATTTTCAATTCAAAACTTTCAATTCAAATTTCAATTCAAAACTTTCGATTCAAATTTCAATTCAAAATTTTCGATTCAAAATTTTCAATTCAAAATTTCAATTCAAAATTTCAATTAAAAACCTTCAATTCAAAACTTTCAATTCAAAACATTCATTTCAAAAATTTCAATTTATTTAAAATCTCTATCTTGTTTTTCATACTTTCCCTCAATCAAGTTTTATGCCACGTGCTATTTTGATAATCACAAAGGGGGAGAAATTCTTGGTTGATTGGGGGAGAAATCTTTCTCTCATGCTTTGCTTTACTTTCCCATTTATCCTTTAAAGCATGCCTTTCATTTCATTTTTACATTTTTTGTTTTGGTGATTGTGATCATCAAAATAGGGGGAGATTGTTGTAACTCTCGTACCCCTCGTGGTTTAATTTTCATGCTCACAATCACTCTCTTATTTATCTAATCTCTTTTTAAGTGTTTTTGGATGATAGGAATGATTTCAGGTTGCCAAGGAATTGGGCCAAGAAAGCAAGAAGCCAAAAGTGGACTGATTTTTAGTCCACCGGCCAACCGGTGGAAGACCACCGGCCAGCCGATGGAGCCTGGACAGAAGGCATCCCTATGTCCAGACCATCGGCCAACCGGTGTCCCACCACCGGCCAGCCGGTGGCACCCAGACAAATAGTGTCAGCTACTGCCTCAGCACCGGCCAACTGGTGGCCTCCTCACCGGCCATCCGGTGGTGCCTGAGCCCGAAGGCCTCTCCTTTTTCAAAGCACCGGCCAACCGGTGGCCTAGCACCGGTCAACCGGTGGAGCCAGTCAAACTAGCCGTTGGGCTTTGACCAGGGTTGTCCACTTGACTCCCAACGGCTCCGAAGGCCTCTCCAACGGCTCCGAAGACCCCCAAAGGCCATTTGAGGGTTCCCTCTCTATAAATAAAGGACTAGGAAGCCCCGGAAACTTAACCAAGAACAAGGAAGCCCACGGACACATTTTTGATCATTTGGCGAACCTCCGGCGCATTCCACCAAGGAACCTCCACTTGCTCCAACTCAATTCCACAACCAAGGAGCACCACCATAGAAGCTTGGGAGCGCTCTTCATCAACTCCATTCAATCCATTGGCGCCCAAGACTTCTCCTCTTTACGGTTTTTATCGTTTTATCATTTTGAGCTTTAAATTGGGTTTTTGCCTACAAACCCCCATCTCTTTCTCTCATCCTCTCTTTTGGGTTTTCACGCCACCTTCAAGGTGTGAAGAGGTTAGTCAAGCCTTCCCTTTTAAAAGGCTTGAATCAAAGGTGAGCTAGCCTTCACCTGTAAGAAGGCTAGTGGGTTCTTGCTCAACCATTGAAAGCAAGTGGGTTCTTGCATAACCATTAAAAGCAAGCTGTAATAGGTTCTAGACTAACCTTAAAGTCTAGTGGGTTTCTTGCTAAAACCATTGAAAAGAAAGCGGTAGTAAATCTCTCAACGGTTGAGTTGGGAGCGGAGACGTAGGCTTGGGTTTAAGCCGAACTCCGTTATCAATTTTGTGTCTTGCTTATTTTATTTCCGCTGCACCTTTAACTTTGATTTTAAATTGTTATTTTTTTTTAAAAGGCAATTCACCCCCCCTCTTGCCATCACTTTTCTCCGCCCAACACCATTTTCTATTGTTTTTCATTGATCAAATTCTAGAGAGGCTAGTAGGGAAGTCCCACTACTATTTCCTTGATGGGTATTCTGGATAATTTTAGATCCATATTTCCCCCAAGGATCGGGAAAAAGAAACATCCACTTTCCCTTTGAAGTATTTTTCTGTAGGTGGATTCCATTTGGTCTCCACAATGCTTCAAGTACTTTACATTGATTCATGGTTAGTATTTTTTCTGATTACCTAGAGAATTTAATGGAAGTATTCATGGATGATTTCACTTTTTATGGATCCTCTTTTGATGAATGTTTAAGTAGTCTTAGTTCTATCCTACATCGCTATATTGAAAATACTCTTGTATTAAATTATGAGAAATTTCATTTCATGGTGCTATAAGGTATAGTACTTGGACATGTCATTTATGGGGATTCTATACAAGTGGATAAATCAAAATTTTTCATTTATTTCTTCCCTAGAATTCCCCAAATGTTAAGGGCTGCCAACTAGCAGTGAGGGCCTATAGTGTTTCTATGGGGAGACTATTCCCTCATTGATCAGAGTAGAGTGAAACAATATATAAAAGGAATAATAAAAATCATAAGTTGAGACTATATGACCAGACCAGTAACCCATTATAGCAGAAGTGGCATCAATAGACAAGTAGTAGTATAATAAAAATAAATAATCGTGAATGGTAAATAAATAACTAGAGGAAGATAAATAATATGTGGATATAGAATTATTATGAAGAACCAGTAGAAATAAAAAAATGAGTATGTAGGGAACATGGGATATAGGAATATACCACATACTATCAAAAATAAAAAAAATCCAAAAGAACAGCTACTACTAGCATCACGAGTATGGGATCGGTCCTCCACCCTCAAACTCCATACCAGATCTTCCAATCAAGAATAAAAAGTTGAACACTTCCCTTTATATATACCTATAGTCATGAAGTCATCATGGTTACCAAAGGTGTCCCAAGCATGGTGTGAGATAAACTGAGTATACCACCACCAATGGTGTTAAGATCAGTCTAGTTTGTTCAATATAAAATGAACAGTGTGACAGAATAAATAAATACAATGTTGGATTAATAAATAAAAGTATATATCAGACCGAGTTCCACTTGAAACACCAGTCCAACTCTACCTACATCAGCCTAATTCAGATGTGTCTTAACCAACGGATCCTACACAAGTAAAGTGAGAGGATAATGTGTAAAAATATAGATTTCCCCCAAGCTTGTGATTCAGATTGGCAGACACATCCTTTAAGTCTCAAATTCAAAGGATCATTTCTTAATTAATTTCATTCCTTGAATTTAAGTACAATCACCCTGAGCCTATCCAAAATCCTGGTGGGACCCCATGTATCAATTAATGGGATCTTTATATAACCAATTCCATATGAGTCCATATAAGGTGACCCATGTATGAAATCATAATTTTAACTCCAGACATGGTGTGATATCATCAAGAACTAACCTCTGAGTCAGTCTCTGGTATCACACGTAGGGGTCCAAGTCTCTCTCGTGGAATGGTACAACCATCGCACCACCAATCCCACTCATGGGGTCTCCCCTAGGGAATTTGTGTCACTCATCTAGAGGTAAAATAGAAAATGCACAGAGAGTCCATCCCAATAATATCTAGTGTAACCCCTATCATGTTTACAAACCATTACAAAACTATTTATTAATCATGATGAGCCTATCTAATGTGTCCTTAAGTTAGATCCCCTTGTATCACCATTGGTACTAAGGTGATAGAATTTAATTAAGAACTAAATATATAACATGACTAAAAAGGGTCCATTTAATTCAATTCAAGTCATTTAGTTGTGGTACAAGACATAAGGCAAAGGGACATAGGGAACATGGCATAAGTACATGGCCATCCTATTCTCTTAATTCAATTTATTGAGCCAAGGAACCAATTATAAGGAAACACCCTCAAGGGTGTTTAAACAATCTAAGGCAAAGTAAATTAAGACTCAAAGGTAGATCACACTTATTTGGGTGGTATAAATCAAGGCAATAAACCCAAGGGGTTGATTCTCCACTAACTAGGTCTCATTTGAAAGGTAAGGATTTCAATTTAATTTAATTTTTAATTTATAGGCTTCATTGGAAAGGTATGTCATTTTGAAAAATGGTGCATAATATAGAATGAATCGAAACAATGGGAAAGAATCTACACCACCTACCTTATCCCTATGGTGCTTCCCTAATCCAGTTTCGGTCTGTTATTCAATATAGAATAGGAGTTATTAGAGAAATTATCAAATTCCCTAAAAATGTGGGAAATGATCTTATACCTAAATGATGAAACGGAGGTGGAGATCAAATAAAAATAGAAGGGATGGGATAATATATCATACCTATAGATTTCTGATGGATTTGACTACGAGAGATTTGGATGTTGGATGAGGGAGATAACATGATCCCTAGATCTTGAGGAAGTAGATCTATGAGAGTAGGATTCCACTGGAAAAAATGAGGAGGAGGGGTTTTGAAATTAAAAACATTTAAGGTAAAAAACATAAATTCAACCATATATGCAGGGTACATGGTTTATCTACATGGTTGGTCAAACCATGCACCAACCATGTGAATGGCCTATATATAAGAGGTATTCAATCACGCATGGAAATGTTCATGGGGTCACATGATTGCAGAAAAACCATGCATCCCATAGATCCCCATTGTCTCAAGCTACACAGTTAAAGAAATCATGTGGGATGGGCTACATGGCTTCTACTAACTGTGTGGTCTAGTCTATTTCTTCAAATTTTTGGGCTTCGGACTCCAAACAAGTCTTGGAACCCCCCCCCCCCCATGACCATATGGACTCCCTTATGCATCATTATTAAGGCTAAAACAAATAATTTAAACTGAAATTAAATGGTTTGTACCTTTATGAAAAATCTAGGATGTTACACATTTCATGTTGATATAAAAAAGGGATATGGGAATACATGATAGTATTCATATAAAAATTTCTATACAAAATCACAAAATGAACAAAATATAGCTCCAGTATCATCATGATCATACACTCGATCCTCTCTACCCATGATCCAAGATATAAATAAAGTAGATCAAGCATCTGTGATAGGGACTTTTCCCTAGTCCACACCTACAGTCATGAAGTCTACTCAGGTACCAAAGGCGTCCTGAGTAGGGTTTGAGATAAAATCAGTAGGTCATCACCAATAGTGTCTAGAAATAATCCATCCAATGTATATAGCTTAGGATTGTATAGGTGTATTAAATCTTAAATGAAGCTGAAAAATAAATACCAACAGGATCAAGTTCCTATAGGACACGTGGCTTTCTCTACGCGCTTCAGTATAGGTCGGTTCATGTCTAATCCCGATGACCATATAAATATATATATTAATTGTTTATATGTATAGATAAAATGTATACATGTATATACACACTATATGTACGGATATCTAGAGGCTTATGCATGGATACTAGGCGCTAGCTAGACCAGGGTATAACTCAGGTGTCTATAACTAGTATAATGATCTAATGGCTCTATCAAGGGTAAAATTCATGAATCTCATATGAATGTGATCCATCATACTCATCACTAAAGATAGTGGGGTGAGTCTTTATACCCAACACCCGATACAAAGGAATATGTAATTTCATTCCCATCACCCAAGTAAAAGTATAATGGTGTGAGATATCTTTCCCATCCCCCAACATAAGGGAGCATCAAACACCATGCCCAACAAAACCCTTAACCATTTTCCACCATCCAATATCAATGGAATACTCATAATAATAATAAACATTATGGATTAACTCTAAATAATTTATAATAATTTTACACAATTTAACTGAGGTGAAAAAATCATATAATCCACATTTATATTTATACATCATGTTTCATGTTCTTTCCACCCACTCTCATACACATAAATTTATCCATTTAATTTATTAAGTGATTCAAATCCATTTTAGAGTTAATCCAAACACTTAGATAGTGATTTGGTCAATTAAACATTTTCTTAAAGGAGGCAAAATCATCCAACATGCACAAAGGGGTTGTTTTCAAGAGGTAAGAAACTTATAACTATTTAATATGGGTGTACATAAGTGTATAAACATGGTTTAATTTATTTGAAAAAGAAATATGTATATTCAAGAAATGAGGGGAAAAGTATGGTGTGTGGAACATCAGAAAACACCATGAAAACACATAAACTATTATAAATAATTTATAGACCACATTCCTTAAGATTGTAGCACTCTCCTCATCAAGTATCATCCCTTGGTTTGAATAAAAATAAAAGAAAATGGAAGAAGATACCAATTACCTAAAAATATGTCTTATAATCTTGAACCAAAATAGAACAATCTATGGAAAGATAAACTAAAAAAGTAATAAAGAGGATTAGGGATCTTACCATTATGGATCCAATGTGACCGACAGAGATGGAATTGGAGCTCAGATGGAGGAGTAATCGAGAATACTAAGTTAACATTGGGAGAACTCCATAGGAAATGAGGTATTTTCAATTGCAAAATAAAGGAGGATGAAGTAAATAGTTTTAAAAAATCAAGGGAGAAATTGCAAATTCCCCCTTAAAATGGGTTGGTTGGGTTTATTCGCACGTTTGGTCAAAATATACACCAATTGTACTCCCTCCACTATCCAAGAATCTCCCTCACATAGGCTAGGCGCACTGTTTGACAAACCATGTGAAACCCTAGTAAAATCCATTATGTTTGAGACATTTCACATGTTCATGTGCCCCAGCTTTCATGATTGTATACAAATCGTGCAGCCTCTACTGAGAAACCATTACCCTTCATGGTTGATTCATACAATTAGAACTAATCTTGTTCTAACTATGTGGCCCACTCTATTTTTCTAGTTTGTATTTCTCTAGGATCTAAAAAAGCTCTAGACACTCACAAGACCGTCCTTACACCTTAGATCATGTTTACTAAGATAAAATTATGGGTTTGAATCGAAATAAAAATGTTTTATACCTTCGTGAAAAGTATTTTCATTACAATATTTCCCCACCCTGGTACTCCATAATATCAAGGTTCATATCTACAAATAAGGCCTTGATCAACCACAAAAAACTGAACTCATTAATAACATATGACTATTTTTTCTACTTAAAATTTCTTCCATAATATTCCCCTTCCTAGGAATGTAATCTAGCTCTAAGTCAAATGGTTTTAGGTACTCACCCCACACCCTCTACATGATATTTAGGTCACACTGATAGAATATGTATTTCAAACTTTTATGATTAGTATAAACCAAAAACATCTCCCTCATGAGGTAGTATCACTAAAATATCAAGACGTGTACCACCACTACAATATCAAAATCATGGGTTGTGTAATTGTGTTGATGTGGTCTTAGCTACCTAGACCCATAAGGGACTACTCACTCATCCTGCATAAACATTTCACCTAATCCAACACCTAACACATCACATTAGAGGGTCCACCCCTTACTAGGCTTATGAAAGGTTATGATCAGTGTGGATTTCATCCTCTTATTTATTTCTAGAAATTTTGTCTCGCAATCATCAAACATAAGAAACTTCACCCCCTTCTTGGTTAGGCATGTCAATAGTTCCACCTAGTGGGAGAAGCCCTAGATAAATCTATAGTAATATGTATCTTACCCCAAGAATCTATAGTTATTAAAAAATCTCAGTCTTCTATAAATAAACCACAACATTACCTTTATCATTATCCTTAGAAACTCCATCATTAGATATTACATGGCCCAATAAATGCACTTGATCCAACCAAAACTAACATTTTTATAATTTTTCATAAAGCTGATAACCCTGAATCATGCTTAAAAATATCTTTAAACGCCTCTTATACTCCTCTAGGTACTTATAATACACTAATATTTAGTTGATAAAGAAAACTATAAAAGAGTTTAGATATGTATGGAATACTCTATTCATAAGATCTATAAATATTGGTGGCACGTTCATATATCCAAATGGTGAATGAGGTATTCATAAAGATTTTACCTTTTTTGAAAGGTAGTATGAGGAATTTCAAAAGATCATACCATGATTTGGTGCTATCCCAACCATAAATAAATATTGGATAAAACTCAAACACCTTTTAGCTAGTTGAATAAATCAACAATGTGGGGGTGGATATCAGTAATTAACTATTACCTTATTAATCCTCCAATAATCTACACATAGTCTCAATGTGTCATCCACCTTCATAGAAAATAAAATTTGTGAACCCAAATGGGATGTTCTTGTATGGATAAACCCTTTTTCTTTTAAATCATCTAGCTATCATTTCGACTTCTCAAGCTCTATAGTCATCATTATATAAGGAGGGATAAAAATAGGATTCATTCCTAGAGATTGATTGATCATAAACTTGATTCCATGGTAGGGTGATAATATGGATAATTACTCATGAAATATGTCCTATAATAGATCAACCATAGTATGAAAGATAGGATTACAATTGTCTCCTTCATCTAGTACATGACTATCCACCTAGGTGGTGATACCACTTAGGCAGTGAAGGTTAGGTCTGGCATGACTTTAACATACATACCACTCTCCTACATACTCAAAGCTTCGAGCATCAGGATATATAAAGGAAACCCACTAGAGATTAAAATATATTTGATCCCAATATGGATGACCTGGTCCATTCCAAGAATAACATCAAATCCACCCATTTTCAACACGAAGAATTCTTAGAGGAAATGGAAGTCAATAATGACTAGAGTATAACTAGAACGCCTATAAATCCCCTATAACTTCATTCCCAAGGGTGTATAGATTAAGATCACACCATATATATACTCAACTACCAAACCCAATCCTCCATCGAAAGAAGCACATATAAAATAGTTTGAGTCTCTTATTTCTAATAAGGCATAATCAAGAGTATACACAACAAAAATCATACCTCGAATAATTGATGGGTCAGTATCCTTCTCTATTGAAAAAGAATCTACTGTATGTAACTAACATTCCCCACACCCTTATAATGTATCCTAAACTCCCTGATTTATTCTCCCATAATGACTATGATATGATTGACCCTAAGATCCATGGAAACTACCATGGCTCGAGCATCTTGTAAAAGCCGAATTTCCTGAATATTGGGGCATAGTAGCCACCTCAACACCTGAACCCCAAGAAGGTCCTAAAATCTAACACTTCCAGTCTATTTTTCTCTACAAACATGGCACTCATGTCCCATTTACCCATAAAGATGGCACTCCCCAGGTGTTCAGGGGAACTGGGATCTCATGTGTTTCAAGTGATTGCACTAATAACACCCACCTCATCGCTCCCTCGTGAAGGAAGATAGGAGTCACCAGCCTGACTGGACTAATAGCTATTATAATGGAGTGAGTCATTTGATCACCACTTCTAGCTGTCATAAGATCCACTAGCATGAATACATTCTCTCGAGGAGGATAGTTACCTAATACGATGACCCTCATTAATATTCCTTTCCATAATCAAGGATTGGTTCACAATATTAGAGAAATAGGTGAAATAGATAACATTCATCTAAATCATGATCTCATATCATAGGCCTTCCTCAATGTTCCTAGATCTAAAAGCCTCTTTACCATATAATCTCGAAGAAAATTATTTAATCTCTATAAACTAGGTAGCATAGTCCATAGCATCCATATCCCCCGGCTCCAACCTCAAAAACTCATAGGGCCTATCAGATCATAGAGCTTATGGAAAGAAGTGGATAAAGAAGTAGGTACAAAAAATTATTTATGGTCATTCCAACATGCTTCTTCCCTTGGAAAAGGACATCCCCCCATTGGAACATTGTCCACACAACAAGTAAATAGCCAACATCACCCTCTTGTCCTCCAAAGTTTCAATGTTCTAAAGAATGTCCTGCATAGACTCCAACCATTACTCTACCACCTATAGAACACCCTAACCTTTGAGAACTAGAGGGTTCTAATGCGAGAAAATATGGTTGAAATGTGAAATAGTTGGATCAGTCTAAGGTGGTACCCTCTCTAAGGAATTCACCACACATAAAAGGCTCTCACATAGTGAATCATCTATAATGGGGTCTGAAGCTAGTGGAGGTTCTGGTCTACCCACCAGAGGGGCATGCTCATCCTCCCCCTCTAGGTATAGAAACCTTGCTCTCTGTAGTGGAATAACTCTTCATGTACAACATAATATCTCATAATTACACATGTAACAACCATTTATCAAAGCTCAAAGTAAAACAAGACAGTCATAACCACCCATGTCCTTTTATGTTATAACCCCAATTTCCATTAAAATATTTCTTAAAAGAATTTCCTATTATGATTATATCATCATTTATCAAGGTATTTTACTTGTATGATTTATATCCCAAATCTTATCAATTGTATTCCAAGGTTTCATTTTCTACGGTATGGTCAAATAGAGTGACAACCACAAGCTATAAGGGAAAACACATTATAGGTTGGTTACTAAACCTTTATTTAAACAATCATCATTAAAAATTCCATTCATATGTTACTTTATAACAAGTTAAAATCCAGATAATTTACTAAGATATATATAACCATAACCTTATATAGTAAAACACCATATAGGGTGTTGCTGACACTTTAAATGGTCAACTCCCTTTTATCTATAATAATGTGCATATATGTACATGTATATTAAGCTATCATAGTCAAGAATACATTATAGATAACCCTATATACCTAACATTATGCATGAACACACACTCAATCTTTTTCTATATCGGCCCAAGATATAATGTTACTAGAATCAATCACAATAAAAAACAAGTGTTCCTGGTGGAAATTCGAAAACCATAAAAGTGAAATCAATAACGGCAATTCCAACACTAGTGGCTTGTATTTTTTCTTGTATGTGGTTTAACTACTCCCAAGAAATAGCTCATTACCAAGTCCCAAAACGTATTAGTCTCCTATCTAACATACCTGAAATAGTAATTAAAATAAGAGACAACTCTGATACCACTTTGTAATTCCCCACAGCCCGGGAATAGTGATCAATGCCCAGGATAATGAAACACTACAAACCTCAAGCATGCTTCCCCATATACTAGAGTCTTCCAACTAGTGGCAAGGATCTAATAATATTCCTTGTGGATACTATACCCTCGTAGTCATGGTGCCACAACAACGGTAAATAAAAAAACTAACATACACCACAAATACCATAAGAAAAACCAAGATAAAAGACATGAACCAAAATATAGCCCATATAATTCCCAAAATGACTATTTAATATAATCAAAATACAAACATGTAATAATTCATATATGGAATATACAAAATTCATCAAAAGGGAGAAACAAAAATTAAAGACTAAAAAGTGGCTCGATCTCTAGCCCAAGACCCATCTCCTAGCTCTATCATATCATGGAATCATGCATCAGTCAGAGGAAATTTTCCCTTATTCCTACCTAGGTTCATGAATTCTTCTCAACTACCAAATGGTGGCCCAAGAAGTGTGGTAGTACGACTCAGTAGGCCACCAACAATAGATACCCTTAATAATCAAGTCTAAAAAGTAAGTTCATGCGATAGTGTTTTATTTAAACAATTTAAAAAAGTTGAGGAATAAATAAATAAATATCAAAAATTTTGACTCATGGTGACACCCAAAGTCAGACCAACCTACACCATCCTATGTTGGAAGTCTCTTAGTACATCGAAAAACTATGCCAACCCAACCCACTCCTGACTAGGGATAATATACCCATCCCTAGTCCAAATTTTCCTTGGGGGTTAATATACCCATACTTGAGGCCCTAACATTCACCTGGGGGGCCATGTCCACCCTGAGTTTAACCATAAATTCCTATATCTACTTGAGGTCCATGTTCACCACAGGTTTAACTATAAACCAAATATCCATAAGTCACCACATCCACCTGGGAGGATATATTTACCCTGGGTTTAACCATTAATTTCTATCATTTCCATGATAAAATAAACATCATAAGTACAAATTTTTAACTAAAATTTGTGTCCCAATTTAATTTCAACTTATAATTACCAAGTTTATTTAAAGAAATAATTATTATTTTTCAAACCAAAACCTATTTTAAGGAACTTAAAAAGGGTGAAACAAATTTCAATTTTCAAAAACCAAATTCAATTTTAAAAAATGAACTCTATCCCAAAATAATTCTCCATTTAAAAGGGTTAAATCCAATGGGATAATCAAGATAAGAGATCCCATGATCCTACCCTTATTCTTTTAATAAGAAAATTAATTCAAGGGTTTTATAGCATACCAAGGACATGAACTTAATCTTGTAATAAAAAATTATGGTCAAGCACAAAAACTAGCTAATGGAATATCACAAGCACTTAAATAAAATAGCATGACTATGGGATAATAATTAAGGACCACCTACCTTGGGTATATGAATGGTCACACACTCAATATCGACCTTTGATTCGGTTTATAATGAAAGATATTGAATTATAATAGAAAATCCTTGAAAATAGCAGAAACTGGATAAATCTAATCAAACATAATATAGTAGTGAAATAAAGAGATAAATGAGAGGAGAGGTGGGGTAGAATTACCACATGGTGTTGATCACCTAATAAGAGAGCTTAAGAGACCACAAATTTAATGATTTAGACCCAATAAAGAGAGGAGGAAGAGGGAAATGTTAACAGAGGAGTTTCTATGTGATTTAATAGAGAAATTTGAGTGAGGGTTATTAAAGAAAGAAAGTGAAAAAAACAAAATAGTGCCACAAAAAAACATTTCTAAACCCACTAACTGGACAATGGGATTATATTAGCTATGCAAGCCTACTAGAATACCACCATCTTGCTAATAGCCTACAATCGTCTAACCAGTGGCACTACATCCTCCCCCTGAGCTACTTGGTTGCATGCCCTGGCCTCCCCCTGAGCATACCACACACCTCTGAGACCCTCAAACCCCATTGAAAACCTCTTAAAAGTGTTTAAAAAATAAATTTACATGATTCTAACCAAATATCAAACAAGAACACTCCTCAAAAAGTGGAAGTGTTTTACACACAATGTGCACCCTCTCTAGGGTCAACATCTCACTAGGACAACCACTGGGGTCCCCTAGGTATCATCACTCAATGATTCCCCTAATGGGTTACTCAATAAAAATATCCATATATCAAGTCCAAGAATATCATTCAGAGGGAACCACATCCCTTATAATAATTATAAACACAATTCATCCTTATTAGACTCATAAGGAAAACCCTACATACATCAATTTAAAGAGGTGTCATACTTCTAATCTCAATCCCTATGTTATCTTGAGTTAGTCTACTCACCCTTCTCATCATCAATATATCATAGTTCTACCCACTCTAGTTCTCACATCTCAAGGGTAGGATCACTCACTCTATTCTCATCACATTGTCTTGAAAGCTTCAGGAATTACTAGGTTCTAAAATGTCCTACTCAGTTCAAACACCCAAGTCCAACTTCCTTTTCTACCTAGAGGTATCTAAGAGCACCTATCACTAGGTTTATTAAATATTTTTTCCTTTTACTTCATTTGATTTACATCCCTTAGGTTCAAAGTGTCACAAGTCATGAATTTTTAATCCTGGCTTCATCCATAGGTGGCCAAGGCAGTCAAGCTGATGCATAAGGGTCCATAGTGGCCCTTGCAACATTTTTCAGTTTATATAATTCAATGTAAACAATTTATTTATTAAAAAGTTTAATCACCCTTGGTGATGAGACCGCATTTTACAATAATATATCAACTATATAAAAACAAAGGGAATGTGAAGGTTACCTCTACCTCATTCACAAAATAGCTTATTTTTTAATTCCATAGCATGAAATCTCTCAACAGAGCTCGTCCAAGTCCATCTGACCATCGTCCATCATCATGAGACCCTAACTCATGATAAAGAATACAAATTAATTAATTATAATCCTTTACAAATAATTTAATAGTTTATAATAAATTGGTTAATATAATTCAATCAGGCATAAACACTTAATAACTCATCAAGCACCCTCATCACCCCAAAACTGTGACCAAAAACCTATAGAAGTCATGTGGTGTACTCTTTCCACTATCCTAGGATAAGGTTTTGGGAAAAAAATAACTTAAGGAAACATTGAATCATTTTTGGGTTGATTGTGTTTGTTAACAAAGAGGGTTTCCATGATCAGTTGTGGAGTTCTAGAGATATTTTTTACAATCTATGTTGAAACAAATCCATGAAAAAGTAATGAACACTCTATAGGTGGTACAAAAATATCATATAAAATGTGGTGTTGTTTCCTAGTGTTTGCCAAATTTTTGGGTATAAAAATTGGAGAATGGAGAAAATATTTTTTGGAAAAGGAAGTTGCACGCAAGTGTTAAGGGGGTTTGGAAAGTTGTGTGCCAAGAATTTTTCAAGATCAAAACATAAAAATATGGAAAATTAAAGAAGAGAGTGAAAGTTATGGATTTTATACGCAAGGTGATTTTGTGAAATTGACTTGTGTGAATGGAGTTGCGCACTCAGGGAAAAGTTAATTGAGTTTCATGTAGGGTTGGAAAAATGCCTATAAATAGGAGACTACCCCCTCCCCCCTCATTTAAAAAAATCAACACTTATATAAAATCCAATCTCTAAATCATGAAAGTATTGAGTTGCATGAAAGTAGTGAGTTGCGCATTAGAAGGGAGTTTCACACCAAAAGGGAGTTGTGTGCAATTAGTGAGTTGTGCTCAAGTAGTGAGTGGTGTGTAAGTTGTTTTTCTATGACAAAGGAAATGTTGCGCCCAAGGAATTAAAGTTGCATGTAAGTCATCCTGAGGTTGTGTGAAAATTTTGAAGTTTCTTGTGACACCTATGGTAAGGCGGTATTCATCAGTGGATTAAAGTGGAACTTCTATAGGTCATCTAACTACAGTTTAGGGTGCATTCATTCATGAAAATGAAGGGATATGCATGTATATAAACTATGAGTGGATATCTACAAAAAGTAGTGAGCCAAGGAAGAGTAATATGATTATCCTCTCCATCGGTAGTGAGCCAAATAAAGAGACTCAGGGAGTGACATTTGGGAAATAAGTGAGCTAACCCTAAACCTTGTAATGACAATGAGCTTGGGAATAGAAGTGATTTATCCAAAACCTTGTAATTTGTAGTGATATATTAGATTTGGTATGATCGACACATTTCCATTTTATGCTCCTCGTATATTTCTCAAGGATGGTGACCATGTAAAAATCCATGTGTTCATGTTCTTGCATTCATGTATTACATTCAAAGTATCGTCATCAGATAAAGAATAAAATAATAGACCAACATAAACACATAAGTGAAAATAAAGTGACACTTATAATAAAGAGGTCAATATCCAGTGGGGTGGGAATAATTTCAAAAATAATATCCATACCCTGATCCACCCCCCCCCCTTAGGGAATCTAGGTCCCTTTTGGATATAATGATTGGTATCAGAGCTAAGTTTTCTTTTATCAGATTTTCTTACTCTGAATTGGTTCAGTTGATTATTAAAGTTAAAGACTCATTCTAATATTATCTTTTCATTACATGGAAAAAGGAAGAACATAAAATAATAATAATATATTAGGATTAATTCCTCAGTGTCGAGGTTTCATTGGAAAGAGTGTGATTCAGTTGAAGGAAAACAACAACGTACTAAAAAAATACATGGATGAATCAGACAGTGAAACTATTCACTCTTTTAATGATGCTACTGGAATGAGTGAAGAACATTATGTTCTTAGTGATGTTGATACTACTGATGATGAAGAAATTTCAGTAAGACCAAAAGTAAAATATGATCATGAAACAAAGTAATTGGATCAAAAATTGGATGAAGAAAATAAATCTAAAGATATTCGAATCTAAGTACTGAAAATTTAGTTCAACAAGATAAAAGGCTTCAATAAAAGTCATGTTGATGTGGCTACTAATATAAGGGAGAAGAATGATTCCCAATATGAAGAACTAAAAAATATGTCTAAAATATAGAAAAACAAAAATATGATGATAAGGGAGAGAATCTAAACTCAGAAGAAGTTCAGAATCTGAAATCCAAATTTTATGATCTTACTAAAAAACTATATAAACTAGTTTAGGAAAAGAAAAATGATACAACAAGAGAATTTATGTTGTAATTATTATGTTTTTCGGAGGAATTATAAAATAATGGAGAAATATTAAATGATAGATAAGATCTCCCAAGAATTAGAAGTTGAGATAACTAGTGGGAAGAATCTCAAGAGGGAACTTAATACCCAACTTGAATCGAGGGATATGAAGATTCAGCAATTTGAAGAAGAGATAGAATTAGTGAAGAAGGAAGTGAAGAAATCTAATTCCAAAGGAAAGTTCAAATTGAAGGATGCTTTACACTTACTATTTGACTATCCTACAGTAAGTGATGATGAAATGAAAATAAAATATGCTATTTTCGAAGAGAAACAAGAACATATTATCTCATATCAAAGGTCATACAGTTTGGGAAAAACCAACATTAGATATGATGAATCCCCTCCCATGCATGACAAGATGAGATCTATGAACAGTTCTAGAAATAGGAAAAATCCTATAGATACTAAAAACAAGAATAAAAAGGTATTTACTGTAAGTAATGATAACATGTTCTATTTCTATGGGATTTATGGTCATACATCAAGTTTGTGTTTGGAGGATTTGAAATATATTTCATGTTGTGAAGAAAAAATTATATCTATATATGATAATAAGAATAAGTGTCTTGAAAAATATGAAAGAATATTATATTAGAAGAAAATATCAATGAAATTATACTATTGTGGAAGAATGGGACACACCATGAGTATCTTTCAAGAAGCCCAGAAGCTCAATGTTAGAAGAAAAACTCAAGATGTATCAAAATCTCAACTGAGAAACTATGACAGGAGGTATTTTATTGTCACGACCCGTCCTCGGGGCCCGTGCCATGACTACCCCAAGCCCGCCTTCCATAGGCCAGGGGCTGGCGACTAGCACCAAAGGCGTAAAATCCCGATAACTGGGAAGGCATTGCCTTTATAAAGAAAACAAGCACCACAGAGTACAAGCGGAAGTAAAACACTAAGTACAAAAAGAAGAGCTGAAAGTAAAAAGGGGCCGGAAATACAAGCCCAACTGTAAAGTACAACTCGAAAGGGAAAACAGCGACTAAAAAGTAAAGCTGCTACGCTGAGATGTCCACTGGAAATCCCACCTGAAGGGTGGGTACAGATAGCTCCTCTGCTCTCCGGCTCCCGCCATCCGCTCCGAGTATGTCCCGCCCAGTGGTCCACCTCCGGGTACCGCCTCGTCGTATAGTCCACCTCCAGGTACCGTCAAGTCCTCGAACCTTCGGCTTCTGTCAGCACTGTCCGTCGTCTGCAACCAACACAACGAGGTGCGGGCATAGCCCGTGCAGGGGTGAGTATAACGATACTCAGTAGGGACCCCGAGACCCTCACGGTCTCACTAAAACCAACAAGGATAACCACAAGAAGATCACAACAGATAAACTCTACTTAGGTATATGCCCATACATATACCTAAGTTATCAAGTAACCCATCTCAGTCATGAGGAAACACAAGGATCATGAGATCAACGGATAACCACAACCCGGGTATATTCCCATACATATACCAAAGTTTAGCAAGTGACCCATCTCAATCATGAGGTAAACACAAGGTCAATAGTCTCAGCTCAAACCAGGATTTTCATTATCGAAACCGTAACTGCTGAAGAGCTCCGTCTCTAGAGTGTACAGTGGTCCTGTCACGACTCCGAGGCTGCCGCTCACTAACCTAGGACTGCTGAGGTACTCCTCCTGTCGAGTACTACGGGTTTGCGGCCAACTACCTGGCGCTCCGTCCGCTGAGGGTCTGTCGCCAAATACCGGGCGCTCGCCCAAATAGCCTACTGAGGTACTCCTCCTGTCGAGTACCGCGGGTTTGCTGCCATCTACCTGGCGCTCCGTCCGCCGTGGGTCTGCAGCCAAATACCGGCGCTCCGTCCACTGGGCTAGTCGACTCACTCCAAGTCGAGTCGGTCAAGCAGTCGTCAGGTCTCAGCCGGCTACACGGTCTCTGTACTCTGCACGCTCGTCTCCGGGAGGGTCCGCTCTACGAGCTACTGGTCGATACTCCAAGTATCTCAAAGTCCCACGAAGAAGTGTCTCTAAAGTCCGTCTCGTCACAGGGGTCTCAACGCAACAGACGGCGCGTCAATCGGACGCCCGGTCTGTGAGTTATTAGCCTTTTCGTCCCAGGGGCCCGGTTGGTTTCGAGAGCGAAACCAATCCCGGCCGTATCTCAACTGTACCCCGAACTCCCATAGGGTAAACTCAAAGGGACCGTTACTCAACGTAACCACCAACGCCGCTGACGGTCCGTCAAGCGGACGTCCTGTCTGAAAGATAATAGCATTCCCGTTCCAAGGGCCCGGTTGGATTTCGAGTACAATCCAACCCGGCCATACTCCGACTGTATCCAAAACTCGGGCGGAGTATGTCAAAAGTTCCGTCTCATCAAGAGGAAGTCAACGAAACAGACGGCGCGTCAATCGGACGCCCGGTCTGTGAGTTATTGGCATTTTCGTCTCCGGGGCCCGGTTGGTTTTTAAGGAAAAACCAACCCGACCGTACTCCACCTGCATTCAAACCTCGGGCGGAGTATGCCAAAAGATCTGTCTCATTAAGAGGAACGCAACGCGACTGACGGCGCGTCAATCGGACGTTCGTGGCTCAAGATATGAGCGTTTCCGCTCCGAAGGCCCGGTTGGTTTCGTGAACGAACCAACCCGGCCGAACTCAAAGTAATCCGAAACCTTGAGTGCGATATACCGAAACGACCGTCTCGATCCAAGGATCGCGTTGCCGCAGACGGTTCGTCATTCGGAGGTCCGAGGCTCAAGTTATGGGCCAAAAACCAAAACTGGTTCGAAACGGGGGGTCCGGGTCCGGGCCGACCCGGCCCGACCCCCCCCCCCCCCCCTGGGCGGCGCGGCGGCCGGCGGCGGCGGCGGCGGGCCGCGATGGCGGCGGCGGCGGGCCGCGTTGGCGGCGGCGGCGGCGGGCCGCGTTGGCCGCGGCGGCGGGGGGCCGCGTTGGCGGCGGCGGCGGGCCGCGTTGGCGGCGCACGCGGGGGCTCAGCCCCGCGGTTTTGACAAGGCGGCACGGCTTTGCGCCGTGCCTTTGCAACAAACGGCCCCCCCACGTGGGGGCTGGTTTAATTAGAGGAACCGGGGGGCTTTTGCCCCCCTTTCATGGATCCGCCCCCCTCTTAAAGAGGGGGGTTTTACAGGCTGGCCGGGGAATTAATTCCCCGGTTTAATGCCTTCCGGCCGGCCAGCTGGCCGGCCGGTTTTATCCAACGGAACCGGTAGTTTCCGGTTCCCCCTTCGGCTTCCGACGCCGGCGGCCCGGCCGCCGGTTTTCTCTTCCGCCGCGGCCCGGAACCGGCCGCGGTCTTCTCGTCCCGCCGCGGCCCGGAACCGGCCGCGGCGTTCGTCATCCGGCGCGGTGCGTCGGCACCGCGCCCCTTCGCCGTGCTTTGATTCTTTTTCAACGCGGCGCGACGGCGTCGTGTTTCTGTTGTTTCTACCATGGTGCGTGTGACGGCATCGCGAAGATATTTTCACGTTCATCCGCGTGGTGCGACGACACCACGCCACTTGCTTCCTCCCGCAAGATAAAACAACATAAACGTTGGAGGGGGGTTCGGCCGTGTTCATGCGGTCCGGCCCCCCTCACGTTAAATAAAAACTCAACATGAACATTCAAAGCCTCATGTTAGACATGCCAGATCCACGTTCAAGAAATGGAATAATTAAAGAATGAACAACAAACCCCTACCTCGGGTTTAAGATTCGAAGAATCGTCTACGTCCCGCGGAAGACGGCGTCGCGGAGGTCGGGCGTCGCGGTCGTCGTTCGTCAAATCCGTTGACGAAGTGTTATGCCCGAAGAGACACGACGTTGGCGGATCTTCGTTTGCCGACGAAGAAGGTCCGAGGAGGAAGAAGAGGTCCGAAGATACCGGGTCGCCGAGTCGATGATCCTTGACGAAGTGTTGTCGTTCTTCGTTGAGGATGATGACTTTCTTCGCCGGAGAAGATGAAGAGGAGCTCTCAAAAAGACAAAACAAAGAACTCAAAATAAAATAAGACTAACTCTTATTTTATTAACACAACACAAAAGAATTTCAAAGTTTGAAATTCAAAAAGACTTAACTCCCACAATTAATTAAGAGTAACTTAAGCCAATTAATTAGGGGTTAAGTATGTTGAGAGAATTTGAAAAGGTTAGGGGTTCGTGTGGGCCCCACCACACTTAATCCTCCCAAGGGAGGTTAAGTGGGTGTGGGTCCCACTTCCAACCTCCTTTGGTATGTTTTTAATAAGTTAAAATAAAATTTGTCTTAAACAAATTTTATTTAACTCAACTGAAAAACCCCAAAACTAACTTTCAACTCGCAACAAACGCAACTCCCGAAAAGGTCTCTTTAAGCGAATATCGGCGCTGCGAGTTCATCGGTGCCCTCGGATTTCAATTCCGAGCACCGGATCAAAAGTTAGAAAATCCCGCTCATTCGTTCACTGAACGTACCCGAGCCAAACTTCGGAAATTAATTCCGGGCACTCCGGGCCTCGGAATCAGGTGCCGTCTGAAACCGCATTCTTGTAAAATTCTAAAGAAAATTAAAAAAAAAATTCCTTGAATTTTACGGGTCTTTACATTACTCCCACCTCAGGGCTTTACGTCCCCGTAAAGCTACATCAAAAACTAGGGAAACAAAAGAGGTTACTGAGCACGCATCTGAGCCTCCCGCTCCCATGTGCTCTCCTGGAGATTCCCGTGCCGCCATCTGTTGCGCACAAGAGGAATCGATCACCCATGTAGGACCCGCTCCTGTCGATACTCTATCTCCACCGGGACCTCCGTAAAAGTCGCCCCAACGTCAACGTCAAGCTCCCCATGGTCAATGATGTGCGTCGGGTCGTGCACGTATCTCCTCAGCTGGGATACGTGGAAGACGTCGTGCACCCGGTGCAACTGAGGTGGTAGAGCCAGGCGATACGCCACCTCGCCAATCCTGCTGAGAATCTGGAAGGGTCCGATGAAGCGCGGAGATAACTTGCCGCCTCGGCCAAATCTCCGAATACCACGTCGAGGTGAGACCCGTAAGAAGACGAGGTCACCATCCTCGAACTCTAGTGGCCTCCGCCTCCTGTCAGCGTATGACTTCTGCCGGCTCTGTGCTGTCCTCATCCGCTCCTTGATGACATGGACCTCTTCTGACATGGCACAGACCATCTCTGGTCCCACAAGAGCTGCAAGATTTCTTCTTTGCCGATAAGAGAAACCTGGTCTCATCCCCTGGATGAACCACATTCTTTGCCTAAAACAGTCAATCCTAACATGGATGATACTAATCCATACCAAGGATGACGTCGTAAGGCCTCGACGCTACTACTAAGAGATCCAACCGTTACTCTCGCCTCCAAGGGTTGAGTCACACTGTCGGCATCAGTGTGTGGTAACCGGTATCCTCCAGTAGATGTCTCACAAGTGAGGGTCAAGTCAACAGTCAACTGGAACCTCTTAGTAACATCACAAAAGAGGACAGGAATGAAAACATCACAAAGGATGCGTCTTTTATTATTGCATCTCATAATAAAAGACGCTACACAAAAGCAACATCAACATGGAACTAGAAGTACAAAGGACGTATCCACTAGTTCCGCTCCTGCCCACCTACTTTACTGTTGCTCAAGCATTTGTCGCTGCCTCAACCTTGGTGGCTCCCTCCAAGCCTGCGGATCGAGGAGTCGGACAGTCACGTGCCAGGTGACCCTTTCCGCGGCATGAGTAACACAACCTGCTCCTTGCACGGCTAGCTCTGTTCCCACTCCGGGTTCCCTGCACCACTGGTCCTAAAACCCGAGATCGCCCAACTGCTGGTCTGGTCCTCCTGGACCTCTGCATCATCTGTCTACTGGCCACAGATGACTCGGCATCTGATCGAAAAACACGCGGCAAAGGCAGAATCTCCTGTACACGATCGGGGTGTAGAGATACTGGCACAAATTCCACCCTGAAGAAGGTCTCGAAGTCTTCCCATGCGAAGTTCATCTCATCGCAAAACTGAAACAAGTGGCTCCACCACCTACCTGCTGCTGCGTGTAGTAGGCTCGCAGAAAGGATCACCATGAGGTCTGCTGGTGTCCTCACTAGCCTAAACACTCGTACCACTGCCTCCAGCCAGTCCTCTGCAGCCTGGGGATCCGTCTCCCCGCGAAACCTGGGCGGTCGCTGGCGCTGAAACTCATGCAGTGCGCTGAGGCGACGTGCATCGTCAGCGGCTGCTGCTGGAAGCATCGGGGGCTCGGCGGGTAGAGCTACCGCTGGTGCCACTGTTGACAAAGGGCCATGCACCGAGGCCTCGTCGCTCGGTGGGCTGTCGTCACGTTCGATTCTCGGAACCCTAGCTGGCTGTCGTCGTGGGGCCATCCTGAAAGAAACAACGTAACACGATCAAACGATTATACCTGGTGAGCTGACCTGGTTTGAGCTGTTTTAAGGGGGAAAACCTTTGAAAACACACACACAATCAGTGTTTTCGTGCACAAAGTCGGAAATCAGTTGTCAGGGTCCTGGTGTATGGATACGTCGACCGCCCGCACCAACACTGGACTCCCTGGACTGAAAACCACACTCGGTACCCTTAACACTATTGCTTCACAGAAAAGAAAGATCAGAGTCTGCGGTAGAACCGACCACCTCTGATACCAATTTGTCACGACCCGTCCTCGGGGCCCGTGCCATGACTACCCCAAGCCCGCCTTCCATAGGCCAGGGGCTGGCGACTAGCACCAAAGGCGTAAAATCCCGATAACTGGGAAGGCATTGCCTTTATAAAGAAAACAAGCACCACAGAGTACAAGCGGAAGTAAAACACTAAGTACAAAAAGAAGAGCTGAAAGTAAAAAGGGGCCGGAAATACAAGCCCAACTGTAAAGTACAACTCGAAAGGGAAAACAGCGACTAAAAAGTAAAGCTGCTACGCTGAGATGTCCACTGGAAATCCCACCTGAAGGGTGGGTACAGATAGCTCCTCTGCTCTCCGGCTCCCGCCATCCGCTCCGAGTATGTCCCGCCCAGTGGTCCACCTCCGGGTACCGCCTCGTCGTATAGTCCACCTCCAGGTACCGTCAAGTCCTCGAACCTTCGGCTTCTGTCAGCACTGTCCGTCGTCTGCAACCAACACAACGAGGTGCGGGCATAGCCCGTGCAGGGGTGAGTATAACGATACTCAGTAGGGACCCCGAGACCCTCACGGTCTCACTAAAACCAACAAGGATAACCACAAGAAGATCACAACAGATAAACTCTACTTAGGTATATGCCCATACATATACCTAAGTTATCAAGTAACCCATCTCAGTCATGAGGAAACACAAGGATCATGAGATCAACGGATAACCACAACCCGGGTATATTCCCATACATATACCAAAGTTTAGCAAGTGACCCATCTCAATCATGAGGTAAACACAAGGTCAATAGTCTCAGCTCAAACCAGGATTTTCATTATCGAAACCGTAACTGCTGAAGAGCTCCGTCTCTAGAGTGTACAGTGGTCCTGTCACGACTCCGAGGCTGCCGCTCACTAACCTAGGACTGCTGAGGTACTCCTCCTGTCGAGTACTGCGGGTTTGCGGCCAACTACCTGGCGCTCCGTCCGCTGAGGGTCTGTCGCCAAATACCGGGCGCTCGCCCAAATAGCCTACTGAGGTACTCCTCCTGTCGAGTACCCCGGGTTTGCTGCCATCTACCTGGCGCTCCGTCCGCCGTGGGTCTGCAGCCAAATACCGGCGCTCCGTCCACTGGGCTAGTCGACTCACTCCAAGTCGAGTCGGTCAAGCAGTCGTCAGGTCTCAGCCGGCTACACGGTCTCTGTACTCTGCACGCTCGTCTCCGGGAGGGTCCGCTCTACGAGCTACTGGTCGATACTCCAAGTATCTCAAAGTCCCACGAAGAAGTGTCTCTAAAGTCCGTCTCGTCACAGGGGTCTCAACGCAACAGACGGCGCGTCAATCGGACGCCCGGTCTGTGAGTTATTAGCCTTTTCGTCCCAGGGGCCCGGTTGGTTTCGAAAGCGAAACCAATCCCGGCCGTATCTCAACTGTACCCCGAACTCCCATAGGGTAAACTCAAAGGGACCGTTACTCAACGTAACCACCAACGCCGCTGACGGTCCGTCAAGCGGACGTCCTGTCTGAAAGATAATAGCATTCCCGTTCCAAGGGCCCGGTTGGATTTCGAGTACAATCCAACCCGGCCATACTCCGACTGTATCCAAAACTCGGGCGGAGTATGTCAAAAGTTCCGTCTCATCAAGAGGAAGTCAACGAAACAGACGGCGCGTCAATCGGACGCCCGGTCTGTGAGTTATTGGCATTTTCGTCTCCGGGGCCCGGTTGGTTTTTAAGGAAAAACCAACCCGACCGTACTCCACCTGCGTTCAAACCTCGGGCGGAGTATGCCAAAAGATCTGTCTCATTAAGAGGAACGCAACGCGACTGACGGCTCGTCAATCGGACGTTCGTGGCTCAAGATATGAGCGTTTCCGCTCCGAAGGCCCGGTTGGTTTCGTGAACGAACCAACCCGGCCGAACTCAAAGTAATCCGAAACCTTGAGTGCGATATACCGAAACGACCGTCTCGATCCAAGGATCGCGTTGCCGCAGACGGTTCGTCATTCGGAGGTCTGAGGCTCAAGTTATGGGCCAAAAACCAAAACTGGTTCGAAACGGGGGGTCCGGGTCCGGGCCGACCCGGCCCGACCCCCCCCCCCCCCCCCCCCTGGGCGGCGCGGTGGCCGGCGGCGGCGGGCGGCGGCGGCGCGGCGGCCGGCGGCGGCGGCGGCGGGCCGCGATGGCGGCGGCGGCGGGCCGCGTTGGCGGCGGCGGCGGCGGGCCGCGTTGGCCGCGGCGGCGGGGGGCCGCGTTGGCGGCGGCGGCGGGCCGCGTTGGCGGCGCACGCGGGGGCTCAGCCCCGCGGTTTTGACAAGGCGGCACGACTTTGCGCCGTGCCTTTGCAACAAACGGCCCCCCCACGTGGGGGCTGGTTTAATTAGAGGAACCGGGGGGCTTTTGCCCCCCTTTCATGGATCCGCCCCCCTCTTAAAGAGGGGGGTTTTACAGGCTGGCCGGGGAATTAATTCCCCGGTTTAATGCCTTCCGGCCGGCCAGCTGGCCGGCCGGTTTTATCCAACGGAACCGGTAGTTTCCGGTTCCCCCTTCGGCTTCCGACGCCGGCGGCCCGGCCGCCGGTTTTCTCTTCCGCCGCGGCCCGGAACCGGCCGCGGTCTTCTCGTCCCGCCGCGGCCCGGAACCGGCCGCGGCGTTCGTCATCCGGCGCGGTGCGTCGGCACCGCGCCCCTTCGCCGTGCTTTGATTCTTTTTCAACGCGGCGCGACGGCGTCGCGTTTCTGTTGTTTCTACCATGGTGCGTGTGACGGCATCGCGAAGATATTTGCACGTTCATCCGCGTGGTGCGACGACACCACGCCACTTGCTTCCTCCCGCAAGATAAAACAACATAAACGTTGGAGGGGGGTTCGGCCGTGTTCATGCGGTCCGGCCCCCCTCACGTTAAATAAAAACTCAACATGAACATTCAAAGCCTCATGTTAGACATGCCAGATCCACGTTCAAGAAATGGAATAATTAAAGAATGAACAACAAACCCCTACCTCGGGTTTAAGATTCGAAGAATCGTCTACGTCCCGCGGAAGACGGCGTCGCGGAGGTCGGGCGTCGCGGTCGTCGTTCGTCAAATCCGTTGACGAAGTGTTATGCCCGAAGAGACACGACGTTGGCGGATCTTCGTTTGCCGACGAAGAAGGTCCGAGGAGGAAGAAGAGGTCCGAAGATACCGGGTCGCCGAGTCGATGATCCTTGACGAAGTGTTGTCGTTCTTCGTTGAGGATGATGACTTTCTTCGCCGGAGAAGATGAAGAGGAGCTCTCAAAAAGACAAAACAAAGAACTCAAAATAAAATAAGACTACCTCTTATTTTATTAACACAACACAAAAGAATTTCAAAGTTTGAAATTCAAAAAGACTTAACTCCCACAATTAATTAAGAGTAACTTAAGCCAATTAATTAGGGGTTAAGTATGTTGAGAGAATTTGAAAAGGTTAGGGGTTCGTGTGGGCCCCACCACACTTAATCCTCCCAAGGGAGGTTAAGTGGGTGTGGGTCCCACTTCCAACCTCCTTTGGTATGTTTTTAATAAGTTAAAATAAAATTTGTCTTAAACAAATTTTATTTAACTCAACTGAAAAACCCCAAAACTAACTTTCAACTCGCAACAAACGCAACTCCCGAAAAGGTATCTTTAAGCGAATATCGGCGCTGCGAGTTCATCGGTGCTCCCGGATTTCAATTCCGAGCACCGGATCAAAAGTTAGAAAATCCCGCTCATTCGTTCACTGAACGTACCCGAGCCAAACTTCGGAAATTAATTCCGGGCACTCCGGGCCTCGGAATCAGGTGCCGTCTGAAACCGAATTCTTGTAAAATTCTAAAGAAAATTAAAAAAAAAATTCCTTGAATTTTACGGGTCTTTACATTTATTAATGGTATATGTTTTATATGTTATAATCATGGGCATTCAGCAAGATATTGCAGCAAGAAGAAAGAAGGGAAGGATATGAAACTCGAAAGAAGATCCCCGGCTCCAGATGTTTATAATGATAAATTCTATATTCATTAGTCAAAAATTGGATTAATGTCTTAGGGGATACTCAATAATCTCATCAAAAGGTGTATCAATAAACTCCAAGGTTGCATTAACAACAACACTATTTGAATAAATGTGAACAAACATGGAAGAAAAAGGGAGGAGTTAATCCAATTGTGAGATAGAAGAATGTACTTTTAGTGAAGGACTCACTCCTTGTACGTTTGAGTAATTTGACTTGGGTAACTGATAAAATAAAAATGAATAAATAATGTCTCAGGAAAGTCATATGTCATGATATAAGGTGAAAATTTAAGGAAAGGGAAAGATCTCTCCAATGAGAGAAGAAACAAGAGCAGAATACCAGTGGAAAGATCCATGCTTAGAGAAAGAATCCTAAAAAATGGAATTCAAGTGGAGCATTAAAGAATAAAATTGGTACCAATATTATTAAATCACAAAATATGAAACATGGAAAACCAACATAACCCACATATCATAAGAAGACACAACATGTGGTTAAATAATTATTAGTAATATGAATAGAATAGTTGAGTTGGCTAGGTAGTTAGAATAAGAACAAAAATATTATAGTGCTTTTCAAGAAAGTATCAAAGGGTTGATGCATCAATATTGACCAAAATACTTATCTTTAGGATTCTATAGGTACCCCTCTACCCATGAATTAAATTTTTCTAATATCTACAAGAATTAGTGTAGGATTAAGGGGTGATACAATCCATGGAGAGTGTGCGCTGAAAGGGAACAAGTGCATAATTTTAATAATGTTACACGTGAAGAGAATAATATGAACATTTTAAATTCACATATGATATCAGATTCAACAAATGGTGTTATAGAACGGTTCTATTATTCAAATCTATATCTAAAGGTTTTTTTCTATGGAAAAGGAGATGATATGATGAAGAGATAAGCAGATTAGGGGATGTTCCAGTTACAAAGTTTGATTTAGAAGAAGACTCTGATGATGAGAACAATGAAAATAAATTTTTATCCACATAGAGACCAATGAGAAGAGTTGAAATTGATAGATAGAACATAATTGGTGATCGTACAGCTCTAGTGCATACAAGGAAGATTAAGACCCTACAAAAAGCATCGTACTTATCATAGGTAGAGCCTAAATGTTTTGATGAAGCATCTAGAGTTGAGAATTAGGTTCAATATATGAATGAAGAGATTGACCAAATTGATAAAAATTAGACATGGGAGATTATTTTGAGACCAACAGACAAGAATTTCATCAGGACTAAATGGGTCTTTCATAACAATATGAATGAATATGGTGTTGTCATTTGAAACAAAGAATGACTAGTGTGCAAAGGGTACTCACAGATAGAGTTCATTGATGTTGATGAAACATTTTCACCTATTGTAAGGCTAGAGACAATCAGATTATTCTTGGTCATTGTAGTGAAAATAAAGTTCAAAGTTTTCTAAATGGATGTCAAGTCATCATTTCTAAATGGGGTTATGGAAGAAGAAGTTTTTATTGGGTATCGAGATGGTTTTCTCATTCATTAATATGAGAAAAGGGTTTTTTGGATGAAGAAGGATTTATATAGTTTGAAGAAAGCACCAAGATCATGGTATTCAAGGATAGATCATTTTTTTAAGAATCTCATATTTCAGCATAGTGGAGTTGATTACAATCTATATGTAAATTAAGTAATCAAAGGATTATGGTGCTAGTATATGTTGATTACATAATATTTGGTGGATCAGATGAAGCGCAGTGCAGATAGTTTTCTAAATTCATGAAAAGTGCATTTGAAATGTCAATAATTGGTGAGATGACATTTTTCTTTGGTTTACATGTCACACAAGGAAATAATGGAACATTTGTATCTTGATATAAATATGACAAAGAAGTTTTTAGAAGGTTTGGAATGGATAATTCCAAGGATATGATGACTTTTATTACTACCCAGATGAAACTATTGATATATGATGAAGGAAAAGTAGTTAATGTCACAGAATATAGTTAGATCATTGGAAGTCTGTTGTACTTAACAATGACACGATATTATATTTTTTTCCACATTCCAAGTAGTAAGATATCAAATAAATCCCATTGAAATTAACTTTATTTTAGAGAAAATAATACTTTGATATATTAAGGGCATGGTGTATTTTGTCTTGATGTATAATGACAAATCTCAACTAAAGTTATTGGGATATACTGATGAAGATTTGGCCGATTTAGAGGATGATCAAAAGTCAACATAAGGAGGTGCTTTCTATCTTGGAAGTTTATAAATTTCTTGGTTGAGAAAGAAAAATATTGCATTTAATTGAGCACTGTAGAAGCTATATATATTATGGTTATTCAAGTGTGTACATAGTTATTGTGGATGAAGAAACAACTTGATGATATGGGATTTGAAGTGAAGTATCCAATTGGAATCCACTGTGATGATTCAAGTGATATAAATCTTAGAAAAAGATCTAGTCCATAAATCAAGGAAAAAGAACATTGAAATAAAATATCATTTTATCAAGGATAAGGTGGAGCATGGGCTTGTGAGATTGGAGTATGTGCCTAAAGAACTACAGGTTGAAAAAATTATAATAAAATCCTTACCCAAAGAATCATTTGAAAGACATCGACTACCTCAGGGAGTTTAGTCAACTCCCCACACATGGAAAAGTGTGGATGTGTTAAGCCCCCCCCCCCACCCCCTCTCCCTAAGGAATGGTTTTTTATCCCCTAATGTAATGATATGTGTTCTTTACCATGTTGAAGACCACAAAGGAGTGACCTTTGGGTTCGTTGACAAAGAGGGAGAAATTGTGGCTATTGAAAGAAAGAAAATGTCTTAGTCAAGACATGTGGATAAGCTTACATGTGGTGTGTCTAGATATGAGGATAAGATGAAGCCGACAGGTGGAGTAGCGATATAGGGGGAGAATCTGAGTAACATGATTACAATTCATTGGTGTTATGAGGAAATAGTCAGAGCTTAGCTTTGATATCTTTATGCATTCCAACACATGATAACAAAAGTAGTGAGATAGGGGGAGTTTTAAATATGAGGATGATAGATGTGATTGATCAAAGGATATATATCACGACATATAGAGTTCATGATGAAGTCAATTGAATGGTTTTAGGAATGAAGTGGTTCATTGATGAAATTTGTGTATTAGTCATGTTTCTCACGTCGAGCATTACTCATGTGGTCTTAGAGTATTTGTTGATTAAATCTTTGATTTATATAGGAATATCATATATAGAATGGTGTTAAAAGATCGAAGAATATTTCATAAGGTATCAAATTGTTAAAAGTTGTCAACAAACCAAAAGGGGGTTATTCTTGGTCAAAAATCCTTTAAGGAAACATTGAATCATTTTTGGGTTGATTATTTTTGTTGACAATGTGGGTTTCCATGATCAGTCATGGAGTTTGGAAATATATGTTGACAAATATCCATGAAAAATTAATGGACACTTTAGAGGTGGTATAAAAAGGTCATATAAAAGTTGGCACTGTTTCCTAGTGTTTGCCTAATTATTGGGTCCAAAAATTAGAGAATGGAGAAAAGTGTTTTTGGAAAAAAGAAGTTAAATGAAAGTGTTAAAGAGGTTTGGAAATTCATCCTTAGAAAATTTTCAAGATCAGAACATCAAAATATGGTAAAGGAAAGAAGGGCATGAAAGTTATGGATTTGATGCGCAAGGTGAGTTTGTGAAAGTGACTATCATGAATAGAGTTGCGTGATCGGGGAAAATTTGCATGAGATATGCGCAGTGCTAGAAAAATTATTATAAATAAGCAACTACCCCCCCCCCCACATTTAAAAAAAGATCAACACTTAGAGAAAATTTGAGCTATGAATTTCTCAAGTATTGAGTTGCGCACAAGTATAGAGTTGTGAGCAGGTAGTGAGTTTCACGTAAGAGTTGCAGGTCAGAAGGGAGTTCCGTGTAAGAAGTGAGTTGTGCATCATATGGGAGTTATGTGAAAGTAGTCATTTTGATGCATGTAGTAAGTGGAATGTAAGTTTTTTTTCTGAAAAAAAGGCAATTTTTCATGCAAGGAACTAAAGTTTCGCACAAGTCATCCTATGGTTGCACGAAATGTTTGAAGTTGCCCAGTAAATTTGTGGTAAATTAGTATTCATCAGGGGATGAAAGTGTAACTTCAATAGATCATATAACTACAGTTGATAATGCATTCATTCGTGAAAATGAAGGGACCTAAAAGTCCAAAAATTGTGACTGGATCTCTTCTAAGAGAAGTGAGAAAAGGAAGAGGAAGACGGTGATCCTTTCCACCGGCAGTGATCCAGAGAAAGAGAATCAGGGAGTGACCCTTGGGAAAGCAGTGAGTTGACCTTAAACCTTGTAAATGCAGTGATCCTAGGAATAAGATTATCTAGCCTAAACCTTGTAATTGGTAGGGATATTTAGTGGATTTGGTATAATCAGAACATTTCCATTTTATGATCCTTGGATATAGCCCAGTGAGGGCGAACTAAGTAAAAAATTACGTGTTTTTGTGCTTTCATTCCTTCATTACTTTCAAAGAATAATCATAAAATAAAGAAGAAAATAATAGATCAACGTAAACACATAAGTGAAAATAAATTAACCATTATAATAAAGAGTTCAAGATCCAGGGGGTGGGAATAATTTCAAAAATAATATCACCCCCCCCCCTCAGGGTATCTAGGCCCCTTTTGAACCTAACACAAGGCCTTAACAATTGGAACCCAGTCATCCACCAATTTTTCCAAATTTAATATAAAACTTTAAATAATTTCATATGGTGGTGTACCTAAATCTAAATAGATTTCAATAGCATACACACATCATCTTGAGATGTCCTCTAGCCATTCCATACAAAATACCCATCATTATTGCTCGGTTCCAACATGCTTTGGTGGAATCAATACCAAAAACCTAGCTGAAATCATTTGAAAATCAGTGGAAATAAAGGGGAATTAAATTTAATTCTAACAGAGGAAGAACATACATTTAATCATCATTAAATCACACCAAGATCAAGCCCTACACTAAAATGTATTAAGGGGGTGAGAGATAGGGAGGCATCGGCCATATGGCATGTAGCATCCTGCCCTGAGTTCCATTGATCTATGCCCTAGGACGGTTGGCCACATGACCTCAATCACATATGCCTAAATTCCATAAGATTTCTATTATAAGTGAGGGCCTAGGATGTGTCTATGAGTAGAATATTACCTCATTGATCTTTTTAAGCATAGTGGTAAACAATAAATAATTAATAGTAGAAACTTATAGATAATTAAATAGAAGTGTAACTAAAAAAATAATCCATGAAAAAAAATAAGAAATAGGCAGAAGCTGAATAATAATAATAGATACAATGATTATACTAATGATGCCACATGAGTCTATAAAAAGTGAGAGTAAAGGGGATTGGGGTGGAATCATATACTACATGCTATACAAAACTATAAAAAGGACAAAATAGGCTACACAGTATCTCGAGCATAGGCCCAGTCCTATGCCTCCAAAGCTCTATCTTAAACATAAAGAGAATCAATAATTGGAAGCATTTCGCTTTTCTTTATCCATACTTTCAATCATAAAGTCTACTTAGGTACCAAATGGTTCTTAATAAGGTTGTGATATATAAATCTCAGTAGGATGGAACCCACGGTGTCTATACCTTTCCATTTCATGTTGTAAATAAAAAATAGTGTTTCAGATATAATAAATGTAGAGAATTAGATAATTAAAACAAGTAATATTTGTGCTAGGTTCCTAAGTGGACACCCATACCATATCACCAACATTGGCCTAAGTCATGAGTCTGAGAAGAGGTACCTATGCAAGCATAATATGTATACAATGTTCAATAGTAAATAAATAAAACCAAGAGGGCATACCCACAAGATTATGCTACATCTTGGGGTCTAATTCACATGTCACCATAAAAGTGTTCCAGTAAAATAAGGGAGAAGCATCACATGTACATAATCTAGGTCATTATAATAATAATGGATGCATATCATATGGAAAAACAATCATTCAATCCATCAAATCTAGTGGTGGAGTCTGAGGCCCATATAAGGTGATCTAAACAGAATCTCAAGTGCCTCTAAGGAAACATCCAATATAATCCAACATCACTGAGTCCATCCAAGGTGACCCTTATGGAATCCATTATATCACTCGAGGCATGGTGACTCTGAGTCCATCCTGGTTATCTCACATAGGGGACCGAGTATCACCCATGTAATGGCATAGCCATCTTTCCAATGGGTCTGCCCACAGTTTCTCCCCTAAGGAATCAATATCACTTAGGAGTATAAGAAACTACTCGGGACGCCCATTCCTAGAAAGGCAAGGCATCACTCTCAGCACGTCGATTCATAACCAAATGAGCACAGTGAGTTAATCTATTAATCCTTAATATAGAACTCATGTTCTCTCCTGACCCATATCAAGTGAACCAAGTAGCCAAGGCACATCACAAGAAAAACCATATATCTATATATATATATATATATATACTGACATGCCAACAAGTATCCATCTCAAACCACATTCTAACCAGTTTATCCAAAAAAAATGGAAAAAATCATATGGTATGGAAATAAGAATTAAATAAGAATCATAGAATGATTCATAAGAAATAAGGCATAGCATTTAAAAAATGAAAAGTAACCATATGCACATGGAATTTATCATGCCTCTATCTATATTCCATCAATGACATCTCAATACCCCAACCTATCATTATTGACCAAGAACAACATACCATTAAACCCAAATCAAGGGCTTAAGAAATATTCATTTAAAAAGGCAAGGCACATGGCACATGACACAACCTAAGTGGAAAGCATAAGGCATAAAGAACAAGATGAGGCAGAGTATAAGTAACTTGGCATATCATAAATGAAATAAATGATATATAAGTTACACGTGCCTATCATGGGGTGTGGAAAAAACAATATTTTACTAAGTTAATATTTTTTATAGTAATTAATATATGTTGTATTTAGATATGAGCACACAACAATCAAGATATCACCTTAAAATTAGAAAAATAAGTTTGGTTGTAATTTTTTTTTAATTATTTGATTTTGAAAAGATAAGAAAGAAAGAAAAAAAAGGAATGAAATTAAGATAAAATTTATAAAACAAGTGATTGAAAAATATTATATGAGATGGTGATTATGTAAGGTTTGTTTCTCCAATTATAATTCTATCATAGTTCAACTTATCCAGTTCTCTTCTACAAAGTCGATAAAAGTGAGAATCTGCAATTTCTTCTTCTCACTCCCTTGGTAAAATAGTAATGGTGAGAATAAACCTTACTAAAATCTTAGAATGGTCTAATATCCTTCCAATTTGTAATATAGTGGTAGATAATACCCTCAATTTACTTATTAAATTCCCAATCGGTTCTTGTTTATCTCAAACAATCAGGAACATTCACTACTCCTCACACACGTACTGGTGATCACTGAGTACTTCAACACTAAGAACTGATTTATTCCATCGTATATAGACCATATCCTAGGGGAGTTAGAAATTTATCATTGAAAAAATCAATAAAAATAATAGAATATAAAATAAAATACAATCTTATATGATAATAAAAACTATTATAAGAAATTGAAAGTGATTTCACAAAAGAGAGAAAAGGGTATTAAAACATTAAGTAAAAAACTCATGAATTAAAAAATGGAAAACCTATCCTTACCCAATCGCACATAATTTTACCCCACCATGGTAAGGGTAATTTTGAATAAGGGGGAATAATAATTCATTACAAAACTAAGATGAATAAAATAGAGAAAATATAGAACGTAAATTTTACTTCTCCAGAATCTATACTCTAGAAGTTTTCTTCTGTTATTCTCACTAGGTGGCCAAAAATCATAGAGGTATATTTTTAAAAGATGTTCTCAATGAATTTGGATATATAACCTCAAAGTTTTAAAGATTTTTCACATGTTTAAAGGGAGATATGGCTGAGATAATGAGTTTAAATTATTCTGGCCACCAAACACTATTTCACCCACTCCACTTGGACTTGCTTGAAAGATGCCTTAATGAGATCTTTAATTTATTAAATTTAATTTGAATAGTACCTTTAGAGTAATATGTTGAAAAAATATAGAATAAGATCATTTTAAGGTCGTTATAATGAGTTATTCCAAATTTAATAAGGTGGGGTCCATTCTATAGGCCAGAAATATTTCTCTAGTTGAATGATTTTTCTGGACCATTTTTTTCAAATTGGTTATGGGACTAGAAGAAAAGGTTGAATATCATGAAAAAATAAAGGCTAAAAAAAGAATCACCAAATTTAGATCATAATTTTAAATGATATTCATGAAATATAGAAGATCCGTAAAACTATTAGATTTGCAGAATTAATAAATTTTCACAATTAAGTTCAAAATTCACCAAAAACACTAAATTAATGAAAATAACCTCAAATTTAATAATTTTTTGGGATTAAATAATTAAAAAACACAAGAAAAATAATTAAAATCTTAACTCTCTCAATTCCCCCACACTTACCACTTGGACACCTGGACAAGTCAACATCAAAATAAAATCAATGAAAATTAAAAACATATGCCCATGAGATCTACCAATTTGAGAATAAGAAGAAAAAAATATAATGCATCCTCAAAAAGCATTATTTGAACTTCTGAATTATATATCATTAAATATATTTCCTTTTAATTTCTCCTCCTGTTCACACAAAACACTTACCTTGCTTTCATTTTCCCTTATCACACAAATGTCAATTTTAAAAAATTTCTTTCTCATCCAATAATCATGCAAGGGTCACCATAGGATTCATAAATTCCTAAATCTCCACCTGATGTTAGTCAAGGACATGTGTTTATCATGAGGAATTTTCAGGGTTGTTCTACAGCATAAGTTTGGTAGGATTTTGATGTGAAAAAATTTAAGGCTAAATGAGAAGTGTTTGGCTCTTTTTGAAGAAAAATTGCATGATTCTAATTTTCACTCATGTATAGTCTCCTCCTCACTTCTATTAGTAACAAATAAAATCCATAATCATAAAAACTAAAAGAAATTTTACATGATTAATCATTTTAGTAGAAAAAAATTCAATCCTCTCAAATATAATTTTTCTAGAAAGCTCTAAATAAGAACACATTTCTTTCTTACTTGGAAGCTCTAGAAAGGTACAACTTATTTTATCATGAAAACTCTAGAAAAGGAACATATTTTAAAAAAACGATCCTTTTATCATCAAAATCATCTCTTAAATATTTTAATTTACACCCAAAGTATCTCTAAATATGGTATCACAACACAAGATAGCTTCCCCTACACTTAAGTTCAACTAGATCATGCAATTTCACTTCAAGAGAATGTTGGATAGGGAAAATTGTCTTGTAATGTGGCTAACCTAACAGGTTGTTCATGGATTCTAAGGGCTAAAAGGATTAAATGTTCAAGGAAGGACATTATAAAAAATGATTTTATTAAAAAGGTGGATTTAAAACCAAATAAATTACTCACTCATTTAAAACACAAGTACCTCAAACCCTCAAGTTTTGATATGAATAACTCAAATTATGGTTAAATAAAGCATGATTTGGTTCCCTCAAGTAGTGAGGTGAATGTAAATAATATGAAAAAAATAGGTCAAAAGCCTCAAAATAAATTGATTTCAAATATATAGACAGTGATATGTGGCATGGGATTTAAAATTCATAGTACTTTTCATGAAATTCCTAATGATTTGAACTTGAAACAAATTCATTTTTAGTATTATTTTAAGCTAAGTTTCATGGAATAAATTGTTTCAATCATGGATACAGGTTTCAAAAATATAAAAGATAATCATTTCTTCTCAAATGTTAAAAAACACACAAAAAATGAAAAATAAACACACAAAATTTGAAAAACACAATTTTTGTTTTTTGAAAATTAGAAACAAAAAAATCCTAAACTAAAAAGGTTATGTTCCCCACACTTAAATGATGCAGTGTCCATAATGAATTAAAATAGATTTAACATGTAATAAGATTTTAATAATGAATTGCAACAAGAAATCAAGTGTAAATGAGTGGTATGGCCTGGTGGATTTTATTGATAAACATGTTGGAGTGTGATCTCCTCCACTGGATTTTGTGGAATGGTACCATGGGATTTATTTAAAATATGTACATTAATAGTGAATAGATCCTATGCTCCATCTTTCACAATCTGAACAACAGCAAAACGATATACATGAGTAACTATAAATGGACCTTCCCACCTGGAACAAAGTTTACTTGGAATCATCTTTAGTCTTGATTTGAGTAGCAACACCATGTCTCCAGGATTGAAGTCTTTCAGTTGGATCAACTTATCATGAACCAGTCTTGTTATCTCTTTATAAATACTATAATTTTCAAATGGTCCCCTTATAATTTCTTCCAGATCCTAAAACTATAATATTCTCTATTTTCATCACTTTCAAGATCCAAATTCATCTTTCTCACAACCCAATATTCCTTATGCTCCAATTTCACTGGGAGATGAAAACTTTTCCTTTAAATCAACCTATATGGACTCATTCTAATTGGGTTTTTTTAGGATATCCTATAAGACCATAATATATCTTTGAACCTTTGGTTCCAATATTTTATATTTGTATTAACAGTATTTTCCAAAATTTCTTTGATTTCACTGTTGGACACTTCAACTTTTCCATTGGTATATGAATGATATGGAGTTGATGTTTTATGATTTACCCCATACTTCTTCAGCAAAGCCTCCATTATCCTATTAAAAAAGTGAGTCCCCTGATCCCTGATGATGGATCTGGAAACTCCAAACCTAAAAAATATGTTAGCCATGACAAAATCACAAATGACTTTAGTATCGCCAGTCCTGGTGGATTTTTCTTCCACCCATTTGGAAACATAATCAACTGCAAGAAAGATATAAGAATTTCCAAATGACATTGGGAAAGGTCCCCTAAAATATATCACCCAAACTTCAAAAATTTCACAAAAATTAATTGGATTTTGGGTGATTTTTTATCTCTTTGAAATGTTTCCAAAAAATGATATTTTCACACCTTTTGAAAAATTCATGAGCATATTTAAAAAGGGTGGGATAATAAATTATAGATTCTAAAATCTTCATTTTTTTCCTTTGAGGTAAAAAGTGGCCTCCACAAGATAAAGTGTGACAAAACATAAACACAGAATCATTTTCAATTTTAGTAAAACATCTTCTTATCACTTGGTCATTGAAAATCTTCCAAATAAATGGATCATCCCAAATGTAATATCTAGATTCAGATTTCAGTTTTTGAATTTTGTGAGAATTGAAATGAGAGGGGACCTAATATTTTACCAAATAATTTACCATGTCATGATACTAAGACACTTCTCCTTCAATCAAGTAAAATTTCTCTCCTCGAAGGTGATCATTTAGTAGTTCTCTATCTGGAATTTCATCTTCGGTGGTGTTGAGCAGTCTACTTAAATGATCAGCCACTTGGTTCTTAGATCCCTTATTGTATTTGATTTCTAGATTGAACTACTATAGTAATATCATCCATCTTACAATCCTTGGTTTAGATTCATCCTTTTTCAATAAGTACCTAAGAGTTGTATGATCAAAAAACACAGTGACTTTAGTTCTAAGAAGATATGATCTAAATCCATCTAAAGAAAAGACAATTGTTAAAAATATTTTTTTGTTGATCTGTACTTGAATTGGGATGAATCTAAAGTTCTTGAGGCATAGGAAATTACTTGTGGACTTCCCTCAATTTTTTGAGAAAGTACTACACCAATTTCTTGGTTGGAATCATCACAAAGTAGCTCAAATGGTTCTTCCCAATTTGGTGGTTGCATTACAGGTGGTGTAATCGATCTTCTCTTTAACTAATAAAAGGAATCCCTACATGAATCATTGAAATAAAAATCATAATCTTTCAAAAGTAATCTAGATAGAGGGAGATAAATATTACTGAAATATTCGATAAACCTCCTATAGAATCATGCATGTCATAAAAATAATCTAACATGCTTCACATAAATTGGAAGGAAAATAATTTATGACTTCAATTTTTTATTTATCAACTTAAATTACTTTTTTCAAAATGACATGTCGAGGTAAAATTCCTATCTCAACCATGAAATGATACTTTTCAAAATTTAAAACAATATTCTTTTCAATACAGGTTTTCAAAACTTTTTCCATATTTTTCAAAAAATGGTCAAAATAATTTCCAAAAACTATGAAATCATCCAAGAAAACATCCAAAAAATCTTCAATATGAATAGAAAAATACATACCATACACCTCTAAAATATACCTTTAGAATTACACAATATAAATGTCATACTTTTTTATGAAAAAGTGATGAAAGGACAAGTAAAGTTAGTCTTATCTTGATCCTCATGAGCAATATGTACCTTGAAGTAACCTAAAAAATATATCCAAAAGCAATAATGAGTTATCATTTCGAATATCTCTAACATCTGGTCAATGAAGGGGATGGGGAAATAATCTTTTCTAGTGGCCTGATTCAACTTCCTAAAATCTTTGCACACTCTCCAGTTATTCTGAATTCTTATAGGGATTAATTCATTCTTCTCATTACTCACAATAGTTAGGCCAATTGTTTTTGGAAATACATGGATGAGGCTAAACAATTGTAAATATGATATGGGATAGATGATCCTAGCTTCTAATAACTTCTCAATATCATTATTCACAACCTTCATTAGGGTGGGGTTCAACCTCCTTTGGGGTTGCCTCATAGGTTTGGAATCTCCCTTAAGAATAATTCTATGTGAGAATATTTTTAGGTTTATTCATAGGATATCACCTAAAATCCACCATATTTCCTGTAAATTCTCTCTCATAATCTCAATCAAAAATTTTTCTTGGGTTTTAGACAAATTATTATCAATTGTCATTGGTAATTTCTCTCCCTCTATAAGGTAAACATATTTTAAATCAGTGGGGAGTGATTTAAATTCCAAATCAGGTGGCTGGTAAAGGGATGAAATTAAGTTGAGGTTCCCCACTTCCAAAGGGAGGAAATCCTATACACGATAAATCATATCATCATATTCATCATTTAACAAATCATTAAAGAAATTATATTTTACCTCTTCCTCCCACGTGAGATCAGAATCTCCAGCAGTTTGGGAATCCACATGTGAAATGATATTTAATGTATAAAGTCGATCCTAAAGATAATAATTCATGGAAAATACCTGATTATTCAATGGGTTCAGTACCAACTTCATGGTAGAGTGAAAAAAGGGAGTTATCATTTTATGGGTTCCTCATAGATTCAAAAATATTGAAGTGGATAGTGTTATCTCCAAACTTCATTGTGAGGGTCCATTCGTGGACATTAATGATAGTTTTAGATTTTTTTAAGAAAGATCTCCCCAAAATGATGGGTTAGTATGATGGGATCCTATCATATTCCATATTTAGCACATAGAAGTCAGCAGGGAATAAGAGATCTTTGACTTTCACCAAGACATCCTCCAGAACTCCTATTAGGAAAACTATGGATATGTTTCCAAAATGGACCACCACTCTTGTGGGATTCAAGTATCTCATCTACAAATTAGTGTATACTAAGTGTGGAAATACATTAATGGAATCACCTAGATAACAAAAATCATTATATAAATTTTAATAACCAATGGTTCATGGAATGGAAAACATCCCTAGATCTTGACATTTGGTTGAAAATTGTGGTGTGATAAGGGACAAGACACTCTTTCCCAATATGATCCTCTCATTCCCTTAAAGTATCCTCTTCTTGGTGAAAATATACTTCAAAAATTTAGCATACTTTGGATTTTTTTTTGATTTTTTCTAGCAGTGGGGTATTGATTTCCACTTTCTTGAAGGTGTCCAAAATTTCTTTTTGAAGTGCTTTTTCCTACAACCTATTTGATTCAATCATCCTTGATGGAATTATTGGGGGTAAGTCTTTATTATCCATTTTTTCCTTTGAAATGGTGTTTCTTGTCTCTTATTTCTTGTTCTATCCTTATCCTCCTCCTATTTCTTATCTTCTTCAGGGTGCATTTTCACAAAATTTTCATAATTTACAACTTCATTCTCCCTCAACTCAAGTTGTCTTATTTCAGGTTCATGGGATGATTCTGGTGAGAGTTCTTTTCCACTTACTAATATTATCATGATGACATTATCTTTTTCATTAGGGATTGTTTGGGATGGTATTTTTCCTAGGTTTTTGGATAATAATTCCATGAGACTTCTGAACTTGTTGGACAAATATTTTACGGTGTCTTTCAGCCCCTCAATCTTAGATTCTTATTGTTAGTTTTGAATTGGAGGTGTGCACTAGTGGATGGCTACTTATAGGGTCTCTATAAAGTGGGTGGCTTTTGTTAAGAGGTCTGGTTATAAAATTTCTTTTGTTTAAATGGTGGTGGGTTCTGGAATTGATTTTGGAAAGGGGGTTTGTCTTGGAAATTATTTTTGTATGGGGTCTAGTTTTATTATAATAATTTCAAAATTCATATTGGACTTAAGTAGGCTCTCTCTATCATTTATTTTTATGAAATTTCCTTATCTAAAAGGCAGCTACACAACTTTCCATTCCCTATATTTCATCACATTGGTCATTGAAATGATCTGGTGATGAACATAAATCACATACCATAGCCAGTGCTTGTTGTTCACTCACTTGTTTCAAGTCCATAAGTCTCACCAAACTAGCTAGATATTCAATACTAGTTTCTAATAATGGTGATGGATTAGAATTTCTTACCTCATGAATACCTCTTATGCCAATACCTCTTGTACCAAATTGTTACGAGTTTTGAGAATTTTTCTCAATCAAGACTTTGGATTCTTCTGGTGACTTTTCAATCAATGCACCTCTAGATGATGCATCCAGAAGGTTTATATCATTTTCCAGTAAGACTTGATAAAAGAAGACAAGAAATTTATGCTCCTCAATTTCTTGATGTGGGAAACCGGCACATAGATTCTTAAATATCTCTCAGTACACATAAAGAGTTTCTCCAGATGACTTTCTGAGGGCATAGATTTTCTTTTAGATGGTTGTTCTCCTAGAGGTGGGGAAGAATATTTTCATGAATCATCTTACCAAGTCATTATAATAATTAAAACCTCTATGTTGTAAACCATACAACCATTCTTTGGAATCTCCTTACAATTAAAATGGGAACTCCTTTTACTTTACCTTCTCCTAAACAACTCCTCAGGGTCTGAAAGTAGAGCAGACTTGTGTGAACTCTTTAATATGTTTGTTTGGGTCTTCACCTTCCAAGCCAAGAATTTTTGTGACAAATGGAATCATGTTAAGTTTCATCTCAAAATCATTTTATAACTCTGGAATATCAAGTTGACTTTTTTGATTAAGGAATTTTGGCGCATAGAGGTCTCTAAGTGTTTGGTTTTGATTTCTATCCATGATGATAGGCTCAAAGTGAAAAATTGAAGTTTCACTCAAGTATACAAGAGAAATTTCCTGAAATTAAGATTGAAAATTAATGTTTCTAAGTCTATTTAATGAGGGTGTTTCAATTTTTGGATCTATGGGGGAAGGGTTAGGGTTTTTACTTCTAGTCATGTAATATATGAGAAACAAATGTTGGCACTACCTCCCTGATAATGGTTCTAAGTTCTGACATGTTTCTATAAAATATGGAAAATATGGCATTTATCAGTGCTAGAAAAGGTCATTAACAGTTATATAAAAGTGTTGTTAAGTGAGGTGAAGATAAAGGGGGTCACTTTTATCAGTGCTCAAAGAAGAACTGATAAAGGACCATTTTATCAGCGCTAAAAAAAGCACTGATAAAAATGCCCTTTATCACTGCTTTTTTAGCGCTGATAAAAGTTAAAAAAAAACATTAAAAAAAACTTCAATTCTGGATGGGGATTTATTAGTGCCCTGTCCCCCCTTTAACAGCGCCCCAACCACACCCGAGCCAGTACGCCCCTATAATTCCACCACAGCCTTTAAAATCTCCCCAGCCCCTTTAAAAGCGCTAGCCATTATTCCCCACATGCGCGCGCGACCAGGCTCCCCTTGGATTTGAAATCTGGACCTCTTGCATGTGCGCCTAAGCATTTACCACTCCACCATATTGCTTTTCTCTTTATTTATTAATATATCTATATATATATATATATTTATATATAGTTATATTTACTTGTATATTAATATATATTATTTAACATTATATATTTATATTAATATTTATATAAAAAGTTATATTAATATATATATATATGTATATTAATATATATATATATCCGTATATTAATTATATATATATAGTTATATTTATATATTAATATATTTATTCATATATTAATATATATTTATAAGATCAGTTTTAAATACATTTATAAAATATGCTTTTCTGTGTGTGTTTATAAATAAATAAATATGTATATATAACACACACACAGACACACATATTATATGTGTATTTGTAAGTATAATTATACATATTTATATATATTTAAAAATATTATATATTAATATGTATATACATATGTTTAGAATATATAGATAATATATATCAGTTTTTCAATACAGATGCACACAAATATATATATACACACACACAAACACATCATATAGGTATATAAATATTAATATATTTTTATATTAAATAAAATGGATTTTAGTTTTTTATTTAGATAAGCCTTATATATTGAGAAATATACTTTATATGTAAATATGGTAGGAGGCCCAATGACCATAGATCAAACTTATCCCATTTTTACAGTGTGATGGTTAGCTGTTCACGGACTAGCTGTACCAACCGTCTTTTTTTTGGGATCAATATCAGCAATGCAATTCATCCAACGATAAACCTAATCCGAATTATAGAGCTACGACACAATCAAATCCGAATGAGATGACTCTACTTCTTAATATTAATCAAGTCCCCTCCTTTTTTCGTTGATCCATTTGATGTTTCTTTCATTTCCTTTTCGTTTGTTTGGATTAATAATTATGATTCTTGATTCAGCTATGTATTCTTTTCCGATCGAGATGTATAATAGATCCAGGATTAACGAAAATGTGCAAAATCTCGATCTACAACTACTTGAAATGCGTTTGGATAACATCCTTTTTCGATTGGGTATGACTTTGATTATATCTGAAGCCCGCCAATTGATTAATTAATTATTCATTTATAAAATTAAATTTTTATGGGTGAATATATAAAAAAATATGTATATATTGTTATATAATTGATTATAATTAACATTACATTGTGAAAAATGATAAAATTTAAAATCCATAATATCAATATAAATGTAACCCCTCGGAATAAATTCAGTCCCCTGTAAAAATGGTAAAAAAGATCCCTTGAAATGAGGATGAAACTCCATCTAATGTAAAAAAAATTGGGTATTCAAACTAAGAACTCAGTTTTGGAGGCCTTCTAGGCCTTTTGCCTAAGCAAATGTCACATAAGGTTCCTTTGGGTCACAACTCGTAGAACATGTTGCAGGCTTTGATTTGATATGTTGTAGAGCTTAAACGGAAACCTAGATCAAAATTTATGGTCATTTGAAGTTTGAGTTACATTTTCAACTTATTTTAGATATTTTGTTAATTTTATTGATTTTTTGTGTCTTCAAATTGATATTAAATGATTATAAGTAAATGATAATTAGAAAATTATTAATTAACAATATTTTTTAAAAATATTTTAAATCCATTTTCACTAAATTTTTTATATATTAAATTTGATAGTTTATTTATACTTATATAAAATATATTTAAAAAATGTATATTATATTTATATCAATATAAATATACTTATATATCAATATATTATTTTTCGTGATTTTTTTTTCTGAAATATAAAATTTATCAATTCTAGGAAAAGGTTCTGATAAATCCCCCCCCCTTTATCAGTGATACTAAAAAAAGAACTGATAAAGGGTCACTTTTAACAGCGCTTTTTTAGAGCTGTTAAAAGTGCCCTTTATCAGCGCTTTTTTTTAGTGGTGATAAAGGCTGGTTCTATGGAAACCTTGTTTTGTGGTATTGATCTTGGGGTGTGTAAAAAACAATATTTTACTAAGGTAAAATTTAGTATAGTAATTAACCTAATTTTTCTCTAGAGAGGAGGACACAACAATAAAACAGTCACCTTAAAATTGAAGGAAGAAGTGAGGTTGTTTTTTTTAAATTGTTCGATTTTGAAAAGATAAGAAATAAACTAAAAAATGGAAAGCATTAAATATCAAATTTATAAAACAAGTTATTGAAAACTATTATATGAGATGGTTATTAGGTCAGCTTTATTTCTCCAATTGTAATTCTATCATAGTTCAACTTATCCAATTCTCTTCTACTGAGTCGATAAAAGTAAGAATCCACAATCATTTATTCTCACTCCCTTGGTCAAATAGTAATGGTGAGAATAAATGTTAATAAAATATCATATTTCTATACTCTCCTTCCAATGTGTAATCGAGTTATAGTGAATACCCCTAATTGACTTAGGCAATTCCCAATCAAGTCTTGTTTATCCCAAAAAATCAAGAATGTCTGTTACTCCTCACACACATACCGGTGATCATTGAGTACTTCACCACTAAGAACTGATCTATTCCATCATATATAGACCAAATACTAGTAGATTTTGAAATTGATCATTGACCAAAGAAATAAAAATAACATAATCTAAAATCAAATACAATCGTATATGATAATAAAAACTATTATAAGAAATTGAATTTGATTTCATAGAAGAGAGAAAAGGATCTTAAAACATTAAGTGAAAGAACTCTTGAATTAAAAAATGGAAAAACTATACTTCCCCAATCACATAAAAGTTAACACCACCATGGTATGGGTAATTTTGAATAAGGGGGGATAATAATTCACTACAAAACTAAGAATAATAAAATAAATAAAACAAAGAACAAAACTTTTCCTCCTCCAGAATCAATCATCTTGAATTTTTTTCTATTATGCTCACTATAAGGCTTAAAATCATAGAAGTATCTTTTTAAAAGATGTTTTTAATGAATATTTCTATCGAAACTCCAAATTTTAAATATTTTGGATAGGTGTAAAGAGATATATGGTCAAGATAATGAGTTTAACTTCTTCTGAATTCCAAACACTATTTCACACACTCCACTTTGAATCACTAAAAAGATTCCTTAATGAGATCCTTAATTTATGAATTTAAATTTAAATTTTACCTTTAGAGTCCTATATTTAAAATAGCTAGAATAAACTCATTTGAAGGTCGAAATAATTATATATTCCTAATTTAATAAGGTGGGATCCATTCTATAGGCCAGAAATATTTCTCCACTTGATTGATTTTTCTGGAACATTGTGTTTTGAATTAGTTATTGGCTCAAAATAAAAATTTGGATCCCAATAAAAATTAAATGCTAAAAAATCATGCAATTTGGATCATAATTATAAAAGATATGCATGAAATATAGAAGATCCATAAATCTGTTAAATTTACAAAATTAAGAAAATTTCATAATTAAGCTCAAAATTCCCCAAAAACACTAAATTAATGAAAATCACATCAAATTTAATAAATTGAAGGGATTAAATCTTTGAAAAACACATGAAAAATAATGAAAATATTAACTCTATCAATAACAATAAGCAATAAAATCAATACTTGCATGAGAAATAAAAATAAGGCTTGTAGTTCATGATGAAATTCAAGTATGTCAAAGGCATATGGAATTATACATGGGCCAGTAAATTATAATTAAGAATAGGAATTTCCAAGTGTGTTGGACTCATTTTTCATTACTCATATTTAATCAATTTATCAATTTATAAAATTAATTCAAGGTTCCACACGCACACCCAAGGTGAAATTCATCTCAAGTAATAAGGTAATTAGGCTATATAGGTTGTACACCTAAAGGGGTATCCAAAGACAAATTGGACACCCATGGGTGGGTTTTTTCATAGGTTAAGTTCATTAATGACACGGAAAAACATTACAATTAATTTAATATGAAATATTAGGGCATTTACGGAAGGCTTTGGAAAGTGGAATAATAGTGGGTCCACTAAAAATCGATGAAACAATGGGAAAAGGGGTATAATCGCTATCTCGTATTCATAGTACTCCACACGTCTGGTAACAATCCTTGATTCAACATAAAATGGAAGAAATTGGAAGATTTAACAAAACCACAAAAATAGGTCATAAATCTATCACACCAAAATAGTGCCACAAGTATTGGAGAAACTTATAAATCAAGAAGTGTGGATGATAGATAATACTAAGACGGTTCCATTTCTTCTGACAGTGAAGAGATCAGAGGAGAATTGTAGGAGAAATCTCAAAACCCCATGAGGGTGGAGGAAGCCACTGTGAATTTCTGGAGGAAGAAGAACCAACTGATAAGATGAGGGGAGAAGAAAAATTGGATTAAAACATTAATAAAGGGAAAAGTGGTAATTTCACCCCCCCCCCATTTACACTGCGTAGGGTTTAGCTGCATGGTTTGGCCAAACCATGTGCAAGGTTCTACTGCTTAGGGAACAATGTATGGTTAGATGCACGGTTTGACTAACCATGTGCAAACAATTCATTTTCTCATGATCTGAGACCTATAATAGCCCACACAGGCATGTGCCCTAGGTCGTACGGTTTCAAAAAAACCATGCAGCTTAGCCTGTTTTCCTTCTTTTCGGTTCTTTGAGATTCAAACAAGACCCAGACGCACCTGGGACCTCCTTTAACCTCCTAGAAAACAAATTAAGTTCCATTTAAATTAATTATTCCAAAAATTAAATGGTTTGTACCTTTAGATAAGTCAAGACGTCACAACCTTTCCTCTTTAAGACAATGTGTCCCCAAGTTTCCCTTTTGAGGGATTAAGAACATCATCTGAGAAGAGTTCCGACCACTATACAGTTACATCAGCCTCCCGCTACCAGGTCTCATCCAGAACACATCTATGATTCCATAGCACCCAGAATAAATGAACCAACCTACCTCGGAAGACCTTCGTGCAAAAATAGATGATACAAATCAAACACTCCTCAAAGGATGCATCCGCCTCTATCTTGATATCATCAGGATCAAATGAATGAGATGGACCTGGATGATACTATCAAAGCTGAGATATGTAGAAGACATCATGAATGGAATGGTACCTCTAAGGTAATAGCAACTAATAGGCTACTGGACCAACCCTCTCTACTATCTTGAATGACCCGAAATATCGAGGTGAAAACTTTCCCTGTCTCTTGAATAATTTATGAACCAATCTATGTGATACACGTAGAAAGACTTGGTGTCCCACCTCAAACTTCAGATGTTTGTGGTGATGATTGGTATAAGACTTCTGCTTGGACTAATGTGTATCCATATTCTTCTGAATTAGCTAAACTTGATCTTAAGTCTCTTGAATGAGATGAGGATCTAATAGAGCTACCTCACCTACCTCAAGCCATTATAGAGTTGAATGGAAAGGTCTACCATAGAGTGACTCATACAAATCCATCTAAATCTTTTCTTAAAAGATGTTATTGTAGGAAAACTTAGCCAAAGGGGTATTATTTTCCCATGAACCTCTAAAATCACGGATACGGACCTGAAGCATATCCTATTACACCTGAATCTTCTTCTCAGACTGCCCATCGGTCTAAGGGTTATATGAAATACTCAAGAGCACCTATAAACCTAGTGCCTTCTACAACCATTTACAGAACCATGATGTGAAATGGAAATCTTAGTGCGAAATTATAGAATGGGGTACATCGTGAAGTCTTATTATATCCCAGATGTAAATCCTTCCTAAATCATCTATAGATAAAGACTCCTAGATCAGTAGAAAGTAAGAGACTTTGGTTAACCTGTCTAAGATCACCCATACTGCATCTCTCCCTTGAGGAGATCTCAGTAATCCTATCATGAAATCTATGGTGATGTTGTTCCATTTCCACTTAGGAATGGATAGAGGCTTTAGAAGTCTAGCAGGTTTCTGGTGATATGCCTTCACCTGTTGATAGGTGGAGCACCGAGTGATGTAACTTTATATCTTCTTCTTTATACCTAGCCATCAATACTAAAAATGCATGTCTTTGTACATCATGGTAAGCCCAGGATGAACTACCTAAATAGAGGCATGATATTCCCTCATCAGATCTTCTCTTATATCAGAAGGCACACATACACATCCATAGAAGAGTAGAGTCTCACTACTATCAACAACCCAAAAAGTTCTCCTACGATGCTCTCCATCAAAACAAGTCACTCTGAATTAGAAAATTTTCATATTCGAACTCACTCCAGAAGAGATTTTGTTGCCATCATAGCCACTAGAACTGGTTTTCCATGCTATTATTGGACGTGAATATGCAACTTAGGAAAAAAATCCACCATCTTCCACTCACTGTTGGCCACTTGAATGGCTTTCATATTCATTTTCCATCTCAATACATCTACCACGACATTACCCTTACCAGTTGTGTAAGCAAGATCAAAATCAATGGACTGCATGTATTCCCCCGACATGTGCTACCTTAGATTCAAGTACCGCTTAGTGGATATATATTTTAATATTTTATAATCGGTGTAAAAATTTACTCACCCAATAAATAGTGTCTTTAACAGTATAGATCATGAACCACAACTACTAACTCAAGGTCGTGTGTATGATAGTTTCACTCGTGAGGCCTTAGCTGGCATGATCCATATTCTATGACTCGATCACCTTGCATCAAAAGTGAACCTAGTATGACTTCTAAAGCATCATAGTAAAATGTATAACTTCTACCTAGATCCGGTGGAATCAGAATAATATCTTAAGTGATTCTTCCCTTTAACTCTTTAAAATAATTCTCACAAGCTTCAAATCATAGGAACTATGCTCCCTTATTATTCAAGGTCGTAAGAGGTGATGCTAAGTGGGAGAAGTCCTGAATTAATGGCCTGTAATAGCTAGCAAGACCAAGTATTTGTGTATGTCAAAACTATTCTTAGGTTTCTCCCAATAAACTATGATTCTCACCTTCTCTGGGTCAACTGATATGCCTACCTCAGATATGAAATGACCCAAGAAGTGAACTTTTATAATCTAAAAAGTGTCATTTACTGAGCTTCAAACATAGTTTTTTATATCTCAATGTACTCATCGCAATCTCAATATGGTTTCCATGGTTGTTTTTGGAGCACGAGTACACCAAGATTTCATTTATGAATACTGTCACGAAGGAATCAAGATACATGTGGAAAACCCAATTCATCAAATTCATGAAGACTTTCGGCACATTCATCAAATCGAACAAAATAACCAAATATTTATAAAATTCATACCTTCTCTAGAACACTATATGTGGTATGTATGATGGTATCACATGCACCTGATGTCATACCAAAATCAAATAGATCTTAGAGAAAACAATCTCTCCTTGGATATGGTCAAAGAGGTCATCTATACAAGGAAAGGTGTAATATTTCTTCACCGTGAGATGGTTCAACCGTCTATAATCCACACACAATTTGATGATATCATCCACTTTCTTGGATAAAAGGGAAGGTAAACCCCATGAAGATGTGTTGGGTATAATAAAACCCTTAGCCTCATAGTCTTTAAGCTTCTTCTTGAGTTCCTGGAGCTCTTTGGGTACCATCCTATAAGGAGGAATGGACACTGGTGCCACACCTTGAATTGGTCTAAAGAGAACTAAACCTCTCTCATTGGAGGTAATCCAGAGAAATATTTAGGAAATACATCCTTAAAATGATCCACTGCAAGAGGTAATTCTACCAAATGCATCCCTCGATCAATAGTGCTATCACTCTTCCCAGTCCAGTACACTTGGGTCCAGCACAATCTTTCTGGATATTCCATTTTCCCTTATGAATATACATGCATCCCTCAGGTGATGTAAAAGACACTCGATAGAGATACCAATACACTAGGGAATTATAAGACACGAGCCAGTCAATACTGAGAATGAAATCAAATCCAGTCATTTTGAGGATGAATAAATTCTATAAGAAATGATACCCACCTATCACAAGGGGGAACTCCTGACATTGGTGTATTCCCTCTATTCTGAACCCTAACGACATGTCAAGGGACATGATTCCATATAAGTACTCAATTTTGAGTCTAATACTTTTCGTGCACATAGTAGATATAAAATAGTGTGAAGAAACTATATCAAAAAAGGTATAAACTAATGTATAATCTATTTGAATAGTACCTCTAACCATAGGTGGTCCTAGACTCTAATCCTTTGGAACTGGCCCCACTACATACATATGGCCTGAACCTCATCCATGAGATGTTGCCTGACTAGCCTGAGAAGATCCACTATGTTGAATTTGATGTTCTGAAGCATGGCTGCCTCATCCATAGCCATTTTCACATTAGCATGATCGGATAGTATAAAACCAACTTCCAGCTAAACACGGTGCCATAGATCTGGTACATGATAGAGGTGTTGGTATGAATCCCCTACCACTAGATGCTAGAGGAAAATAACAGTAGAAGCACTGAAGATGACCCATTATTCCGCAATATCATCAGTCCATTGGCTTCATCATGAACTAGATCTTCTTATAGACTATACTACCATATTGGTGACACATATAGAGCTATTAGTATGTGTCACCTAGCTGGAACCACCCCCATGTGCACCTTCTAAATGGCACTTTCTGCTACCATAAGAACCATTACCCTAATGTGGAATATAACTACCATGGCTCACACTATTATATTCTCTAAAATTATACTTTATAACTAAGGCTTGGTTCACTATATCTTCCATGGTAGTCAAATGGAATGAGTTAACCTGCAAGTAAATGGCAAGATCGATCCCATCCTCAAAACTTCTCACAGTAGTTAGTTCTTCATCGATAAGAGATGGTGTGAAACACTAAAGCTCAGTGAAACGAATAGAATACTCAATAACTATCCTATTGCACTGATGAAAATGAATAAACTCCCTCTAATGATCTTCACTCAGATCCTGTGGAAATAAATGGTCATAGAAATCCATCTGGAAGTCTGGCTAAACAATACCTTAGTAATTCTCTGACTGAGAAAAGGTGTCCTAACAATTCTTGGAAAAATCTGGAAACATGTTGGTAGAAATCTTGAACCTCTGCTCTGGAGGTGTATCAAGATGGACGAAGAGGGATATAATAGCTTTAATCCATGGCTCTTCATCATGAGGATCACCATCCCCCAAGAAGGTGGAGGATGCTGCTATTGAAAGTCCCGTGTCAGCTATGCCGTAGTCGGGTCAGGCCTGGGAGCACCTTGAACCAACTACATAAACCTGAGAAAACATTCCCTAAACTGAGCATCGATGCCCAGTAGAATGTCAATAGGAGGTGCCTCTGGTGGCACTATAGGAGGTACAGTGGACCTATATAGTTTTCTCATCACCACTGTCTTGGAATACAACACGAGGACGTCGCGGTGGCATAACTTTACAGTTTACAAACTCGTACCTTTGCTATAATTTTATAACATATAGGGAAAGCATGTAAGAAAGAAAGAAAAAGGCATGTACAAAGCCTCCCTGGAACATGACACAACATATAATGAATTAAAATAAGAGGGCATTTGCAAGGATTGCTACTAATCATAATACTACTGATATCCTACTCCAAGATCTAGACTAGATAAGAGGGTAAATACCATATAAATATCACAAGATACACGACCCACAACCCATTTTTTGGGTAAGTTCAAGGTTAAGGTATCACATTATCATATAAGGTTTCCATTAAATTTTCAAGGGTGGTATTCATTTTAGTTAATTTATGCATTAATCCCCTTTTCAATGATTGAATTAATTGGATCAACATTCCAGTTTATAAGGGCCCATGCACCTTATAAATTGAAATTGGATGTCCATTTAATCAAATTTATAACATGTCCCTACAATTCAATTTTGCACAATTCTATATTTATAGAAAACAAGCACTATAAGTCTTATTAGAACAAGACACATTAGAAATAACATTAAAATAAGAATATGCATACTGAAAATAGATATGGAATTAAATAATGAATGACATTTTTAATCTCTACGGTTCCTAGTATGATGCATGTCTTGATATTCCCTCATTTCCTCAGACAAAATAAATAGAAATCATCATCTCAGTAATATCAGTATCAATAGAAGCACAAAACAAGTGCATCACCCAACTATGAAGACTTATCAACCATCAATGGCATAATAAATAACACAACTCCCAGCCCAGCTAATTTGGGTGTCCTCTGTACATGGGTTAGTTATTCCCAATAATAGGGTAAATTACAAATTATGTTTTCCCAATCTACCATCTAAACCAAAGTAATAATAAAAAGTAGAAAAGGGATTTGATACCACTTTGTAGAATCCCACTCTGAGTGCCACATATTTTTTTCCCATGAAAGTGGGCCATGTGACCTCAAGAAAATCTCGTTAAACACCATAGGCTTTCAAATAGCAGCAAGATCCTAGCATGTATCCTTAGGGATATTATTCCCTCATTGATATTTGTAAATTAAATGGTAAACAATGAATAATAAATAAATAAATCTTATAGATAGGTAGATAATATCATAAATAAAGTAATAATCCATGAAAAACAATAAGAAACTGGAAAAACATGAATAACAATAATAGATACAATGTTTATACTAAAGATGTCATGTGATTTTATAAAAAAAATGAGAGTGCGAGTGAATAGGGGAACAAGCATATATTTCATTCTATACAAAACTAAAAAAGACCAAAAGATTCTACACAGCATCTTTAGCATAGGCTTAGGGTCTTTTTCCCCCAAACCTCCATCCTAAACAAAAAATAAATCAAGCATCGGAAGAAGATCGCTTCCCTTTATCCATACATGCAGTCATAAAGTCAACTCGGGTACCAAATGGCACCCGAGCAGGGTGTGAGATATAAATATTAGTAGGCTGGAACCCATAGTGTTTAGACCATTCCATTTCCTGATGTAAGAAAAAGACAATGTTCTAGATATAATAAATGCAGAGCAATAGATAAATAAAACATGTAATCCTTAGTTCGGGTTCCTAAGTGGACACTCGTCCTATATCACCTACATCGGCCTAAGATGGGAGTATGAGAAGAGGTACCTATTCAAGCATAATATGTGTACAATGTCCAATAGTAAAAAATTAAAACCAATAAGTTATACCCCTAATCTTGTGCTTTGGCTTAGGGTTTCATTCACATGTCACCATACAAGTGTGCTAGTAAAATAAGGGATAATCATCACATGTGCATAAGAAAGCTCTTTATAATAATAAAGTATGCATCTCATATGAACAAACAATCATTTGATCCATCAAATCTGGCAGTGGAGTCTTGATCCCGTTCAAGGTGATCTAAATAGAATCCCAAGTGTCACTATGAGAACATATGATATAATCCAATACCATTGAGTCCATCCAAGGTGACCCTTACAGTGTCCCTTGTATCACTCGAGGCATGGTGACTCTGAGTCGTTCCTAGGTATCTCACATTGGGGATCGAGTATCACCTATGGAATGGTGTAGCCATATTTCTAATGGGTCCATCCATGGTTGCTCCCCAAGGGAACTAGTATCACTCAGAAGTACAAGAAACCACCTAGGTAGCCTATTCCTTTAAAGACAAGGCATCACTTCCAATGCAACGAGTCATGACCAAACGAGCACAGAGACTCCATCCATGAATCCTTAATAAGTAACCCATGTTCTCTCCCATCCTGTATCAACTAAACCAAGTATCCAAGGCACATCACAAGGAAAATTATATATATATAATGACATGTTAACAAGTATCCATATCAAACCACATGCCTACCAAACTATCCAAAAAACAATGGCACAACTCATATAGCATGTAAATAAGTATTAAATAAGATCAAGCATGGCATGAGGCATAAGCAAAAAGGCATGGAATTTAAACAATGAAATGTAACTATAGGCACATGGCTTTTATCATGCCTCTAACTATATTTCATCAATGACATATCAATACCTTAAGCTATCAAGATTTACCAAGCCCAACATATCATTCAACCCAAATTGAGGGCTTAATCAACAAGCATTTAACAAGGCAAGGCACATGGAACATGACATAACCTAAGTGGAAATAATAAGGCATGAAGCACAATATGAGGCGTGGAGTATAAGGAATTTGACATATCATAAATGCAAGCAATGACATATAACAATAAGAAAGAAAATCAATAATTTCCTGAGAAATTAAATATAAGTCATGTGATTCATGATGAACTTCAATCATGTTAAAGGCATATGGAATTATATATAGGCCAATAAATTATAATTAAGCATAAGAATTTCCAATAGGATTTGACACATGGATCATTACTTTTATTTAATCAATTTATAAATTTAGAACATTAATACAAGGTACCGCACACACACACACCCAAGGTGAAACATGTCTCAAGGTATAAGGTAATTTGGCCATTCAGGATAGAACACCCAAAGGGGTATCCAAAGAAAAAGAGTACACCCATGGATGGGTTTTTTCATAAAATAAGGTCATTACGAACATGGAAAATCATTCCAATTAATTTAATATGCAACATCAAGGCATATCTGGAAGGCTCTGGTGAGCGGCATAATGGTGGGTCAACTTAAAAGTGACAAAATGACATGAAAAATATCAGATTACCTACCTCATAGTCTTAGTACTCCACACGTCCAGTAACAATCCTAGATTCAACCTAAAATAGAGGAAATCGTAAGATTTAACAAAACCTCATAAATAGGGTATAAATCTGTCACACCAAAATAGTGAAATGGATATTAAAGGAACTTATAAATCAATAAGTGTGAATGATATAGTGTACCAAGATGGTTTTTTTTCGTATGATGGTGAAGATATCAGATAAGAATTGAAGGAGAAATCTCAAAACCCCATGAGAGAGGAGGAATCCACCACGCATGCATGGAGGAAGAATAACTCACTATAAAGATGAAGGAGAGAAGAAAAATTGTCGTAAAACATTAATGAAAGGAAAAGTAGTAATTTCACCCCCCCCCCCCCATTTACACTACGCATGGTTTGACTGCACAGTTTTGCCAAACTGTGCGCCAACCTTGCACAAGGTTCTGCTGCTTAGGACACACTGCAAGGTTAGGCACATGGTTTGACCAACCATGTTCAAAACATGTGTTTACTCACTATTAGAGAACTGAAATAGCCTACACAGTCATGTTCCTTGATTTTTAGGGTTTTAGATAAACCATGCATCTCAACCTTTTTTCCTCCTTTTCGGTGCTCCGGGCTTCAAATGATTCTTAGACGCACCTGTGACCTCCTTTAACTTCCTAGGAATAAAATTAAGGTCCATTTAAAATAATTAAACCAAAAATTAAATGGTACATACCTTATGATAAAGCCGATATGTTTCATGGAGCTCCTTGTGTGCACTTGGTCAACCAAAACAAAGGAGGACTATAAAAAGATTGGTTTACCCCTATTTTGAAAAATAGTCTTAGGCCTCAATCACAACATGAACAAATGGGTCATGGTGTGATAATATCCTTCACTTGAAAGCACTACAGCACAACTATGGGTTCATAGGATGAATACCCCAGGGAGTGGGCATGGCCCTCATCCTATCCCCTTCGCAATGCGAACCCACTAGGAAAAGGGACCATCCCCTTAAGCATCACTCATAGTGGTGTGATCCCTCATGGGTTGCAATGTGAATTACTATAGAAAAACATCAGACCCACTCACTACATATATTTTCTATGAAACCTAATACTACTAAAAACTTTCATCAATTCCTTCAATCTATGCATCAACTCACTCGAGAACCCATTCCACCTCCTCAGCCTAAAACCATGTCCAAATAAATCCTCTTAATATGTTTCAACTTTGGAAATTACAATATGAATACTAATTCTCAAAAATAACCCCTATCCAACAAAAAAATAAAATTCCATCAAGGATTTACAACCCAAAAAGGACACAGGGTTTTACATCAATACCCACCCAAGGCCTCTTTCCAACCTAACGTTCACCCTCACTCCTTGGTGATATAGTCATTAGAAGATTCCAAAAAAATTATAATGAGTGATTATTATAACTCATGGAGTCTTAAATACACCCTATATATTTCTCTAGGGTGATATCAGACCCTATATGTTCAACTTGGTTCCATGAAACATGCATCTGAGAAATAAATCATGCATAAACAGTTATATTAGCTTGTATTATAGGGATCACCTACCTCCAAAACAGACTTCCCACCCAATCCATGCTATTTTTGTCCTCTTCCAATATCTTCTATGCCTAATCCAAGATTTTACTAGCACATGAGATATTATCTCATGTTATACAACACAATTAATTAATTATAATAATTTATAATAAATTATTTAACTTAACTCAAAGAGGTATAATTACCGAAAACTCATTAGGAATCACCGATTCACTAAAATTTCAATAAAAAACATATGATCATCATTATGAGACCTCTTCTCACCGTGACATATAAAATCCCCATCATCCTTACCCAATTCCACCATAATATGGTGGAATCAGTACTCAAATCCAAACTCAAACCATCCAAAATTAACAAGCTATGACAAAAACCAAAATGGAAAGAGGGGAAGAGGAACATACCAGGAATCACTATCTAAACACACCAAGAACCATCCCTCCACATGGGGGTATTAAAGTGAGGAAGATAGGGATGTTTTGTTGAATAAAACCTTTCCTGACACACCTATTGACCTAAATAATGTTGTGGAAAATCCTAAAAAGGCAGTTCTACCTCTCATTAAAAAAGACAACATAGTGTCTATCAGGGCGAGACCTAGAGGGTCGTAATGCAATTCGTCCCTTTTCCTAGAAAATTCGTGGTGAAACTAGGAATCATGGCATGATCCAAGTTAGAGGGACTGAGCCTCATCTAAAAATTATCGTAGCATGACCTGACCTTCATAATGTTCATCAACCAACTTTATAAGGTTCATGAACCATACAAAACCTGCTATGCTGCAAAGATCTCGATCATGAAATCATGCCTCCTCACTCTCAAATCACACCAACTACATCCAAAGCCCGATGCCCATGCACCAAATCTGACCAACATGACATCCAAATCCTGAATCTAGTATTTATCAAGGAAATATATCACATCAGATGTACCCATGCAATAATATCCTGATTCCATCTCAACCATCAATGACTGGTCTCATCACCTCAATGTCCCTTCCCACATGATGGGAATTCCTCCACAATAGATAGTATGCTCCCTACCATAGGAGTATCATGATCATCACTCTACTAATCTAAAACTTGATCTAAATATCCCACACTCTATTAATTACCACACATAATGAATGGATGTTGTCGTCCCACTCCAACCTATGAACCAACATGAAACATCAACCACTGCCCATCCCTCACCTTCTATTAAAGATATAATCAATTCTCGACAATCCACTCACAACATGGATCAAATCCTCTAATGGACAATGTTTTACTCCCCGCCATATGGATTTACTTACACCACACCTTAAGTACTGACTGAAATGGGTCCCAACATCATGTGTGTGTTTCTCCTCCTGAGCCACACTCACCCATCCTTCCAACCCTGACACCACTATCAAGGATCGCAATAATAAGCTATATCATGGAACCATGATATATTTCTAATGTCACCTCTCACTACTGAGGGACATCTCTTGCCCTCAATGAAACCCTTAGTCCAAAATTCTCACTTTCATCTCACCAAACACATCGTTCCTTGTTCTTCACATAGTCTCTCATTGATCTGCAACCAAACAAGCATATCTAATGTGTACCAGCCCTCATGCACCAAGACTTTACATAAAAATCCATGCTAGTATTTACTCTCCTCCAAATATTGAGTGATCCCCTAATAACCCTCTCATAGGTTCTCACACATAATCTTACCCTACCTCACCAAAACCCAATGGGTGCACACACTTGTAAAAACCGATCACACCACCCAACTAATTATCTCATGAGTTGTGTCTCGTCTAACCTAAGCTCATACACCTAACCCATTGACCATGATCCTATCACATTCCAACCACATAAAAAACCCAAGACTTCTCACTCATTCCAAATCTTACCACACGATCGCCTACTATATGATCGTCATTCCCAAAACAACAAGTGTTAACCCAGGCACCAACTGCACCACTCGAAAGTGCATCTAAAATCAGTAGGTCTAGGAACCCAACTAGTTATTCTTTTTAAAACTAGACTCAATAACAGAAATTCTCCAAGAGATTCACATCCAAAGCACAAGTAATTCACAAGTATTTCCTCAACCCACTCAAAGGTATCCATAAAACCAGCTAATTCAGTTGAGTAGAATTTCACCAAGAAGCTATATGGTAAAACACTATATAGTATTTTGTTAACACATTAACTAACCAAAATCACATCCTCAATGAAACTAGTGCACATCCTCATATCACCCCTCGGGAACTCAATGAATGAACTAAACCCATCAAGGTTCCACCATCGAGGCACTTAATGCCAATACTGGCCCACTAATGGTCACTATACATCCCTTTCATGAGGGATTGCATAATCATCACTAGAGAATAACTTTTTTCTGTATCCACATAACATATCAACTGAAGAAATATCATGGTTCAGCTATGTATAATTTCATCAAAAATATATAAGGGAAATTTCTATATAATTTTTTTGTCACGACCTCCTCCCTCCAAAGATACCGCATTGAAGGGGGAGATATAATGACCCTCAAGTCCCACCTCTAATAGGCCCAAGGTTGGTGGCTAGCACCAAGGGTATGAAAATATCATATATGGGAGGAATTACCCTCTATAATATAAATAGGATCAAGAGATGAGATGGATAATCCACAAACAACTCTAAGAAAAAATATAAAAAGAAAGAAAAAAACCATCACACATGCATGTATAAATAGAACTAATACATATAAAATAAAGTATCCAAAGTAAATACCTACAAGTAAATCTAAAGCAGTGACCCGAAAACTATCAAGGATCTGAGCTAGTAATATCTAGCACAGTCTAGGTAGTTCTCCAAGAAACATGAAAACAATTTTATATACATAGGGTGAGCATAGAGGTATACTCAGTAGGAAAACCAACGTCTCTCGTGCATATGTGAAAGAATAATACTAATGCCTCTATGAGAAAATATCAAAACCAAACAACACCTATCAAGTTATACTAACCATCCCAACCTCACCAAGGAACACTCATCAAATAACGCAAACCATGTAATATAATATAATAGGAATCACATCGATAAGGGTACCCCTCACTACTTTCCCACTGGTATGAATCTTTCACACCCAACATCATACGTCCTGGTGTTCCCATATCTTATGTATACTACACCGCCCCACAGGCATGGTCACAACACACCTCGCCTGCAGACACCTGGTCTTGTCGCCCCACAAGCACGACCAAAAAAACCACATATCACCCCCACACACCATCGCAACCAAACATCATTGTCCCACAAGAACAACCGCACATTACAACACATCAAGATCATTTTACAGTTTTAAAAATGGGTTTTATCACATTTCACTTTATTTTTGGGGTGTTGTCACACAAAAAAATCCTAGGGAAACCATTTCATTAGAAAATTATAAGTAATTAACCAATTTACATTTTGGGTGATGTAACAACAATAACAATATTCACAACAGTCACAACATTCAAAATAGTCATAATACATGTATCCAATTCAAAAAAACCCAAATAGCCACAATTTTTAGTGGGACATCAATCTTGAACAATCACAATATCACAATCATATCAAGGCTGTAAAAACATGTGAATCATATCCCTTTACCCTTGAATTTCAATTTAAATAATTCTTTATCTTTGATTTAGCTAGAAAAACCATAATCTATAGATAAAAAAAGTATAACCCTCCCACATGATACATAATAAAGATAAATAAGTGAGACCATACCTCAAAGAAGCTTTTTCGACTCACTACACACCATAGAACGAAGAAGAATGGCCTCAAACCACAACCACACCATGAGAAACCATGGATTAACCTACACGACAACCAAAGACCATAAAAATGCAACCCAACACACACCCCAACCCAAAACAACATCACCATAGTGAATTCTCGGGAGAATAACAAAAGAAAAACCACCAAGAAGGGAGAAGAACCTACCATTGATAAACCAAGGACTACCAAAGGACAACCACTAGGACCAATGGGTCAAAGAGGGAGTAAGAGGATTTGAAGAACTCCTTAGGGTGCCTAGGGTTTTCCCAAAATGAGAGGAAGAAAAATCCATGTATGAATGAATAAAAATTCGGCCTGAAAAGAACTTTAAAACTACACTACATCAGAGTTTTACATCTTAGGTAATCCCTTTTCACTTTGTGTAATCCTTGGGGTTCAGTTTCACTAAAAAACACATCAACTTTTTATTATTTAACCCCCAAAATCCACATGTTGTGAACCAGCCCTCGATAAGTTGTGCAAACCGCTTTCATGTCCTGTGATACACTTACACGACGTGTATTTCCTACAGTAGTTCTGATGCACCCCTAGCTCCCATAAAAACTCATGGGACCTCCCCCCGAACACCTCCAATAACCAAAGAAAAGAAAAGTAACAGACAAGAAGGGAATGTACCATTACATTAGATACCTCTTAAATGATTCTCACCCTTGAGAATCCAAATACAAGACCAGAAGGAAAGGGGTATAAACAACCACCCTACAAGATACCTCTCAAATATATCTTTATACCTAAAATGATACCACCATCCAAACACACCAACCCAAATGGCCACAAAACACATTGTGCGACCTCTCATCCTCCACGCATCCCAAACCAACAACCACTGCAACCAATGAACTGCACCATCCTGAACACACGAATCAGGGAATTCCATCCTCCATGTCAAGATACTATCCACTTTGGGTGGCACTAACTTTCCTGCATAGGATTAATCACATCATAGTTAATGTGTCTCAATTAAGATTTTGGTCCTCCCCTTTTCATATGTTAGGATTTTATCACACATCACACCACACACATCACAAATCAAAGAAAAATATATCATATCATAAAAAAAGGATCCAAACACCACATCACAAAGAAAAACAAAGAAAAGAAAAACTCAAAAACAACTATAGGCACTGGGAACGCATCTGCACCTCTCTCTCCCATGTACTCTCCTCCAGACCATCATGCCTCCATAACATAGGAACCAAAGAAATGGTTTGTCTATGTATTTCCTTCTATTAAAGGTATTGTATCTCTACAGGACACTCCAAAAACATCATCTCATCCTCGATATCCAACACTCCCTAGTTAATGACATGGGAGTTATCATGAAGATACCAAAGAATCTGGGAGATGTGGAAGACATCTTGGATCATTTCCAACCATGGTGACAACGCGAAATGATACACCACATCACCAACTCACCCCAACACCTCAAAGGGACCAAAAAAATTGGTAGAAATCTTACTCCCTCTTTCAAACCTCTACTGCCCCCATCGGTGGGAAACCTTCAAGAACACGTGGTCCCCAACCTCGAACTCCATGGGTGTCCTTTTAAAATAAACATAAGACTTTTTTTGGTCTTGGGTTGCTTTTATCCTCTCATAAACAAGATAAACTTTCTCTGTCATTACCTATACTACATTGGGACCAAGAATGGCTATCTCCCCAACCTCTTTCTAGCACAATGTAGAATGAAACAGTCTCCTGTACAAAGCCACAAATAGGTCCATTCCAATGGAAGAGAGATAACTGTTATTAAAAGAAAACTCTACCAAATTCAAGTGGCATACCCAAGATCCACCAAAGTCCAAGACACACATGTGAAACATATCCTCCAATGTCGGGATAGTCCATTACATCTTCCCATATTTCTGAGGGTGGAAATTAGTGTTGAGTCATAACTTAGTTCTAAAATCATGCTACAATACCCTCCAGACTTGTGAGGTAAAACTTGTGTCCTGATTCAAGATAATGGACCTAAGAACTCCATGTAACCTCACCACATCATCCACATGCATACCTGTTATCTAAATCATCCACTACACCCAACTCTTTGATCGCTAAGAAGTGATCTTCTTTCGTCAATCGATCCACGACCACCCAGATAACATCACAACCTCCTTGAGTTTTGGGTAAACCTGTGACAAAATCCATCGAGATGACATTCCATTTCCACATGGGAACATCCAAGGGTTACAAAAAACCACCAAGAACATGATGATCAACCTTTAATTGTGGGAAAACCAATCACTTTTCCAAAAACTCCTCCATCACCTATTTCATCCTAAGCCACCAAAACTGCACCATCAAGTCACGATACATATTTTAAAATCCTAGGTATACCACCAAAGGTGAGTTATGAAACTCGTGAAGGACTCTGTCATGTATTAAAACCAGAAAAAACAACCTTCCATGAAACAAAATCTGTTTATAACCATCCTATGACCATACCTTTGGAGCATCACCCTGTCCAAAATGATTGTGCATCACCACTTCCTCTAAGTCTCACCACTAAGACTCCTCTGCTTACAACATTAGATAATACTACACCATCATCTGAAACAAATATCCTCTACCTCCATCCACCTTTTTATTTAAGTGCAAGGCTTCAAACTCTTCTATTGCTCTCTAACCATCCCTAGACTCCTGAACAACACCCTTCCATGACTTTTTTATCAATTAATCATCCAAAATGTAACATTTTCCTGAGTTGTAGGAGATCTAGAAATCATAGTACTGATGAAACTCCATCCAACTCCACTATTATAAGTTCAAATCACCCTAGGAAAAGATATACCTCAAACTCTTGGGATCTTTGAAGACCATAAAGAGCTCCCTAATGAGGTAATTCTCTAATAAATTTAGCACAAACACAAACATTTCTAGCTCCAGATCTTGTGTGGTGTAGTTATGCTCATGGGGATGTAATTTCCTCGACCCATAAGAGATCAATGCTTGCTTCTGCACCAGCACACATCCCAATCTCATATGGGAACCGTCAAAAAATGCCTCAAAGAACAGATACTCCTTTAGTAGCTAAAGCACTAGAGCACTGACCAAATTCCCCTTCAGGTAACCGAACACTACCTGACATTGATCCCTCCACACAACATCCTGGTCTTTCATAGTAAAAGTTGTCAATGGGGCTGAAACTTGAGAGAAATCAGGTAAAAACCTCAAATAATAGCATACAAGACCAAGAAATCTACGAACCATTTCCACATTATTGGGTGTTTCTAAAGAAATACCTGGTTCAACCTTCAATAGTTCTAATACCATACCCTACTGAGACACCACATTCTCGAGGAAATGGGCCTATCTTGTCCATAACTTACACTTAAAAAACTTTCCATAGATATGGTAGCGTCGAAGAAAATATAAGATAGTTCTGAGATTCTCATCATGCTCCTCCTCTAACTTCAAGTAGATCAAGATATCATTGATGAATACGATGATGAACTGATTTGAGAACTCATGGAACATGGATTTCATAAGCCCCATGAACATGTTTGGTGCGTTCATAACACCAAATGGAATGAATACAAATTCAAAGTGACCATACCAACCTCTGAAGGAAGTCTTCATGATATCACACTCCTTTACCCTCAACTGGTGATATCCAGATCACAGATCAATATTATAAGACCAACTTTCCCCTCTCAACAGGTCAAAAAATCATTTATCCACATAAGAGGGTAAAGGTTCTTGACCCTCGCCTGATTCAACTTCTGGTAGTATATGGAAAACCTTAGAACATTTTCTGTTTTCTTTGAAAACAACACTGGAGCTCCACACGGTGACACGCTGGGATGGATAAAACCCTTCTATATCAGAGCATCTATCTAAACCCTAAATTCCCACAACTCTGAAGGTGTCATTCTATAAGGAGCCATCAAAATCGGAGAAGCACCAGGCTGCAAGTCTATCACGAACTCAACATCATATAGAGGGGTAGCGATAAAACCTCCTCAAAAAAAATATATAGGAAATCCTAAATGACCCATGGGACCTTTACTATCCCAGAATCCACTGATTCTACTGAACACTTAGCCAAATAGGAAAAAAGAGGCTCTAAATGCTGACTACCCACCTAACAGCCCCACTCTCCAATGAAAACCACACATTGGCCATCCGCATCTGAAAACATGATTCTCCTCTGGAATCATTAGATAATATAACATATGGAATTCAAAAATTTTATACTGAGGATGACATTGTATGGCTATATCGGTAGCAAGAAAAGATCCCCACTAGACTGATGTGGCCCCATCATCAGTCTACACCTCCAGAACACATCAAACAAGATGTTCTTGCCTCCGACTATCATAGTCAACACCAATGGCACAATAAACCTATATAGATCTAGTCCAAAATCACGGGATAGAGTGATTGAAACAAAGTAGTGTGAACATCCTAAGTCAAACAAGGCACAAACAAGGGTACTAAACAAACTGATCATACCTCTGATGATCTTTGGCCCCTCTTGAACTACTGCCTCCACTGTGAAAAAATTACCATGCCCAAATCCTCTACCTATCTACTGACAACCACCTCTATGGCCACACTTAGGTCATGGTCCCTGAACACAAGGAACATCCTAAGGTCAGACTCTACTTTCTCCATATCCCCTTAGCGGAGCAAAAACCTATTGCCCTTGCTGCTGAAATAGTCTCACTGGAAACGGTTGTAGTGTATGGTACTCAACCTATCCACCTCCACCAAACTGAGCTCGAGGAACCACTGGGAACTAGTTTTGATTATTTACATGAACCCCATAACCAAAACACACTAGAACAAATCTCTTAGGAAAATCATAGAAACCACTAGCCACAGAAGGCTAGAAAGGAATCTGCTGAGGTCAACTCCCTACCATTTGAAACCTTGAAGGTCCTAGTTCTTGATACCTTCCACTGAAAACTCTTCTCTTAGAGGAACCCATCTAGTTTCCCTCCCATGGAAAACCTCCTCATGAGTGAATCCACTCAATCACCTATTCATTCTTATTAACCTCTTGATACATTAGCAACATAAAAGGAGTCAATACATAATGGATAGAAGGATGGAGTTCCTCCTCAATACGTCTCGTACAAGACTCCTCATCTAGAAAAAGATCTAGGGGGAAAATCCAAAGATCCTTAAACCTAATTCCCAACTTCAACATTGAAATTATCCCCTAGTGAAGAGAAAGAAGATCCTACCTCTTTACTACCTTCATGGTCAATGAAAGGAACTCTTCCAGAACTCCTTTTGGAAGTTGACCCACAAAATTTATACCTCCTTCTGCTCTCCTAGATACATCGTCCACCACTGATCTATATCTCCCCACATCTGACTGACTTCCAATGCGACCCATTACTATATCGGGGATCATATCAAACTAAAAGTGATCTCGAGGTCCCCCAGCTAGCTCTCTATATCTGGGTATGAAACACTTCCCTCGTACTTTCTTGAATCCTTCCATTGGAAAGCACGTAATTTTCACTTCCATTGATCATTCTCTTCAACCTAATCAACCCTATGGTGATCAATAAAATCATCCTACATGACCTTAATTTCCTAATCCACACATGAATGACTAATATGAGTCATAACTAAAAGTAAAGCAACGAACCTCCTAAGCCCGATAGTGTGGAATTTTATTAAGATTCATTTTAACTCATTTAATAAATTTTTTATCCATTTCAATATTCCCAAATAACCCAATTCAAATAAAAACATAAGTCATTATGATGCATGTACCTCTCCTAGGTCTCTACCTTATAAGAAGGTCCATCTCACTTGTCCATTTAATAATCTCAAAGTCTGTGCATTACATCATGGTGGGCCTAAAATCCCATGTCATGGTTGGTATCTCTAGCCTATGTCACACACCAAGGTCAACTGTCACTATTTCCGTACCACCTCATGCAATCATCACTGTGTATAACTCCAAAATCCGTCCTATCTATCAACCATAAACTCTGATACCACTCTATCATGACCCCCTCCCTCAAAAGATATTGTAATAAAGGGATAGAGATAATGACCCCCCAAGTCCCGCCTCCAGTAGGCCCCAAGTTGGAGACTAGAAATGAGGGTATGAAAATGTCATATATGGGAGGCATTAACCTCTATAATATAAATAGGATCGAGAGATAAGATGGATCATCTGCAAACAAATACAAGACAAAATATAAAAATAAATCCAAAAACCATCACACGTGCATGTGTAAATAGAACTAATACATATACAATAAATTATCCAAAGTAAATACGCAAAAGTATAGCTAAAGCAATGACACAGTAACTGTCAAAGATCCAAGATGGTAATTTCTAGCACAGTCCACATTGTCCTCCTAGAAACCTGAAAGTAGTTTTATATACATAGGGTGAGCATACAAGTATACTCAGTAGGAAAACCAAAGTCTATCATGAACATGTGAAATAAGAAAACTAATTCCCATGTGAGAAAATAGTAGAACCAAACAGCACTAATCATGGTATACTAACCATCCCAACCTCACCAAGGCACACTCACCAAATAATGCAAACCAAGTAATATAATATAATAAGAATCACATCAATAAGGGTACCCCACACCACTTTCCCACTAGTATGGCACTCTCACACCCAACATTGTACATATTGGCACTCCAATCTCTTTTGTATACCACACCTCCCCACACACATGGTCACAACACACCTTTCTTGCAGACACCTAGGCTCTACACCCCACAAGCATGGTCACGTCTCCTCTAAAAACACTTGGGTCGACACACCTTGTTCACAAACACCTGGGCTATCACAACCACCATCTAATGTGATAACATAACTATTTCCATCACAGCCTTTGCAATACCTACCTTTCCTGGAAGAGATAGAGAGAAAGAGTGGGTACTCAGCCATCTTTACTCCTCACTAGATATTGGTAAAAACACCCCCCACATGACTATGAGGGTGTCAGATCATAGTTCGTAACGTGGGTGGGGTGTGTATAGAAGTCAAAAAAATGTATAAGTGTATATATATATATATATAATATAAAATTCTCAATCCCAACCTATGGTTTCACAAAGAAACAGCCAACTCACAACACAATCACTTTCTCTACCACCTCTAAATGTATAACACCATAAAACAAGTTTCAACCCCATTTCACATTTCTAACCAAACTCATTTAATTCTTTCCATTCATTTCATTATTTTGTATCAAAAAAATTTAACCACAAAAACCACCATTTAATTTTCCATTAACCAAGTCAACCAATTAGATTTTAATCAGTATTAATAATTTATTCCATCACTACTTAGGTATCTAGAAAAAACAACCACCACCTCGTTGCCCCAAAATCACAACCAAACAAACCACCTCCTCGCTGCCAGAAAAGTACGTCTAAAAAAACCACCTCCTCTCCACCCCAAAAGTATAGCCAAACAAACCACCTCCTTACCATCCCAAAATCATGGGCAAACAAACCACATATCTCCCCATATCCCATTACAACCACACATATTCATCCCACAAGCACGACCACACATTAAAATAGATCAAGATCATTTTACAGTTTTACAAAGAGGATTTTATCACATTCCACTTTATTTTAGGAGTGTTGTCACACAAACCAAAATCCTAGGGAAACCATTTCATTATCCAAGTATAAGTAATTAACTAATTTCCTTTTTGGGTGATGTTACAGCAATCACAAAAGTCAAAATACATTTATCCAGTGCAAACAAAACCTCTAATAGCCATAATTTTTAGTGGGACATCAAGCCTGAACAATCACAATATCACAATCATATCAAGGGTGTAAAAACATGTGAATCATATCCCTTTACCATTAAATTTCAAGTTCACCAACTATTTATATTTTATTTAGCCGACACAACCATATTCCATAGATAAAAAAAAGTAAACCCCTCCTGCTTGATACACAATAAATAGAAATGAAGGAAACCCTACCTCAAAGAAGAATTTTGGACTTACTGCGCATCACTGGATGAAGAAGAATGCCAGAAAACCACAACTTTATCATGAGAAACCATAGATTAACCTACACCGCAACCAAATACCATAAAAATCTACCCTAAACATACCCCAAAATAAAACAACATCACCATAGTGAATCCCTAGGAGAATAATTGAAGAAAACCCACCAAGAAAGGAGAAGAACGTACCACATATCAACCACAAACTACCAACGAACAACCACCAAGACCAATGGATAAAAGAGGGAGGAAAAGGTCTTAAATAACTCCTCAGGGTTCCTAGGTTTTTTCCAAAATGATAGGAAGAAGGATCCATAAACAATGAATGAAAATTTGGCTAGAAAATAACTTTAAAACTACACTGCATAGGGGGTTTACATGATGTGTAATCCCCTTTCACATCATGTAATCATTAGGGTTTAGTTTCACTGAAAAACATGTCACATTTTTATTATTTAACTATGAAAATATACACATCATGAACCATCCCTAGACAATCCATGAAACCAACTTTCACATCGTGTAATACACTTATATTGTGTGTATTTCCTAGAGTAGTTTTTTTGTACCCCCAAGCTCCCACAAAAACTCCTGAGACCTCCCCCTGAACACCTCCAACAACCAAAAACTGGAAAATGGACTGGTAGGACATGGAACACTACTTTTTTTTTAAAACATAAATATTTAAAACCTTAATCATTAGTGAAATCAAACACACAAAAATACATGCATGTCATGTTAGTCCTATGTGCCAAATATGATGCATGTACATGGCCTTTTACCAATGGGTTAAGAACCAAAACCATAAATAAAAATATTTGGTAAAAATTTCATATTTAATAAACATATCAATTATAAAAATGGAAATCAAAAGAAACAATCGTGTACCCCTAATAACCAGAACTTCCCACTGGAAAAGTGTTCATGATTCACCATGTGATGCCTTGGACCTGCAGACCCGGATTCGGTGCTTATAAACACATACTATACTATAATTGTTTTTATACTGGATATAAAAACCTAGATCTCTTACATCTGAAATATATTTTTAGGTTTAGTGATCTAGTGAATTAAATAAAAATATAAATTGATAAATCACATGTTCTTTTTATCAAATAGGAAATATTCCCATCATATATAAAACTACTTAATTCATAATGATTCGTCAATGTCTACAACAAATTATTTCACATGTGTTATACTTTTATGAATTTCACATGTACTAATTTTCTCCATAACCTTGGAAAATAGAAAAAAAGGGGAGAGCTCAAAATCTTAGAAAGGTAAACATATAACTGAAGAAATCATGGCATAAAACATTATGGAAGCATTAGGTAAACAACATGAATCTATAATCAACATGAAAATGATGTCATAAAATATCCATGATAGTAAATGAAAAAATGGATATCAATAAAAATGATCTCATGATGATGGAATTCATAACGTTGGAAATCAAAAACCTATTGTTAAGGCCTTGTCTCAATACACATTACTCATTTTCGAGATCACAATCAAGAAATATTGCTGAATTGGGAAAGAATACACCAAATATATTGTAATAGTGGGTTCCCTATACCCAACTTAGACAATACTTTTTGATTACCATATCATATATAGTGTGAGTTATGCATGAGGTTATCTTACCATAATGGTGTTGACATTTCTGCATCCACAATTTATATGGTAATTTCTTTAGATTACTTTTTATATAAAAAGGTTATAATAGTTCCCAGAATATAATGAGAACCTCAAGATACTATGGTATTAATATTAAATATGTGTTATATGGTCTAGATACATCATACTAACTAGTCATAGATGATGTTTGACTGTCAGGTGTTGGGGTCTCATAAGCATTTAGACTTCTTCTCATTAAGTTCATATTTGGTGATATTGAGTAGATGAGATCATGAGCACTGACTTGCTGATATTAAAAATATATGTTTCAAGTTTCATTGGTAGTTCCTATCTATGAACACATGTAATAGTATCTTGACTTAAGATTATTGTTAGTGTATACTATTTGATCACATACTTTGATTTTAGAAAAAAACTATGGTATTGAATTCAAAATGAGGTAGATTGCATTGGGTGAATCATTGGTAGTATTTAATTGATTAAATAATCAAGATATAATTTTTTTACTCTTATAGGAAGTGATATCTTAGGAATAGTTGACTAGGAAGGTAGTACATTCATTAAATATATGGTCATGATGGAAGAAGATAAGTCCATCCTGTTAGGTCAAAAAAGAATAAATCAACAAATGATGATGAAAAAAATTATGTTTCATTGATGTTATTAATATTTTCATGACTTATTATATACTCCCTTTAATTATTTTATATGAAATGTGCATAATTTGTGTGAAATATTAATGTTTTAATACTAAATATAATTTTTGATCATTTTTAGAAGTAGTTCAATTGAGTCAGTTCACTATTTTATTTATAACTCTCACAATACTAATTAAAATTGTGTGTTTATTATTTTTTATGACTCCTTATTCAATTTCTCACATATCATTATAAGGAATCATGGGCCAATTCTTCCATTTGAATTCTCATATGGACCACACAAGATGACCCAAAGAATTTGTGAAGAAACTGGACCATCCATGATGATTGAGTTACTGGTCTCACTCCCGAAGCCCATATTTTGTGAAACTCTACCATGTGTTCTTGATTATCAAAAAGAATCATGGTTAAAAATTTCAGGGCCTAACTTTAAGAAAAAGGGGCCCAAATGAAGCTTTGAAGTCCATCCCACCATTCTGGCCGAGAATTAAAATCTGGACACTATTCATGACATATCTCATGATGGTATCATCAAATAGAGCTGATATTTTGTAGTCTAAAATAGAAGATATAGGTGGCCAACTTTTTTGAATAAATAATTCGGTTTTTAAGGCATATTCCTATTCAAAAACCCTTTCACATTTTAGACTTCAAAAAGACTGGATTGAAATGGATAGATTAAAATTGTTTAATCAGCCAACCATAACTTTGGCTACATAGGTCCAAATGACTCCAAATTTTGCGCATAGATGGAAAAAATTATTATATAAAACTTTTAAGAATGGGATATCTCTAGAGTTCACTGTTTGGATGTCCAAATAGTCGAGCGAATTGGAGGGACAGATTGGGAATGCAAACAGTCCACTTTCTTAGGCTATAAATACATCCCCCTCCACTCCTTCAAAGGGGTTGGAATTTCAGAAGAGATGATCACATATTGGCATGGGAAAATCCTTGAACAAGTCTTGGGAGGACCTTACATACTCAAGTTTTTACTTGAGATACCCTTCCTCCTCTCTCTTTTTCCTTTCACTTTTGTGTTGTTCTTCGTTTGTAATCTTGTAAGTTTGTGTTTTGTAATTCTATTTTAATGCAAGTTTCTTCTAAAATATTTCTTATTCTCATCCACCTTACGTAGTTTAATATTAATTTTCATAAAATAGTTTAAATACATTTGAATCCCCTTCCATTCTTTTGCTTCCTCATTTAATCGAAGTCTGTTTTTTTAATTCTTATCATTATTTGTGTATGTGTGTTCGACGTACCACTCTTTTCTTATCCCTTTATTTTTCTTCTCTTGTTAATTAATCATCATAAATATATAAACCAGATTAATATTAATATCAATGGCTGAGTAAATATATTATTATGGTGAGTCAAAATTTAGGGATGTTAAGTGATTGAGAGTATTTGCTCGATGAATATTCTTTAATTTAACATTGTGTATGTTGGACTTAACATGTCATGGATTAATGACTTGTTTTGTTTAACGTGTGGTTTCCATAGATTATTGGAACCATAAATACACTACCATCAACAAGATATGATTGAGATTAGAAACCTAAGTTAGGTTAAGGCTTGGATTAAAGCCTTAAAACTTTGTAATTCCAATCAACATTATCTTGCGAAGTGGGTGTTAAATTAATTACAATATAAAGCAAAGATCTAGGATATCACTAGCTTAACTCCCTAAAAATGAACTCACCCCAATATTTATCAAATTGTTAAATCAAAAACCAATCATTGATCACTTCCTTTATGCTCTGCAAACAAACCCCCTCAATCAGAATACAGTCAACTAAAAACAAACGACTAATACAAAGTATAATCACTGAGGATTCGACCCGAGTGATGCTATACACATTAGCAGAGCACCGGAAACTTGACCGGTCGATAGGCGACAATCGGCCGTGAATTTTAGTAATAATTAATGAGATATCACAAGACAAAGAGATTATATTACACGATGTGTGTTTGTAGTAATGTTTTTCATTACTATGACTTTTCATCATCTCTTTAGGGGTCCTGATGGGTTTCAAAACTCTGATTATAGTCTATGAATAGTATTTACTACTATTGAGATAATGGATTATGGGGTCACACACTTAGCGTATTCAAAAGTATGGCATATTCTGATGAATAGGATTTTAGGACAAGGTGGGCCCCACCACTTGGGTCCGAGTGATGTCTGAGAATATACTATCTCTATGAAATAAATAAATTCAAATTATTTATGTTTAGAATAATTAGCATTTAATTTATTTATTAAAATTATTTATAAGATATTTAATTGAATATAAGGAATAAAATTATACAAATTAATCTTATTTTAATATTTAAGGTTCATTTAATAATTTCAGGAATGAAGATTAGAGTAAATGACTTGATTTTATCATGTAATATATTTTATTATATTACAAGTAAGTGATAAAAATATCAATGATATTTATAAATCAGTAAAGTATTCATAAGATGTCATTTATAGATTATTTAATGGGTAATAAATATCTAGGGGTCAAGGAACCATTTTTTAGATATTTTAGAACCACACTATAAAAGGAAAAGAGAGGATATCATTTAATGGACTATTAACTACACAACGGTTGAGAGTCTTTATCCCCTTACCTATAGAGAGAAGCAAATGATTAGAGCTTCTGATTCATGTTCTTCTTCACAGATTGAAGGATTATCAATGCGGTGATCTTTGGGATGTTGAAATCTTTATCAGATCACTGTTCTAGCACCCAAAACTCAACGAGTGATGGTCCCATAGACTTTTAAAGTGTGTGTGGATGATCTAGAGTGAATTGGGTTCAGTTACATTGATAAAAAATTACCGATAATGAGAGGATTCCAAGCATTGATTCAAATTGAGAGGTAATATTTGATTTATTTTTGTGTTTAAATAAATTCACATAGGTTCCTCAGGGATTCATACCAGTCTACTCTTGGCTAGCGATTACATAGTTACGTAGATCTCCAGTGAAAAAATTTAAATCCCTGACATATATAAATTTATTTCACACCCCAGTACCTTCAATCAGGGTCAAAGAGATCACATTAATTTTATAATCTGAGAAATACTAATTTTCCTTAAATTTATGTAGAGGGTATTGTTTTGGTCTCAAGTTAATACACCACACAATGATATGACCTTTGAAAATTGGTAAGAATACAAAATATGGATTTCAAAGTGGGAATATTCCTCTATATGCTTATTAAAAAGCCTCAAGTCATGGGAAAATTCCCATAGAAGGTTGGCCAACTAACAATCCTCCTACCAGACTACTGCTACCATGTCTCACCTCAAACGACCACACACTGACCCAGCTGCTGCATGAGCTAGACCGGTCGGGCCCATCACCCACGACAACCCAAATGGAGTTGATGCCCTTTTTACATTACTGTTGCATTTACCCACTAGCCTTCATAGGACCTACTACCCCTGACTAGTGACTACCACCACTTTTAGGTTCCCGAGTGCTTTCACCACCACATCTCTCCATTGGCCTCCATCTAAAGTTGCCTGATGTCATCTTGGTCAGTGTTTATAGAGGATCATACCACAGTTTCAATGCCGACCTAACCCAAACCCCCACCTCCCTTCTACCTTTATGCTCTCCCTCCCCTGTCGACGGCCACCCATCACTGAAAAGACCTCCCAGAATGCCTTATCATTGTACATGATCACCCACCAGTGAATCCCACTATCCCAATGGCTTGTTCTCTATCATTCAGCCACCCATTATCAACCAGATCCAATTTACGCCAACCCATATTGTCCTAATTCTTGTTATTCCCAACCCAGAATGGGTGAGAATGTGTCATACCCAACCCGGAACAACCATGGGAGGTTCTAGGGCCTGGGGATATTTTAAATATTAAAAAAAATTAATTTTTTTATTTAAATAATAATAATAATAATATGTTTATTATTTGAAAATTAATTTAATTTTGTACTAAAACTAAATTAATTATGGGACCGAACAAAAATAAAATTATATGAATTAAAATAATGCATTTATTTTACCTAGACTTGAATTTATCTAATTTTTTATTTTTAATGAGCATTTATTTTATCTGTTAACTGGTCTTGGGAATTGAACTACTAGAGTTTGTGTAGGTTTATTTTATTTTAATTAATAATTATAATTGTGTGCAATGATTGTAATAGTTATTTATTTTTAGTAGGCTTTGCATCATCTTTTTCATTAAATATATATAAGAGTATGCACATACATTAGAATAGATCTATATGTATTTTTTGTTTCTCGTGTTCCCCTCACTTGTATGAAAGTATTCATGTATTATAATTATGACAATATAAGTGGTGGACCACACCAAAACGAGGTGGTATCCAAACAAGATGTAGAAAATTTGGACCAGGGTGCAAGCTGTGATATGATTCAAGACCAACCCAGGTATTATACCCCTAGGGTCATAATTGATCTATTGAGTATAAATAGATCAAACAATACCAAATTCTCAACTATAATAGAGTAGTTTATTTAATTTATGTGTTTTTTATTATTTTATGAATATACATGTTAGCACAATCATAGAAATTAAAAAAAATGCATAGATTAAAATGAATCAATATATGATAAAGGTTTTTCTATTTACTATATGATCATTGGTGATTGTGATCACATATTATTTGAATATTAGATATAAAGTGATTTCATTTCATCATGAATTTATAAAAAAATCCCTCAAAGAAATATTAAGCCATAATGCCTTTCATCACTTGAATTAGAAAAAAACAGGTTGTACGAAGTGCTCATCAGTACTAGTTGAGGGTGCTTCCTACTATTAGGGAGTTATTTTGAAAACGATGGGTTTAATTAACTATAAACGTTAACATAGAAGTATCCATAGGTAGCTTGTTGTATATTTAGAGTAAAATAACTGAGAAAATCAAGTTAATGATTTATTGAAGTCGGTACTTCACTCAATAATTAAAGGAACCATGATTTAATGTGGTTGGTCGGTCAAACGCCTACCATGAAACTATCTAAGTAGTGGAGTAGTCATAGATTGGACTATGAGGAGAGGTTTTAAGGATATTTTATATTAGGATACACAAGAGATACGGTATTCAAAATCTAGTAGTGAGGGATACTGGGGTTTGAAAAAATAGTGGGAGACAATTAATGATTTATTTAATCATTAATGTCTAATTGATGATCAGGATAAAAGTACTTATCTACTATAAAATTTTTTTTTATGGAACAATGGGAAGAAATACCAAAGTTACAATGTTATTAAACGGGGTAAAGAGTGTTTCCTCAGCGGAATGAGTTTCCAAAGATTAGTACAGACACTTGCACAAAGTATTATGATATAATAAATTCATGGTGTTAGAGTCCCCACTACCTTTTAATCTACATTAGGAAGAGAAGGTGTGAAATATGATTATAGGAGACTAATGTATGAATAAATTTATGTTTACATCATAATTTTTTCACTAATGTCCAATGTGTTTTGGATACATTATTAGAACATGGATGATATCACATGTTGTCTCATCTCTGGGATGTCTGTGAGGAGAAAGTGAAGTGACATATGAATTGGAGATAATTTCACTAAATACGTATAAATTGAAATATGGATCATGATATTTAAATACCTCCCTTTATAATATATTTATCACCCAATTACCCCAATTTATTTTAAGATCATGGAATAAAAAAATATGGATAAAATGCTTCATTACCTTTTGTGTATTGTTTTCCATGTAAATAGTAACATAAAGAAATATTAATATTTAGTTCTTATGGTGAATAAGCTAAAATACAGGGTGAAAAGGACAATGGAAAGTGTGATTCTAAAGTAAATTTCACAATTTATTTCAAATAAAAGAGGAAATACATTATAAAGGAGGTTATTTGTTTTGCATGAAATGAGATAAGACTATGGAAGTTGAAATTCTATGAACTGAATTAAAGAAGACAACAATAGCTTCTTCTTCAGGTATATTCACCATAATATGTTATTTTTTGTCATATTTCTCTTGTATGAAATACAATATGATTATAACATATGTGTATTTAAATATATTAATCAAGTAAGTATAGAAACATTACAAGAAGTAAGGTGTATTATCCAAGAAACTGAGAAAGGATGGTTCTTAAGTCACTAGAGAGAAGTACACAACTTCTAATTTCAAATTTTAACGATTCTAGTTAAACTTTTATTAAGTAAAACTAAAACATTTATCATACATTTTCATTGTAAAAAATGATTCATTATTCCATTTCTGTAATTAATTTTGTTTGTGTTGTCTAAAAACTCAACCAATAGTTCAGTAATGCTTAAATCATTGGCAATAACTGATGAATATAAAATATAAGACTCTATTCTTCCCATTTATAGAAAGAAAAATTTTTTATCTAGTAAAATTAAGTACTTTTATAGGATATAACTAGTATGTTTTTAGACTCTTTGGAGATAAATAACTTAGGTATTATCGATATATTTACTTATCTAGTTTTGGAAAAATAAACCTTTAGAAATAAAGGTAAGCCAAAAAACTTTTAAAATTAGTTCAGTTAGAGAGCATAAATTGTTCCAAGAAGAAGCTAGAGGTAAATAGACTTCATAAGTTTCCTTTAATTGTTTTTATGGAATGAAAATTGAAGTATGAAATATGCATGGTTATAAGATATAAGTTACTTCAAGCCCATGTTCCAAAGAATATATTGACCAAGAATTCACCAATATTAAATGCAAAGTGGATTTATTCCTAAACTCATATTTACTTATACACATAAAATCTATGATGTAGTAAAGAGGATCGATGATGAGTCTTACATGAAAACTTTGATTAAGTATAGAGTAGAGTAATTACTCAATACACATTTTCTTATATTCATCAGAGTTATGATTTAAGTAAAAGGATTTTCAATGTTGAGACTCATATGCATTGTAGAAACTTACATTATTTTCAATACATGCTTTTCAAATAGTATTTTTATCCCATTACTATATTCCAACTATAATGAAAAATGGATATCATATGATTTATAGTTTGATATAGATCCATTATGTAATAACGATATTTGTTTGGATGCAAAGAGTTTGATATGGATATAACCAAACATGCATCAAGCAAAAAAAATGTGGATCTAAAGTAATAATCCTAAAGTTCTTATAGTATATTACATAAATATATATAATAGAAAATTTATATTCATGTGATAGAATATATTTCTATAAAAGGTTTCATGTATCTATTTGAGTCAGTGGGATAAAATCTAACTAGGATTTATTCAATGTATGAGATGCACAAGTGAGTGGCATTGGAACAAGTTCCACAATATCTTTTGGAAAAGGATTTTTCCAAAGACACATACTACATAGGAAGGATAAAACCATGGTAATGGTTCAACATTCACCATAGCTGGTAATACATTATTCATTGAGAATACAAGTAAGTAGTAAATAGAAACAAGAAAAGATTGACTAGATCAATTAAATTTGATAATGGGTTCCATGTATCAAAGTTCATGTGATTTTTATTTTTAATATTGCGGTAGGTATTCAAGTGAGACTATACATGGGTGGTACAAGAGTAGTACCAATAAGGCTTGATTGGTAATACCAAGTCATTATGCCTAAACCCATTAGAATTATACTTGTTATAGATACTTTTTATGATTAGTATATTGAGAATTGAATGTAAAGACCACCAATATTGGAAGGTGTCTATATGAAATAACTAGAAAGGGTTGGTGACACCATAGAATGCTAGTAAGGGGTGAAAGTTACTGAAATCTAGTTTTGGATGAAGTAAACAATAAAATCATAGATTATTCACTTGAAATTAATTTTCTAAACGTGCCTAAAAAGGATAGTCGGATCACCATTATTTTCCAAGTAAGATATTTTTAATAACATATAGAAAGTAACTATTGGTCTTATATTTAATTAATACTGGAATGAAATTAAATCTCTATAGATTGACTAAAAGTAGAAACCTAAGTTCTAGGGAACGAGATCTACTAAGGTAGGTCTAATGGGTTTCTTAGACCTAAACTATAATATATATAATGACAAGGTATTGAAAAATAACAGTTGAAACAATTCATGATATAATTTTTACCAATCTCACATGGCATAAATATCTCCTATAAGATGTGTATGGAACATTAGAGGAGATTAATGTAGTAAGTAGAATTCCATATGTCACTATGATAGATCAATAAAATTTGTCATTCTATGTATAATATATGATATTTCAAACATATATTTATGGTCATCAAATATCTGTTATATCAAAGAGAACTGCATAGGAAGCAATCAAAACTATTCAATTATACTTGTTAAAGTACGCGATATATGTTCCGGATCATGAAGAGAAAGGAATACTAGTTATAAAGAGATGCAAACAAGTATTTATATGGATCTATATGATCAAATATCACATTCAAACTAATTTAAAGAGAAATATAAGGACATTCAATCTAGTGGTAGCCATATCTATAAATACCAAGTGTGTTGAGGCTTCTGATGTAGCTAAAGAAGCAATATATAATACACAATGATTTGTTCTAGTTCATTAAATTGAACCTAGTAAGTAAAGTTTTATCTTAATATAAATTCTAATAATTCTAATACTATTAGTATCCAAGGTATCAATATTTTAATAGTGGGAGAAAAGGAACAGACTTAGGGATATCATCTCTTGAGGAGTCTTACTCAAGAAGATACAGTCGCAGATAGAAAATTAGCCATTCAGTGGAGATGTGGAAGGAAAAATGACTAAATCTAAAACTCAACAGAATCATGAAATTATTATATGGGAGCTAGAAAGGTTCATTAGCAAGTTGGATCTAGTGAAAGTGAGAGTATTTTAATAGTGGGTTCCCTTGACCCAACTTAAACAGTTCTTCTCAATTACCATATCATGTAAATAGTGAGTTATGCATGATGTCCTCTTACCATAATAGTGTTGAAATTTCTATGTCTACTATTTTTATGGTAATGTCCTTAGATTACTTATCATATCAAAAGGTTATAGTAGTTATCAGGAAATAATGATAACCTTGAGATACTAAGACATTAATCTTAAACACATGCCCTATGGTCTAGGTACATCATACTGACTGGACGCTGATGATGTTTGACTATTAGGTGTTCAGGGCTCATAATAATTGATAATTATTCTTATAAATTTCACACTTAGTGATCTGAACAAGTAAAAAATACAAGGTGAAAATTCCAATGGAAAGTGTGATTCCAAAGGTACTTTCACAACTTCCTTCAAATAACGGAGTTGTATCATTCTATAAGAGGTCATTTTCATCGCATGCCTTGAAATAAGTCTATGAAAGTTTAGATGCAATGAAATGAATCAAATAGGAAAGTGGCCACTTCTTCTTCAAGTAAATTCATCATTGTATGTAATGTTAATGTTGTACTACTTGGGTATTAAATACAATATTCCTATCACATGTTTTTATTGAAATATATTAACCAAGTAAGTATAGAAACATTACAAGAAGTAAGGTATGTTCTCCAAGTGACTGAGAAAGGGTGGTTCCTATGTCGGTGGTGAGAAGCACACAAATTATCATTTCTAAGTAAATGGTTATAGTTTAAATTTTATTGAGTATAACCAAAACATTTATCTCATGTGTTCATTGGATATAAGGAGACATTATTTTAGTTTTGGAATAAATATTGTTTTTGGTATCTCATACTCAACTAATTATCTAGTAATGCTTGAATCGTAGACAATAAATTATTAATATAAAATGTAAGACTTTTATACCCAGTTGTTGAAAGATAATTCTTTATAAAACAAAAACTAATTAGTTTTCTAGGATATACCTAGTATGGTTTTAGATTCATTGTATTTAAATATCATAGGTATTACTGATACATTTACATACTTAGTTTTAGATTAATAAACCTTTAGAAATAAAGGTAATCCACAAAGATTTCATAATTAGTTAAGATAGAGAGTGTGAACTATTCCAAGGGTAAGCTAGTGATAACTATACTTCATAAGATTCCTTTAAGTGTTTTAAGTAATGTAAAAGTGAAGTACATAATATGCATGGTCATAAAATATGAGTAGCTTCGGGACTTTCTGTCGAAGAATATCTTGACCAAGCATTCATTAATCGTTAAAATATAACATTGAGTAATTCCTAAATGAATATTTGCTTATTTATATCAGAGTTATGATGTTACTAAGGAGGATTGATGTTGAATATTACATGTTAACATTGATCAATAAAAATGTAGTGTGGATTAAATCCTAAACACACATTTACTTATACACATCAGATTCATGATGTAAGTAAAAGGATCATCAATGTTGAGAGTTATATCCATTGCAGATACTTCCATTATTTTTTAAGAAATTCATCACAAATAATGGTTTTATCCCATAACAATATAAAAAATATAATAAAAAATGAATATCATATGATTTATAGTATGATATAAATCCATTATGTCATAATTACATGTGTTTAGTGCAAGGTTTCTGTTGATAATATAAAACAAATTACATCAAGTGAAACACAAAGTATATCTTAGTTAATATTATAAATTTCATATAGGGTATTATATAAAATCCCTATTATAGAAAAGGTGATAGTTGAGTGATAGACTATATTTTTATAAAAGGGTTCACATCTCTATTCAAAATTATGGGTGCAAGATTTACTTGGATTTAGTCAATGTTGAAGATGCACAAATAGTTGAAATAGGAAAATTTTTTACAAGATATGTGGAAGAGGAATGTTCAAGAGACACATAATGCATAGGAGAGATAAAACCATGGTAATGGTTTTACATTCACCATGCCTGATGATACATTATTATTTGAGAATAATGAATCCTACAAGTAATTAGTAAATGAAAACAAGATAATATTAACATAATCAATTAAAATTCAATAATGGATTCCATGTATCAAAGCACCAGGTCTTATCATTTTGAATATTGTGGTGGGTATTCATGTCAAACTATACATGGGTGGTTAAAGTTTGGTACCAATAAGGCTCAATTGGTTATACTAATTCATCATGACTAAATCCATTAGAATTTTACTTGTCATGGCTAATTTATAAGATTGTTTTATTGGGAAATGGATGTCAAGTACACCAGTCTTGACAAGTTTCAATATGACACAACTAAAAAGGGTTGGTGACACCATAAAATTCTAATAAGGGGTGAAAGTTATTGAAATCCAATTTTGGATTGAAGAAACAATATCATAGAATATTCATTTGGAATGAATGTTTCTATCTTTCTACTAGAGGTCACTTGGAGAACCACTTTTTTCCAAGTGAAATATATTTGATAACATATGGAAAACATGTATTGGTATAATATTTAGTTAATACCAGAATGAAAGTAATTATCCATAGATTGACTTAAAGTAGAAACCAATGTTTTAGGGGACGTGATCTATTGAGGTAGATCTAATGGTTTCTTAAACCAATTCAATAATACATATACTAACATTGTATTGAAAAATACAAGTTGGAACAATTTTAGAGATAATTGTAACTAATGTAAAATGGAATAAATCTATCTAAGATAATATGTGTGGGTCATATGGGTAGATTAATGTGATAAGTTTAATTCCATACACTTTTATGATGGATCAATAAAATATGACATGTTATGTAGTAAATGTGATATCTACAACATATATTCTATGATAGGATAATATTAGTTATATTTAGGAGAATTTTAAAGGAAGAAATGAGAACTATCCAATTATACTTGATGAAGTATAAGGGATATGAAACTAGTACTTAGAGAGTAAGGGATTATAGTTATAAGGGGACACAAACAAGTTATCCTTTGGATAAATATGATATAATATTGTAGTTAGGATAAGGTAATGATAAATAAAATATCACTCAAGATTTTGGTAGTTATATCTACAAATACCGAATGCATTGAGGCTTCTAAATTAGATAAAGAAGCAATGTAAAATATGAAATTATAAGTTATAGTTATTATAATTGTTCCTAGTAAGTAAATTTTTATCATAAAAATAATTATTCAAATGGATATTTAGGAAGTCAAGTTAAGATAATGTACAAAAGGGATATAATCAGGGATAAAATCTCTTAATAATTCTTACTCAAGGAGTTAAATTCACCAATAGCATAATTTACTTGTATTAGAGATGTGGAAGTCCCATAGACTAAATCCACAACTTAGTATAAACATGATCTTATCATATGAGAGATGACAAGTTTAGTTATCAAGTTAGATATAGTTAAAGTGATAGTGTTGTAAAATTGGGTTCCCTATACCCAACTCTATCATTAATTTTCAATTACCATATCATGTATACAGTGAGTTATTCATGATGTACACTTAAAATTATAGTGTTGATAATTTTTCATCCACTATTTAAATGGTAATTTCCCTATATTATTTATAAAATAAAAATGTTATAGAAGTTATATGGCTATAATTATAACCTTGAGATACTATGAAAATAATTTTAAAAAAATGTACTATAGTCTAGATACATCATTATGAATGGACATAAATGATGTCTATCTATTGAGTTTGGGGGGATCATAATAATTGAGACTTCTTCTAATGAAGTTCACACTTTATGATCACAAGTAGATGGGATCTTGAGGACTGACCTACTAATAGGAACACCACATCTTTTCGGTGTCATTGGTAGTTCATATTTTTTATCACAAGTAATGGTCTCTAGACTTGATGTTATTGTTGATGTGTACTATTTGATAGTGTACTTTGATGAAAGGAAAAAATTATGAAACTTAAGTTGTGGTGAGGTATCTCGTGTTGGGTGCATCATTGGTGGTATGGAATTGATTGAATAATCAATAAAGGATTTGTCACTTCTAATAGGAAAATATATCTTGGGCCTAGTTAATCAGGATGGTAGTACCTTTACCAAATTCATGGACATGGTAGAAGAAGGAAAGTCTATCTATTATGGTTAATTAATAATAAATCAAAAAAATATATAATTACATGAAGTGTGCATCCTACTTTATGAGATATCACTGGACAAAGAGATTATATTACATGGAAGGTGTTCATAGGAAGGTTGTTGTTGTTATGACTACTTATAATCTCTTTAGGGGCCTTTATGGGTTTCTAGACTCCTCGCCAAGTCTCTGAATGGTATTTACGACTTTCGAGATAAGAACCTAGAGGGACACACACAATAACATATTCAAAATTCCACCCTATTCTAGCGAATAGGTCTATAGGACATGATGGGCCCCACCATAGGGTCCAGGATATGTCCAAGGATATACGGACTCCAAGGAAAGATAAATTCATATTATTTGAGTTTAGAATAATTAGTATTGAATTTATTTATTTAAATTATTTACAAGTATTAAAGTAAATACATGAAAAATATTATTCGAATGAATAATGTTTTAATATTCAAGGTCTATTTAATATTTTCAGGAACAAAGAGTCGAGTTAATCGATCACTTTTTTCATGTAATATAATTATTATATTATAATAAAGTTATAAAAATAATGTTTATGACCTAGTTAGTTGGTTACAACATGTCATTTATAGTTTATTTAGTGAGAAATAAATATTCAAGTATTAGGGAGTTAATTCTTGGTATTTATTAATTCACTATAAAAGGAGGAGAGGGATCTCATGAAATAAACTATTCACTTCTCAAATGGTTATATCCTCTCTCTCTCTCTCTAAATTCCTAGAGAAAAACACTCTTCTTACAAGCACTCAATCGTAGTTCTTCTTTACGGATCGATGGAATGAAGCAACAGTGATCGATGGGATGTCGAAGGTGTCATCAAAACTCTTTTCTAGCACCTATATTCAAACGATCGATGCTACCATAGGCTTTTAAATTGTGTGTGGGAGATATATATGGATTAGACTTCAGATAATTTGAGAAATTATCATTAGTGATGAGTAGATTCTGAATGTGGCTTTGGATCAAAATAGGTATTTCTTTAGCTTATTTCTGTACTTAAATTATTCACATGTAGATCCTTGGGTTATAACTAGGAAGAACATCACTAGATATTTTATAGTTATTTTGATATTAATTTTAAATTGCCAATTTTTTAGGATTCTATTGCACACCCAAAACCATAAATTTCTATTTTTTCACTCTGGTGATGAAAATATTAAATCCCCAACACATTGGCTTCCACTACATGCCCCGGTATCAACATACCACATGTTTCAGGTGTCATTGGTAGTTCCTATAAAAAAATACATGTAATGGTCTCCTAAATTGAGATTATTATTAGTGTATAATATTTTATTGCATATTTTGATACCAGGTAAAAACTATGGAATTGAATTCATAGTGAGGTATCTTGCATTGGGTGCATCATCAGTAGTATGACATTGATTGAATAATCAAGATAGAATTTGTCACTTCCAAAAGGAAGTGATATCTCGGGCCAAGTAGACCATGATGGTAATACCTTCATTAAATCCATGTTCATGGTGTAAGAAAGTTTGTTTATCCAATTACGTTAGAAAAAAATAAAGCAAGAATGGAAAATAACACAAATTATGTGTCATACTTTATGAGATATCATGAGACAAAGAGATTATATTTTACATAATATATCCATAGGAAATGTTTCCATTGCTATAACTTTTTTGTATCTCTTTAGTTTCCTTGATGGGTTGCTAGACTCCACTCCTAGTCTGTGAATAGTATTCACCGCTATCGAGATAAGGGCCTAGAGGGTCACAAACTTAGTATATTCAAAATTCTAGAATATTCGAATGAATAGGATTTAGGATATAGTGGGTCCCACCACTAGGGTCAGAGTGATGTCCAAGAATATATGATCTCCATGAAATAAAAAAAATAATATTATTTAGGTTTAGAATAATTAGTATTGAATATATTTATTAAAAGTACTCACAAGATATTTAAGTGTATAAATGGAATAATATTATACTAACAAATATTATTTTAAGATTCAGGGTTCATTTAATATTTTCAAAATTACGAGTCATGCTAATGGATTTATTTTATCATGTAATATATATTTTTTATATTACAAGTGATAAAAATAAAAATGATATTTATAACTCAAAAAGAAATCATAAGACGTCATTTATAGCATATTTAGTGGGTAAAAAATATCTAGATGTTGGGGAACCATTTTCAAGTATTTTAGAATCACATTATAAAAGAAGGAGAGAAATTCTCATGCAATTGACTATTTGCTGGATAGAGGTTTAGATCCCTTATCTCCTCTTCCACTTTCTATAGAGATAAGTCGACGATCTGAGATTTTAATCGAAGATCTTATTCATGAATCAAAGGGCCATTTCTTCAGTGATCATTAAGGTGTCAAAGGCTTAATCAAATATCTATACTAGCACCTAGAATTCAATGATTTATGATCTTATGGACTTGAGAAGCATGTGTAGATGATCTAGAAGAAATAATCTTTAGATCCTTTAAGAAACAATTTCCAATAATTAGTGGATTTTAAGAATGGATTCAGATTGAAAGAGGTAATATTTGATTTATTTTTTGTGCTTAAATAAATTCATGAAGGAGACTTGGGGATTTATATTGGGATTTAATTCTTTGAAAACAACATTGTTACGTCAATATCTTGTTAAAAATTTTAAATTCTCAACCCATATACTTTCATTGCACACCCATGTACATTTAAAATTCTCAAACCTATTTTTTCTTGTGAGACTTATCGATACATTAAGGGGATATATAATTTTAGGACCCACCTGTCACATGATTATTTCTAATGCATTCACCGTAATAATCATCAAGAACTTTCATATCACTCTCTAAGGAACCTCTTACTCGATAAAACTTGGTTATCTTTATAATAAGAAATATGGAAATCAAATACATAATCAACCTAAATTAAAAGTCAATAATAATCAATAATGTTAATACATCTCCCCATGTCAATAAAATGTATAGCATGATCATAACCCATCTAGAGGAAGAAGGTGGATAGTTAAAGAATAAATTTTAAACTTTCCGATAATCATCTGTATTAAAATAAAAACATACAGAACATCAATACTTTTCCCCTTACTAATGGAATAACATTCTTTCTAGGTGAATATAATCTATTCTGAATTATATAATATGTGATGCTCACACTGTATAGAAAAATGAGTATACAGTTAAGTCGATACTTAAAAAACATGACATAAGTAATCCATGGGGTGGAGGAGGATGGTTTCAAAAGAACATATCCATAGTGTAACAATGTAAACCTAGAATGATGTTGACATATATGAAAAAACATCCTCACAAAAGAATGTTTGTATGATACCACCCAAGAAGGGATTATGAAATAGATTGTTTGATATCGTGAGTTCATTTCCCCAAAATGATAAAATATATGTATTAGATAACATATCATTAAACATAAACCCTATTAGGGAAAAACCTTTTTAAAATATAAAGTAAAATGGAAGTGAAAACATAAAAGAGATTTTAGAAAACATTTTTAACATTTTTGTAAAATACGAAGTTGTGTGTCACTTCTATAGGTCCTTTTTAAATTAGTGAAGTGAAAATAATTGAAAACCTTTACTTTAAAAATAATATCCAATAATGGAGCATTGAAAATTAAATAAAGTTTTCCTTATAAAATGTGGGTCCAAAACATTTTATTATAAAATGGATATTTCTAGTACTTGAAATTACCTTTGTTGAAAACCCACTTTGTAAAAAAAGTGATAAAAATTTATTTTTATTAAAAATTATTTTTCCCAAATAGGATTATAAAATACCATATGATAAATTATTATTCTTTGAGAAACCAATAATGGAAAAAATCTCAACATAAAACATTATAACACAAATAATGAGGTTTGAGTTACCAAAAGTCCTTACTACTGGGGAAACAACTGGAACAATATCCACTTGAATAGGGGAAAATGGATTGGCTTGTAAATATCATGAAATAAAACATTTATGATAAATATATATATATATATATATATGTGGTAATTTAATACAATATAAAAAGGAAACATGTTTCTTAGCATGTAACATATATCAAAGAATAATATTTGAGACCAAGAAAAATATTGTGTCTTGAGTGACACTTTAATCAAAACCCCTTTAAAGATAGGGATTGTAATAAAACATAAAATACCATGATTAAAAGATATTTTGTGATATTATATCTCACGTAGTCAATATGTATACACTATATAAATTAAATTAGGTGCATAATATCAAATGTGTCTCAAAGAGAGTAATTTGATATGAAAACTCTTACTACTTTGGTAACTTTTGAATCAGAAACCCTTGAGAGTTAAAACATGAAATATATATTTATATACCATGAAATAAAATGGATTAATAACATAATATTTCAAATTTTTATTATAAACACCTTGAAAATGAAAACAAGTGCAAAAATATAATACTTGTTACAATAAAGGGAAATTGAGGTGAAAACTCTTACCTTGTTCCAGATTTGTTCTGCACACATGCTTAGCTTCCTGAATAATCAAGTTAATTTTATTAGATACTTTATTATGAACCTTATTATTATTTATTTAATTTAATATAGACCATTTATTATAAAATTATATTTATTTATTATATAATTTTTTTGCCTATGTCAGTTACTTGAGGTTATTCGATCAATTTTTCATAACTCCTCATGTATGTTGTCCATGGTAGAAAGCATCATAAAATAGTTTCATAATATCCATAATTTTAATAGTGTTATTTATATAATTTTTATATATTAAATATATTTTTAAATATAATCATGGTTGGTGGGGAGGGAAAATGAAACTCATTGCCTGTGGAGACGGTAGTTTGCACATACGCACGATTAATGGTTCCATTTCTCAATGAATCAGAAAGAAAGAAGGTAAATGATAATTTGAAATTTTATAATCATAATTATATTATATATATTATATTTATTCATCTCTTACGTACTTTTTCTCATCCATGGATTACAGTGTTGAAAAAAATGGAAGATGTCGCTTTGTGAAGGCGGTAGTTCGTGCACGCACTAACGACGCTTTGGTTTTTCATAGTGGATGAGGAGGAAAAAAATGGTTATTCCATTAATATAATAACATATAAAAAATTATGAAAATGTTGTTATTATATTTTTATAGATATAATATATTTAGAATATTAAGATTAAAGAGAAAACATAATAAGGAGATAATACTTACTTTGGAGACTTGATCTCTCCTTGGAAAACTCCATAGAATTAAAGGGATTAGGATTAGTGGGACTAGGGGATTAAGAGAGTGTGAGGTTCTTATATTAGAGAATATTTGGGTAGTTTTTCAAGGAATTTTTAATGAGAAGTGTATGTTTGAAAGGTTGTAAGTTATCCCCTTTTATATGAGAGGGAAAAAGATCACTTTTAAAAACACCCTTTATATTTTAATAATGTCATGAAATTATTCCAAGGTCAATGGCTCCAAATTTTGAAATAATGGAGTGTGGGGTGTCTTTGGGTCTATAAATAATCAAAAAAATTATTTCCTCAAATTTTTTAAACATGTTATAATTTTTTTACCGTTAAGTTTTTTCATTTTACTCATTCACTTTTAAAATGGGTAACTAGTTTTTAACTAAGTGATTTTATGTTTTATTAAAAATATAAAATAACTCATATAATAAAATCTCGATGTGTTGGAACCAAATTTTAAATATATTTAATTTAATTCACTTTCTAAATATTATATAATTAACTTTTAAATTAAATACAGACAATGTGTGGAAAAATTGTTTTAGTAAAAAAAGGGCATTTTGACCATTATGGATCCTTAATCTTATTTAGTATTGATTAAAAAATAAATGAGAGTTAATAAAAAAAATTATGTGCCTATAAATCATATTAGATTCATTATTTAAAGGACTAAAATTTAATTTATTTGATATAAATTCTTTAATATTAATAAAATATTAATTTTAAAATAAATTTTTCATTGTTATCTTGGTAATTAGCATTAATCCTAACAATCTAAATTTTATGCCCAAAAATAAAAATTTTCCATATTAAATAATATGAAAATTATTTTCTAAAATATAGGAATCATTTTATACAATCAACATCCTACGTGTAGGTAAATTAATCTTAACATTAGTGTGTGTAACACGTAAAAACCTGTTTTTAAGAGAATTCTGTTTTTAAGGATAAAGTTTATGTATAAAAAAATTATCAATGTTATTGATTATAAGGATATAAATAAGACTAAAATTATTTAAATAAGAGGAATGTGACATTAAAATAAATCCAAAACCTAATTTCCACATGTGTAAATTTAATTAAAGAAATATATAAAAAATAGTTTTCATGAAATATCAATTGATTTTTTAAAATGATAATCATTTGTTTTATAAATTGAAAATAGTAATTTTAAATTATTTATTTAAATTTTTAAATATATATTTTTTATATCAAAAAGTTTTCAAAAAAATATAATTCATATAAAAGTGATGGTATTGGAAAATCTGTATTTTCTATTATTCACCTGAGGGTCTGGGAGAGAGCGGCGTCCCGGCGAATCCCTCAATGGCGTAGCACATGAGCTCGCAGCGGCGAGCCCCCTCTGTGCCTCGGCCAGAGGGGGGTATCAACTCTCCTCGTCCATGGCGTGTGGACCCTTCTTCGTTCTTGGACTTCTCGGAAATTGAGGTTTGCCCTAAGGTACCGAATCGGGTGAATGGGGAAATCTCGGTCTCAATATCTTCTCTGGAGTTTGTGAAGGCGGTGTCGCGGCTGGATCATACCCTTGTCGCAAGATTCGGAAAGGCTCAGCCCTCTGTGGACAGCTTCCACAGGTTTGTCTCCTCCTCCTGGATGCTTCAAGACAAAGTGGTTATTGGGCTGTTGGATTCGAGGCATTTTCAAATACGTTTTTCTAGCGAGGAAGATTTAATTACAGCCTGGTCTTCTGTGCCGAGAGTGGTTAATGGGTTTAGATTTTTCCTGTTTCTCTGGTCTTTTGACTTTCATCTTCGTCGTGATCCTCCGACCGCAGCGTTATGGGTTACGCTTCCTGGGATCGCATTACCTTTCCAGAATCCTGCAATTCTTCGTGTCATTGGAAATCTGATTGGTCGTTTCTTGTGTATGGACCTGCGAACACGGGTTGCTTACCATCCAGTTTCACCGCGAATTTGTGTGGAAGTAGATGTTTCGATAGAGCCGATTGAGTCTGTCTGTGTTGAGGTGGAGGGTGAGCTTAGATGGCATCAGTCTGTCCTCTTTGAGTCATCGACGCCCTTCTGTGGGATTTGTCGCCGCCTTGGTCATTCAGATCTGCTATGTCGTCGCAGCACACGTCGTGGCAAGGTTGGCGCAGCGTCAACTTTTGTTGCTCCTGACCGAGAGATGGTGCCAGAGACAGATGGACTACAGGGAGCTGCTATTATTACAGCCGCTGAATATGCACACACTGGGGCCCCGTGTGCTGAGGTTTCTTTTCAGAAGAGGATATCTAGTGGGTTGGTGAACCCATCGGTTGGAGATGTTTTTAAAAGACTGAAGCAGGATCTAAAGTGCAATGTTGGTATTGAATCCGACAGGGAAAAAGAAATTCCAGTTTCTGAATGTGGAAACAGGATGATAGACAAGGGAGAAGGTGAAAATTTGATGAAGCAAGTCAGCGGTGTATCTCTAGGCAACAGATTTTTAGATTTGGTTGATCTGGACTCCACTGATCAAGGAGCAGCACACTCACAGCAGGTTATGGCTGCAGATGGTGCTGAAATGTTTGGCCGTAGTGGGAATAGGGGTTTGGAGGAGGCTGATGGGGATCCTGCTACTCTGATAGAGGGGGAGCTAGCTGAGGACTTTAGTGAGCTGGCTGATGGGGGTCATGATTTTCTGATACAGGAGGAGCCGGCTGAAGATGATGTTGGGAAAATTTCAGAGGATGTATTGAGAGATACTGATATTGCAGAGCGGCAGAATGGCAGGGTAACATCTTTGAACAAGAAGGACTGCTTAGAGGGAAGTTGCAAGAGGTGTAATAATGAGGACCAGTATCCATGTTTGACACCTAGAGATGGTAACAGGGAATCTGTTCAGGTTACAACCCCTCTGGTGCATGAGGGCTCTTTAGGGGCAGGAGAGGGGAAGGAGAATCAAGGAGGCAGAGCACAGAGTGTGATGAAAGAGTCATATAGTGATATTCTCAGAAAAGTGGGGCAAAGGGCTGAGAGTAATGGAGCTTCCACTGCCCCACCGAAGAGGAAACATAGGAAAGATTACTCCAACACACCAAGGACCATGGCAACCAGGTCGTCTGCCAAAAATGGAAAGCTGAAAGAATCGGAGAAAAAGAAGGGACGACAGAGCAAGGAGCCCATGTCCCCAGCGAAACTATGACTGAGGGAGCAATATATACAAATGCTAAGTCAATATGCTCCAAAATCTGAATGGGAGTCGGCGGACCCGGATGAGTTCTCAGAAGGTGGAGGTGATGATGTGTTTGATGTGCTCTAGTTCATGAGGCTGTGAGGCTTTGAGGTTTGCTGTTTTTTTCTTTCTCTCCCTGCGTTTGTACTATCTTTTTTATTAATAATTTTCTACGGGGCTGGGCATTCGGCCTAGTCCTGCACCTTCCTGGTATTATTCACCTATAAAATCAAATATTTTAAAAAAATACCAAAAACACATTAAAAGTTAATTTTCTTATGAAGAGTTCAAAAATAAAATTTACTTTATCAAGTTTTAATTCTAATATTTTTAAATTTATAATTTTAAAAAATATATAATATAAAGAAAATAGATTTTATTGAAAATAAAATTTTCAATATTAACTCATATTAATTATTTACCTTCTAAAGGTAATAATTGTTAATGGTTTTCCATATTAGTGTTTATTATAACTTTATTAATAATTTATTCTTAATATGTTGTTTTTTGTTTGTTTTGGGTATAGTGTGTAACATAAGTTATAAAAAACATTTACTTATTTAAATATAATCATATATTAAGATCTCGGGGTATTATCCATCACAAGCTCTAATACATTCATATACTACATCTCTACCATCTCCTAATTGTAATAGTGGGTTCCCTAAACTCAACTTAAATAGTACTTTTAGATCACCATTATCATGTATGGAGTGAGTTATGCATGATGTTATCTTACTATAAAAAAGTTGAAATTTCTTCGTCCACAATTTATATGGTAATTTCCTTTGATTAGTTATCATATAAAAATGTTATAGAAGTTCACAGACTACAATGAGAACCTTGAGAAACTAGGACCTTGATATTAAACATATGTTATATGTTTTAGAAACATCATACTAACTAGATTCATATGATGTTGACTATTAGGTTCTAGGGGCTCATAAGCATTAAGACATCTTCTAATGAGTTTACACTTAATGAACTTGAGTATATGAGATCAAGAGGTTTGGCTTGCTAATAGGAACACCAAGTTTTTTAGATGTCATTGGTAGTTCCTATCTGTGATCATGTGTAATGGTCTCCTGACTTGAGATTATTATCAGTGTATATTATTTTATTATGTACTTTGATTCAAGGAAAAAAATATGGCATTGAAGTCATAGCAAGATATCTTACATTGAGTGAATCATTGGTAGTATAACATTAATTGAATAATCAATATAGAATTTTTCACTTCCAAAAGGAAGTAATATCTCGGGCCTAGTTAACTAGGATAGTAGTACCTTTATTAAATCCATGGCCATTGTAGAAGAAGGTAAGTCCATCCAGTTAGATAAACAAACAATAAAAGCAAGAAAAGATGATGATAGAAAGTATGGATCCAATTTTATGAGATATCACAAGATAAAGATATTATATTACACGACATGTGTTTGTAGTAAAGGTTGTTATTTCTATGAATTCTCCATATATATTTAGTGGTCTTGATGGGTTTCTAGACTCTTCTCCTAGTTTATAAATAGTATTCACTACAATAAAGATAAGGTCTTAGAGGGGAACACACTAAGAATATTCAAAAGTCTAACCTATTCAAATTAATTAGAGTTTAGGATATGGTGGGACGCACCATGGTGTCCAAGATATGTTAGATGATATATGATCTCTAAGGAATAAATAAATTCATAATATTAGAATTTAGAATAATTAGTATTTAATTTATTTATCAAATGTATTCACAAGTATTAAAGAAAATACATGGAAAAATATTATACAAACAAATATTATTTTAATATTCAAAGTTAATTTAATATTTGTAGGAATATCGAACTAAGTTAATGACTTGGTTTTATCATGTAATATATTTATTATATTTCAATAAAGTGATAAAAAATATAACTGACATTTATGAATTAATTAGTTGGTCATAACACATCATTTATGGAATATTTAGTGGGTAATAAATATTCAGGGGGGGGCATTTTTGGGTATTTAGCACTTCTCTATATGAGGAGAGGGATCTCATGTCAGGAACTATTTATCCTATGAATTTGAGAGTTTATATATCCTCTCTTCTACTTTCTAGATAGAGAAGCTCATGATCCAAGTCTTCGATCAAAGTTCGTCTTCAAGGATCGAAGGATCAACCTAGAAGTGATCATCATGATGTCGAATATATTATTGGACCTCCGTGCTAGCACCCATATTCTAATGATCAATGCTCCTGTGAACTTTCAAATCATGATTGGATGATCTAGAGGGATTCAACTTCAGTTCCTTTGAGAAACATTCACTTGCGATAAATATATGTCGAACGTGGCATCAAAACGAATGATATATTATTCATTTTATTTTTATGCTTAAAAACTTCATGTGGGATCATCAAGCATTCGAGATACGTTTCTCCAGCAATGATGAAGTTGCGTCAATCACCGGACAAAAATTTAAGTCCCCACCCTATCTACTTCCAATTGTTTATGTAATGTAAAAATTTATTTATTATATAAGGTATACACATTGTTTATATTCATAATTATATGTATATGGGTTTGTGTTCCAATATAAAAGTTATTTATCTGTATTTTGAACTCCTGAGACCCCCTTGCTAGCATGCGAGTATTTATGTATTATGATGAAGATAATTTAATATGTGGAAAATTCCAATATGAGGTAGTATTCCATATGAGATGGTGATGCATTGGATCAGGGTGTGAATTGTGATACAAGTTAGAGAAAACTTAAGGTATTTTACCTCTAGGGTCACAGTTGATCCATTGAGAATAAATTGATCGACCAATATCAGATTCTCAAGATCAGTCATGTAGTATATTTAATTTATGCATTGTTTATTATTTTTTTGAATGTGTATGTTTATGAGAAACATGTAAAATAATAAAAAAATAATGTGTAGTTTAAAACAAATAAAGATGAAATGAATATTTTCTATTTACTACATGTTCAGTTGTGATCACAACAACATAGTACATGCATATCAGATAGAAAATGAATTCATTCATCAAGAAATATTAAAAATGATCAAAGAAATATTAAGTCCTAACATAATCTGTTATTCAAATTTGAACAAAACTCGGTGTACGTGGTGCTCATCATCCCTAGTTAAGGGTGTCACCTACTACTGGGGATTTCTTATGAAAGTGAGGGGTTGACATAACTAAAGATAATAGTATAAAAGTAACTATAGATATCTGGTTGTATCTTTAGATAAAAAGTGTTGAGTAGATAAATTTTATGATTTTGAAAGTTTGGGACTTCACTCATGCAAAACAAACTCACAAATTACAAGTTGGATACTTCTTCTTAGTATCCATTTTCCCCACAATACAACACTTTTAAAATAAAACACTTTCTTTTCATGAAAACTATTTATGATTTTCAACCTAGCATCTTTATTCTTACTCATACTTAAAACCTATGAAAAACATTTTAAAATAAGTTATGAACATAAAATACATAGTAAGCTACATAAAAAAAGAACATAGAATCTCATTAGTCCATTTTCAGACCATGATATCATAAAAGAGAGTTTTTGTTTAACATAATAAAAATTTAGATCAAATAATCATTTACTTACGCATGAAATCAACTTTACTATCCAAATTTCTTCATAAAACACTTTATAATAAAACATAAATGAAAAATCATAATTATGAGGTTTTCGTAGAAACTATTAGAACCCCTGAAAAACATTTTCTAAAAAACGTACCTTTTTACCCTAAAAGTGAATAATTCTTCCTTTAAAACAAAAGATCATTAGATTACCTTTTGAAATCAAACAATTTCCATGAAAATCATTAGAAAACATAGAAAATTCATATAGGTGTCTTGTAACATCATCGTTATAGAACCCTTATAAGTGGAACAACCAATACGGTCAACTTCCAACATAATTCTCCAGAGATAATAATCATTACTCAATGTATTGGAGAGCCATGTCGGGCTCACCCATTATCATGAGCTATATTTGTCTCAACCATCATCATAAGAAATTTCCAAATACCATAAAATGCATGAAACACATAAAATATTCCATTTTCATCATCAAACTCATAAAATATCTTCTTGAACCCTCAAGTAAAACATTTTCAAATATTGATATACCTCATTCTTTTAAAATATAATTTTCAAAACTAAAATTCCAAAAACAAATGGAAGAGGTTTTTTCTTTGAATAAAACATGTAATCTTATAAACGTAGTCAAAAAAATAAAATAATGGTTGCGTTGGTGGAAAAAACCGCTCACGCCCTATATGTTAAAATATAACATTCTATTTTTTCTTCTATAAATAAAGTCAAAATATTTTTCAAAAATATTATTTTTAAAAACCTTTGAAAGAAAGTAAAAAGTGACATAAAATTTTATTTGTAATTAATTTATGTAAATATAAATACATCCATAAAATAATTTTAAGAATATGGACATGGGATGAAAATATTTAGAAAATTAATCTTTAAAACATTTAAAATGGTGTTTTTAAGGTAAAGTATCCTCTACCTTGAGTCTCACTCATCACACATGTTTTTTATATTACTAAATAATAAACTTATATTAATTGTTTACTTACATAAGACCTTTTTAATGTTTAATATTCCTTTTATTTTAAGTATTACCATTTTATATACAATTACTTAATCAATTAAATCTACATTGGGTGTTTTGACGATTTTCGGGTCATATGTCAAAATGATATGGGTAAGTTGATTATGGTGAAAGAGTTCATTATTTCATCATATTAAAAAAAATAACATATATATCATTATTATACATTAATTATACTTTTAAAACCAATTATGAAAGATGGTTATGAAAAAATGAACTATGTTACAATCATAGAGACGGTAGGTCTTACGTATACATGAGTAACAATTCTATTTTTCAACGAACATGATGAAAAGAATGTAAGTATTATTTTTTATTTCTAGAATTATAATTATATCATAAATATCATATTATTTATTTAAATACATTTATATATATTATCCAAGTGATGTGGTCATGAAAAATGAATCGCATCGCTTCATGAAGGTGGTAATCCACATATACACATAAACGACGTGATCATTGTTCAATTAATGGAAAGTTAAGAAATTAGATGAAATATTATATTTATATAATGATATATATTTCATTAATATCATATATATATATATATATATTAAATACATCATTATTTATAGTCATAAGATGTTTTGACAGAAAAAGAATTACATCACTTCACAAGATGACAGTCAGTCATACACATGAATGATAGATTCAGTTCTCATTTGATGAAAAAAAGAGATAGATAGAGGTATGAAATTAACATAAAAAATATTAGTATATTTAATATAATTGTGTTATTATCTCATCATGTTTGAAAAATATTTTAAGGAGATAGAAGAAGAAATAAAACTAAAACATTCAGTTAAAATCTATGTCTCTTCTTCAAATAACCCCATTTTCTTTACACCATAATCCCTCTAAGGTCGGTATTATACCCAAAAAACCTCTATAATGTGGGGAGGGATGTTATTAAGGTATTTTTATAGTCTTTACCAAGCTATAGTGTTCAAATTGTGTGGGTAATAGATGAGAGGATGTGCCCTTTTATAAGTCAGGGGATGAGAATTCCTAGAATTTCATAAAGTATTAAATTAATATAGATTAATTTTTATGTTCAATTGGATCCAAATTGATATAATTAGAATATTGTATGAGGAAAAATTCCTCTCATCCAAAAAAAATTAGGCAATTTTAAATTATTTTTTTACCCTTATCTCCTTATTTTAACCTTTCATTATCCATTTTGAATAATTACGGTGATATCAATATTTTTTACAATTTAGGGGTCAAAAAAGTTACTATAAAATGATAAACGATCCATAAACGATAAATGGTTGATATTTTAGACCATGTATCATTCACTTGACTTAAGAGATTATTTTTATTAATTTTAAATCATTTAACAAAATAATGTTTATTATAAAATATCATTAATTTTCATTTTTTAAATTATTCATTTACATTGGATTTAAAGAAATCAAGATAATAATGGAATTAAAATATAAACTTTTCATTCATATCTAATATTTTTTATTTATCTATATAATTCATGGTTCACTTTAACTCACCCCAACAATAATACTTTTAGGGTTTTTAATGTCATTTTCTTAATTTTTATACTGCTTTCACAAGAACTATGTCGGCATTGCATAAGAATTTATGGTATTTATATAATCACTAAAAATGATAAATAAATTATCATAATAAAAATAATTTCATTATGTTTAAAATAACCATTATTATTTGTTCATAACTTATTTTTATTCATATGTGAACATATAAGTAGAATATAAATGCAAGATAGTGACCTTTTGTATTTTTCTTTACTTAAAATACTATAAAGGTCAAAATAAATATAAAAGAAACAAAAGGTCATATTTTCAAAGTTTGTATGATTATGGATGAAATAGACTCATTCAAAAAATAAAGGGATGTGTTTTAATTAATTTGAAGCCTTATCACGTTATTTTTAACCCTAATTAACTCATTTTACCATTATAGTGATAACAAAAATTTACTATAGTTACTATTTATAATTGCCAAAAATAAAAGGGTCCTATTTACCAAATTTTGATCTTGTCATGAACTAGACAAGAATCCCTGGTACATTGATAATTGGACCAGCTCTGACATATCCTAAAGGGTGTTCTTAATCCTAATGGATTGACAACTATCACCTGACATCATAAGAACATCAAATGGAATAGTTTTTTCACAAGAACAAACTTTAGATACATAACAATAGAAGATACAAGATAACCAGTTGATATTTCAAACACTCCTCAAAGAGAAAAGTACCATAGGTAGATAGATAAATATCCCAAGGTAAAACATAAATCAAAGTACAATATAACATCTATCAAAATGAAGTCTCACAACCTCTATGAAACAAGTGGACTATAACTACACCGATCACCACTCTCACTCCAAAGTCTCACAGATCAATCATAACTACCACCTCCAAGTGAAACTTTCCCTTTCCATGGACCTGGAAAAACAAGATCTACAAAATTATAATAGAAAAGGTAGGTTGTGAGCTAAATAGCTCAGTAGGGTATCAACAAGTGTCCCATAATAAATTTCATAATAATTAAACCATTTGAGATTTGAATTTTAATAAAATATGGCATGAAAAGTTATTTAAATATTTTTAATCAAAAAATGATTTGAAAACAACATATGACATATATATATATATATCAAAACATACTTAAACGAACATTTTATAAAAAATAGTTCTATAAAATAGTTGGCATGAATAAAATAATTTTATAAACAATGGAATGTATAATCAAGTCAGAACAATCAAGCAACATGGTCAGGTTTCCTAAGTTATGTAAGTTACAGGCTCTTGGATTCTCACTATAAGGACCCGTGTTTTTCTAGAATATGAATTTGAGTATAAATTTGAATTTTTGATTTGAGATGCTAATGATGGGTAAAATGGTCATTTTACCCTAGAAGATAATCTAGGATAGTTTTTATAACCACTTTGTTGGTCTCGAAAGAGGGTGGTTATACTAGGACATGAGTTTGGTGGAATTCTGAGCCGTTTGAGTTTTGGTAAAATATTTAATATTTAATTAATTAAATATTAAATTATTTGTGAATGTTAAAGTGGGTGTATCTTTTGACTAGATATTCATATTAAAATTATTATTTCAAGGTTGAATCCATAATGAGGGTTTTTCTTATGTGAGGTATAAACCCGCTTTAGGTTCTGGGACTCAAGATGACTATTAAATAGGTAACTTATTAAATAATTAATTAAAAGAAACAACCCCATCATTTGGATTCCCACACATGATTGGAGGAGGGGGAGAGGTATTATCCCTATGAATGATTTCTATACAGAGAGAGAAGGGTGAAGATGTTCCACATGACTTCATCCATGGCAGAGATCGAGACCATATCGAGGTGCAATGACATTTGGGAGAGGATTTGGACTCGAAGTTTTAGTGTTTTCACCCTAAGGTAGGCCATTTTTTTATTTCTATGCCTTGATCCCCATAAATGAGTTTTTTTGTCATATTTTAATGCCCTATTATGACTTCTAATTACCCCATGGAGGTCGATATGTACCAAATTGAAGAAAAAAAGGGGGTTTCAAGAGGTTCATAGGGGTTTACCATTTGGAAATCCCAATCACATGGCATGTGGTTTAGGAAAACACATCATGTGTTCTCCTTGTTTAGGGAAGATGGAATTTTTGGAACTGTACTCCATTTACTGAGAGTACATTCCATGTATTTGTGCAAGCCTATGTGGTCGAGTACTTGGGAAGATCTAATTTTGGGACTACATGTCGTGTAGTTGAAGTACAAAACATGTAGTGGGACAAGGTTGTGTGGAAAGAAAATTGGGAAAACACCCCATGTAATGGGTAAATGGCCATGTGGAAGTACACATCCAGACCCTATGTATGTTATGGTCATGTAGTAGTACATTAACAATCCCTAGGTGTCCCAAACTATATAGAAGTACATGGGAGGGTGGAATATTTTTAAGTACACATCGTGTACTTGGAATACACATTGTGTGCTGGCCCTTTGCTACCCTTTTGTGGGTTTTGAGTGCTTTTTCACTTCAACATCGGAATTGGACATATCATTAGTCAATTTTTATTTTTTTCAATATATAATTCAATGGTGAATCCCTTGGGGCATTTTGAGGACTTCTAAGAGGCAGTTTGGGCTAGTAAGTTATAACATCGATGTTTTCCTCCAAAAATTGAGTTTAGATGTATCCTAGGAGTGAGACAAGGGATGAGACCCAAACAAGTTCCATGATAATTATTAGATGAGATATCATGATTTTTTTGGAGATCTCAATTAGTGTTGGAATGAGATTATCCCTATTTAGAGGGACTGAGTTGCTACTCGAGGTGACAGACAGGTTAGGTGTACGGACTAACCTTGGGTGATTTGGAAAGGGGTTGGGATTGAGGGAATCTCCCCCCTGAGGTTTAATTTCTTTTAGGATTTTAAGGTCATGAGATTCTAGATATTGGGTTGTGGGATGTTTGACCCCCTTAGATATGGGTTTTGGCCCAAGAGTTTAGTTGTGATCAGGGATTGGAAGAGGGATTCCTCTTCTTAAGTACCAGTTCTGAGGATCCAAAGAGGGATTCCTCTATTTATGTGTTGACATAGAGGTCCAAGTGGATGCCCGAGTGATAGAACGACCCTAAATGGGTACCCTTTGTTGGGTAGTAATGGTTTTAGGTGACCCTTGGGACCTGAACTGATGTATGAGCCAGTGGGGCTGAGATGTTGATGAAGAAAATGGGTGTTGGTCATCCCTTTTTATGTTTCCCTCCTCTTTTAAGGTTGAGACCTAGTTTATGTCTGTGGGGATATTGTGATATGAAATGGGTTCCATGGTTGAGAGTTGGGTATGATTTTTTGTACCGATATTGATAGTTTGAGTGTTGGAATAATGTTCTAGGAACATTGTTTGGTATTTTTGAGTATAATGGACGTGATGTTCCTTGTATGTGGTTGATATGTCAGACTGAGGTTCTGGTAAATGGTAGTATACTATATGGGTTGGGTGTCAAATAGAGGCTCTAAACATAGATAGTATACTTTGTGATTTATAATCTAGATTGATTCTTGAGGAAGTGATGATATACTAGCTGGAATGGATGATGGAACGATTCTATGCATCCATGGTTTAGATGTCTTACTAATGATCCAAGAATTATTGGTTTATATTTTGAACTAATGATCCAGCCACTACTATTTTATATGCTGGGATTTAACTCTGGGCACTATTGTGATGATTCAAGGGTTATATGTCGGACTGACACTCTGGGAACTAGTAGTTCCCTTGTATGGTATGAGTACCTGGGACTAATGCATATAGGTACTAGGAATGAGATAGAAAACATATACATGAAGAAATGGTAGAGGATACCTTATATTAGGATCCCGAATGATAGGAATTTCGTGGGAAAGGTCCTCATGTTGAGAGGCTTGATTGGGGATTCCATGGATTTGGATCCCACAAGTTACGTAGGATGCATGATATTCAAGACATGCTCACAGACATTTTATCATTAGCTGAATAAGGTATGGTTGATCGGAGTCACAGACCCAAGGATCAGTGATGGTTTTATTTGTATTTATATCGGTTATGTCTTGGCTAGGATGGGAATATTGCATGAACATGAACTTATGGAAGCATGTTATAGGTTGACTATTGGGGTTGTCTTACTGAGATTTTGGGGGAGATTTCATGGGTCTTCTCCAGTACATTCCCCCTCTCCCTCTCACCCTAGGGTTCTCCTCAACGGAAATCTAGAGGGGGAGTATTTCATGGGTCCTATCTGGTGCCTTCCCTCTCCCCCTCTCTCTTTTCTTTTTGTCCCTCCTCTCCTTTATCTCATCTCTTGACTCTCCTTGAGTATGGGCTCTCTAATTCCATTTTCTATTTCTCATCAGTGATTTGTGGATGGGGTCAATTCCAACTTTTTAGGTGGTTCAATTTTTCTTATTGAAGTTCCACAGGGAAGTTTTTATAGTCCCAGAGAAGATTGTTCATTTTCAAATCCCCTGGAAAATCATACCTTACTCTGACCACTCATTCCTCTACACCTCTCCAAGTTAGGTATAAAGTGGTGGAAACAAATCATTTTTGGGTTTTTAGTTTGGTGGTCAACAATTTTGCAGGTTTGACCTAAGTCATCTTGCTTGTTGTATTGGTGCATATCGATCCATTTTGGATGAAGCTGGGCCAAATGCTTGCGGCCCATACTGCACACTAGGCCACAACTCTACAGGTCAAGCTTCATGGTGATCTCGTCAAGGGTTTTAGGGGAGAAAGAGCCCCTAATCCGGGAGTTCGGGGGCCTTCATCCCCTAACCCTATTTTTTGGGGCACTATAGAAACTCTGACCAACTATAGTAGAGTTAACCGGCTGACACCAACAGGTTACTATAGTAGTGCAGACTTTGGAATAACTACTATAGAAGCCTAGAATTTGGAGATAACAATACTATAGCTCTGTGGACTTCCATCCATTGGCCACTATATTAGTTTAGACTTGGGTGGTCATGGAATTTAGCGATGCTGAATTCAAACCATCGTTCACTATAGTAGTGCATACATTCTATGAGGTTGGTGGCAGAACACTTCATCTTTTTTATTAACCCATTTCAGGATAGGGTTTCTTGTGATTGAAACTCTAAGATACTCCCTATAATTTGTGCTCCTAAGTTATTGATATTTGTGCCTCTCCATGGATGTAGGAATCATTTACCGAACCATGTAAATCTCTATGTCCCAATATCTTCTTCTCAATCTTTTGTTTTTTCCCTTTTACTATTTTGTGATCTGTTTATTGCTTCATTTCTCCTATAATTTTCCATAAAAAATGGAATCAAAGGTTGAGTTTGTATTTCTTTAATTTAATGATGTATATGGAAGAAGACAATGTGAAGATTGATTAATTCTATGGAACTAAATTCAGTTACTAGAGGATAAAGATCAACTACTATCTTTACCAAAAGAAATGGTGTTTTTCACTTCTAGGTTTAAAGCCAACAAACATGGAGAAGTCATATTGAGAGCTATTGGATCTATAGGTTCTATGATTTGTTCATATTACATTGTCCAAAAGTGTGGTGTTCAACATCATAGAGGAGAAGATAATGATTGGGATGATTAAATCTCTCATGAATATGTACAAGAATCCTTTAGTGTCAAACAAAGTTCACTTGATGCAATGATTTTTCAATATTAAAATGGTTAAAGGGAGAATTGTTTCATATCACATCAACAAATTCAAAACCATCATAGTAAGTTGACTGTGGTGGAAATTTTTTGTGGTGATAAGGTATGTACATTGGTTTTACTGTATTCATTACATGATAGTTGGGAAGAGACTGTAAAAATTTTGATAAGTTCTTTAGGGAATACCAAGATGGTTTTGAAATATGTGCAGAACTTGATCCTTAGTGAGGATATTCAAAGAAGAGAATCAAGTAAATTCTTTGGTTCTACTCTAAACATCAAAGGAAGAAGAAAATATATGCAGTGATAAAATTGTATATGATGATCAAAGTCAAGAGGAAAGTTATGATATAAGGACAAGGGGGATAATCCTACCTACTGGATTTGTGGGAAGAAAGGACTTGTCAAAAATGAGTGCCGAGATAAACAAAAGGTGCCTAAAACAGACACAAAAAACATAGTGGCTGAAGGAACTGATGATGTGTTTCTATTGGGCATGGATATCCCTATGGATTATTAGATTTTAGACTTAGGGTAATCTTTCTATTCCACATCAAATAAGGGTCTCCTAAATAATTATGTTTCTGGAAATTTAGGCACGGTGTGTCTTACTGATGATGAACCCTAGAAGATCGTTGGGAAGGGTGATGTATGAATCAAGACCAACAGTGGGATTTTACTAGTTTGGTAAAACATGAGGTATATCCCTGGATTGAGAATAAATCTTATTTATGTTTGGAATCTTAATGATGCAGGCTTCAATACCATGTTTACTGGTGGTTCCTATAAGATTACCAAGGGGGATATGTTCATAGCTTAGGGAGCAAAGAATGGTACTCTATACAACTTGATAAAGACTAGCATAAACATTCTTGCATCAATAAACTCTATTGAGGATTCATAAATATGTCACTATAGGTTATCCCACATGAGTGAGAAAGGGATGAATGTGCTAGTGGAAAAAGGAATGCTACCAGAGATGAGGCCGGTGGAAGTTGGTTTATGTAAAGATTTCATTCTTGGAAAGAAGAAGAAGGTATCATTTTTAAAAGGAGGCAGAACACTAAAGGATGGGAAGCTGGACCTGGTGTAAATATATGTTTGGGGGCCGGCACCAGTATTTTCCCTTGGAGGGTCAAAATATTATGTGACATTTATTGATGACACAATAAGGAAGGTATGGTTTTACTTTATAAACATAAAACCTATTGTGTTTAATATGTTTCATAAGCATAATATCGTGGTGGAGAATGAGTCAGGATAAAAGCTAAAATGCTTGCAGTCTAAAAATGGTGGAGAGTATGGAAATTAAGAGTTTAGAGAATTTTATTCTAATAATGGAATTCAGTAGGATAAGAGTATCTTAGGAACACTATAGTAGAATGGCTTAGTTGAAAGGATAAATATGATACTAAATGAACATTCTAGGAGCATGAGGATGCACTCTAAGTTACCCAAGACATTCTGGGATGATGTAGTAAACATGGTAGCATATCTCATTAATAAGAGTCTATTTTTACTAATAGGATAATTTATACCAAAGGATATTTGGTCTGGTAAGGAGGTAAGACTCTCACATTTATGAGTCTTTGGTAGTTTATCATAAGTACATATTGATGATAAATCAAGGTAAAAACTTAATGCTAAGTCCAAACCATGATTCTTCATTGGATATGGTACTGATGAGTTTGGTTATCTCTTTTGGGATAATCCCAACAAGATGGTCATCAGGAGCTGAAACATGATATTTAATGAAGGTGTAACATACAAGGATCTCCATGCAGCTAAAGATGAAAATAAGAACATAAAATTAGAGTGAAAAGAGAAAGTGGTGCTTGAAGGTGTACTTGAGCATGGGATGCCAGAACTAGTGGAGCCTACTCCTCAAGTGGAGTCGAAGAGATCAAAAAGGGTGAGAAAGCCTATTCATAGGTATTCACTATCCTTACATTATTTTTTATTGACTTAAATTGGAGAACCATAATAATTTGAAGAGGAAATGTAGCCAAAGGAGTTGAGAAAGTGGAAGTTGGACATGAAGGAAGAAATCTATTCACCAGATGAAAACAATACTTGGGAGTTGACACATCTACCATAAGGAAAGAAAGAATTGTAGAACAAATGGGTATACTAGTTCATGTAATAACATGATAAGAAGAGGTGGTTCAGGGAAAGTCTAGTGGTAAAAGGTTTTCAATAGAAGTATGGAGTGGATTTCACTAAATTTTTCTCACCTGTAGTGAAGCTTACGACCATTTGGGTGGTTCTTGGCATTATGGAATCAGAATACCTGTATCTTGGGAATCTTGAAATGAATATGGATTTGATTTATAGAGATATGGATGAGGAAATCTATATGCAGCATCCAAAGGGTTATGTTGATTATGGTAAGGAATGTCTGGTGTGAAAACTCTAGAAGAGCTTATATGGGTTAGATCAGGAACCCAGAAAATAAAACAAAATTTTTGATGCATTCATGACTAAAAATGCTTACAAACAATATGGAATGGATCAATATTTCTACATCAAATATTTTGGTGATGAATATATTATACTACCTCTATATTTATATGACATTCTTATTAAAGGATCATGTATATATAGAATTTATGAGATGAAAGGGTAGTTGGATAAAGAGTTTGAAATGAAAGATCTTGGAGAAGGTGGAAATATTTTTGGGATAAAGATCAAGAGAGACCACATAGATAGAACCTTGATGTTATCATAGGATGGCTACATTGGAAAGGTTCTAATAATATTCAATATACAGGAAGAAAATTAAATCTATATTCCCCTAGAGGGCTATTTTAAACTATATAAGGAACAATCACCGAAGATTGAAAAAGAGGTTGAGTGCGTGGAAATGGTTCCATACACATCATCTGTTGGAAGCCTGATGTATGTCATGGTCTGTACTCAACTCGACATTTCTCATGCAGTGGGAGTTGTGAGTAGGTACATAGATAACCTTGAAAAGAAACATTGGGAACCTTTGAAGTGGATACTGAGGTATCTAAAGGTCCGAAAGGAATCATATCCGTGATTTAGGAAATTAAATTCATTACATGGGCATGTGGATGTTGAACTTGGAGGTGACATCGATAACAAGAGGAGTACCACAGGTTATGTATTTACTTGTAGAGGAACTGAAGTAATCTAGATATCACAATTGAAAAAGGTGGTGGCTTTATCCAACACAGAGGTAGAATATATTATTGTAACAGAAGCTAGAAAAGATATGATTTAGAAGAAGAACTTCTTGGATTATCTGGGAAGAAAATGAAAGGAAAACTTATTGTACTATGATAGTCAAAGTTCTATACATATTTAAAAGACCCAATGTTTCATACCCAGAAGAATCACATTCAATTGAAGTACTGTTTTATTATAGGCTTGATACAGGATGGTTTGCTGACATTGAAGAATATTTTTGTAACAAACAACCCAAAAAACATGTTGATGAAGCCTATGGAAATACATAATTTGAGGCACTGTTATGCCTCTATTGGTTTCCACTGATAAATAGAGGGTGATAGAAAAATATAATTGGACACCATGGGAGAACAAAAAGGAAAATAGTTGGTATTTCATGAACCGTTATCTTGAAATTGAAGTTGTGAATGGAAATCATTCATTGGTGAGTGAAGGATAAGAGGATCTTAGATTAAGTATATTTTATAATTCAGTGGCATCGAAGAAAAGCAGCATAGCAGACCATGCTCCAAGTGGGAGATTGTTGGATTGGGGAATCATGATCTATTTTGGATGAATTTGGGCTAAATTTTTGTGGCCCATAATATGCACCAATCCATGACTATGTCAGTTGAGATCTGCAGTGAGATCATTGGGGTTTGAAAGGGGAAAACGCCCCTTCTCTGGGGGCTGAAGACCCCTGGTCTATATTTTGGGATCACTGTAGAAACTCTGACTGACTATAGCAGAGCTGACCGGCTGACACTAACATGCACTATAGTTGTGTGAACATTGTCACAACTACTATAGCATCTCAAAATTTTGAGACAACAACATTGTAGATCCATGGACTTCCAACTGTCAGCCACTATAGTAAATTGGACTTGAGTGGCCGTGACACTGTAGCGATGTGGAATTCCAACAATCATTTACTATAGCAGTGTATACTTTCTATGTGGTTGGTGGAACAACACTTCATCTACTTTATTATCCCATTTCAGGATAGGGTTTCTTGTTCTTGAAAATATGACATACTCCCTATAATTTGTTCTCATGATTTAGTGATATTTATTCCTCTCTATGGATGTATGAATCATTTTATAAACCATGTAAATCTCTATGTCCCAAGATCTTCTTGTCATTATTCTATTTTTTTTTTCTTTTACTCTTTTGTGATTCATTTATTGCTTCAGTGCTCCCAGTGTTTTCTGCAACATTACTTTTATGTTTGGATTCTAGTTTCATTCTCATCAATGATGCTAATGTTTGGAGATCCCAACTACTTAAATCCATACTTTAACCACAATTTATACTACTCCTCTCTTAGTCGGATCTAGAGAAGTGGTAACAAAGTGGTTTTTAGATGTGGAGTTTGGTGACTGATGGTGTTCCTTGCACAACTTGAGTCATTTTATCATTTTAATAAAATTATCGGTTCCCTTCCTCTTCATCGATGGTAGCTTTTAGAGGTTGAAATGGCAATGACAATGGAGATGTTTTTTTAACAGATTTTGTTTTTTGTTTATTCCTCAAAGTAATCATTAAAGGTTTTTTGGTTTATTTATATGATTGATTGATCTGTATAATGATTTTTTAGAGAATATTTTGATTTGTGTCTTTGGTTTTGGTATTGTTCGTTTTTTTGTTATAGTGGTGTCCATTGGTATTGTTCATGACGGTGTGGTGATAACGATGTATGCATTTTGATGAGTAGATCCCGCTTTGTGATGATGTATTGAATCTATGGTAGAACAATGGTTGGTGGGTCTCACTAGCATAATGGTTTCGACATGTTCGAGTGTGTTTGTTAGGGAGCACAGCTCAAGGTGTCTCACCACTTGAGATTTTTTTGCCCAAGGAAGTTCAGTAGTGATGGGTGGATTTATTTGAATTTCATATTTTTGATGTGGTTTTGGATGTTTTATCTCTTGCATTTGAATTTTGACATCATGGTAGTTTGGTTTGTACTTGTTGAATGTGAGGTTACCACTTAACCATAAAGTGATTTTAAAAATAACAAAAAAATGGATTTGGAGGCCTACTAATATTTATTTCTCCCCACCTATATGTGCACCTTGGTGTGCATGTAGACATTATGTTTACTTTTAGATTAAGCATGGATAAAAGATGGATAGAGTGAGGTATCAGGATTTGATGATTGAGTGGGTTACTTGTATGGAGTCTAATGATCGGGCTGCTGCAGATCGACAAGGTTATAGAGACCCAGTATGTGGCATGGATCAGAGTTGGTAGTAAATCCCGATGAATTTATTTTTATCTTTTTATTTTGAATATATGATCAGACCAGTGGGTGATAGATGTTATATGTATGTCATGGTTGTTTGATCCTTTATTATATTTCATTTTATTACAATATGCTTCTGTTTCGGTTTATTTATTATTTCCACATACTATTATTAGTATGATGTTTGGTTATTTACTTCTCATTGTGTACTATAATATGGGGGTATATTCTCCTCACAATTCTACATTATACCCCCACTGATAGTTGTAAAGCCTCTAGGATATGAGGATACATTCTTGAGTTCATGTGGCATACCATCTCAGGGAATCAGTTTTGTGGCATCCATGCTAAGATGTTACAAAGTGGTATCAGAGTAGTTACTTTCTTGTCTTGTTATTTGGGATTGGGTTGATTGGGGATATAAGATTGTATTATATCATATGGTAGATATCAACTGGTGCATCAAAAACACCAGTCCTGATAGGTAGTCTAGGTTACTGGGGTATTGGATTGGAGTCCTTGGAATTTGATGTTACGATTCTATATTATTTTCACCTTGGGTGACACACATATGGTTTGTAATTTATTATTCATGTTGTATTTCTAGCTCTTGGCCTGTTAGGAAGAGTCCTATGATTTTGTTTCAGCTCTTGGTCTATAGAGGCAAGAGTCATCTCATGCATCATGGTATCCACATAGGATCCACATGTTATAGGTTTTCTAGAGTGATTTTTAAGATGATAGAGGCTTACTTTTTTAAAGTGTCAAAAACTGATCATATGGAATTTTCATGTGTAAGTACTTGGTGGCATTCTACTCAGTTGGGTTGAATATTATATGGATCACTTTTTTATGGTAGGTTTTATATATCTATAGTGATATACTCAATGATGAGGATGATGGTGTAGTCCTCATGCATAGTTGGTGGAGTGACCCTGGTGGGTTATCGTGGCATAAGTATACAATCGTTGGACACTTTTTGGAGGTGTTGTTTGGATTTGATTGTGTGGTCTAGTCCTATAGGGAGTGATCTGATGTACAGATGCTCAGAAAGGATGGTTTCCCTAATGGTGTATGGTTGGTTTGGTAGAGGACATCCATTGTTTATGTGACCATGGAGATGGATGTTTTGGTATGCTTTGGTCATGTGATGTTGGGATTGGAGTGCTTTTTATACCTTGTGAGTTGTGGCCTTCTATGAGTTGGCATAGACCTAGGTAGTTGTACCTAGTTGTTGTAATAGTGGGTACCCTAGACCAACTATACATTATTTTTTTATTACCATTTCATGTATACAGTGAGATATACATGATTTACACTTACCATTATAGTTTAGAAATTTTTCTGTCACTATTTAATGGTAAATTAATTGTCATATCAAAAGGTTATAGAAGATATTAGGCTATAATGAGAACCTTGAGATACTATGACATTAATATTAAACATACATACTATGGTATAGATACATCATAATTATTGGACATAGTGTATGTTTGACTATCAAGTGTTGGGGGATCATAATCATTGAGACTAGTTCTTATGAAATTCACACTTGGTGATCTCTAATAGTGATCATGAGGACAGACCCCCCCCCCCCAATTGGAACACCACATGTTTCAGGTGTCATTGGATGTTCCTATCTACAAACATGTGTATTGGTCTCCTGACTTGAGATAATTACCAATGTGTGCCATTTTATCACGTAATTTGATGCAAGGAAAATACCGTGATAATGAAATTGTGTCAAGGTATCTTGTGTTGGGTGAGTCATTAGTGGCATGACATTGGTTGAATGGCCAAGATAGATTTTTTTTCATCCAATTTGAGGAAGTAATATATCTCGGGCTTGGTTGATCAGGATAGTGGTAACTTGATAAGTCCATGACCATGGTAGTTCAAGGTAAATCCATCCAGTTAGATCAAAAAATAATAAAGTAAGAAAAGGATGGTGACACAAGTGTGAGTCCTTCTTTATGAGAGATCTAAAGACAAAGAGATTATATTACACAGTGTGTGTTTGTAGGTTGGTTATCATTGTTATAACTACTCTTTATCTCTTTATGGGTCATGATGGATTACTATATTCCCCTCATGGCCTGTGAATGGTATTAATTTCTATTGAGATAAAGGCCTATAGGGACACACATAATAGTGAATTAAAAAATCTTTCCTATTTTGGTAAATAGGTATATAAGATGTGGTGGGACCCACCACTAGGGTCCGAGATATGTCTGAGGAAACATGATCACTGAAGGAATAATTAAATTCATATTATTCAAGTTAAGAATAATTGGTATTGAATTTATTTATTATATTTATTTATATGTTTTAAATTAAATACATGGAAAATATTATATGAATGAATATTAGTATAAAAATATTAAAGGTTCATTTAATATTTGTGGGAATGAAGATTTGAGTTAATGGCTCGGGATTTATCACGTAATATATTTATTATATTATAATAAAGTGATAAAAATATAAATGATATTTATGACTCAGTATTGTGGTCAGAATATTACTTATATAGTGTGTAAAAATATTCATGGGTTCCGAGAGTCATTCTAGGTAATTACATAACACACTATAAATAGAGTGTGAAGATGCTCTCACCAGTGACTATTTATTGAGAGCGCTTGAGGCCTTTTCTCTTCTATCCCACTTTCTAGAGATATAATATCTCAATCTAGGTGATCAGATCAAGATCTCCCTCTTTCATTGAAGGTGCATCGATGTGGTGACTGTGGGGGTGTCAAAGATGTTTTCAGATCTTCGCACTAGCACCCTGAATTTGACAATCGAAGCTCCTACAAGTTTTTGAAGTGTGTGTGGATGATCTAGAGGAATTTTAATTTGGATTCTTCAAGTAGTGATTGCTGGAAAAAAATAATATGTTGAGAACAATTTTAGATTGAATCAGGTATTTATGGTTTAATTTTCATGCTTAATCTTCTTCACGCATGATCCTTGGCGTAACGACCCAAACTTTTATTAATGAAAATTTCTCTTGATCTAATTAAATGTCTTATTATATAAAATGTTTATATAAAATATATAAAATTCCTTGGTTTTGTGTTTTGGGATTTTTAAAATACCATTAAGAATCATTACTATTTCTAATATAGCCATTGAACAGTGACCACATGATTAGTATAAATATAGGGCTTTATCAAATCCAATTTACTCCGACAAAGGAAGTGATGACCTCATCCAGTAGAATTTATCCATTAAAATCCCATTTTTTAGAGCTTGGAAAGGAGGTTGAATCACTGGGATTATCCCTTAATCAAGCCCAATATGAGCTTCAGCACATTAAGCTTGAACGGAATCACCTACGGGAGAAGTGGAAGTTAATAGAGATTACCACCCGAGCGATGTTATCAGAGACGCCCCAAGAGTTTGTCACCATCACACACCTTACCTTTTGGTCTTATGAGGGTGTTATAATGGGTTATGTAACAATACCCTAGCATTATGATTATGTGCATTAGTTTTTTATATAATAAAGAATATACATTCATTTTATTATTGTTACTTTGTAAATGATTTTTAAAGCATAAATAGTATTTTTAGTTAATATTTAAATTAAATTAAGAAATCTATTTTGATGATTAATGAATTTCTGAATTAAATAATATTTTAATAAAATATTATTACTAAATTACTTTTTATTAAATATAAATGATCATATAATTTTTATGAATACAATTGTTCTTTTTATTAAGGTTTAAAAGCAGTTTTTTTCAAAACCCATGAATTTTCAATAAATGTTATACTTTATTTTAAAATTAAAAATTCACATATTTATAAAATTATTTATTTAAAATAAGTATTATTTTTTTAATCAGGACGTCAAAATTATCCAATGGTAAATTTTTCATAATTTTCTGAGACAGTCGAATTTTTTGGTAAAAATTAAATACCATTTAAATATATAATGTGTTTTATGACATCATAATGACCCAATAGTGATGTAATAAAGTACTATAAAAGGTATTTTCGGCCAATATATGTTTTAGATTTAAAATAATGTAATTTTAAATTTGTTTTATTTATTTTACAAAGCCTTAGTGGACCATCCAAGACTTATAAAACATTTTAACATTTTAAAATGATTTGCTTAAGAGTGGACTCACCTCCACATAAGAAAGCCTAATATTTTAATAAGTTAAGCCATTGGACTAATAAAATAATTTTTTCCACTCTCATTTTAAAAAAACCGTGGGATGGTTTTTGGTTTTTATTAGTTTAATGTATAGTGTCCAAAACCTAAATAATAAAGAATTCCCTCTCCTTTCCTATATAAACCCACTCAAGCTCCCATTCCAATTCACTGAAACCATTTAGATATCAAACAACCTATTCCATCCTATCTATATAATCAACCCAAGGTTCCAAAAGATACCATTAATCCTCTCTGAACCCTCTCCCAAGCCTTTGGGATCACACTTCCAAGTAGGGGATCCTCACTTTCCTTCCTTCCCTATTTATGTCCAAGTTTCCATATATTGTTATGCCCTTTTATTTTCAATTAAAAATTTTGGGGTATGATTTAAAACCTCCCCTATGCTTCCCTACTTATTTTTGAATTATTATATACCCCTTATCTCTCATTAATTCATCCCATGTACACTCGTTACCATGCTGAAGTTTTGTAAGGGATTTCTTCCTTTCTCATTTTTGTCCAAATTTATTTATGTTGTTATATCCTTTTATTTTCAATTAAAAATGTTGGTGTGTGATTTAAAACCTATCCCATACTACCCTCATTATGTTTTAATGATGATATATCCATTTTTATCTCATTAATTCCTCCTATGTACACCTGTTACCATGCCGAAATTCCGTAAGGGATTTCTCTCTCCTCATTTACATTCAAGCAATTATTTTGTATTATGAATCTAAATTCCATTAAATATGTTGGGAAATGTATCTATATGACCCTATTACTATAAATGTAATTTAAATATTATGATACACTCCTTTATCTCTCAAAAACCATTTTTATGAATTCTTATGGCACGCCGTTTTGCTGCCGAAATTGCAGCATGATTTTCCAATCCAAAGTCATTATGTAGTGAATACCATGCCCATTTCGATATCAAGGGTATTAACCATTGTAAACAATTAATTATTGATTATATAGTTTCATGTATTAATTCCACATTCCTTTATCCTAGAATAAATGATGATGTTTAATGAATCCATGTTATATGATCCATGTGGCACACTTATACATGAAATGAAATGATTAAGAAGGTTGCACCATGATAGCACTCCAATGCATTAAGTAAAGACTAGTATCTTGATACGTCAAGTTCAATGAGGGTTTAATAATGATAATTAAAGTTAAATGAGTCTTTACTCATGCTCCATGTGCAATGATCCTTGGCTCATGCTAATATCATGTTAAATGTTGTTGCCACATTTCCATGTTATGATAATCATGCTATATCATGCCTTTATGTTCATGTTTCTCTTGTGCTCCATTGATATGCCTATTTCCTAGAATGTAATATATTATTCATCTTATGCCTTTTTTACTACCTTACTGGTCTTTATAACTCACCCTTTTCTTATGCATGTCATCTGGTTTTCTCATGCAATGCTAAGTATGAAGGAATGTTGTGTTCATGTAAAAGAAGTTTTAAATAAAGATGTTGTATTTTATATTCTATGTCATTATATAATGTTCCTAATTTCCCAAGGAACTAGACCTCTCAATCCTCAGAGTTATCTTAAGTGTAAGTTTATGTTTATAAATCATGATTAAGTGTGTAATAAAGAGTAGGGTTGTTATAGTTGGTATTTGAGGATGGGTTTAGTTATTTTTGGGATTAGGATTAGAAAACCCTAGTGAAAGCCTTAGGAATAAGAATAAGTATAATAAAAACATCCCTAAATTTTGGTGAGTATTGGGTAAGTGGTTTATCAAGAAAATACATCCCTATCTAGATATGAGTAGATAGAGGCGGATCTGGCACATATGTATCTAGGGGTAAAACCCAAAAACACCGCTTTTAGCTAGACTCGAATGGAAACTAGTGCATGAAAATGGGACTTGATTCACTCTTGGTTACGAAACTCCTGGGGGATATTCTTAGGTAAATTCATAATCTTAGTATGAACCATTATTAAGGGGATTAAAAATATTTCCCTAAGAATATATGTTGGGAAGTAGATCATCAATAACATAGATAAGTTAAGGAAATAAATGTAATTTATAAGTTATCCCCTTTTGTCATTGGATTCCCCTTTATGTATTTAATAGTATAAGATACTTACCCCTTATTCTATATTGGATAAAGTAGAACCAAAATCAAAAAGTGAAAGGTAGGGTTATCGTCCATGGTTCTACGCATTCTTGTATATCCCGAAAGTTTAGTAGAACAATCCCAACACCACCACAAATCATGGAAGTAAAGATGTCGGTGAGAACGAAAAATGGTGAAATCATTGCATCCCATGAATATAACTCCTAACCTATCATAATTTGTGGATTGAACTTACCAGTGAACCTCATCATACCCCCTCTTGTGGAATTTGATGCAATTATTGGCATGGATTGGATTTCCTTATATAGAGCCAACATAAATTTCCATGAGAGAAAAATCACTCTCCATATGGAGAATCGACCCCTGATTTTGTACAAGTGAAAGGAGGAGGATGAATCTTATTTAACACCATCATCTCAATAATGGATATTAATTCCCTATGAGAACATGTTTCTTGATCATATGATTGAGTCTAAGGAAGCAACCATCCTTGAAGACATGCCTATTGTGAGAGAATTTGCTGAAGTGTTTCTTAAGGAACTACTTGGTCTTCCTCCTAGAAGAGATGTTTAATTATCAATTGATATTATATTTGGGGTGTTTCCAATATCCAAGACTAAATATAGAATGTATGTTGTGGATATTGAGGAGCTGAAGAAAAAACTATAGGAGAATCTGGATAAAGGGTTTATACGCCCAAGTGCTTCACCATTGGGTGCACCAGTCCTCTTCGTCAAGAAGAAGGATGGGTCAATGAGCCTTTACATTGATTATCATGAGTTCAAAAAAACATGATAATGAACAAGTATCCTATGCCTTGAATTTATGACTTGTTCGATTAGCTACATGGAGCACAATACTTCTCCAAGGTGGATCTTCAGTTGGGATATTATCAAGTAAGGGTGAAGAAGGAAGATATCCCCAAGACTGTTTTTCATACAAAATACGAGCACTATAAATTCATAGTAATTCCTTTTGGACTCACTAATGCTCCAGAAATCTTCATGTACTTAATGAATATAGTCGTTATAGATTAACTCATCAAATTTTTGGTAGTCTTTATAGATGATATTCTAATATACTCCAAAACCAAGGAGGAGCATGAGGACTATCTAAGCACTGTACTAGAGACATTGAGAAAGGAGAATCTATATGAAAAGTAAATCAAGTGTGAGTTATGGTTGAAGGAGGTCTCATTTCTGGGTCATATCATCACAAGAAATGGGATATCTATGGATCCCTCCAAGATAGCTGCAATTGAGGGATGACCGAAGCCAACATTGGTAATGAATATCCATAGCTTCCTGGGGTTAGCTGGATATTATCACCGATTTGTGAGAAATTTATCCCGATTTTCCAACCCTCTTACCAAGCTAACTTAGAAGGGAGTAAATGTTTCTTGGAGTGATTAATGGGAATATAGATTCAAGGAGTTGAAAAGGAGGATTATCACTGCACTCATGCTCACACTACCCACAAGTGGACAACATTTTTTGGTATTCACTGATGCATTGAATAAGGTCTTGGGATATGTGTTGATACAAAATGATAAATTCATTACATATGCTTCAAGGCAATTGAAAGTTCATGAGAAAAACTATCCAACACATGATCTGGAGTTGGTTGAAGTAATATTATCTTTAAAAATTTTGTGACATTACATCTTTGGGGAGAAGTGTGAAATATATACAGATTACAAAAGCCTCAAGTATATATTCACATAGAAATAGTTGAACATGAACCAATGAATATGGTTATATTTGATAAAAGGCTATGAATACTCAATCCATTACCACCCTAAGAAAGTGAACAAGGTGGAGGATGATCTAAGTAGAAAGGACCCAATGATTCTATCACTGATGAGAATTGAAAATGATACAATTTTCTTAGATTTGATGAAGATGGACATGGGAATCATAAATAAGGGAACATCATCAATCCTTTCATAAATGATTGCTCAACCATCTCTTTTATAAAGGTTAAAGGTTGCTCAAAAGGATGATGTGGGAATTCAGAAGAAAGTGGAAACTATCAAAAAAGGGAAATCATCATAGTTAAATGTTAATTAATAAGGAATTGTGAGATTTGGGACAAGACTGTGTGTTCCATAAAATCTAAAGTTAAAGAATGAACTTTTAGATGATGCACATAGTTAAAATTTCTCCATTTACCTAGGAAACAAAAAGATGTATCGATATCTCCTAGAGAATTATTAGTGTGATAACATGAATAAGGAGATCACTAAGAATAAATCGAAGTGTTTGGTATGTCCAAAAGTGAAGGATGATAGGTATAAGTCTAAGGGGATGATGAAACCATTACCCATACTAGCATAAAAATGGGAGAACATCACCATGGAATTTTTCACTGGACTTCTGAAGACATCTAAAGGAAACAATGAAATTTGGGTTGTTGTGGATCATCTTACAAAGACTACACACTTTCTTGAAATTTGAGAGGATTTCTTATTGGATCAACTGTAACAGATATATATTAGATAAGTGGTAAGGATGCATGGAGTACCACTATATATTATATCCAATCGAGATTGAAGATTCACCTCTAAGTTCTGGAAGAGTCTTCAATATTCTCTGAATACTGAGATAAACTTCAATATGACTTATCATCCTCAAACTGATGGCCAATCTGAGTGGACTATCCAAGAACTTGAGGAAATGTTGAGAGCATGATCAATGGACTTCAAAGGAGGATGAAATCAATATCTTCCTCTGGTTGAGTTCACTTACAATAACAGTTTCCACTCAATCATCCAAATGGATCCTTATGAATCCCTTTATGGGAAGAAATGGTAGAGAATGTTAAGACCATCAAAAAGCACATTAAATTTGCTCAGAGTCGACAAAAGATCTATGCTAATAATCATCGACAAGACCTAGAGTTTGAGGTCAGAGACATGGTATTCCTCTATATATCTCCATGGAAGAGAGTTATGAGATTTGGGAAGAATGGAAATCTTAGTCCAAGGTACATCGGCCCTTTTTGAGATCCTTGATCACATTGGAGTAGTGCTCTATCAACTAGCACTCCCACAAAACCTATATCAAGCACATAATATATTCCATGTATCACTCTTAAGGAAGTACATACCTGACCCATCACATGTACTCAATCCAGAGGTGGTACCATTAGAGAATGACATATCCTATGAGGATAAACTAGTGAGGATATTAGATCATAAAAAAAGTTCTACGAAATAAGACAATGCCCCTCATGAAAGTGTTGTTAAGAAACCACAAGTTTGAAGAAGAAACGTGGGAACCAGAGGAAGTGATGAGGCAGAGTTACCCACATATGTTTTATTGTGGGAAAAAGAAATTTTGCGGGTGAAATTTCTTAAGGGGGAAGATTGTAATGACCCAAAATTTTATTAATGAAAATTCATCTTGATCTAATTAAATGTATTATTATGTAAAATGGTTATATAAAACATATACACTTCCTTGTTTTTGTGTTTTTGGATTTTTAAAACACCTTTAAGAATTTTTAACATTGCTAATATAGTTATTTAAAGTGACCACATGATTAGTATAAATATAGGGCTTTAACAAATCCAATTTACTCAGAAAAAAGGAAGTGATGGCCTCATCCATAAGAATTACTCCATACAAATTCCATTTGTCAGAGCTCAGAAAGGAGGTAGTGTCACCGGGATTTTTCTCTTGACCAAACCCAAGCTGATCTTCAACATGTTAAGCTTGAACGGAATCGCCTACGGGAGAAGTGGAAGTTAATAGAGATTACCACATGAGCAATGTTATCTGAGCCGCCCCAAGAGTTTTTCACCATCGCACACCTTACCCTTAGGTCTTATGAGAGTGTTATAAGGGGTTATGTAACAAGACCCTAACTTTATGATTATGTGAATTAGTTTTTTATAGAATAAAGAATATATATTCATTTTATTATTATTACTTTAGAAATGGTTTTTAAAGAACAAATAGTATTTTTAGTTAATATTTAAATTCAATTAACAAATCTATTTTGATAATTAATGTATTTTTTAATTAAATAATATTTCGATAAAATGTTATTACTAAATTAATTTTTCTTAAATATAAATTATCGTATAATTTTAATGAATACAATTGTGCTTTTTATTAATGTTTGAAAGTTGTTTTTGTCAAAACCCATAAATTTTCGATAAAAGTAATCCTTTATTTTAAAAGTAAAAATTCACATATTTAGAAACTTATTTATATAAAATGAATTTTATTTTTGGAATTAGGATGTCTAAATTATCCAATAGTGAATTTTTCATAATTTTCAGAGACAGTCGAATTTTTGGGTAAAAATTAAATACCATTTAAATATATAATGTGTTTTATGACATCGTAATGATCCAATAGTGATGTAAAAAAATAATATAAAAGAAATTTCTGGAAAATATATGTTTTACCTTTAAAATAATGTGATTTTATTTTTGTTTGATTTATTTTACAAAGCCTTAGTGGACCCTCCAAGACTTATAAAACATTTTAACATTTTAAAATGATTTCCTTGAGAATGTGACCCAACTCCACATAATCAAGCATAATATTTTAATAAGTTAGTCTATTGTCATTATAAAATAATTTTTTCCACTCTATTTGGAAAAAATCATGGGATGGTTTGTTTTTTTATTAGTTTAATGTGTAATGTTCATAACCTAAATAATAATAAATTCCCTCTCATTTCCTATATAAACCCACTCAACCTCCCATTCCTCTTCAATAAAACCATTTGGAGATCTACTAACCTCTACCCTACTCTCTCTTTAATCCTACCAAGGTTCCACAATCTCCCAAGAAGCCTCTCTCAAGCCTCTCCCAAGCCTTTGAGATCACACTTCCAAGTAAGGGATCCTCACTTTCCTTCCTTCCCTATTTATGTCCAAGTTTTCTTATATTGTTATGACATTTTATTTTTAATTAAAAATGTTGGGGTATGATTTTGAACCTACCCTATACTTCCATCCTAATTTTTTAATGAAGATATACCACTTTCTCTCTCATTAATGCCTCCCATGTACACTTGTTACCATGCTGAATTTTTATAAGGGATTTCTTCCTTTCTCATTTTTGTCCAAATTTATTTATGTTGTTTTACCATTTTATTTTCAATTAAAAATGTTAGAGTATGATTTTTAACCTCCCCCATACTGCCCTTCTTATTTTTTAATGATTAGATACCCCTTTATCTCTCATTAATACTGTAAAGACCCGGAAATTTCAAGGAAATTTTTTTCTTAAATTCTTTGGAATTTTGTGAGTGCGCGGTTTCAGACGCCACCTGATTCTGAGGCCCGGTGTGCCCAGAATAATTTTCAGAAGTCTTGTTAAGATTAAATTAACGTGTGTAAGCAGTTTTACTAAAAAAGTGTAATAACTCTTAAATGGTTACTCGGATCAGAAATCTGAGGGCACTGTTGCGCTCAAGATGGCAGGTTTACCCTAGGCGCAACTTAAGTTTAGTCGGCGCGGGCCTCCTATGAGAAATCCCAAAAATGACTTAACCGTAAATAAAATAATTAAATAAATTATTTTATTTTTCAAATGCTTATAACTCACAAACGGTAGCTCGGATTAAAAATCCGAGACAACCGCTGAACTTGTGAGGGCATGGTTTATTTAAGCAGATACTAACTTTGGTCGGCGCGGGCCACCAGAAAAAGTTAGTTTTTGGCCGCAAAAAAATAATTAAATGACAATTATTTTATTGTAAAATTAGTATCTCTTAAATGGTAACTCGGATTGAGAATCTGAGAGTACCGTTGGATTCGTTGGGGCGTGTTTCACTTAGGAAGAGCCTGACCTTGACCGGAACAGGTCGAGGGTGACTGATAATAATTTTCCAAACTTTTTTTCAGGTACGTTCAGTAAACGTACGTGTGGGTTTTTCTATCTTTTGAACCGGTGCTTGGAATTGAAATTTGAGGGCACCGATGAACTCGCAACGTCGGAAAGTTCTTAGGTTAACCTTTACCGTTGTTGCATTTTGAGCGGGTTGAGGTTAAATATTTGGGAATGAGATTAAATCAAATAAAATTTGATGTGTACAAATTTTATTCAAGGTAGGTGGTTATTTTCAACAAAGGGGAAGTTAGAGGTGGGGCCCACACCCACCTAACCTCCCATGGGAGAGTTTAGTGTGGTGGGGCCCACACTAGACCCTAACTCCTCACCTCCCCATAACTCACCCCTTGTTAAATTCTTGGCAACTCCACTTTATCTTTTATTGAAGTGGAGCCTCTCCACCTCCCAAGCTTAAGCCAACTAAGATAATTGATAACCTTATTAATTATATTTGTCTGAAATGCTTGGAATCTTTTAAAAGAAGGGAACTTAATGAAATATGGGGTTGGTAATTGTTGTGTGGAGGATTGGAGAGCTCTTGAGTTTTTTTTTGAAGAGTACCAACTCACCGATGAAGAACGCTTCCCGGTTCTCCATCAAAGGAGGAGACACCACCGCGGGGAATCCGCAACGACGACGACTCTTCCTCCAACGTCAACGGAATCGGAACCTATCTTCCACGACGTCTGATCATCGCAACGCTTGCCTCTTTTCGCAGCTCAACAACGTGTGACGTCTTTGAGAGGTAGGGGGTTTTTGTATAAAGTGTATATGTGAATTATACCCTCTTGCATGCGTATTTTAATTGCAGGGTGTTTGTATAATTTATCTTGAATAAATTAAACCCTTGTCGTTGATGAGCTATGGATTGAGCTTCTAATGTGGATGGCGTGGGCTTACAAACAAGCTCGGACCCTCCGCTGTTTGTTCTTTTGTGCGCGGGATGACGGGCGATGAAGAAACGGGCCGCAACGGCAATTTGAAGTCGTCGCAGTAAAGAGCATGTCCCGGGAGAGACGCGGGCGCAGACGGTAGGCGAATCGGACCACCGAAGCACGTCCGGTGGTCCGTGGAAATTGCTGCCGATGTGCCACGCCAGGACGACGGAAGTCCGAAGGCGACATATTTCTAGTGGAGGAAGCAGCCCGCGGGTTTGGAGGAGAAGAAAGCGTGAGAGTTTGGGAAACGAGAATTAAGATTGGAGAGAGAAGGAGATTTGAGAAATAAAAATTAAAATAAATAAATAAATATCAAAGGAGGAGTGAGATGTGGGTTGCGCATCAATGTTCATGCGTGGAATGAGATTGGAGTTATGAAACATTTAAATTAAATAAACAATTAATAATAATAATAATAAAATATTGTTATTATTAATTTTGTTGATAAAACACTTTTTCGACCGTAACTTATTCATGCGACCTCGGTTTCATGAACCATCTGCGGCAGTGTGACACATATTCCAAGACGGACATTCCGAGTCCAATATTGGATATCTTTTTCGGGTTTTTGGATCGGGTACCCGAAGCGGTCGGAAAATAATAGATTTAATATTATTATTAAATCTTCGACCTGCTATAACTCCTACATGCGACGTCCGATTAACTGGCCATCAGCGGCGACGTGACCCTGTCATTAAGACGGTAGATTCAATTCTAATTTACGATACTAAATTCTGGTTTGTGGCTTGGGTCCACGAAACACCCAATTATAATAATAATATTATTATTACGGAATCTTGTATCAGACATATCTCTCTCATACGGTGTCGGAATGTCGAACCGTCTGCGACGTTGCGACCCTAGAATTAAGACGGATATTTCAAAACCAATTCTGGATATTTAAGTCAAGTTTGAGGCACGGGCCCCACGAGGCCCGGTTCGGGCGTGTTGCGGTGAAATGAAACTTTTTCACCGGCTATCCATTTTGGACCAATGGGTACTCCATCTCGTGTGTTTTTTCGTATGGATCGCAATTGTGTGACCGGTTTGGATAACCGGTGTCATTCGAAGTACGGCCGGGTTCGTTCGAACCCGAAACCAACCGGGACCTCGGAGCAGAAACGCTTATAACTTGAGCTCCGGACGTCCGATTGACGTGTCGTCGACTTTGTTGGATTCCTCTTGATGAGACGGTTCTTTTGGAATACTTCACCTGAGGTTTGGATGCAATTGGAGTAAGGCCGGGTTGGATTGTACCCGAAATCCAACCGGGCCCCTGGAACGGAAATGTTAATAACTCTCATACCGGACGTTCGTTTGACAAACCGTCAGCGACGTTGGTAATCACATTGAGAAACGGTTCTTTGAGTATACCCCATGAGAGTTTGTAGTACAGTTGTGATACGGTCGGTTTGGTTCGTACACGAAACCAACCGGGCCCCCGGGACGAAAAGGCTAATAACACACAGACTGGACGTCCGATTGACGCGTCGTCTATTGCGTTGAGACCCCTATGACGAGGCGGTCCTTTGAGATACTTCTTTGTGGGACTTTGAGATACTTGGAGTATTGACCTGTAGATCGTGGAGCGGACCCTCCCGGAGACGAGTGTTCGGAGTACGGAGACTGTGTAGCCGGCTGAGACCTGACGACTGCATGACCGACTCGACTTGGAGTGAGTCGACTAGCCCAGTGGAGGGAGCACTACTTTGTTGGGTGCAGACCCATGGTGGATGGAGCACTACCTGTGTGATAGTGCAGACCCGCGGTACTCATCTGGGGAGTACCTCTGCTGGCTATTAGGGGGTGTGCACTACTGTGTTTGGGTGGCATACCCCGGCGGGAAGCACTACTGTGTTTGGGTGGATGGCCCGCAGTACTCTACAGGAGGAGTACCTCAGCAGTCTTAGGTTAGTGAGCAGTACCTCGGAGTCGTGACAGGACCACTGTACACTCCAGAGACGGGACTCTTCAGCAGTTACGGTTTTGATAATGAAAATCCTGGTTTGAGCTGAGTCTATGACCTTTGTGTTTACCTCATGATTGAGATGGGTCACTTGATAACTTAGGTGTATGTATGGGCATGTACCTGGGTAGTGGTTATCCGTTGATTTCATAATCTTTGTGTTTCCTCATGATTGAGATGGGTTACTTGATAACTTGGGTATATGTATGGGCATATACCTAGGTAGAGGTTATCTGTTGAGGTCATCTTTGTGGTTATCCTTGTTTGATTTAGTGAGACCTTGAGGGTCTCGGGGTCCATACTAAGTATCATTATACTCACCCCTGCACGGGCTATGCCCGCACCTCATTATGTTGGTTGCAAACGACGGGCAGTGCAGACAGAGGTCGAGTGTTCGAGGACTGGACGGTACCCGGAGGTGGACCTCACGACGAGACAGTATCTGGTGGTGGACTTCACGACGAGAAGACACTCGGAGGAGGTTGACAGGCAAGAGCCTTGTGGAGGCTATATATACCTACCCTTCAGGTAGGATCCATGGTGGATGATCCAGGAGCTGCTTGTCACCTTCCGGCTGTTTTATCTTTTTCCTTGTACTTTACAGTTGGGCTTGTATTTCCGGACCCTTTACTTTCAGCACATCTTGTTTCAGTTTTACTTAGTGTTTTACTTCCGCTTGTACTCTGTGGTGTTTTGTTTACTCTTATAAAGGCAATGCCTTCCCAGTTATCGGGATTTACGCCTTTGGTACTAGTCGCTAGCCCCTGGCCTATGGAAGGCGTGCTTGGGGTAGTCACGGCACGGGCCTCGAGGACGGTTCGTGATAAATACCTCCCATGTACACTCATTACCATGCTGAAATTCTGTAAGAGATTTATCTCTCCTCATTTACATTCCATAAATTCTTTTGTATTATGAATCTAAATTCCATTACATATGTTGGTAAATGTATCTATATGACCCCATTACTGTCCATTTCATGTACATATTATGAGACACCCCTTTCTCTCTCATCAACCATTTTTATGAATTCTTATGTCACGTCGTTATGCTGCCGAAATTGTACCATGATTTTCCAAGACAAAGTCATTATATAGTGAATTCCATGACCATTTCTCTATCAAGGGTATTCAACTTTATGCACATTTACTTATTGATTATATAGTTTTGTTTATTAATCCCACATTCCATTATCATGGAATAAATGATGATGTTTAATTAATCCATGTTATATGATCCATGTGGCACACTTATGCATGAAAATAAATGATTAAAAAGGGTACACCCTGATAGTGCTCAAATGCATTGGGTAAAGATTGGTATCATGATACATCAAGTGAAATGAGGTTTTACTCATGATAATTCAAGTAAAATTAGGGTTTACTCATTATACAAGTGTAATGAGTTTTGGATCATGCTAATATCATGTTAAATGTTGTTGTCACATTTCCATGTTATGATAATCATGCTATATCATGCCTTTATGTTCATGTTTCTTTTGTGATCCATTGATATGCCTATTGCCTAGAATGTACTATATTATTCATGTTATTTCTTGTTTTCTCCCTTACTAGTATTTATAGTTCACCCTTTTCTTATGCATTTCCTCAGGTTATCCCCTGAAATGCTAAGTACGAAGGAATGTTGTGGTCATGTAAAAGAAGTTTTCAATAAAGATGTTGTATTTTATATTCTAAGTTGTTGTGTAATTTTCCTAATTTCCAAATACACAAGACATCTCGATCCTCAAATTTGTCTTAAGTGCATGTTTATGTAATAAATCACGATTAAGTGTGTAATAAAGAGCATTGTTGTTATACTTGGGCTTATATTGGGGTATTGCATCACCGAATTTGACATTGTTACATCGATTGTTGGTGATTTTTTTTAAATACCTAGCCCATTGGATTCTATCATGCACTCTGGTACCTTCACCAATTACTTTCTTGATGTGAATCAAGTTTAGGGAGTTGGTACCATTTTACATTCAAGGGTGACCTATGATAGGGTTTGACCAAGATATGTGTGCCTTTAGACATGTGAGACGCATGTGGATGCTTTTTTCCTTTGAAAATGGTGCACGAAGGGTGCACCCTACTATGAGGTTTGGGAAATTTGATTCCTTTGTTTTGATAGGGTTCACTTGTGTGTTGGTGCTTTAGACTTTTGGTTGGTTTTAAGAGGGGAAGGTGTGTTTGGGTGCCTATCCTAGGTAATGATTGTGCAGGAGGGTTGGGCTTGGTGGTTATGAGATGGATCATGGGAATAAAAGGTGCTCAAGGGTATGTGGTTTTCAACATGTAGGTTTACTTTGGGTGGTGATATACATGTGAGGTAGACCTAGTATGGTTGCTGTGAGAGGCACGTGAAGATGTCTGGTTCCCTTGATATGAAAAGTAGTTAGAGTGATAATAATTCTGTGGAACATGTGGTTTCTAAGGGTAAGACCAATTAGGTGCCTAGTCTGGTTAGCTTTGGATGTGTCTTCAAGAACACGCTGAGAGCGTAAATTAACTTGGTGTAATTTTTGAATTATACTTGGGTTTTAAGTGGTCGTGCATGTGGTTTTAGTTTGGTGAGTTTCCTTTGGTTTTATAAAGCACTAAGGGCATTATTCATTGGGTAATATGGACATGTGGGTAATGCATGGCCAATGGACAGGCCTTATGAGATTAGTTTTCATGATATGTGGCTCACTAGAGTTGGAATCAGGTTTTGTGGTTGGGTTACACAAGTGCATGTAATAGTTAAGTATTAATGGGATCATAGAGGAATGGACGCGTAGTGACGTGACATGTTTTTTGGTTTATGGATGGGGTGTTACATAAGCGTATTCCCATGATGCTTGATTTTATAGGTCATCCATGATTATGTTGAGAATCTTTGTGGGTGTGATGAGAGGCTTGTGGGAATGGTGACCTGAGTTATTGGGAAAGAACTGTGATGATCCAGGAATGGATGAGGTTTTAGTGGTATTCATAAACAATATCTTAGTGTACTTCCAACCTAGAGATGATCATGAATAATATTATAACATTTTCCTAAGTATGATGATAGAGTATCAACTATACACTATGCTATATAGATTTAACTTTGGTATTATAAAGGGTATCCTAGGAGGTTGGGATAATGGAGTGGTGTATTTAAATATTTATGGTGGTAGTTCACCATCAAACATTTTGGAGTGAGGTCCTTGTGATAAGATAGATATCAATAAATAACATGGGTTCCATTCTTAGTTTTCAGGAATGAATGATTGTTGAACGTATTATTTTGTCACTTGGGTGAGAGTGAGATAGACACATCCAGTTTTGAGGTTCGATGGTGTTTGGAACATGGGTTGTAGAGTTAGTGTTCAGTTGTGAGATGATAAGAAGGTTACTCCTATGGTGGGCAGTATCAAATCAGTTGTGGAAATGTGAACCTTGTGTGGGTAGGGTCATGGATGTAGTAGGAGACACATCAAGCGGGTTGATGGACCACAAAGGATTTGTTTTTATAGGAGATTTAAATGGTGGGAAGTGTCGTGGATCGAAATCGGCCATTATAGGTTAAGTTCTATGTTGTGGAGCATCATGAGTCTGATGGAGAGTTTTGGATGAAACTCTGATGTCTCAGGAGGACAAATGTAGTTAATCACTATCTTGATAAATTTTTGGTGGTGGAAAGTAGTGGCTTGATCTTTGGTGTGTTGTACACCATATTTTGGAGTGATTCACATAGAACATAGGTTCATTCCTAAGGAATAACTCAATGAGTTGAGCATGTTTAGATGACCAAGTTGGGTTAATATGTGTTTTTAGAAGACCATTGAGGCTTCCTTATGATGAGAAGATTTATGGTGGGAAGGTTTTAAGGACTTGGGTTTTTCAAGAATCATAATTTGAGAAAAAAACATTTTTTTCTTTCTAATGCTCATAAAGGGTAAAATTGTCATTTTCTCCTAGAATATGATCTCAAATAGTTTTTATGACCACTCATTTGGTCCTGGAAAAGGGATTTCACCCAAGTACAGGAGTTTGGTTGAATTATGAGTTTTTTGAGTTTTAGGGGAATATTTAATTTTTAATTAATTAAATATTAAATTATTCGCATGGGCTTAGTTGGATGTATCTTTTGATTAGAGTTTCGGATTAATATTCCAACTCTTTGGTTGAGTCTAGAATTGGGGTTTTCTATTAGGTGAGGTATAAACCTGCTTCGGGTTCATGGGCTCGAGACAGGTATCAAATGGGAAATTAATTAATTAATTAAAAGAAACACCCCTATCCCATTTGGATTACCATGAATTATAGGAGGAGTGGGAGAGAAATTATCCCTACATATGATGGTCGAACTAATATGGAAGGAAAAAGAGGTTCCATCAGACTTTTTCCATCATGGAGATCGAGACTTGATCAAGGTGTAGTGGCTTCTGGGAGCAGATTTAGACCCAAAGCATTGACGTTTTCACCTCCAGGTAGTTTTTTATTTCTATGATATGATCCCCATATATGAGTTTTTTTCATGTTTTAATTCCATATTATAACATATAAGGACCCCGTAGGGGTTGATCTATGCATAATCGGGAAAATGGGGGTTATGGGTGGTTTGTAGGGGTTTTTCATTTGGAAATCCCGATCACATGGCGTGTAGTTTAGGAACAGACATTGTATGATATCCCTGTAAGGAGAATATGAACTTATTTGGAACTACATATCATGTACTAGGAGTACATTTCATGTAATGGTGCATGGTCATGTGGTAGAGTACTTGGGAATATTGAATTTTTGGACAGCATGTCGTTTATTCGAAGTACACGACATGTAGTGGGATGTGGTCGTCTGGAGAGGCACATGGGAAGACGCCCCATTTAAGGGGGAAATGGTTGTGTGAAATTATATGGATATACCCCACGTACATTATGGCCATTTATTATTACATGGAAAGACCTTGGGTGTACCCATACTATGTGGAAGTACATGGGCAGGTGGAAGATTTTGGAGTACACGTTGTGTACTCGAGGTACACGCCGTGTACTACCTCTTTGTTACCCTTTTGAGGTTTTTCAAAAAAAAATCACCCCAAATTCATAATTAAATATGATTATTCCATTTTGAGTTTTTTTTACATACAATGTGATAGTAGATCCATTGGGGCATTTTGGGGACTTCTAAAAGCTAGTTTGGGGCGAGTAAGTTATCACAAAGATTTTTTCATATAGAAAGTGAGCAGAACTATCTCCTGGGATGGGATGATACCCAGGAGAGGGCCATGAGAATGATTGGAGGATGTGGCATTATTTTTTTAGAGACCTCAATTGTTTTTGGGGGTGATACTATTCCCAATTAGTGAGACTCAGTTGAGACTCGAGGTGATAAAAAAGTTAGGTGTATGAACTAAACTAGGGTGATTTGGAAAGGGGTTGGTCTTGAGGTCATATCCTGTATGTGTTTTACTTCATTTTAGTCTTGTGGGGTTTTAAGATTCTAGATATTGGTTTGTGGGATGTGTGACCCCCTGAGAGATGGGTGTTGGCCCAAGAGTTTGGTTCAGATTATAGATTGGAAGAGAGGGATGCCTCCTCTTGAGTACAAATTATTATTGTAGTGGTGGGTGCCATATACCCAACTTGAAAATTACATTTTGATTACCATATTATGTGTATAATGAGTTATTCATTATGTACACATACAATTATAGTGTTGATATTTTTTCATCCACTATTTTAATGGTAGTATCCATAAATTATTTGTCCTATCAAAAGGTTATATCAATTCCTAGGCTATAATGATAACCTCAATATACTATGATATTAATCTCAAACATATGTCATATGGTATAGATACATCATACTAACTATAAAAAATTGATGTTTGACTATCAGATGATGGGGGCTTATAATAATTGAGACTTCTTCTCATGAAGTTTGCACTTGGTGATATCTTGTAGGTGAGATCATGAGGACAGGCCCACCAATAGGAAAACAACATGTTTCAAGTGTCATTGGTTATTACTATATATGAATATGTGTACTAGTCACCTAACTTGAGATCGTTTTCAGTTTGAACCATGTGATCGCGTGCTTTGATTTAAGGAAAAAACCATGATATTAAAGTCTTGGCAAGGTAGCTTGTGTTGGGTGTGTCATTGGTGGTATGAAATTTGTTGAATGATCAAGAAAAAAAATTTCTTCTAAGTTTAAAAAGTGATATCTTAGGCCTAGATGATAAGGATGACAGGACCTTCATAAATAATTGACCAAGGTAGTTGAAGGTAAGTCTGTATTGGTAGATCAACAAATAATAATTCAAGTATGGATGATGAAACAAGTTGTGTATCCTTCTTTATAAGATATCACAAGACAAAGAGATTTTATTACATAATGTATGTTCATATGATGGTTGTTTTTGTTATGACTATTCTTCATCTCTTTAGGGGCCTTGATGTGTTTCTTGACTCCACTCTTGGTCTATGAATAGTATTCACTGCTATCAAGATAAGGTTCTAGAGGGTCACACACAATAGCATATTTAAGAGGCTTCCCTATATTGATGAATATGAATATTGGACATGATGGGCCCCATCATGGGGTCCAAGAGTTGTCCAAGTAATTTATCACCTAAAAATAAATAAATTTATTATTATTCAAGTATATAATTTTTGGTTTGAATTTATTTATTAAAAGCATTGACAAGGTATTAAGTGAATATGTGAAAAATATTATATAGATGAATATTATTTTAATATTAAAGGTTCATTTTATATTAGTAATAATTATGAGTTGAGTTAATAACTTAGGTTTATCACGTAATATATTTATTATATATTATAAGTATGTGATAAAATATAAATGATGTTTATGAAGTAGTTAGTTCATCATCATTTTTCATTTAATTCTTATTTAGTGGGTGTTTTATTTACAGGGGTTGGGGAACCCTTTTTGAGTATTTTAGACATCCTCTATAAAATAAAGGAAGGAGATATATTCCAAATAATATTCATTTCAATGGAATGAGAGTCGCTCTCTTCTCCTTCATCCTAAAGAGAGAAAGAAATTGTCTGATTGTTCATCCCAATAACATCTTCATAGATCGAAGGGATGAGATAAAGTGATCATTGTAACATAGAATGAATCATTAGAGCTCCATGATAGCACATGTAATTTGATGATCAGTATCCACACAGATTCTTAAAGCATGTGTGGATGATCTAGAGGGATTTGAGCTCGGATCCTTTAATTAATGATCAATAGTGTAAATATGTAGTCAAACGCGCTGCCAATTCGAATTACGTAAAAGTTCATTTAATTTTTGTGATTATAAAATACACTTGAGATCCTAGAACCTCTAATGAGGCTCATATCACCATAGTTGACAATGTTTTGTCATTTCATTGATGAAAATTTTTAAAAATCCAGAGCATCGACGACTTCCACTATTTACCTCGGTACTAGAAATTGGTATCAAAGATATCACATGAATTTTCTAATCCAAGAAACTTATTTTGATTTAAATTTAATTAGAAGGTTTTAATTTGGTCCCAATGGTTTAGACAACATAATGATCCAATTTTGGATGACCAAGTTACTATCATCTGAAATTGTTAATAAAAAACAAATTTAGTTTTATGGGTATAAATATTTAAGAACATATATTTTAATATGTAAATTATACATGAAGGTAGACATCCTATGGATTTTTTATTTGAATTCAAGATTTATGGTGGAGGAACGGTGGCTAAAATAGTGTTTTTCAGACACCCTCTAATTCCACATGATTGTGGAATTAAAATGTTTTAATACTAAGTTTTTCTTAAGCCTATTAGACATGATTTAAAAATTTAGACAAAAAACATTATAAAATTCCTTTTAAACATTTTAAATGGGTGGATATAAAATGTTAAAAAAATAAAAAAAACAAACAAAAAATATGCTTGAGATTGGCTTTCATCTTGTGTCTAAGGGAAAAAATAAACAAAAAAATGGGGGTGGCATGACCGAGTGAGGTCAATAAAAACTTTTTAATTTTAAAAAGGAATCACTCATCACCATCACCCAGCTTATTGGTCATTGACGCCACCTATCATTGACTTCGTAGTAGCGCCTCCCACTATCCTATGCTGTCAGTGCCCAGTTGTGGCCTCAACCTCCCATGTTTGGTGTCGCTAATAGTGCCTCATCCTCTAGTCAATCACTATCGCTACATCAGCTTCCTCATTCATTCCTATGGTATCCTCTTCCCGATGTTGTCACACCATCTGATGACTCAATGACCTCCTCCTCCCTCCCAGTTCATTTCATCCCACATGCGCCCCTCCCTCCAGAAGCCACCATTCGCCGCTCCTAGCTAGGATGAACCATCCACTAATAGTTTGTAGGTTCTGAGGCCCACAAAAGAATCTAGTGGGTTGGGGATTTAAAAATTTCATCATTGGAATGATGAAACTTTTCATCTATGGTGATATGAGTCCCAATAAAGTGTTGAGGATATCATGTGAATTAATCAAAGAACGAAATTTAAATAAATTAATATCTCATTTGATTTGGAAGTGAGTTTGACTATAGCTCATTACCAACGATCATTGTTTGAAGGATCTGAATTCGAACCCCTCTAGATCTTCCACACATGATTCAATAATCTAAGTGCTCATTGTTCATCTAATTATTGGATTTAGCATAGAGATTTGACGAATAATTCTGTGCCACAATAATCACCTTGATCTCGTGTCTTTAATTCATCGAAGACATTCTTGGATAGATTGCTCGAAGAGATACTTTATATCTCTAGAAAGCGATAGGAGAGAGAGTCTCTCATTCTGATGGAATGAACAACACTTGAATGAATGCCTTTCTCCTGCTTATATAGTGGGAGGCTCAAAATACTAAAAAGGGTACCCCAACCCTTGAAAATAAAACTCCCACTAAATATGAAATAAATAAATAATTATGAAGAATTAACTATATTACAAATATTATCTATATTTTATCATGTACCTATAATACATATTAAATATATTTCATGATAAAAATGAGTCATTTAACTTGGATCATAATTCCCTTAATATTAAAATAACCTTTAATATTAAAATAATATTCATTCATATAATATTTTTTATATATTTAATTAAACACTTATTAATAAATTTAATAAATAAATTCAACCCAAATATTCTATACTTGAATAATAATGAATTTATTTAATCATCATTGATCGATTACTTAGATAACTCTTGGACCCCCATGGTGGTTTCCACCATGTCCTATATACTTATTCACCGAAATATGGTAGATTCTTGAATATGCTATTATGTGCAACTCACTATGCCCTTATCTAGATAACAATGAATAGTATTCATAGACCAAGAGCTGAGTCTAAAAACCCATCAGGGCTCATAAATAGATAAGGTATAGTCATAGCAATGATAAACATATTATGAACACACATTGTGTAATATAATATCTTTATCATTAGATATCTCATAAATCAGGATACACACTTGTGTCATTATTCATTATATCTTTATTATTTATTGATCTAACTAGACGAACTTACCTTCAACTAACTTGTACAAGGATTTATGAAGATACTACCATCTTGATCAACTAGCCTCGAGATATTACCTCCTCAACTCGAAAGAAACAAATTCTATCCTGACAACTCAACCAATGTCATACCACCAATGACTCACCCAACACAAGCTACCTTGACATGACTTCATTATCATGGTTTTTTCCTTGAATCAATGTATGTGATCAAATGGAACACATTGATAATGATCTCAAGTTAGGAGACCAATAAAAATATCCATAGATAGGAACATCCAATGACACCAAAAATGTATGGTGTTCCTATTAGTGGCTATGTCCTCATGATCTAACCTACTAGAGATCACCAAGTGACAACTTCATGAGAAGAAGTCTCAATGTTTATGATCTTATAGAACCTGATAGTCATACATCATATGTGTTCAGTAAAAATGATATATTTAGTCCATATGACATTTTTTAAGATTAATATCATAATATCTTGAGGTTCTCATTATATCATGGGAACTACTATAACCTTTTGATATGAAAATTAATATATGTACATTACCATTTAAATAGTAGACATATAAATATATACACTATTATGGTAAGTGTGTATTGTGTATTACTCATTGTATACATGATATGATAATAAAAAATAAATGTTAAAGTTGGGTATAGGGCACCCACTTTTACAATACTCTAACTTAAACTAGATCCAACTTTCTAAATATCCTTGTTATCCCACACATGATTAGGATCATGTTTTTGGTGTGTTATGGCTTTAATTTCTGGGCCTTCCACATCTTTTTTTCATGTCTATTCTACTATGTGTGATCTCACCTCATTTAGTAAGACTCCTCAGGGGATTTTTTCCTCGAGTATACTCCTTTTTTACACTTTCATAACTCGAAATCTTAGCTAATAATAGTAATAGAATTATCATAATGATAAAACTTTACTTACTAGGTGTGATTATAAGATATGGAACAAATTTTGTGTATTTTAAAATGATTCTTAATTACCTAATAAGCTGCACCATACTTGGTATTTTTAGGTATGGCTACCACTATCTTGTATGAGATTTTTTGGATCATTTCATAAGCCTAACTATTATATAATATCATATTAATCCAAGGAAGACTATTTTTTGTTTGCTAAAAACTAGTATCTTTTCTTCTACACATACTTGGTGTATATACTTTAGACTTCCTCAAGTACAATTGGATAGTTATGAATGCTTCCCTTTCAGTTCTCCTAGATATAACTGATATTTTCCTACTATAAAGTATATTTAGGAAATATCATATCTTTTACATAACATGGCATACATAATTGATCAATAACTAAGAGTTTTTAATTCAACTCACCACATTAAACTCCTCTTATGTCTCATAAATATCTTCTTGGAGAGATTTATGTCATGTGACATAGGTAAAAATTATCTCTTCAATTTTTCCAACCTTTATTTTTCAAAACATTGTCATTATATATACTATTTACTTGGTCTAAGCAACCATTAGATTTGGCTTAGTAGATCTTGTTCCTTAGAACTTTGGTTGCTACTTTAAGTCAATCTTTGGGGAGTTACTTTAATTATTATCTTAATTAACTATAATACCAATAGTTTTTTTCCATATGTTACCGAACATATTTTACTTGGAAAACTATAGATCTCCCACTAAACTCTTATAGACACACGGAAAAGACTCAGTACAAAGGAATATTATATGATCTTGTTACATATTTTAATCCTAAATTTTATTTTAGTAACTTGAACCCATTATTGAAATTATATGGTGTCTCCATCCCTTTCTGGTTTCTTTATATAGACATCTTCCTTGATTGGTGTTCTTGACATCCAATTCTCAATAAAATGATCATAGAAAATAGTTGCGATAAGTAAAATTATAATGGAATTAGGCATAACAAATTAGTGTTGCCAATTGAGCCTTATTGATTCCATGCTTGTATCATCCATGTATATTCTCACTTTAATACTCACCACAGTATTCAAAATAATAATCCTTCTGTACTTTAATACATTGAATCCATTATTGAATTTTAATTGATCTTGTAAATTTTAGCTAATTTTCATATAATACCTACCTATAGGGATTATTATTCTCAATGAATAATGTATCACCTGCCATGGTGAATCTAAAACCATCACCATGGTTTCATCCTTCCTACATAGTATGTGTCTCTAGAACAACTTTTTCCACGTGCTCTTGTGGAACTTATTTCTATGTCAACTATTTGTGTATCTCTATAATTTATTAAACTCAAGTAAATCTTTTCCCAAATATCTCAATTAGATATGTGCACCCTTTTATAGAAATATATTATATAAATTTAATATATATTTTATATGATAGGTATTTCTATAATATCCTTATAAAACCTTAGTATAATTACTTTTATATGCACGTTGTGTTTTTATTAATGTAAGTTTTTTTATATCCTTAATAAGCACTTTGAATAAAAACACATGTTCTTATGACATAATGGATTTCAATCATATTGTAAATCATATGATATAAATTTTTCATGATATCTAGCATATGGTTTTGGGATAACATTTTAATTTTTAAATCATGTCTCAAAAAATGGAAGTATCTGCAAAGCATGAGTTTTAATATTGATGTTCCTTTTACTTACATCATGAATCTGATGTGTATAAGGAAGTGTGAATTTAGGAATTTCTCCATTCCAATTTTTTATTAATTTTAACATGTAATACTCATCATCAATCCTCCTTATTATCATCATATCTTTGATGGGGATAAGGTAATGTGTGTTTAGAAATTACTTCATGCTACATTATGATGATCAATGAATGCTTGGTCAAGATATTCTTAGGCACACCAGCTTGAAGAAACACATATCTTCTGACTATGAATATTCCATACATCACTTACACATTCCTTAATAAACACTTAAAGGAATATAATATAGTATATTTACCACTAGTTTACCCTTTTAATATTGCATGCTCTCTAGTTGAACTAACTATAAAAGATTTGTGGCTTCCCTTTATTTCTAAAGGATTATTTGTCCAAAACTAAGTACATAATTGTGTTGAAAATACCTAAGGTATTTAACTCAAAATATTATAAAAACAAACTTGGTATATCCTTTAAAAATAATTAGTTTTTATTAAAAAAGTATTATCTTACCATGACTACGTATAACAGAGTCATACATTTTATATTCATCACGTATTTCCAACGATTCAAGCATTACTAAACTATTAGTGTAGTATTAAACACCACAAACAACATTCATTCCTGAACTATAATAATATCTCCTTGTGTCCAAAGATACGTGAGATAAATTTTTTGGTAATACATAAAAAGAGTTCATATAGAATCATTAACATGGAAATTAGAAGTTGTGTAATTCTCACCACTGACTTATGAACCACCCTTTTCTTAGTCACTTGGATAACACAATTTACTTCTTGTAACATTTCTATACTTACTTGGTTATTTTATTTAAATACACATATTTAATAGGAATATTTTATTTAATACCCAATAATTATAACTGAAACATTAATTTTTTTATATATGAATATACCTAAAGAAGAAGATAAGAATACTTTATTCTACAATTCAGTTCATTGAAATTAAACTTTAAAATATTTATTCATGACATGTAAAGATAATAACCACATATTTAATACCTCTTTTCTTTGAAGGAAATTGTGAATATGTATTTGATTTCACTCTTTAAATTTTCCTTTCCATCTTTTATTTCTACTTTCTCACCATAAGAACTAAAAATTAATATTTCTTTAATGTTATTATTGCTTAGTAAACCTTACCAAAAATCTAGGAAGCATTTTCTACATACTATTCATTTTGTAATCTTAAACAAAACTATATTAAATGGGTGAATTTTTTTTGAGAAAGGTATCCATTGAAATACCATGGTTCATCTTTCAATTTACACATATCTAGTGTAATCATCACATATTCATATATGCGCTTCTATTTCTCCTCACAAGCTTCTCAGTGATGAGACAACATGTGAAATCATCCATTTCCTAATGTTGTATCGACAAATCACATTTGATATTGTTGATAGCATTATGACATAACCATCATATTCATAATGCATGAGTTTCCGGTAAGAATTTTTAACACCCTCGCTTCCTGAGGTGGCTTAACATATATTGGGGATACCGACACATGGAATTTCCAGTTTCATAGTACTTTTCGGAAGCACCTATACTACACTTGGAAATTCGTGCTAGTTTGAGAATTTACGTTTTCCATGATTATCATAGTTTATTGGTGGTATTACTTTCTATTTTCTATAAAAACAATAACTAGAATATTTTACTTTTATCTTGAATAATGATTAGACATTACTGATTATTTAAATCATTAAATGTATCCCACTATTTTATCAAAATCTAGCAACCCTCTATACTAGACTTAGAATACTCTATTACTTGATTGTTCTAGTGGAAATAATCCTTGAATCTCCCATCATAGTCTATAAGAAATGTCTACACCACTACTCGGAGAGTTTAAGGTAGGCGTTTGACTGGACAACAACATTAACTTGTGGCTCCTTGATCTATTGGGTGAAATCCCAGCTTCTAAAATCAAAATTTTGATTTACTCAGTGCTTTCCTATAAAGTTAAAATAGGATATATTTGGGTACTTATTTTCTACCAACTTTAGTTAAGTCAACTCTTTATTCTCATAAGAACTCCATGATAGTAGAAGGCACCCTCAAATTTTGCTGAAGAGAACCCCAAACACCCAGTTTTGTTCAAATTTAAATGATGGAAGGTGTTTGTGACTTAATATTTATTTGAGAGTTTTTTAATATTTTTTGATGAATGTAATCCATTTCTATTAATCTTTTCATTCTATGTTTTCGCACTCATAATAGAGCATTAATAGAAAAAAAAATTCGTATTATTATACATTTTATTTCTTATTATTTTATGTGTTTTCCACTATCGTGAAAATACATAAAATAATAAACAAATGAATAATGGTAATAAATCAACACAATTGGTCTTAAGCATCTAATATTTTTTTGATCCATTTAATCTTAATGGATCAACTCTGACCTAGGGGTATCATACCTAAGTCGGGTCTTGACTCATGATGGATTTCATCCTCAGTCCAATGTGTCTACTTCTCATCTAAATTTCATCTTGGCTTAGACTTGTCTACAGCTTACACCATACTCATTACAGTACAAAAATAATCACACCCAGACAAGGGGGTCCAGAGAGTGAAAAATATATATAAAACACTTTTATATGGGTGTGAAAACTCTTCTACATATTAAAAAAGAAAAATGGTGATTCACATACCATCTTAAATTAACTACTTATTATAGACATCACATGAAGGTAATAAATAATTAAATAAAATAAACTAGACAAATACATGGTCGGCCATTACTTAAGACTAGTCTACAGGAAAAATAATGCGTGATAAAAATTAAATGCAATAAATTAAGTACAAGGGATTTTAATAAATTAAATAAATTATGTTAAATTAAATTAATTTATTTTACTTTGGTCCACTATTCCAAAACAAAATTAATTAAATAATTTAATTTTAGAGTGAAAACTAAATTAATTATTCAGAATATTAAAATTATTATTTTTATAATCCAAAAATTAATTGAAAATTAATTTAATTTGATACTAAAATTAAATTAAATTTGATTATATATGTTTTTCCTGAGCCCATAGACCCCGCCCATATCCATTGCTGGTTAGGTCGACTCTGTGCAGGCCCGTTTCGGAATGTACAGGCCTCATGTAGGTCTTTTCTTGGCCAAGAAGACCCACCCGAACCCATTTCTGGTTGGGACAACCATCCTCAGCCCATTATAGGGAGGATTAGGTCCAACAGGACCAGATGGATCCCAATCAGGGAGGGGAGGCATTCACAGTAGGGTTTTACTGATGATCAGGGTCTTGATGGAGCCCGAATCTGGGTAGATTTGAAGACAGCAACCAACAAGGGGGGTGGGTTTACTGTGGGATCTGGTCCTGATGAGCGGCATGGAGGGGAACAGCTTTCCAGAGAATGACAGATTGGAGATTGGAGGCAATAACATGGTCATGTGGGTCGATGGAGGACCTTAGAGAGGCAGGGACCACAGATCAGGCGATGGTGGCTTCCACATTGGGTACATATTCCAGTGTGATCTGGGTGGTGGGTATCTGATGCGCTAGATTTTGGGTGTTGTGTAGGATGTACAAGGTGACTGAGGAGGCCATGGTTTGTCTAGTTGGGTGTTTGATGAGGGTGGGTGCGGTACTGGTGAGCCGCGGTGGTTGGCGACTAGAAGGTGTAACGGTTTGGTGGGTGGGAACTCTTGGAGGAGGGAGACCTCGGTGTGTTGAGGAATCCATCAATGGCCCCCTGTGTCTTTTTTTGTGTTTCTTTCTCTGAATTCAAAAATAAAACCCCTTTTTTTAATTTTCTTCCTTTGTTTGATTTCTCGTACAAATAATATTCTTTATCATTTTTATTGTTTCAGTTTTCTTGTTAATATAATTCCTTACATTCCCCAATATTATAGTTAATAAATTCCACCATCATTGGTATTTATCCCACCACCAAAAAATGTTGTTCTGGACGAAATCTTGGTTAGTACAATTATATGTTACTGGATAATGGTGTAAAAATAAGAAATAAATCAATAAATAAATATATATATATATATATCATTCTTAAAATTTTAATATCCAAAAATCACAGAAAATCTGTAATTTTTTATGGATGATCAAACTTAACCATTGGAAATATGATCGACGTTCGGTTTATTATTTTGGGACTAAATTAATACCCTATACTTAATTTAAAGTGAATTAATTTTTTCTTGACTTATAAAATTCATGTGATCCCTCTAATGCCAATTATAGGTATCATGGTTTGCAGTGAAATCTAGTGGGCCGTGGATTTAAAAACTTTCATCCCCATAAAGATGAAAATTATCATCCCCAGTGATCTGATCCATGATATAGGTCTGAGGATATCGCATGAATTAATCATAGCATAGAAATTAAATAAACGAATAGATTTTTCGACTCGACAGTGCATTCAACTATAGTTCGTCACTGATAATCGTTGCTTGAAGGATCCAAAACAGAACCCCTCTAGATCATCCACAAATGCTCCAATAATTTGTGTACTCAACATTCATTGAATTATGGGTGCTAGCGTAGAGCTTTGAAAAATCCTTCAGTGTCACGATGATCACCTCAATCTCATGCCATTGATATGTCGAAGGTATTCTTGGATCGATCTCTCAAAGAGATAATTTCTCTCTCTATAAAGGAGGAGGAGAGAGAGAATATCTTTATGTATGAATGAACAACACTTGAATGAATGTCTCTCTCTTTCTTATATTGGTGTAGGATCAAATACCCAGAAGGGTTCCCTAGCCCCTGAAAATAAAACATCCACTAAATAAGAAATAAATAATTAATTATGATGAACTGACTATATAAAAAATATTATTTGTATTTTATCACATACCTATAATATATTACTTAAAAAAAAGGAGTCATTTAACTTGACTCTTAATTCCCTCTAATATTAAACAAACCTTGAATGCTAAAATAATATTCATTCGTATAATATTTTTCCTATATTTACTTAAACACTTGTAAATAAATTTAATAAATAAATTCAACCTAATTATTATATACTCTAATAGTAGTGAATTTATTTATTCATTGGTGATCGATTACTTGGACAACTCTTGGACCCCCATAGTGGGTCCCACCATTACCACTATACCTATTCACCGTAGTAGGGAAGATTCTTAAATACGCTATTGTGTGTGACTCTCTGGGACCTTGACTCAATAGTAGTGAATACTATTCATGGACCAAGAGTGGAGTCTAGAAACTCATCACAACCCCTAGAGAGATAAGGTATAGTCATAGCAATGACAATGATCCTATGAACATGCACTGTGTAATATAATCTCTTTTTCATAAGATATCTCAAAAAGTAGGACACACACTTGTATCATCATCATTTCTAGATTTATTATTTATTGATCTAATAGCACGAACATACCTTTGACTACCTTGTCCAAGTATTTATGAAGGTATTACAATCCTAATCAACCAGGCTTGAGATATTACTTCCTCAACTCAGAAGCAAGAAATTCTATCTTGATCATTCAACCAATGTTATACCACCAATGACACACCCAACACAAGATACCTTTCCACGACCTCATTGTCATAGTTTTTCCCCCGCATCAAAGTATGTGATCAAATGGAACACATTGATAATGATTTAAAGTTAAGAGACCAATACGCATTTTTGTATATAGGAACATCCAATTAAACCCAAAATATTTTGTGTTCCTATTAACAAGTCTATCCTCATGAGCTCACCTACTAGAGATCACCAAGTGAGAACTTCATGAGAATAAGTCTCAATGCTTATGATCTCCCAATAAATGATAGTCATACATCATCTATTTCTAGTCAAGATAATGTATCTAGACCATAGGACATAAGTTTAAGATTAATTTCATAGTATCTTAAGGTTCTCATTATAGTTTGGAAACTTCTATAACCTTTGGATATGATAATTAATCTATGGACATTACCATTTAAATAATGGATGAAGAAATATCTACACTATTAAGATAATTTTTCATCATTTATAACTCACTATATCCATGATATGGTAATAAAAAGGTACTATTAAAGTTAGGTATAGGGTTACCACTTTTACAACGTGGTTCCCAATGAGGTCGCACCATTTGTCATTGGCCGTCTTCAGCCAGTGTTGTTGTGATGCATGACCACCCACTCCCTAGCTGAATCATGTTGTTTTTTCCTACCAATGTGACTAGATATACCCTTATCGTGGTTCCCCTTTCCCAATTTAGGATACCCACAACTAAATCGGGTTTTTCATGCCTGATATAGGCCTGCACGAGCTAGGACGGGTCTGCTCGACCTGGAACAGGTCAGGGCAGTTCTGTCTTGACCAAAACTCCATTAAATGGGGTCTTCTTAACCTATAATGGACCTTATTGGGTGCGTCCTAGCCCAAAATATTCCTAGGTGGGTTTTTTGTGTCCTCAAACTTAAATTTATTGCATTTTAATTTTTATCAAGATTTTAATTTACTCGTAAACTGGTATTGAGAAGTGACCAACCTTGCATGTTTGATTTATTTTATTTTATTATTTATTAAAATTGTGTGTGATGCTTGTAATATTTAATTAGTTTTATTGATATTTTGTACATCATCATTTTCTATTCAATGTGTATAAGTGTCTTCACATCCATCCATATCTATATATATATTGTGATTCCCGAGACTCCCTCACCTGTGCATGGGTACATTTGTAATTTTAATGATGATGATGTAAGATGTGGGTCATTCCAAGATGTGGTGGTATACTAGACGAGAAGTGAAACCACTGGATTGGGGAAGAGATGCATCATGAGGTAAGACCCGACTAAGGTATTATCGCTCTAGGTTACAATTGATCCATTGAATTTAAATGTATTGAACAATATTAGATGCTCAAGACTAATTGGGTGATTTAGTTCATTTATGAGATATTTATTATTATATGAATTTACATTAATATGGGAAGGCATAAAATAATAAAGAGAAAAAATGAATAAATATGAAATGAATGTATTCTATTAAAGAATTTTTAGTTGTGAGTGCTACAATATAGTATGATCTTATTCAACATAAAATGATTATATTCCCTGAAAAATATTAAAAACCCCTCAAAGAAATAATAAGTGGTGAATGTCTTCCAGCACTCAAATTTTTACAAAACCGGGTGTACGAGGTGCTCGTCAGCCAAATTTGAGGGTGTCTACTACTATTAGAGAGTTCTTAAAAAAGTGATGGGTTGACTTAGTTGAATTTGGCATAAAAGGAGTATCCAAAGATAGCTTGTTGAAACGTTATAGGTAATCATTGAGTAAATCAAGATTATGATTTTTAGAGGGTGGGGATTCACTCAACATATCAAGGAGTAACGATTTAATGTGGTTGGATAGTCTAGTTCCTACCTTGAAACTCTCCGAATAGTGGTGTATACAAAGCTTGTAGACTATAAGGAAAGTTTTAAAGGATCCTTGACACTATAATACTCAAGAAACAAAGTATTCTAATTCTAGTACCAAGGGTTTCTAAAGTTTGATAAAATAGTGGGATACATTTAATGATTAAATTAATCAATAATTTATAATCATTCACCAAGATAAAAGTACTAATCTAGTAGGTTTGTTTTGTAGAAAATAACATTTAATACCATAAGTACACTGTTATATCTATTGGAAAAAGAAAATTTACAAACTGGCATGAATTTCCAAGAGTAGTACAAGAACTTTTTTATATTACTATAATATCGAAAATTCAAGGTGATAGTGTCCCCAATACCTGTTAAGCCTCCTTATGAAGAAAGGTTGAGAAAAAATCTTATAGGATATTCATGTATGATGCATATGATAGTTATTTCATAATATCATCATCAATATTTGATGTACGTTGTGGATATAACATCAGGATATGGATGATTTCACATGTTGTCTCATCTCCGAGAAGCTTGGAAGGAGAAATTGAAGTGAGATATGAATGAGTGATTATTACACTGGCTATGTGTAAATTGAAAGGTAGGTAATGATATTTCAATTCATCTCTTTCTTATATCTTTTTCACCCATTTACTCTAGTTTCATTTATGATTTCAAAAACAAAGAGTATGGATAAAACACTTCATTACCTTTTAGGAAAGGATCTCCAAGAAATACAAACATTAAAGAAAGATTAATCTTTAGTTCTTAAGTCAAAATACATGGGAAAAAGGTCAATGTAAAGTGTGAAATCAATGGATCCTTCGCGACATCCTTCAAAGAAAATACGTATTAAAGGGGAGGTTATTTCTGTTGTAATAGTGGGTTCCCTAGACCCAACTAAATAGTAATTTTTTATTACCATTTTATGTATACAGTGATATATGCATGATGTTGTAATAGTGGGTTCCCTAGAACCAACATTAATAGTACTTTTGATTTCCATATCATGTATACAGTTATATATACATGATATACACTTACCATTATAGTGTATACATTTCTGTGTCCACTATTTAATAGTAATGTCAATATATTAATTATTGTATCAAACAGTTATAGAAGATCCTAGACTATAATGAGAACCTCGAGATACTATGATATTAATCGTAAATAAAGGTCTTATAGTCTAGATACATCATACTGACTGGACACAGCCGATGTTTGACTATCAGGTGCTGGGGGATCATGAGCATTGAGACTTCTTCTCGTGAAGTTCGCACTTGGGGATCTCTAGTAGTGAGATCATGAGTACAAAATTTCCAATAGGAACACCAGATGTTTCAGGTGTCATTGGTTTCTCCTATCTATAGACATGTGTATTGGTATCCTGACTTGGGATCATTATCAATTTGTTTCATTTGACCATGTACTTTGATGCAAGAAAAAAACCATGATAATGAAATCATGGAAAGGTAGCTTGTGTTGGGTGCGTCATTGTTGGTATGGAATTGGTTGAATAGTCCAGAATGGATTTTTTGCTTCTGGGTTGAGGAAGTAATATATCTCAGGCTTTGTTGACCATGATGGTAGTACCTTTATAAGTCCTTGTCCAAGGTAGTCGAGGGTAAATCCATCAAGTTATATCAACAAATATTAAGTCTACAAAGGACGATGACACAAGTGTGTATCATGCTTTATGAGATATTCAAAGACAAAGATATTATAGTAAATTGTACATATCCATTGGTTATTTGTTGTTTCTATGAAAATATTTATCTCTTTAGAGTGATTTATGGGTTTCTAGACTCCTCTCTTGGTATGTGGATACTATTCACTGCTATCAAGATAAGAGCCTAGAAGGTAATACACAATAGTGTATTCAAGAATCCACCCTATTATGTTGAATAGGAAAATTGGACACGATGGGGCCCACCATGGGGTCCGAGTGTTGTTCAAGTCATATATCACTAAAGAATAAATAAATTCATTATTATTCAAGTAAAGAATAATTGGGTTGAATTTATTTATTAAAAGTATTTACAAGTTAATAAATTTGATAAATAATATTAATCAAATGAATATTATTTTAATGTTCTAGGTTTGTTTAATATTAGAAGGAATTATGATTCATGTTAATGAATTGGGTTTATCATGTAATATATTTTATATATATTATAAGAATTTTATAAAATAATAAATAATATTTATGATGCATTTTAGTTCATCATAGTTATTTATTTAGTGGATGTTAAATATATGGGGGGTCGGGGAACCCATTACAAGTATTTGAGAATTCATTATAAATAGAGGATAGAGGATCATATACAATGAATATTCATTGCAAGATTTAAAAATCCTCTCTCTCCTCTCTCACTTTCTAAAGAGTGAAGCTCTCTATCCGGGAAAACAGATCGAGTTCATCTCCATGCATCGAAGGTAAGTTGATGCGGTGATCATCGGGACATTGAAGTCATCATCAGATCACCATTATAGAACTTGAAATATGAATATCAACACAATTATGGATTTTTTATGTGCATATGGATGATATAGAGGGATTATGCTTTAGATCCTTCAAGCGGCGATTGTCGGCAACAAGCAGATGTCGAACGCGACATCAGATCGGAAAGAGGTATGTTTTGAATTTATTTTTGTGCTCTATTTAATTTATGTGAGATCCTCGAACCATACCAAGTATCAGGTCATCATTTATGACAAGTCTCATCATCCTGACAATGAAAAAATTTTAAAATACCCAACCCACAAACTTCTGTTGCTTCCCTGATACCTTCAATTAGTATCAGAGTAGTCACGTAAATTATCTGATCTTAGTAAATATAATTTTTATAATTAAAATGAATTTAACATAGAACCAAATATAATTAAATTATTTTAATTTAATAATTCATTTAATTTAATTAAATACCCTCATACTTCAATTTATTTTAATTTAATTTTTATCAGGATTTGATCATTTTACCCACTGACTCATCTTGAGCATCGACCAATGTATGTCTACTTTAATTTAATTAGTTATTTAACTGTGTGTGATGATTGTAAATAATTAATTATTTTTTATGGTCTAATAATCATCTTATTTTTTTGGTTAATATGTATAAGGGTATACACCTCCGATTGTATATATTGTTTTTTCACCCCTAGTTTCCCTCGCTTGTGTTCGAGTACACTTGTACCTTTGATGAGGATGATGTATGGAATGCACCTAGACAAGATGAGGTAGTATTACATGATGTATGGAATAGACCTAGCCAATATGAGGTGTTATTACATGATGAGGATGGCGTAAGATGCAGACAATGCCAAGTTGAGGTGAAATCTAGATGATTAGTGGAAACACTGGATATAACGACCCATACTTTACATACATTGTTAATACTTCGAAATTGAAGCACACTTATTACAACATATGACAAAACCACAAAGGACCGTATAGGTATAGTGTCTTTAGAAACTGGGAAACATAAACAACTGGTTCATAAATCTTCTACAGTGTCTCCCATTTATTTCATCATATCTAGGGTCCCTTTTAGCATATTCTACTTAATATCCATCTTCCTGACCTGGGGAAAAGAAAACATAAAATGGTGAGCTCAAATGCTCAGCAAGGGCAAATAAAGGAAATAAAAATCATATCATATCTTTTTGAAAATCAAAACCTGCAAAAGAGATCATAATATCTTAACATGGTATAAATCATAGAAGTGAAAATGAGATCCTCATAATCATAACATAAAACTTGAAACTTTGTGGCATGCACACATAATCATGGAAAATCATTTCTTGTTAGTCATGACTCATTGCCAAGACTATCTTAGTGGACAAAGTCCCTTTCTGAACCGAGTTCACTCCTCGTTTCAGTCCTGTATCACTGAACCGAAATAACCTTCCGTTCCAGCCATGTCTATCTCATGAGATATAAAATCTTTACCCAATGCATTGGAGGGAGATATAGGTCCCACCCATCTTATAATGAATCCTTTCTTATGTGTGCCACATAATCATAAACCATACATCATCACATAACACTTGTAACAAAAATGAGATTCTTGAAACATCATGACATCATAAATAAATTCATATAAGATAAAGGAATTCATAAAAATGTTTCCGTCACAACATAATCAAATCCATGTAATAATAGGGATAAAAATAGAACCCTTTATTATCTTAGATGTAAAATAATTTTGATAAAACACTTGAACTTCATTCTTGAGGAAAATATCCTTTCTTCTTCAAAAACACTTTTCTTTTCTTAACATGTCTTACAATTATAAACTAAAAGAAGTTGATTAAAAATAAACTTGAAAACTTGTAAAGGAAGATTCTTGGGAATAATATTTTAAAAATCCTTTCATGCTGTATAAGTTAAAAAAAACATTCTTCGTACTTTTGTCGGAAAAGTCAAAAAGTACCTCGTACGAAAAAAAACGACAAAAGATTCCTTTCATATTCTTTACTAAAAACTCACCGAAGGGTAAAATTGGATTTAAACCAGTGTAAGTGGATGGAAACAATATTACATATTGATGGAACATGGATGTGGATGATAAAATACACCCCCAATAAATACTTACGAATAAACAATCTCGGATAAAAATGAGATTGTGATATTTCCCCTTAACTTAGGTCTGATTTGCCTTGTATGTGTCCGAAGCTCCTGTATAATGGTTTAAATAATGTTATTGACTTATTCCAGAATCATACATATTGATATGATATCATATATGGTCATATTCTTAGCTTCTTGTTAGTAATATTTCATTGTTACTTGTTACTCGGGTCTTTATTGCCTTTTGTTCTTATGCGTGTTTTGCCGAATAAATTCTTATTCTTCTTTCAAGGATATAGATACCTTATATCCAGAATGGTATTAGTGTAACATATATCATATTTATTCATTCAATTCATTTATATAATTACTATGTAATGATGATCATGTAGAACGAGTCGCATCACATCGTGGAGACGGTATTCCGTACGTACGCACGAGTGATGATATCGTTCTTATGATCGTGGAAATGTATTGGAGTATATATATATTATTTCAGTATCAATATTACTTTATAATAATCATAAATAGTTACTCATTACACCATTATACCCATCCTTGTAAAGTGATGGTGGAATATAGATTACACCACGGCGTGGAGACGGTATTCCGTACGTACGCACGCGCGGTGATTTCATTTTTCCGTAGGATGGATAGAAGGTGAATTAGGGTTGTTTCATATTTATAATAACATATCAGTATGTAAGTAATACTGATGTTATTACTTCATCATGAAACAACTAAAGAAGAAGAAGTTGAAGAAGAAATAAATTGAAAAGATCGGTAATGGATATTACCTCTTCTTTGGAACGCCTCTTTGAATCCTCCACTTAAGGAACTAAGAGTGGTCTTTGGAGAAGACCAGGACCTCTAGGACTATTCTAGGGAAGTGTAGGGGAGAAAAGGGCAGGGGTTGGCCGAGCTTGAGTGCTCAATTTGGTGTGAGGAGGAGGGGGAGGAGGTGCCCTTTTATAAGGGAGGAGAGGGGAACCTTAGGAATATCTCAAAATATTATTTTATATTAAAGTCAAAATCGGTTTATAATGGTTCCAAAGGGTCTTATTTCGAAGATAAAGTGGGGATGGGTCGAAATACTATCAACCAATAGGATTTAGACAAGTTTAGGGTATTATTTTAACCTTATCAATTAGATTTAACTCTAAGTTAATTAATTTAACTTTTACCGTGTCTTTTTGTTTTCTTTCACTATATGGTTAATACACTTACTATAACATGTCAAACGAACCCCAAATTGTTTATTATTAATATATATATCCTTATCTAAGTCATTTGGCCGAACCTTAGATTTTTAGGAATAAAATAACAATTAATAATATAATATTTGATTTAAAAACTATTTTGTGTCAATTTTGACACTATTTGATATATGATTTTTGTGAAAGTCATAACAGAATTATATGTTCGAACCAAGTTGATTAAATCAACATTAATATATCATATTAACCTAGAAAATTAGTGGAATTCATAAAAATTCTCAAATTACATTTATTTTGGTGTTTATAACATCAATTATGTCAATATTTCATTAATAAGATAATTACTGCATCATCATTGTGTCATAAATAAATTAAATTATTTAATGTCTAAAAATTACAAATAAAATACCATTATGTAGGAAATCTTTTTAGATTTCTAATGAATATTTATAGTCGAATTTATCTTATGTATAACCCCATATTAAAAATGATCTACTTATTAAACTTTGATTTTAACTATTTTAACCCTTCTTTAAATAAATTAATAATAAATGTCCTAATCTAATCCAAGTGGGCCTAAATGGTCATATTTTATTCATAAGTTTGTTTTTGGTCGAATTACACTTGTCCAATAGAATTAGGAAATGTGTTAGGGTAATATTAATATCATATTTACCCTTAGTTACCCTATTTACTATTAACCGCGGTAAAAAAAAGTAAAAAGTTACTATTCACCAAAAATTATTTTTATCTCATTGAACCACATTTTACTTACTGATATCAACCGTGTCTGTCGGATTTTTGAAATTCCATTCACAGAAGCGGTAAAATTAAGTTTTATGCAAAATTCAGTTTTTAACCTACCACTTAGTGGTTTCACTATTCATCAAAAATTGAAAGTTTTCAGAAAAATACCAAAATTTCACCCTAGGCTAATTTCGATATTCTGAGTCCAAAAATGAAGTCCATTTTGAAAAATAAAATTTATAAAATTTCAAAAAGTGGTTATTACTATTCATAACGGCTAGTTTTAATAGCATATTGTTGTTTAGTGAAACTCGGTATTGCGTACGACGCAAGCTATCGAGGAAGGTCGCGATTGCGTGTAAAGCAAGCCAAGCAAGTGTTGTGTAGAAAAAGATTCCTTTGATGATTTATATAACATAAAAGTCTCGGGTGTTACATTCTACCCCCCTTAAAAATAATTTCGCCCTCGAAATTCGTCACTTTGTAACAAACAGATGAGGATAATTCTCCCTCATCATATCCTCAAGCTCCCATGTAGATTCTTCAAGTTGGTGGTTCCTCCATAAAACTTTCACCAAGCGAGTGGTCTTGTTTCGTAGGACTTTTTCGCTACGATCCAGAATCTCTATCGGCTGTTCTTCATAAGAAAGATCTTGCTCCAGCGGTACAACTTCTGAGCTGAGTACATGTAAAGGATCTGGTATGTACTTTCTCAGGAGAGATACATGGAACATATCATGAACTTGAGAGAGATTCGGTGGAAGCGCCAATCGGTAAGCTACCTTCCCAACACGATCCAGTATTTCGAAAGGACCGATATATCTAGGGCTCAACTTCCCCTTCTTTCCAAATCTCATAACCCTCTTCCAGGGAGATATTCGTAAGAACACTTTATCACCCACTTCAAACTCTAGGTTTTTTCTTCGGTTGTCGGCATAACTTTTCTGTCGACTCTGAGCTGCTCTTATGTGTTGTTGAATATATCTGACCTTTTCTGCCATTTCATCAACGAGATCAGGTCCTAATAGCTTTCTTTCCCCAACTTCATCCCAGCAAGTTGGAGTCCTGCATTTCTTTCCATAGAGAGCTTCATAAGGAGCCATCTGAATACTGGAGTGAAAGCTATTATTATAAGAAAATTCCACCAAAGGTAGGTGTTGATCCCAACCTCCTTTGAAATCCATAGAGCAATCTCTCAACATATCTTCTAGGGTTTGAATTGTTCTCTCAGACTGACCGTCTGTCTGGGGATGATAAGCAGTGCTGAAACTCAACTCTGTATCCAGAGTATGCTGAAGACTTCGCCAGAACTTTGAGGTAAATCTCGGATCCCGATCAGATATAATAGAAAGTGGTACTCCATGCAATCTTACCACTTCCTTTACATATATCCTGGCAAGATGATCTAGAGAGAAATCCTCTCTAATAGCAATGAAGTGTGCAGACTTTGTAAGACGATCAACTATGACCCAAATAGCATTATTGCCTTTGGATGTTTTAGGAAGTCCTGTGAAAAAGTCCATAGTGATGTTTTCCCATTTCCATTCGGGTATGGGTAATGGTTGTAACATCCCCTTAGACTTTTGTCTCTCAGCTTTAACTTGTTGACAAACCAAGCATCGAGAGACATATTCAGCAACATCTCTTTTCATGCCATCCCACCAGAAGTACTCTTTCAGGTCCCTATACATCTTCGTGCTTCCAGGATGAATAGAGAATGAAGAACTATGAGCCTCATCCAGCAGCTCCTTCTTTAATTCAGGGATGGGAGGAACACAAACCCGATTCTTGAACTTTATTATCCCATCACAATCAAGGTTGAATTCAGGAACATTTCTCACCTTCTTTTGTAACTCGACATCTTCTTTCTGTGCCTCCTTAATCTTTGTATGTATAGATGGTTGAACATTCATTTGAGAAAGATAATATTTTTCCCCTTCCATTATAATTCCAAGATCCATCCTTTGTAAATCCATAAATATTGGATCTTTTGTGATCCTCATCATGGATAAACTAGCATGGTCTTGTCGACTTAATGCATCTGCCACCTTGTTTGCTTTCCCAGGGTGGTAATGGATTGAGCAGTCATAATCCTTAATCAGCTCCAACCATCTTCTTTGACGCATATTCAGCTCCTTTTGTGTGAAAATATACTTTAAACTTTTATGATCAGTATAAATATCACACCTTTCACCATAAAGGTAATGCCTCCAAATCTTTAATGCAAAGATTACCGCAGCCAACTCCAAATCATGTGTTGGGTAATTTTGCTCATGGATTTTCAACTGTCGTGAGGCATAAGCTATCACCATATCATTTTGCATAAGAACACACCCCAATCCCTTCTTGGATGCATCACTGTAGATCACAAACCTTTCTCCACTACAAGGCAGTGTAAGCACAGGTGCACTGGATAACCTTCTTTTCAACTCCTTGAAATTCTCTTCACATTCCTCTGTCCAGACAAACTTAACTCCTTTCCGAGTCAACTTGGTGAGTGGATTAGATAATCGTGAAAAATCTTTTACAAAACGTCGATAATATCCAGCCAAACCAAGAAAACTTCGGATCTCAGTTACTGTTGTTGGTCTTGACCATCTTTCGATAACCTCTGTTTTTGCTGGATCCACAGATATCCCCTCTTTTGAGATTATATGACCCAAAAATGCAACTTTTTTAAGCCAAAATTCACACTTGGTAAATTTGGCATAAAGCTTCTCCTTTCTCAGGGTCTTCAATATAATTCTCAAGTGATCTTCATGCTCTTCCTTGCTCTTTTAATAGACAAGAATATCGTCTCTAAAGACTACCACAAATTGATCAAGATAGTCTCTAAAGACTCTATTCATTAGATCCATGAAGATAGCAGGGGCATTAGTAAGACCAAACGGCATCACTATAAATTCATAGTGTCCATACCTTGTACGGAAAGCCGTCTTTGGTATATCCTCCCTTTTGACCCTTAATTGATGATACCCTGAACGAAGATCAATCTTGTAAAAGTATTGAGCTCCGTGTAGTTGGTCAAATAAGTCATCAATGCGTGGGAGAGGATATTTGTTCTTGATAGTGATCATGTTAAGTTCTCGATAATCAATGCAGAGTCTCATTGATCCATCATTCTTCTTAACAAATAGAACAGGTGCTCCCCAAGGTGACGCACTAGGGCGTATGAATCCCTTATCAAGATTCTCTTGGAGTTGCTTCTTCAATTCCTGCAACTCAATTGGGGCCATTCTATAAGGTGTCTTTGAAATAGGCAAAGCACCCGGTATGAGTTCTATTGAAAACTCAACTTCACGATTTGGTGGAAGACCCGGTAATTCCTCTGGAAAGACATCATCAAACTCCCGTACAATGGGCATATTCTTAATCGTAAGTTTCTCTCCAACCATTTGAGATAAATAACCTTCATTTAGTGGAATCATGACCCATAAGATGGAAGGAATTTCCACTGGAAGGTTATGTTCATCCTTGCATTGATAGACGATCGTAGATTGATCTGGAATATGAAATGTGACTTCCCTTCTTTGGCAATTGATATGAGCTCCATGTAGAGAAAGCCAATCCATGCCAAGAATCACATCAAATTCCACTAAAGGAAGTATCACAAGATTTTCAGGAAGCACTTTCCCACAAACTTTGATCGGAGAAGAATTATAAACTTTTGATGCGATTGATGTGCCATTAGGTGTTGTCACAGCTAACTCAACATCTAATTGTTGAGGTAATACGGTGATACCCTCAGAAAATTCTTTAGAAATAAAAGAGTGGGTGGATCCAGAATCAAATAAAACATTTGCTACTTTAGAGTGGACGGTAAGTGTACCTTTCACCACATCGTTATCGTACTCCACATCGCTGATAGAAATTGCATGTGACTTTCCTTTGTCTTTCGCCTTAAGATTTTGTTGACGTCGACCATCATCATCAACCCTTGGATTTGGGCATTGATTGGCATAATGCCCCATCTCCTTGCACTTGAAACATTGAAGTGTAGTAGAATCATTCTGTGTATCCCTTCCTTTGTTTGAATCATTAGACATCTTCTTCCCATTATCACGGCATTCAAATGCCCGATGACCTTCCTTTCCACATTTAAAACATTTACTTGTCCCTTTAAGACAACTCCCTCCATGTTTCTTTCCACACTTTGAGCATAAGGGAAAGTTCATCTTCTTTTCCATGTGCTCTTTAGATTTTTCTTTGAATTCCATCTTCCTCTTCTTATCAAACCCATGGGACTGATGTGTTACTCCAATCTCCATCTCGACTTTGAGAGCACATCGAACGATTTCCTCGTAGCTATTGAAGTCCCTTATGGCTAACGCCCTTCGAAGACTTGGTTTTAAGACACTAAAGAATCGATCGATCTTACTCTCAGGTTGGATAATAATACCAGAAGCGTACCTTGCAAGTCTTGTAAAATTTGCTTCGTAGGTACCAACAGATTCATCATCCCTTTGCTTCAGTTCAAGAAACTCTTTCTCCATCTTTGTTCGGAGAATACGAGGGAAGTACTTATTGAAAAATAAGTTCTTGAACTCGTCCCATTCCATAGACTCAATTTCATCCCTTTGCCTCGTATTCTTAACAAGATTCCACCATTGATCAGCATCTCCTTCCAAACGATACACTGCTAGGATGACTTTATCATGTTCAGAACATTGAAGAACTGAAAATATCTTTTCAGTAGTACTAATCCATTGTTCAGCAACTAATGGATCAGTAGACCCGCTGAAAGAAGGTGGACGCTGCCTCATGAAGGATTCAACAGAATGTTGCTCCCTCCTTTGCTCGTTTGGAAATCCTGCATGATTCATAGCTTGAGAAAGTTGTGTGAGCATGGCTACAAGATTTTGCATTCCAGCTCCCATATCGTTTGGTTGCTCAGGGGGACAATCATTGCACTGCCCATCGCATTCCGTATTAACACGGTTCCTTCGGGTTCCAGCCATTGACTAAAACCAAGAAGAATAATGTGAGCAACACTAATTATAATAGGAAACTACATGATTCAAGAATAAAATTTTCATGCTTAAGGTCTTATCCTAGGTTATTCATGGCCATTTCTAAGATTGTGTTCTATGCTTAGACTTATCCTTAGGGTTCTTACTAAGGCTTTCACATCCTAGTTTCCAAAGGTTGACTATACCTTTCCTCTGATACCAACTATAACGACCCATACTTTACATACATTGTTAATACTTCGAAATTGAAGCACACTTATTACAACATATGACAAAACCACAAAGGACCGTATAGGTATAGTGTCTTTAGAAACTGGGAAACATAAACAACTGGTTCATAAATCTTCTACAGTGTCTCCCATTTATTTCATCATATCTAGGGTCCCTTTTAGCATATTCTACTTAATATCCATCTTCCTGACCTGGGGAAAAGAAAACATAAAATGGTGAGCTCAAATGCTCAGCAAGGGCAAATAAATGAAATAAAAATCATATCATATCTTTTTGAAAATCAAAACCTGCAAAAGAGATCATAATATCTTAACATGGTATAAATCATAGAAGTGAAAATGAGATCCTCATAATCATAACATAAAACTTGAAACTTTGTGGCATGCACACATAATCATGGAAAATCATTTCTTGTTAGTCATGACTCATTGCCAAGACTATCTTAGTGGACAAAGTCCCTTTCTGAACCGAGTTCACTCCTCGTTTCAGTCCTGTATCACTGAACCGAAATAACCTTCCGTTCCAGCCATGTCTATCTCATGAGATATAAAATCTTTACCCAATGCATTGGAGGGAGATATAGGTCCCACCCATCTTATAATGAATCCTTTCTTATGTGTGCCACATAATCATAAACCATACATCATCACATAACACTTGTAACAAAAATGAGATTCTTGAAACATCATGACATCATAAATAAATTCATATAAGATAAAGGAATTCATAAAAATGTTTCCGTCACAACATAATCAAATCCATGTAATAATAGGGATAAAAACAGAACCCTTTATTATCTTAGATAGAAAATAATTTTGATAAAACACTTGAACTTCATTCTTGAGGAAAATATCCTTTCTTCTTCAAAAACACTTTTCTTTTCTTAACATGTCTTACAATTATAAACTAAAAGAAGTTGATTAAAAATAAACTTGAAAACTTGTAAAGGAAGATTCTTGGGAATAATATTTTAAAAATCCTTTCATGCCGTATAAGTTAAAAAAAACATTCTTCGTACTTTTGTCGGAAAAGTCAAAAAGTACCTCGTAGGAAAAAAACGACAAAAGATTCCTTTCATATTCTTTACTAAAAACTCACCGAAGGGTAAAATTGGATTTAAACCAGTGTAAGTGGATGGAAACAATATTACATATTGATGGAACATGGATGTGGATGATAAAATACACCCCCAATAAATACTTACGAATAAACAATCTCGGATAAAAATGAGATTGTGATATTTCCCCTTACCTTAGGTCCGATTTGCCTTGTATGTGTCCGAAGCTCCTGTATAATGGTTTAAATAATGTTATTGACTTATTACAGAATCATACATATTGATATGATATCATATATGGTCATATTCTTAGCTTCTTGTTAGTAATATTTCATTGTTACTTGTTACTCGGGTCTTTATTGCCTTTTGTTCTTATGCGTGTTTTGCCGAATAAATTCTTATTCTTCTTTCAAGGATATAGATACCTTATATCCAGAATGGTATTAGTGTAACATATATCATATTTATTCATTCAATTCATTTATATAATTACTATGTAATGATGATCATGTAGAACGAGTCGCATCACATCGTGGAGACGGTATTCCGTACGTACGCACGAGTGATGATATCGTTCTTATGATCGTGGAAATGTATTGGAGTATATATATATTATTTCAGTATCAATATTACTTTATAATAATCATAAATAGTTACTCATTACACCATTATACCCATCCTTGTAAAGTGATGGTGGAATATAGATTACACCACGGCGTGGAGACGGTATTCCGTACGTACGCACGCGCGGTGATTTCATTTTTCCGTAGGATGGATAGAAGGTGAATTAGGGTTGTTTCATATTTATAATAACATATCAGTATGTAATTAATACTGATGTTATTACTTCATCATGAAACAACTAAAGAAGAAGAAGTTGAAGAAGAAAGAAATTGAAAAGATCGGTAATGGATATTACCTCTTCTTTGGAACGCCTCTTTGAATCCTCCACTTAAGGAACTAAGAGTGGTCTTTGGAGAAGACCAGGACCTCTAGGACTATTCTAGGGAAGTGGAGGGGAGAAAAGGGCAGGGGTTGGCCGAGCTTGAGTGCTCAATTTGGTGTGAGGAGGAGGGGGAGGAGGTGCCCTTTTATAAGGGAGGAGAGGGGCACCTTAGGAATATCTCAAAATATTATTTTATATTAAAGTAAAAATCGGTTTATAATGGTTCCAAAGGGTCTTATTTCTAAGATAAAGTGGGGATGGGTCGAAATCCTATCAACCAATAGTATTTAGACAAGTTTAGGGTATTATTTTAACCTTATCAATTAGATTTAACTCTAAGTTAATTAATTTAACTTTTACCGTGTCTTTTTGTTTTCTTTCACTATATGGTTAATACACTTACTATAACATGTCAAACGAACCCCAAATTGTTTATTATTAATATATATATCCTTATCTAAGTCATTTGGCCGAACCTTAGATTTTTAAGAATAAAATAACAATTAATAATATAATATTTGATTTAAAAACTATTTTGTGTCAATTTTGACACTATTTGATATATGATTTTTGTGAAAGTCATAACAGAATTATATGTTCGAACCAAGTTGATTAAATCAACATTAATATATCATAGTAACCTAGAAAATTAGTGGAATTCATAAAAATTCTCAAATTACATTTATTTTGGTGTTTATAACATCAATTATGTCAATATTTCATTAATAAGATAATTACTGCATCATCATTGTGTCATAAATAAATTAAATTATTTAATGTCTAAAAATTACAAATAAAATACCATTATGTAGGAAATCTTTTTATATTTCTAATGAATATTTATAGTCGAATTTATCTTATGTATAACCCCATATTAAAAATGATTTACTTATTAAACTTTGATTTTAACTATTTTAACCCTTCTTTAAATAAATTAATAATAAATGTCCTAATCTAATCCAAGTGGGCCTAAATGGTCATATTTTATTCATAAGTTTGTTTTTGGTCGAATTACACTTGTCCAATATAATTAGGACATGTGTTAGGGTAATATTAATATCATATTTACCCTTAGTTACCCTATTTACTATTAACCGCGGTAAAAAAAAGTAAAAAGTTACTATTCACCAAAAATTATTTTTATCTCATTGAACCACATTTTACTTACTGATATCAACCGTGTCTGTCGGATTTTTGAAATTCCATTCACAGAAGCGGTAAAATTAAGTTTTATGCAAAATTCAGTTTTTAACCTACCACTTAGTGGTTTCACTATTCATCAAAAATTGAAAGTTTTCAGAAAAATACCAAAATTTCACCCTAGGCTAATTTCGATATTATGAGTCCAAAAATGAAGTCCATTTTGAAAAATAAAATTTATAAAATTTCAAAAAGTGGTTATTACTATTCATAACGGCTAGTTTTAATAGCATATTGTTGTTTAGTGAAACTCGGTATTGCGTACGACGCAAGCTATCGAGGAAGGTCGCGATTGCGTGTAAAGCAAGCCAAGCAAGTGTTGTGTAGAAAAAGATTCCTTTGATGATTTATATAACATAAAAGTCTCGGGTGTTACACTGGACCATGGGATGAGCTACATTGTGAGTCAAGATGTGACTCGGGTATGTTACCCCTAGGTTGTGGTTGGTCCACTGAGTTAAAATGGATCAACTATATTTGTATTCTCAAGAATAGTAGGGTAGTTTACTTTATGTATTTATTTATTATTTTATGAATTATATGATAGTGGGAAAAACATAAAATAATAAATAGTAAAATTCATAAAGAAGCAGTGAATGTTTTTTCTATTAATGTTAAATTGTGAGCAAAACAACATAGATTTAACAAGTCTAATAGAAATAAATTACATTCATTGAGAAAAAAATACCAAAAACCCTCACAAAAATATTATGTCATTAACGGCCTTTCATCATTTGAATTTGAACAAAACCAGGTGTTCAGGGTGCTCATTAGCCAAAGTTGAGGGTGCCTCTTACTACTGAGGAGTTATTATGAGAGTGATGTGTTGAATTAACTAAATTTGCAGAAAAGAAGTATCCAAATCTATCTTGTTGTAATTTTAGAGTAAATTTTTGAGAAAATAAAGTTTATGATTTTAGAATTTGATAATTCACTCAAAAAATCAAGGAATTGTGAGTTAATGTAGTTGACCAATCAAATACTTACCTTGAACTCTCCAAGTAATGGCATAGCCAAAGTTTTTAGACTATGAAGGGACGTTCAAGGATCCTTTCCCCTAGAATACTCAAGTGATAGAGTATTCAAATTCTAGTACAGATGATTCATAGGGTTTGATAAAATAATGGGAGACATTTAATGATTTAATTAATTAATCAATAATGTAAAATAAGTAATCAAGATAAAAATTACTAATATGCTAGATTTTTTTTAGAAAATGGAAATTAATACCATAAGGTGTTGGTGTCCCTATACCTATTAAGACACCTCAAGAAGCAAGGGTGAGAAATATTATTGCAAGAGACTCATGTATGATGCATATGATGGTTATGTCATAATTTGGTCATCAAAATTCAATGTTATATGTGGTTACAACATCAGGACATAGGTGATTTTACTTGTAGTCTCATCTTCGAGTATCTTCTGAGGAGAAAGTGAAGTAAGATATGAATGGATGATATTACACCGGTTATGTGTAAGTATGAAAGGTGGACCATGATGTTTCAAGACATCCCATTCTTACATCTTTTCACCCATTTACTCTAGTTTTGTTTAATGTTACAAAACAAACTAGATAGAGTAAACACTTCGTTACCTTTTATGTAAATTTCTCCAAGAAATAAGAATATTAAAGATAGATTAATATTTAATTCTTATGGTGAATAAGTTAAAATAAAATATGATAAGGACAATGGAAGGAGCAATGCCAAAGGCACCTTCACAACATACTTCAATGTAAGAGGTAATAAATATGAGGTTATTTTATTTTCATATCATGAAATAAATCTATGGAAGTTTAATTTCAATAGACTGAATTGAATTATCAAGTACCCATTTATTCTTCAATGAATATCCATTAATTATAAGTATTGTTTTTGACATACTTATTGGGTATTAAATATAATATGTTTATCACATATGTGTATCAAAATATAGTAACCAAGTAAGTAATAGAAACATTACTAGAAGTAAGGTATATTCTCCAAGAAACTGAGAATGGATGATTCCTAAGTCAAAGGTGAGAAACACATAACTTGTAATTGAAAATTTAATGATTCAAGTCAAACTATTATTGATTATAACTAAAAAAATTATCTCACGTGCCCATTGTACATAAGAAGACATTATTCCAAGTTTAGGAATGAATTTTGTTTTTTATGTTTCATACTCAACCAATAGTTAAGTGATACATGAATCATAGGAAATACATGATGTATATATAACGTATTTTTTATATACCTAGTTGTGTCAAGGTAATTCTTTGTCAAGTAAAACTAAAATTGGAAATCAAGGATATACCTATTTTGGTATTTAGACTCAGTGGAGATAAACACTATAGGTATTATCAATGTAAATACTTATTTAGTTTTGGAAAAATAAACCTTTTAAAATAAATGTATGCCATAAAGATTTCAGGATTTGTTCAATAAGAGAGTGTGAACTATTATAAGGGTAAGCTAGTGGTAAATATACTTTATAAAATTCCTTTAAGTAATTAAGGAATGGAAAAGTGAAGTATGGTATATGCATGGTCAAAATAAATAATATTCTTTGAGAGGCATGCCAAATAATATCTTTACCAAATATTTATCGATCAATGTAATATAGCATGGAGTAATTCCTAAACACAATTTACCTTGTCTACATCACAACATTGATGTTAATAAGGAGGATTGATGATAATTATTATGTATTAACATTGATCAACAAAATATAGCATGGATAAATTCCTAAATACACATTTTATACATCAAAGTCATGATGTAAGTAGTCTCAATGTTGTAACTTGAAGAAACTTCCATTACATTTCAATATTTGATTAAAAAATAACAGTAAAATCCCATGACCATATTCCAACTACAATGAGAAATGGATATAATATGATTCATAGTATGATGGAAATTCATTATTTCATAAGGAAATGTGTTAAGATGCAAAGAGTTTGTTAGGATATAAAAAAACTAGCATCAAGAAAAACACATTGTGCATCTATGGTAATTATCCTAAAATTTTCTTAGGATATTACAGAAATCCTAAAGATTGAAAAGTGGTAGTCAAGTGATAAACTACATTTCTACATAAGGGTGTGCATCTCTATTAGATATGGTTGGAGAAATATTGACTTGACTTTAGTCAATGAAAAATATGTGCAAGTGGTTGTCATAGGAACAAGTTCCACAAGTGTATGTGGAAGAAAAAGCTCCAGAGACACATACTGTGTAGGAAGGTTGAAACTGTAGTAATGGTTTTATATTCACCATGGATAGTGATAAATTATTCATTATGAATAATAAATCCTATAAGTAGGCAGCATTTGGAAATTAGCTAATACTGACAAGGTCATTTAATATTCAACAATGGATTCCATGTATCAAAGTGAAGAGGGGCTTGTTATTTAGAATACTATGGTGGGTATTCAAGTGAGATGATATATGTATGGTACAAGCATGGTTCCAATAAGGCTTGATTAGTAATACCAATTCATTATGCCTGAATCCATTAGAATTTTACTTATCATATCTAATATCTATGATCATTTTATTGTGTATTTGATGTCACGATCACCAATCATGAAAGGTGACTATTCGATGCAAATAGAAAGGGATGATGACATCAGATAATTCCAATAGAGTTTCAAGTTACTAAAATCTAGTTTAGGATTAAAGTAAGAAAAAAGAACGTAGATCATTCATTTGGAATGAATCGACACCATGTGTCTACCAGAGGTTAGTGGGAGAGCCATTTTTTTGGGGTAAAATATGCTTGGTAACATATAGAAAACATATATTGGTTGTATAATTAGATAAGACCAAAATAGTAGAAATTTTTCAATGATTGACTTAAAGTAGTAAACTAAGTTCTAGGGAAAAAGATATACTAAGGTAGATCTAATGGTTGTTTGGACCTAGTAAATCATACATATATTGACATGGTATTGAGAAATAAAAGTTAGAACAATTCGAGAGAGAATTGTTACCAATGTCACATGGCATAAATCTCTCCAAGTAGACATTCAATGGAATAAGAATACATTAAGTGGTGATTTGAAATTATATGCAATTCAAAAATGGATCAATCACGTATGCCATGATATGTACAAGATATGATATTTCCAACATATACTTTATAGTAGTAAAATATCAGTTATATCCAGGATAATTGCAAGTGAAGTAGTCAAAACTATCTGATTGTACTTTGGAAAGTATGAAAGATATGTACCTGGGATGTGGAGAGAAGGGATACTAGTTTTTAGGGGACACAAACCATACTTCCTTAGATTAATGTGATCTAATATCTCATTTAGGCTAAAATGATGAGTGATACAAGCTCATAAAATCTAGTGGCCGCCATATCTACAAATAATGAGTATATTGAAACTTCTAAGGCAACTAAGAAGTAGTTATTAAATGAATCAATTTGTTCCAGTTCTTAGATTCACACATAGTAAGTATAGTTTTATCATTAAGATAATTCAATACTAGTTCTAGTTAATATGTCAAGTTTTGATAGTGTAAAAAAGGGATATACTGAGGGATACCATCTTTTGAGAAGTTTTACTCAAGGAGATGAGGTCGCATATAGAAAAATACCCACATGGTGGAAATATGGTAGACCTACTAGCTAAAGTCGTTACTTAGCAAAAAAATGATCTTTATCATGTCAGATCTAACAAGGTTTGTTAGAAAGTAGGTTCTAGTGAAAGTGGGAGTGTTGTAATAGTGGGTGCCCTAGACCAAACTTGAATTGTACTTTTGATTACCATATCGTGTATACAGTTAGATATCACTTGTGGAATTCTAGCCTATACCAACACTTATTTCTCAACAGTCTGAAAAAACTGTTGGGATAAATAACCTATATGAATGGTTCTATTAAACCATTGGCATAGGCTATTAGATGTTGGGTTTTCCCAACAGTTTTTTTAAACTGTTGGGAAAGAAAAATATTACCCAGTTTTTTTATTAACCGTTTGGAAAAAAGAAACCCAATTTAGGGTTCCCTCCTGACTTTTTATCACCGCGTGAACCCTCCCTCACCTCTGCCTCCTGAACCCCTCCTCCCCTCCCTGGTCTCGACCTCCTCCTGGCCTCCGCCTCTACCTCCTGGCCCCCTCCCTCTCTTTTGGAAATGTTCACCCTTCCCCTCTTGGCTCCCTCTCCGACGATGACGTCCCCCTCCCCTCTCGACTCCCAGTGACGTTCCCCCCTCCCCTCTCGACTCCCTCTCCTGGCGATATCCCCATCCCCTCTTGGATCACTCTCCTCTGACAACGTCCCTTGGCCCCCTCTCCAGTTGTGCGCGAGACCCCCCATGCCGAACACCCCGTGTGACATCCCCCTCTCTCAGCTCCCTCTTCTCCCACCAGGGTTCTTGATCGGTACTTCCAGGTAAGAATTAGTCTTATTTTTTAAAAAATGAGGCAACAAGTAATGTATTGTTAGGTTCATAGTTAGGATAACCATTCATATTAATCGTACATTTTTTAGAGTTTTTGGTAGTAACCAACTCATGGTGTGGTTAATTTTTGGGTAAATTGTGAATTTTTTCAAAATAGAGTCTTCTGAAAATGTAGGTTTAGATTCACAAGTTGTATTCCATTCATTCTAACAATGCATTCAATAAAAAGTTCATGATTTTTTAAAAAAATCATATTTTCCTCTATAGAATCCTATTAGACCTGATATTGTGTTGTATTTTTTTTGTTAATCATGATATATATGTGATGAGGTTGTATCGTCATTAAGATGTGCAATGATGTGGGTTAATTGGAGGTGAGTGATGATATATGAGATGTTATGGGCTATTATGAGGAGTTTCTTTCCCTTTAATTTATTGGTTCATAAAACATAAGTTGGTGTTGCATATATTATGTAATTGGATTTGGTAAAGTAAAATGTTGGTCTTAGATTTCCGGGTTGGTTATTTGGATGGTATTCTCTATCAAAATTGGGTATATATCTATTGACTATAGGTGTATTTTCCAATTTACCAATGTATTTATTAAACTGACAATGTAATACACATTTCCCACAATGTAGAAGCACCACAAAAATCATAGATAGACACTACACACCATAAGACACCCATGGGAGATACCCCTTGACATCTACGGATAGTTAAGGGGCCATTAACTTAGGAACTGAAGTTGATTGGAACTCATGTTGTAATTCCCCGACCCCAGAAGCCTAGAGTCGGTGCATTATTACATATCATTGGCATGATCACAAAATATCAGGTCTCGAAAGACCGATTAGTTTAGTAGCCTTGGAAGTACTAGATACATTTATAAGGTTTACATTACATCATAAAATGAAAAAATACAACAACATTGTTTCCATATACAACACTGAGAATCCATAGTCTATCCCTGCAGGTCATTCATAATATACTTCTTCGCATCCTAGGAAAAATAAAACATAGAAAGGGGTGAGCCCAGATGCTTCGTAAGGATAACAATATAGCAGAAACTTTCATAAATAAGAATAAACATTTAAGGCAATGTATAGAACTAAAACAAAATCCTTTTCAACATAAACTTCATCATAATATGGAAAATATTAATCAAAATAATGTCATTTACTTACTCTCATGGATATTCTACTAGTCTAATAATCACATTCAATATCAATATCCACTTTTATAATGATGGAATGCATAATGCCAGACTTTCATAACCACATAGTCAAGGCCTTGTGCCAATACTACAAATAAGATTTTGTCAAGGCCTTGTGCCAAGACACTAGTTTGTCTCATGAGACCTACCGATGCATCGAGGAGCTAAAGCGGGCTCCACCCGTCACTTACTAAGTCCAATTAATTATTCATATGAAAAGTTTCAAACATAACATAAACATTCGTATTAAAACTAGCATATGAAATGTAAATACTTTATCCACAAACCATGAATGGTATAAAAATATCACATCCACAGTCAAACATAACTCATTAAATACAATATGGAAGATTGTATTGTAGCAGATTAACCTCAATCTATAATAATGAAGGATATTTATATAGATGAAAATAATCATCAAAACTATTTGAGATAAATATCCCTCTTTTTCTTGAAATCATTTAAAAGTCATACTATTTTTTAAGAAGTCGTTTAAAAATAGATTTTTGAATCAAAGTTTCCCATACCACTTTGAAACATTTAAAAGTAATTTTAATTTTAAAACATTAATGTCCATTTAATAAATCCTTAAAATCATTTTTAAAACATGGATATTAATGAGAACGATTTAGAAGAATAAATTTTTAAAACATTTAAAATGATATTTTAGTTAGAGTTCCTAAACAAATGAGAGACACTTGAAAAATAATAATTGAGGTAATAAAAACATTATAATATCTTGAGAATAAAGGATTTCATGATATACTATGTCAAAGGACAGTATATACACCATATAAAAGTGAAGTGATGCATAACAACAGAGAAGTCTCAAAGGAATGTAAATTGATATGAAATCCCTTATAAAGATAGTATCCATAGGTTAAGAATAAATCAATGACATAATTATGTGTGAAAAATATAAATACACTCAATATTATTGGATATTCAGTGTAAATCAATCAGAGTACATTAACACATATTCTTTTAAAAACAACACCAATGACTTGGATGTTTAACTCAATGAATGGAAATTGATTTAAGATCATGTTTATATCAATGACTTGAGAAATTATCAATGGATTGATTATGTGTATCAAAATTATATCCACACAAAGGGGAGTGGAAATTACTACATAAATAATAAATAGTTATTCCACACATAATCTTGGAGTAAAATAATCAATGAAGTGGGCGTAAAGCCCACAGAGTAGAAATTGAAATTTAAAATTCCCTTACCGATTTGGTAACTTATGAAATATACAACCCATTAAAGAAGCATCATACAATGAAGATTTAAATACCCAAAAATTAAATTATATTACCCCAAGAATACAATCATGGAAAATATATATGCCACGCAAAAGAAAATAGTGTCCAATATAGCATGAATCTCATGGGAATAAAAAGTGAGATGAAAAACCCTTACTTCGTTGTAATCAATCGAGCCATATGAACAAAAGTTAATAACCACAAAAGGAATCACATAATAACATGAATATAAAGAGAATCATGATAATATATATCAAATGGCAGTACACAATACACCTCATCCAATAAATAATTGGCGAACAATGGAAATCTCACATAATTAAAAGTAAGATAAGAAACCCCTTACTTTGTACTTTTTCTTGGTCGATGGTAGGTTAACCTCATGTATAATGGTGAAATAATTGTTATTAAATTATCCAATAATCATATACATTAATATGATATCATATATGATCTTTTAATATTACTTTGTTAATAATATTTTAGTATTATCGTCGTTTCGGGTGTTAACTGATTCGTTTTCTTTATATGATTTGTTTCGTAAGTAGTGTTTTTTATGAATAGTATGTATCTTATTAATATTCATAATTATATTAAGTCTTTAAAAATTATTTTTAATCATCTAATTAAAATTATTATTTAATGTATTACAATGGGGAATGAATCTCATCGCGTTCGTGGAGACAGTAATCCGTACGTACGCACGAGCGACAATATCATTATTTTGATATTAAAATAAAATATAATTGGATGGTATATCATATATAAAGAATAATTATCATGTTATATTTATTATTTAAATCAATTACACATCATTATTATACCCATCAAAATAATAATGTATTGAATAACAATTACACCACGACGTGGAGACGGTAAGCCGTACGTACGCACGTATGGTGACATGTCATTCAAAGGATGGATAGAATAATGAATATGGTTGTACCATAATTATAATAAAATAATAGTGTATATAAGATACTGGAGTTATTATTTTATAATGGAAACAAGAAAGAAAGAGGAAGTGGAAGAAGAAAGGAACTTGAAAGTGGTGATGAAATATTTACCTCTTTTTCGGGTTCTTCCTTTTGATTTGATCAAAAGGGATCCTTAGGTTGGATTTCTGACTAAAGTAAGTCCTCTAAGTTGAATGGAGGACAATTTATAGGGTATTTGGGAAGAGTTTGGATGATAAAAAATGCTTTGAAGGTGTGAATTTGAGGGAAGGGGGAGTGCCCTTTTATAAGAGGGGTGAGGGGCACCTTAGGAAAAGCTAGAAATATTATTTTATAATAAAATCATTTTCGGTTTCTAATGGATAAAAAGTGTATTATTTAAAGGATAAGGTGGGGATGGATCAAAAACCACTCAACCAAAAGGTTTTATACAGGTTTGGGTCACTATATTAACCTTATCTTTTAGATTTAACTCTTAGTTAAATAGTTTGACATTTACCATGTCTCTTTGTATTTTTATTTTATATGGTTAATAAACATACTATATACTTCCAAGAAAACCCCCAAGTGGTTAATTAATGATACACCTATCATTATATAAGTCTTTTGGCCGAACATTATATTTTTAGGAATATAATATCAATTAATAATATAATATTTGTTTTAAAAACTCTTTTATGTCAATTTTGACACTATTTGGTATTTTGTTTTTTCTAAATTTATAATAGCATTATTACTTCTAAACAAATTCCTCTAACCAACCCTAATATGTCATATTAACATAGAAAATTAGTTTAATTCATAAAAAGTCTCAAACTACATTTATTTGGATATTTATAATATCAATTATTTTAATATTTCATTAATTAGGTAATTACTGCATCATCATTGTGTCAGAAATAAATTAAATTATTTAAAGTCTAAAAAATATAAATAAAATACCATTATTTAGTAAATCTTTTTATATTTATAATGAATATTTATAGTAGAATTTATCTTATGTGTAACCCTATATTAAAAATGTTTTAGTTATTAAACTTTGATTTTAACTCTTTTAACTCTTCTTTGAATTAAATAATAATAAATGTCCTAATCTAATCCAAGTGGACCAAAAAGGTTTATATTTTATTCTTAAGGTTGTTTTTGTTCGAATTATACTTATCCAATAGAATTAGGACATGTGTTAGGGTAATAATAATATCATTTTTACCTTTAATTACCCTATTTACTTTTAACCGTGGTAAATAAAAGTTAAAAGTTACTATTCACCAAAAATTATTTTTATCTTATTGAACCACATTTTACTCCTTGATATTAACCGTGTCTCTCGGATTTTTGAAATTCAACTCACAGAATCGGTAAAATTATGTTTTATGTAAATTTGCAAATGCTCCAAGGATGTGGTTAAAAGACGGTGAAAAGTTCAATAAAATTATATATATATAATATTAAAAAAATGACTCCAATTAATTACATTGAACATATATAGGTATTATGTATCTATTTTCACCTAAAATAAATTTAAATAAAATAATTAATTATTTAAATAAAAATTCGGTTTTAAACTATAACTCAGTGTTTTTCACTATTCATCAAAAATTGAAAGTTTTTAAAACAATACCAAAAATTCACCCTAAGATAATTTTGATATTCCGAATCCAAAAATGAAGTCCATTTTGAAAGATAGAATTTATAAAAAATTTAAAAAGTGGGTATTACTATTCATAACGGCTAGTTTGATTGGTCGCGGTGTGTTAGAATCTCGAAGTTGCATACAATGCAATCTATTAAATTATTCAAAGGGAAACGTACCGTGGAAGCTTGGGGTGTTACATTCTTCCCCCCTTTTGGAAATTGCATCCTCTCAATTTTTAAAATTGGGCTTGGGGACATAATTGAAAGTCCCACATCGGAAAAAGAGTCAATAAAACTATCACTTTAAATGAAAGAAAGAGAAGTACAAAGGTCACCCAAGATAACCCATACTAGGATTCCATGTAGGAAAACATGGATATGGAAGATAAACCAATCATCAAGTTCATATAGAGAGGGATATAAAACAAGATCAGGAGAAAGTTAACAACAAGAAAACCACAAACTTTTGATGGTACAAACGGTCATTAGTTTCCCAATAAGAAAAGTAAATAGACAATTTTTTTTTTTGTTTTATGTTACATTTCATGAAGATGGGGAATTTTTTTATGAGATTGACTAAGAAAATAAATAGGTATACTTAATTTTTAAGTATAGTTTCATTCTTTAATAAATTTCTACCACTAACTCATTTATTTTTTCAAATAATGAGTATTCAAGATGACTTGGTCACACCAGAAGAGCTAGAATCAACTTCTAGAGAATCACATGATCCAAAAAGGATAAACTATATATTTACCTTGTCTTTAGAGATTAATCAAAACCAAACCATTTAGTACAAGATCAGATGATCCCCCAAAAGGATATTCCTTTAGATAAAGAAACATTAATCTTAATTTCTAAAATTAAACCAACAATACCCCAAAGTTAAATAAATACCATTCAATAAACAATTGTCCTTAAAATCCTTCAATATAATCAAAACTAATATTGAAACCCAAAACTTATAAGAATTTGGTTATGTAGTCTTCCAAGTTAAATTGTATCTCCAAATGGAATCAACTACTCTTAAAGTCACATACTTAAAAGTAATTAACCCAATTACATATTCTCAATTATAGGTTAATCATTTCCATAGATAACCCAAATAACTATAAATCCCCAATAAAAACATAGATAAAAATTCACCATTACTCCTCAAATGAAATCCTATAGTATTCTATTTTCCATAGGCATACAGTGTTTCCAACAGAGCGAACGTCTTCCAAAATAACATTTATCATTTAATCATCAAATCATTTTCCTATACTAAGGGTATTCATTTGATAAGACATAAGATCCAAAATCAACTTATTATTGATCAATAAAATCATTTAACTAAAAATAATTAGTCACACTAACCATGGACTTCACGAAGTCCAGGGGTAGGCTATAAATTCCAATCACACTTTGGTTGTGGGTTTGATTCCCACAGCTTTGCCCGACACGACGGGTTGTCACACGGTCTGTGTGTTGTCCTTTTTCAAAAACTATATTTTATAAAATTACCAAAATGAGATAAATTCCTCAAAATAACCATAACATAATTTAACCACAAATATTATCTACTACATTGCATTTTCATCCCAAAATATAATAACTTGTAATTGCCTCAAACCCAATGATCATATAAAACCAAATGGTTATTTATAACTATATCAACAATAGAAAATATAATTCTTCCTCAAATATCATTTTCACATGATAAACTACAGGGTTACAAATACAAGAGAAAATTATTCAAAAGTAATCTCATCAACAAGGAGCACTAATACTTTTAAAAAAATTTCCATCCATTTATTTCCACATAGCTTCTTCTTTGAACAAGAAAATATTCTATAGAATAGGAAATTCACTCAAGTAATGGCCAGGTCTCCTACATTTATGGAAAATGACTGTAAATGGATTCTTGGGACCATTTTTATTTTCTTCCATAATACTCTTCATTTTTTTCTTAGCATTTCTTTAATTTATGTCCTTCTTTCCCACACGTAAAGCATTTCTTTGTTCCATTGAGACACTTTCCTAGTTGTCTCCTTATACATTTCCTGTATGATGGAAATTGAGGATTCTTTTCTCCATGGTCTCCACTACTGGAGCTCTTATCATTCATCACCTTTCTCTTCTTTGTTGAGTCTGGGAGTTGGTTAATATATATTTTATTGATCATATTTTTGGAAAAATGATTTGGCATGAACACAATATCTTTTATGCCTATCAACATTCCATTTTGTTGCTCATTTACACCAATGTTCCCACCTTGTACATCATTCCCAAAGTTACTATGACTTCCTTGGAATCCAACCATTGACTAAAACCAGAAAGCATTGTGTGACTAACAACAGTCATAAAATAATTTATATAATATCATGACACCATATTTTTAATTTGAAACACCTTAGGATTAACCAAGGTCATTTATTCTCATCTTATATTAAAATCCTTTAAATCGGTTTGTAAAGAAAATTTAAATTATTCTAAGCATATCTCGCAAGAGTGTTGTAACCAAGAGTGCAGCAAGGCCCATTGTTGTGCACAAGTTCCTGTTCAAGTCTAGCTCAAAGCGGTGTTTTTGGGTTTTACCCCTAGGTAAATCTGTGCCAAATCCACCTCAACCTACTCATATCCAGACATGGATATATTTCTTGGAAAACTCAAAAAATCATTACAATACCAAAATTTTAGGAATTTCTTCTATACTAATCCTCAAAGTCTATCTTAGGGCTATGTGTTCTAATCATAGTTTATCTAAATATAGTTTCCAAGATTTGTACAAAACTTCCTCTGATACCAACTGTAATGCCCCAACCCTAGAATCCCAGAGTCGATGCATTATTATGTATCATTGGAATGATCACAAAAGATCAAGTCTCGAAAGACCGGTTAGTTTAGTAGCCTTGGAAGTACTAGATACATTCATAAGGTTTACATTATATCATAAAATGGAAAACTAAAACAACATTGTTTCCATAGACAACACTGAGATCCCATAGTCTATCCCTACATGTCAGTCATAATATACTTCTTCGCATCCTGGGAAAAATAAAACATAGAAAGGGGGAGCTCAGATGCTTAGTAAGGATAACAATATAGAGGAAACTTTCATAAATAATCATAAACATTTAAGGAAATGTATAGAACTAAAACAAAATCCTTTCCAACAAAAAATTCATCATAATATGGAAAATATAAATCAAAATAATTCCATTTACTTACTCGCATGGATATTCTACTAGTCGTATAATCACATGCAATATCAATAGCCACTTTCATAATGATGGAATGCATAATTCCAGACTTTCATAACCACATAGTCAAGGCCTTGTGCCAAGACTACAAATAAGATTTTGTTAAGGCCTTGTACCAAGACACTAGTTTGTATCATGATACCTACTGATGCATCGAGTAGCTATAGCAGGCTCCACCCGTCACTTACTAAGTCCAATGCATTCCTCATATGAAAAGTTTCAAACATAACATAAACATTCCTATTAAAACTTTCATACAAAATGTCAATACCTTATCTAAAAACCATGAATGGTATAAAAATAGCACATCCACAGTCAAACATAACTCATTAAATACAATATGGAAGATTTTATTGTAACAGATTAACCTCAATCAAGAATAATGAAGGATATTTACATAGAAGAAAATAATCATCAAAACTATTTGATAAAAATATCCCCCTTTTTCTTGAAACCATTTAAAAGTCACACTATTTTTCAAGAATCCATTTAAAAATATATTTTTGAATCAAAGTGTCCCATAAAACTTTGAAACATTTAAAAGGAATTTTAATTTTAAAACATTAATGTCCATATAAATAAATCCTTAAAACCATTTTTAAAACATGGACATTAATGAGAAAGATTTAGAAGAATAAATTTTTAAAACATTTAAAATGATATTTTAGTTAGAGATCCTAACCAAATGAGAGAATCTTGAATAAAAAAATTGAGGTCACAAAAACTTTATAATATCCTGAGAATAAATTATTTCATGATATACTATGTCAAAGTACAGTATATACACCATATAAAAGTGAATTGGTGCATAACAACAAAGAATTCTCAAAGGAATGTAAATTGAGACGAAATCCCTTATAAAGACAGTATCCTTAGATTAAGGATAAATAAATGAAATTATTATGTGTGAAAAATATAAATACACTCAATATGATTGGATATTTAATTTAAATCAATCATAGTACATCCATACATATTCTTGTAAAAACAACACCAATGACTTGGATGTTTAACTCAATGAATGGAAATTGAGTTAAGATCAAGTTTATATCAATGACATGAGAAAATATCAATGGATTGATTATGTGTATCAAATTAATATCCACATAAATCGGAGTTTAAATTATTATATAAAAATAAATAGTGATTCCACACATAATTTTGGAGTAAAATAATCACTGAAGTATGCGTAAAGCCCACTGAGTGGAAATTGAAATTTGAAATTCCCTTACCGATTTGGTAACTTATGAAACATAAAACCCATGAAAGAAGGATCATACAATGAAGATGTAAATACCCATAAATTAAAGTATATTACACCAAGAATACAATCATGTACAATACATATGCCACACAAAAGAAAATAGTGTCCAATATCGCATGAATCTCATGGGAATAAAAAGTGAGATGAAAAACACTTACTTCATTGTAATCAATCGAGTAGTATGACAAAAAGTTAATAAACAAAAAATTAATCACAGAATACCATGAATATAAATAGAATCATGATAATATATATAAAATGGAAAAACACAATACACCACATCTAATAAATAAATGGCGAACAATGGAAATCTCACAGAATTAAAAGTGAGATAAGAAACCCCTTACTTTGTACTTTTCCTTGGTCGATGGTAGGTTAACCTTCGGTATAATGGTGAAATAATTGTTATTAAATTATAAAAGAATCATATACATTAATATTATATCATATATGATCTTTTAATATTGCTTTGTTAATAATATTTTAGTATTATTGTCGTTTCGGGTGTTAACTGATTCATTTTCCTTTATATTCTTTGTTTCGTAAGTAGTGTTTGTTATGAATAGGATGTATATTATTCATATTCAGAATTATATTAAGTCTTTAAACATTATTTTTAATCATCTAATGAAAATTAGTCTTTAATGGATTATGATGGGGAATGAATCTCATCGCTTTCGTGGAGACGGTAATCCGTACGTACGCACGAGTGACAATATCATTATTTTGATATTAAAATAATATATAATCAGATGTTATATCATATATAAATAATCATTATCATGTTATATTTATTATATACATCAATTAAACATCATTATTATACCTATCCAAATAATAATGTATTGAATAACAATTACACCATGACGTGGAGATGGTAAGCCGTACGTACACACGTATGGTGACATGTCATTCAAATGATAGATAGAATAATGAATATGTTTGTATCATAATTGTAATAACATAAAATTGTATACAATATACTAGATTTATTATTTTATAATGGAAACAACAAATAAATAGGAAGTGGAAGAAGAAAGGAACTTGAAAGAGGTGATGAAATATTTACCTCTTCTTCAGATTCTTCCTTTGATTTGATAAAAAGGGATCCATAGGTTGGATTTATAACTAAAGGAAGGACTATAAGGTGAAGGTAGGACAGTTGAGAGGGTATTTTGGTAGAGTTTGGCCCTGAAAAAAGTCTTTGAAGGTGTGAATTTGAGGGAAGGGGGAGTGCCCTTTTTTAAGAGGGGTGAGGGGCACCTTAGGAAAAGCTAGAAATATTATTTTATAATAAAATAATTTTCAGTTTATAATGGATCCAAAGTGGATTATTTAAAGTATAAGGTGGGTATGGGTTGAAAACCACTCAACCAATAGTTTTTATACAGGTTTTGGTCACTATATTAACCTTATCTTTTAGATTTAACTCTTAGTTATATAGTTTGACATTTACCATGTCTCTTTGTATTTTTATATTATATGGTTAATAAACTTAATATATACTTCCAAGATAACCCCAAGTGGTTAATTAATGATAAAACTATCAATATATAAGGCTTTTGGACGATCCTTATATTTTTAAGAACAGAATATCAATTAATAATATAATATTTGTTTTAAAAACTCTTTTATGTCAATTTTGACACTATTTGGTATTTTGTTTTTTCTAAATTCATAACAGCATTATTACTTCTAAAAAAATTCATCTAACCAGCCCTAATATGTCATATTAAACTATAAAATTAGTTTAATTCATAAAAAGTCTCAAATTACATTTATTTGGATATTTATAATATCAATTATTTTAATATTGCATTAATTAGGTAATTACTGCATCATCATTGTGTCATAAATAAATTAAATTATTTAAAGTTAAAAAAATATAAATAAAATAGAATTATGTAGGAAATATTTTTTACATTTCTAATTAATATTTATAGTCTAATTTATCTTATGTGTAACCCTATATTAAAAATGTTTTAGTTTTTAAACTTTGATTTTAACTCTTTTAACTCTTCTTTGAATTAAATAATAATAAATGTCCTAATCTAATCCAAGTGGACCAAATAGGTTCATATTTTATTCCTAAGGTTGTTTTGGGTCGAATTACACTTATCCAATAGAATTAGGACATTTTTTAGGGTAATAATAATATCATTTTTACCTTTAATTGCCCTATTTACTTTTAACCGTGGTAAATAAAAGTTAAAAGTTAATATTCTTCAAAAAATATTTTTATCTTATTGAACCAAATTTTACTCCTTGATATTAATCATGTCTCTCTGATTTTCTAAATTCAACTCATAGAAGTGGTAATATTATGTTTTATGTAAATTTGCAAATGCTCCTAGGGGGTGGGTAAAAGACGGTGAAAAGTTCAATAAAATTTTATATATATAATATTATTACAAAATGACTCCAATGAATTAAATTGAACATATATAGATATTATGTATCTTTTTTTACCTAAAATAAATTTAGATAAAATAATTAATTATTTAAATAAAAATTTGGTTTTAAACTATAACTTAGTGTTTTTCACTATTCATGAAAAAATTGAATGTTTTCAAAAAAATACCAAAAATTCACCCTATGCTGATTTCGATATTATGAATCCAAAAATGAAGTCCATTTTTAAAGATAAAATTTATTAAATTTAAAAAAGTGGGTATTACTATTCATAACGGCTAGTTTGATTGGTTGCAGTGTGTTAGAATCTCGAAGTTGCGTACAATGCAAGCTATTACATTTTTCAAAAGGAAATATACTGTGGAAGCTTGGGGTGTTACACAAGCCTTGAGAAATTCCAATTTTTGGTAGAAAAGATACCAACACCTTTATTCTTAGTATAGTATAATGAAATGGTTTACACCCTCATGACCAAGTAGACCATCTGGTTCATGGACTGGTGCCCAACCAGGTTCAAGAGCAGGATCAACTACTAAACATTTATTGTGGTCCATGTGAGGTTCTTTCCATAGTGAAGAGGGTTATGTTCACAATATTCAACTCAACTAATGTATCATAGGTGCATATTCATTGGCTAATTGTACTAGTATGGTGTTTCCAACAACGTTCTATATAAAGAGCATAATGAAAAATGAAGATATTATTAGATGGAACTGTTTCCCCCCTTGCTTGAAGGAATATGATTTGACCTATGGGGCATTGTGGTTCTTATATATTGGGTGGTGAAATGTATAGTCACAAGATACTGGTATGTTTTTGTTTAGTTTTTATTTTATTTTCTTTATTGCATTGTCCACTTAGGTCTTTTACTACTTTCTATGGCCAGAGGGTAGTGATGTTATCCGGACTAGTTAATGTAGATCACTTGTATATTGTAATACCATGAGGTGTGAGTGTGAGGAAACATTAGAAGCTAGAGGATCCTTGGGTTCTTCCATGAGATATAATTTTTTTCTAAAACATTGTGTGGGAACATTTCTGGAGTATGTTGGAGTCATGAAATAACCCCAAGTGTCTCCATGAGATAGCATAAATAACCCCAAGTGTCTCCAAGTGTCTCCATACATCATATCATCCTTGCATGGGTTGGCCACTCATCCAATCCTATCAAACATATCCTAGTCTATCCTCTCAGTCACATAGTCTAGACTCATCTCTTGAGGATTATCCCATGCCTCAATTCACATCTCATCATCCAACTAGACAAAGAGGATTATTCACCTCATGATTGTCCTAGTCAAAAAATCACACCATGTCTAATCCATCTACATTCTTATCTCATCCACATGGGAATCCTCTAGGGTCCCTCAGACCCGTCCTAGTCGCTACTCATTGACCATAATCCTCATCCCACACACTATAGTCTTCCCTCGGCATGTCGACGATTCCTTAATTATATTTTCAATAATCCATTCAAGAACCTCATCAAAATCATGTATTATAACCCAGCCCCACTAACAAGGTTCCATACTAAGCTAAATCACACCAAGCCTCTTGGAATTATAATGCCAGTCTATCCGACAATACCCAATACCCACAATATAATCTCATCCTTCATCTCTTTAGTTGAACTCTTGAATCATTAAATGGAGTAAAACCTTTCATAATAAATTTTATAGACTCAGAGGGACCATCCCACTCTAGATGTACATTTTCCACACCTATTACTACAAGGCCCAATCCTCTTAGGAATATTTTACTTGATCTAAATCCTCATCTAGTTCATAAACATATCATCCCAATTTTTAGACATATTTTAGACCACTCATATCCCAATCGATATCTTATTCACTTGGAGACCTAGTGATAGGGTGATTTCATTTCCATAAAATCACTAAAGATCCTTCTATAAACCTAGGTGTCTTGTGAACACCATATCTATAGGTCTACTATGTTAATAAATTTCATTTCATTTACTATCCTTAGATTCCATGACTCCCATGGAACATAGTTATAATCAATCCCTTGGCAATCAATGGCCGAATAATCATGTTAGTGTTTAAGGGTCTATATAGGATCTCAATAATTTCTTTATATAGGAAGATATACTTAATAAATTTGATGATTAAAGTCAAAAAACACACTACTTACTTTATGACTTTGGGTGAGGTTTCTTAGCTGACTACCTCGCACATTTCCTCTTTTATGTATTCTTTGAGGGAAGTCCTTCAGAAGGGGATGTCATTTGATGTGTTGGAGGTGGCACCAACACAGGTATACATCCATTGCATGGTGAGACCACATATTGGATTCATATGAACAACATTAATAAACCATAGAGAGATTTTCAAGGATTTCCTATATTATATAGTGATAATATAGCCATAAATCTTGACCTAATTAGATCATTAATTTATAGATAACTCATTGAATATTATCTTGTAATATCAATTTTTTTTTGGCTCTGTAACTACAAAAACCAATGCCCAGTATTCACCAAACATTAAAATATCTACTCATCACTATAGTTAATATAGATACAACATAGAACCATACCCATCTATCCCAAGACAACATTGTATCATAACCAGTTCCTGTTCTGACCCACAAAGGGTCAATATACATCCCTTGCATGGAGAGACTATGTAGTCATCATCAAATAAAATCTCACCATATGATCCAATATACCATTAATTATAAGTAATGTTGTGGTTCAACTATGTATAATACTTCCAATAAGTTATATAGGAAAACACCATATAGGGTTTTTTTGAATTTAAACAGTTGAGTCCTCATCGTTAGTGACATCAATCACATTAAATCACATAAATTTCAACTGAACCCTACATTCCAATAATTATTCATGTGGACAGGCCCCATGCTAACAGGCTAATAACTAAAACCATAAATAAAAATTCCAAATACATGCATCATTTTTTAATAAATATCTCAACTATAAATATAAAAACCAAGAATAATAAGACCGCATCTCGAACAAAACCAAACTAAGTTGAAACTCAGGCCAAATTGATTATAAACTATTAATATTAAGAGTAATTGTTAATTAAAAGGAATTTACTATTTGATAGTATAATTTTGAAACATTGATCTGTTTCCCCCTTGCTTACAAGAAAATGATTTGACCCATGGGTGTTGTGGTTCTTATATGTTGGGTGGTGACATGTATAGTCATAGGAGAAAGGTATGTTTTAGTTTAGTTTTTATTTTATTTTCTTTATCGCATTGTCCACTTAGATCGTTGACTACATTCTATTAGCATAGGGTAGTTATATTTTTCAAAGGGGGGTAGAAGAGGTTCATATTGATTTAGTCTGCCAGCATTGATCTAAGGTAAGATTCTGTGGTCACTACTTGTCTCTCACCTCATGTATTTTGGGATTTTAGTGTTTTTGACTCCATATTATGTTTTCAGTAGGGCATTGGATCGTTTCGTGTTGGTTCGGGTGGATTTGATTCTCTACTGCTAATCTAGGTAAGGCTTTAATGTTGTTGGTTGGTTTCTCACTAGTTATGTAGAGTCCTTTATGTGTTTTAAGGTTCTTAATATCCTTTGTGTAGTGTGTTGATCCTTGCTTGTTGGTTTCGAGTTTCCAAGTCAAGGGTGACTCACTTGCATGTTCATAGGTAAGTAAGTATATGTATGTGGGTTCCCCAATTACGTGTATATTCACCCATGGTAGTGATTATTCATGCATGGGGCTAGGTGTTCCCATGTATATATATATATATATATATATATATATATATATATATATTCATACACAGGTGAGTGGAGACTAGTATATGCATATAAGCATATGTGCAAGGATCCCCTTGCACATGCTCATGGCCATGTGGGTGTGTTCATAGGGGATATGTGTCCTTGCATGTGTGTGAAGGTGTGTATACCCAGTGGAGGAGTAGTAGCTTTTAGTTAGAAAGCTCCAAGAGCTGAAGTGGACGGCTTTGTTCCACCTTGAGGTAGAGTCCCCCCCCCCTAGCCTCTTTAATTCAAGAAGGCTTTAAATTAAATATAGCTTCTTTATTAATTCTACTTAATTATATTGAATTTAATATCTTGAATATCTGTTATTTAATATAATTGTTTCATTTGATAAATAAATTCATGTTTTTATAATAAAACCCCTCCAACGGAGGTGTGCTGTCTCTGAAAAATCACAGTGATAGCTATGTTAATCTAGTTTCTTAACTTATTAAATTTGATTTGTGCTAAATAAGTTTTAGAAAAAATGTTAAATATAATTAAATTAATTGTGTGATAAAGCAATGACATGATTTTATAATAAAACCCCTCCAACGGAGGTGAGTTGTCTTCTAAACTAAATAATAGTGATGGTTATTTGTATCATGTTTAGATTTGGTTTGAGTTTTCCATATGTCTCTTGTTGGTGTTTGTTTTGTGGATAGTTAGTTTTTGTTTTATTTGAATAATATATATTGGCTTATCATACCCATTTATCTCAAATGACATTGCCCGAGTAGGCATATTCCTTGATCATGACACTTTCTTTTTCACCCTTTGAATATTATAAAAGAAATTTCCATATTTAAGCGAAGTGAATGAATTTGTAAATGGTTTGTGTAGGGTGTATGATTCTTTTTTGTTGTTCATTGTCCTTTAGATGTTGCATCATTGTGTCGCTCACTACAACCTTCTGACAATCCCTTTATATTGCATATTAAATATTTGATTTGTTTTATCATGTTCGTTGTGACCTTATCTTATGGAGAAACCCATTTGGGGTGTTTTCCTGGCCTCTTGTCCACCCCTTTGGGTGTTTACCTGAGCCCATATATCTAAAAACATGGATGGTGTCATTGTTTAACATCTGTCAGGCTGATGGTGCTCCCCACCATAAGCTTCATCTTACCACCACCAATTCATATAATTTAGTACCTCCTTTTAATATTCATATTGAAACATTTCTCCCTTGTTCTAATGAGAAGAATTATAGTGGGTACACTCACTAAAGGCATTTTTCTCACTGTGGTGGACCTGTGTGTAGAGAAGTATTGAAAGATGCTGGAGAGATCCCTATGTCATTTCCTAGAGAATTCTTGGAATGATGTGACCAAATATATTGGAGTCTTATTTAGTATATTTATTTGAATTCAAAAACATGTTCTTTTTTATGAACACTTTGAGAAGAAGGGGAAGATTATAGAAGCTTGGTGTGATCCACACCATTAATATTTGTGCATGAAAATAGCTAGCATATATATATATATATATATATATTTCATGAGTCTATTATGATAAGGGGAGAAATCTACACAATATTACAACATCTATTTCTTCAATAAATAATAAGGTAAGGACAGACCTGGGCTATATTGATATATTTGTTTCAAAGAGGAAAAAAAGGTAAGAAAAAGAGGGTGAACATGGGAATAGTTTTTCTAGGGAATAGATCCAGGTAGACTTTGAAGAAAGAAGCTTACCATTGTTGTATTTCAATTGAATATAAAGACTTAACCCACACACATGAGTTGTTGGTCTCATCTTGTTTAAAGGAAGGGGGCAGCAAGCATTGAAGATCGATGATCATCTATTCGGAATCAAAGGTGCAAGGTTTGTCAGTGACCCATGCTAATTTAAAGATGACCATCATGTCAATAAAATACATCTTTTATCCCTTGAATGTCATGACAAATGTGTTTTCCAACCAACTGAATCTGATTCTGATTCCGATAGGCACTCAATAGTGTTATACCTTTTTATAATCACAAAAAAATGGAATGAAAAGTAAAAAATAAGTAAATGTAAATTAAATGAAATAAAGTATAAAAATCTCTTTAGATTTTGTAAAATTTCATCTCCGTTGAGATATACAATAAATGTTTATAAAAATTTTCTCCACTTATATTCTTCTAACAGTATCCCCCTAGCTAAGACTTCTTCTAAACTTAATAATTCCCCCTAGGATATGATTTCTTCTTCTTTTTGAATCAATTAGGAACACAAAAGCATTCTCCCCTTGGAAAAATTTATTCCCCCTTTGGGATGAAATTATTTCTCTTTCCTGTACCCTGTTACTGAAACAAAAAAACACATACAACCAATCTCTCCTTTAGTATTATTAAAAATAAACACCAAAGAAAAAACGTATGACTACGAAAGAAACAATAGAGGCCACACATGGACTTCTTACATAGTTTCAATTGGTATAAAAATAATAGGAAATAAATGGTAATATTGAGTATTCTCCTATTCAAGCATGGGAGTCAGTGTGTTAATAGAGTAACCAACACAATAGTCAAAATTAAAATAAAACAACTGAGAGAAAAGTAAGAAGATATGGAAAAGGTAGGATCTCTAATAGTTTCTTTATAAGTTATAGAAAAACAGAGTATCTTGAAGTTCTATTTTCTATTCATAGGAAAGGATCTTGATCTTCAATGTACTCCACTCTTCCATAGTCAAATGTATCAGCATGTAATATCTCATGTGATGATCACTTTCATCATTCTACACTCTCCACCTTCTAACTGCATGTGTATGAGGGAGATCCTCTGAAATAAATATAGCACTGCATGCACCCATTGAAGGATAATCATTAAGATTTTTTTGATCCTCATACTGAATCTAACATTGTCTTAAATGAATCTATGAAAAGGGTTAGTGATAATCATTAATTAATCCCTTTTCATTAAATCTCATAAAATAGGCATTGGAAGTATTTAATTCAAATCAAGAAAAATAATGGTGGAAAAAGATAATGGTGAATCAAATATGATGGTAGAAAATATCAACAGTATAAAACAGATGGTTACACCCCTGGAGGTATCTCATCTAGAGGTAGCATGATCTTGGTGGTGGAATGTCTGGTTGTAGCATGATCCTAGTGATGGCATGTCTTGCAGTGGCATGAACCTGGTGGTGGTACGTTCGGTGGTGGTTAATTATGGTGGTAGAATATTCTGGTGGTAGCATGATCTAGTGGCAACACACTCTATCGGTAGCACACACTAGTGGAAGGTAATCCCGATCATGGAACACACATAGTGGTAGAAAATTCATGCTTGTGGAAAGATCTAACGGTGGTACAATTTGAACTAACAGTGGATCTTTTCAATACTCAGCCTAATATTCTTTATAAAATTACATACTATCATAAAACACTAGGTTCATTAGAATCATAGAAAACTTGATTTGTGGGAATTAAAATAAGTAGGTTCCAACAATCTTCCCCTTTTTATAATCACTAATAATAGAATTTTATAAACCATGTGTAAAACACAATTAGGCATAAATTGAAAAGTTTAAAGAGTAACAGTCTTCTCAAAATTCCAAAAAGATAATTTGAGATTTATAAAACACAATTAGGAATAAAACAAAAGTTTTTGAAATTGATTTGGTATCAAAGGTATGGTATCAAATCGAAAAACAGAATTACATAAATTGCATCCAAATAAGTACAATATCAAAGGATAAAATACATATAAATAATTTTGTATCAAATAATAACATACAAATAGTTATGGGATAAAAGATAACATATTAGAGGATAAGGTTGGTGTCATAGGTAAATTCCATTACTGTTCTCCCCATTTTGGGATTATAAAAAAACTAGAAATAGTAAATACAAAAAGTAAAGAGATTAATAATAAGAGAGAAATTCCATTAAGTACAAAAGTCATCTATAAAAAAAATCCCTATAAAATAATGGATAATTAAAATCACTCTCATCCTAGGTGGTGTGATCAGTAGGGAGATTTCCCTTTCCAGAAGCAGGAGGCACTAAGGTAGAGGTTGAAGGTATATATGTAGAGTTAAGAAGTTTTCAGATCACAATACGCTGGAGATTATAGAAAACTTCAACCGAAGACATACCAAAAGTCTAGAATTAAGAAGTTAGAGGATCAGAAGAAGAATCAGAGGTGAAGGATGTCATGGGAATCACCTCTGGAGAAGACACTAGAGTATTGGGTACATATAGGAAAGGCTTAATAAGATTGAAAAAGTATATAATAATGGTTCCTCATCTCTCCATACTATTAAAGAAATCTTTCTTCTCCTCCATGAATAGCTTGAGTAGAGTTTTCATCACTTTCAACTGGTCAACCTATTCCTTGAAAACCCATTCTACAGAATCTTCCTCAATTAATCTAGATGAGATGAATGTACATCACCTATAACAACATGGAGATACTCTTTAACTATATACTAGATTGAATCAGCAACAAATAAAGCTGAGGGAGGTGGAGCACTAGATATAGATTCAACAATAGGAACATTCTCCAATATCTTCTATAAGGAATCCTAAATAGAAACAAAGGAGGTACTCATTTCCTCTATAAAAGATCAAATGGTTTCTATATCATTGTCCAAAATTTGATTTTAAATCTTAACTTCTTGAATATTAAAACTCATCCTAGTATGAATATGACATACAACCATCTCAAAAAGGTGTCTAGCATCAGCTTCACTAAGCTGAGTGATAGGAGGTTCCTGATAACTCAAAATTAAACTGAAATCTAAAAGAATTATTTCTCTGAAATATTATAAATATACTATGGATAAAAAATCTAAAGGCACTGGGGAAAAAACTCTCTCAACACTAGGTAAAGCAGCCTCTACAGGATATGATTTGGTAGGTTCGTCTAAGGGAAAATCCTGAAGCTCACCTACTTGGCCAATCTGCTTAACTAAGGATCCCTTAGGATATGTCCCAACTCCAAATGAGATAGTAGGTCCACCATGATCGGGTGTAATACTATGTTCATCACCATCACTATCTCTATATGAGTCTCGATATGATTGTCTAGGAAATTTGGAACCAGAGGAGGGATCCCCCTTACATGATACCTTATCCTCTACCAAAGTAAAACCACCCTGAGCATCTCTATGCTCTCCAGCATATTCTTCAACATTTTTAGACTCTGAATAGTCTAAACCAAGATAGAAAAACCTACTGACTTTTCCAACTCATCATGTGAAGCTACTTCCATATGAGGTGATGATGGTCCAGGTTTACAGGTGCTTTGGATAACTGTTAGAGGTGCAAGTTTATAGTTACAGGTGCAGATTTATAGGTGTAAAGTATTATTGGGAAGACTTTTAGAGTTGCAGGTTTATAGGTGCAGGTTTACTGCTAGAAGTGGGTTTACAAGTCTGCCCAAATTTGATGTTTGCTGTGGAGTAGAGGATATACCAATGGTTCATAGAACCATTGGTATTCAATATCCTGGACAACGTATGCCAATGGTTCATAGAACCATTGGTATTAAAATGCTGGAAACATATTCCAATGGTTCACAGAACCGTTGGTATTCAGTATGGATAACATATATCCCAACGGTTTCAATGAAACTGTTGGGATAGAATACATACTGAATATATACCAATGGTTCAAAAACTATTGGTATGTATGTTGAATGGTATGTATACCAACGATTCTTGAACCATTGGTACACATATATAACAACGATTTTACTTAAACCATTGGGACAGATTAATTTCAAACCACCTATACCAACGGTTCTCTAGAAACCGTTGGTATAGATCTACTGCAACACCCAACATTCCAATGGTTTGTGAAACCATTGGGATAGCCTATCCCAACAGTTTCAGGGGCTATCCCAATGATTTTAAACCATTGGAATAGGTGAAATTTATAGTATTGTATACATAATGTCCATTTACCATTATAGTGTAGACATTTTTTTCATACACTATTTAAAGGTAATTTCCATATATTAATTATCCTATCAAAAGGTTATAGCAGGTCCCAGGCTATAATGAGAACCTCAAGATACGTAGTTGATATTTTAATATTATAGTATACAGTATGTTTCTACAGGTTAGTTATCATTTATATGATTATCCTTATCTCTATAGGGTCCTTGATGGGTTTCTAGACTCCACTCTTAGTCTATGGATACTATTCACTACTATCGAGATAAGGGCCTAGAGGTTCACACACAATAGCGTATTTATGAATTTTCCCTATTCAGTTGCATAGGTAAATTGGAAATGGTGGGCCCCACCATGGGTTCTAAGTGTTTTCCAAGTCATCGATCATTAAAGAATAAATAAATTTATTATTATTAAAGTAAATAATAACTAGGTTGAATTTATTTATTAAAAGTATTTACAAGTTAAGTAAATATGAGGAATAATATTAATCAAATGAATGTTATTTTAATATTCCAGGTTCATTTAATATTAGCAGGAATTATAAGTTAAGTTAATTACTATGGTTTATCACATAATATATTTTATATATATTATAGAAATGTGATAAAATAGTAAATAATATTTATGATACAGTTTAGTTCATCATAATTATTTATTTATTGGATGTTAAATATATGAGGGGCTAGGGAATACATTTTGAGTATTTGAGCATACACTATAAATTGAGGAGAGATGCTCTTACACAATGACTATTAATTTTAAGATTTAGAGAGCCAATCTCTCCTATCTCACTTTTTAGAGAGAGAATCTCTCGATCCAGATGAGCGGATGGAGTTAATCTCCATGCATTAAAGGTACATCGATGTAGTGATCGTTGGGACATTGGAGGCATTAAAAGATCCCTGTGATAGCACCCAAAATATGATGATTGAAGCTCCTATGTATTTTTTAAGCTTGTTTGGATGATCTAGGGGGATTATTCTTTAGATCCTTCAAGCATCGATCACTGGTGAAAAGCAGATGTTGAGCATGATTTCAGATCAGAAAAAGGTATGTTTTGATTTTATTATTGGGCTATGTTTAATTTAAACAAGATACTTAGACTATAATAGGGCTTAGATCATTGACGACGACAAGTCTTATTGTCCCAATGATGGAAAAAATTTAAAATCTCTAGACCACCGGCTTTTGTTTCTTCCCCAATACCTTTACATAATGTACTCTTACCATTATAGTGTATACATTTCTACACCCTCTATTTAAATTGTAGTGTCCACAGATTAATTTTCATAAAAAAGGTCTAAAAGATCTCAAGTTATAATGAGAACCTCAAAAAATTATGGCATTAATATTAAACATACGTCATACAGTCTAGATACATCACATTCATTAGACATAGTATATGTATGAATATCAGGTACTGGGGGCTCATAATAATTGAGACTTATTCTCATGAAGTTCAAACTTTGTGATCTCTGGTATGTGAGATCCTGAGGACAGACCCTCCAATAGGAATAGCACATGTTTCAGGTGTCATCGGTTGTTCCTATCTACAAGAATGGGTATTGGTCTACTGGGGGATGGCTCCATTCTCGCCCGGTCGGCTCCCCCGAGCGGTTTCCTCCTCCCCTAGGGTTTCTTCGTCTCAAAATGCAGCGCCGCCTCTCAGACCCTACTTTCTCCTTCCATTCCCATGCTTCTCTGTCATTTCCGTAATTGGTTCCTCCTCAGACTCATTCTCAAGGGTGGTTCTATCTCGTTCGGCGTCTGTAGATTCAGTTGTGCTTCTTCGACGGTGAGTGGTTGATGGCGCATTGGCTCTTCCCCGGCTACCTCTTCTGTGCTCTGAACTCGCGTTCAGCTGGTCCCTTCTAGGTCGGACTGGGAGCATCTGATTCAAGGATGTTTTTGGCTTCGCAGTCCGGTGGTTGTGGATCTCCAAGCGTCTCCTCTCTTCTTTTAGGGTTTTGATCCCCTTTCCTCTATAATCTATGTTTTTTCTCGTTTTTCCTAGGGTTTTAATCCCTGTCTCTGTTCCGTATTTGGTTCCATGCTTCGATGAGGCATTCAGTCTTTTCGGATGTTTTTGTGTTTTTGCGATGGGTTTGGTCTGATTTTCTACTGTTTGTTCACTGCGGGTGTGGGTTGTTGGCGTGAAGGCTTCAATGTGAGTTTCTTGGGCGGCTTTCAGGTTATGGATCTTGTTCAGCGGTGGGGTGAATTCTGGTGGTATCTCAGATGGCACAAGCATATTGTGGTTTGGGATGATCTGAATGGCGCATCAGGGTGTGCTGCTCGTGTGGCTCCTGTTCGAAGTCGTATGGTCATCAACAATGGTGGTTCATCATCTCTTTCAGTGCATTTGTTGTTTCGAGGTTGACTGTTATGGAGGCGAAGTTGTTGGATTTATTCTGCGTCGACAGTTCCAAAGTTTCTTGTTGTTGCTTCAACCTGGAATCGACCGTTTCATTCTCTGCTCTAGATCTAGAATTACCCTACTATCTCTGAGGTGGAGATGCGCAGAGTATTTCAAATATCTTTGGGATGTGAGTTTGATTGGGTGGCATCGGGATGAAGACGATGAAGACGACTCTCTTCTCGACAGCGTGGATGTGTTCGGCTCTGGAATTGATGATCATGGTGATAGTGGGATCATTGGTGGTGTGTAACGATGGTGATAGCGGGACGTGGGCTGGCTCATGGTCAGATCATGGTGGTGTTTGATCAGTTTTATTTTGAGTTTTGGAAATTTTCTCTCAGTTCTTTGAAATTTGATTTTTCAGTGGGTGAATCTTTTCATGGTTGAATTTGTAACATTTGAGTTTGTTTCTGTTCACACTTACCCTTTAAAAGTGTATTAAAAATAAAAATATAGATTGTGTGGGTATTGGTCTACTGGATTGAGATAATTATCAATGTGTGTAATTTGATCACATACTTTGATGCAAGGAAAAAACAATGATAATGAAATCCTGGTGAGGTATCTTGTGTTCAGTTCTCCATTAGTGGTATAGAATTGGTTTAATGATCAAGATAGAATTTTTCACTTCTGATTTGAGGAAGTAATATCTCGGGCCTGGTTGATCAGGATGGTAATGCCTTCATAAGTCCTTGGCCAAGGTAGTTGAGGGTAAATATGTCCAGTTAGATCAACAAAAAATAAAATAAGAAAGGAGGATGACACAAGTGTGCATCCTACATTATGAAATATATAAATACAAATAGATTATATTACACAGTGCGTGTTTATAGGTTGGTTGTCATTGTTATGACTTCTCCTTATCTTTTTAGGGGACCTAATGGGTTTCTAGACTCCACTCTTGGTCTGTGAATACTATTAACTACTATAAAGATAATGGATTAGAGGGTCACACATAATAACATCTTTAAAAATCTTCCATATCTATTGAATATGTAAATAGGGTATGGTGGGGCCCACCATGAGGTCCGAGGGTTGTCCAAGTATTGATGATCACTAAAAAATAAATAAATTCATTATTATTCAAGTTCATAATAATTAGGTTGAATTTATTTATTAAAAGTATTCACAAGGTGTTTAGTGAATAAACAAAAATATTATATGAATGAATATTATTTTAATATTCCAGGTTCATTTAATCTTAGCAGGAATTATTATTTGACTTAAAAGACTCGGTTTTATCATGTAATATATTACATGTATATGATAGAATATAAATAATATTTATGATGTAGTTTAGTTCATCATAATTATTTATTTATTGCTTATTTAGTGCATGTTTTAATTCCAGGGGTCGAGGAACCCTTTCAGGTAATTTTATCATCCCACTATATAGGTAGGAGAGAGGCTCATTTCCTATGTGTTGTTTATGAAAACGAAATAAGAGTATCTATCTCATCCTTCCTTTCAACGGGAGAGAAAGATTCTATCTCATAGTGTTGATCCAAGTATGCCTTCACGAATCGAAGGATGGGGATCGTGGTGATCTTTGTGACGTTGAAGGACTCATTGGAGGTTCGTTCTAGCACCCAAATTTCAATGAACAGTGAGTGCATGGATTCGTGGATTAGGTGTAGATGATCTAGAGGGGTTCATATTTAGATCCTTCAAGAAACAGTCACCGCAGAAGAGTTTCTTTCATGCACACATTATTTTTCGAACAAAGGTATGTGTTTGTTTTAATTTTCATGCTCTTTTTAATTCACATGAGATCCTCAAACTAAACCGAGGCTTGGATCACTAGAGATGAAAAGTCTCATCATTTCGGTGATGAAAAATTTTAAAATCTCCAACTCACCGGCTTCAGCTTCTACCTTTAAATTAAATTAATTAAAATTAATATTGGTTTAAAATATAATTTTTCATACCCAATAAAAATTAAATTACTTTTTATATTAAATTAAATTGATTACTTAATTTATTTTTTGGAATTAAAATTAAATTAATTATCTGACAGAATATAATTAATTTATTTGGATTTAATTAATTAATTTAATTTAATTTAATACCCTCACACATTAATTTATTTAAATTTAGTTTTTATCATGTTTTCCCTTTACTTGTTGATCGGCCATGAGCATTTAACAACCTATGTATGTCTGGTTTATTTAATTAATTATTTATTATTGTTGTGTGGTGATTGTAAATAATTAATTAGTTTTATTGGTAGTCTGTGCATCATATTATTTTTTGTCAATATGTACAAGGACATGCGTGTGTAATTTATCATTCAGTATTTTGTACTCTACATCCCCTCACCTGCATGTGAGTATTTTTGTACCATGATGTGGACAATGTAGGATGCAATCAACATCAAGTCATGATGAAATTCATATGAGCATTGGAATCACTGGATCGGGGATGAGCTGCAATATGAGTCAAAACTCGACTCAGGTATGTTACCCCTAGGTCACTATAGATCCAAAATAGATCAAACAATAATAGATGCTCAATACCAGTCAAGTAGAATTTTTTCCTTCATGCATTATTTTTAATTTTATGCAAGTGCATATTTACTATAAGATCACATAAAATAATAAATAAGTAAAATGCATAAGGATGAGATGTATGTTTTTCTATTAATTCATGTTTAGTTGTGAGTACAACAACATAGATTGAACATGTTTAATAGAAATGGATTACATTCATTAAGAAATATTAAAAACCCTCACAGAAAATATTAAGTCACAAATACCTTCTATCATTTGAATTTGAACCTAATCAGGTGTTCGGGGTGCTCGATCAACCATAGTTAAAGGTTCCTCCTACTACCGATAAGTTATTATGAGAACGATGGGATGGATTAAATGAATTTGGTAGAAATGGAGTATCTATAGATATCTTGTTGCAACTTTAGAATCAAGTATTGATTAAATCAAGTTTATGATTTTAGAAGCTGGGACTTCACTTAACAGATTAAGGAGCCGCAAGTTAATGCGGTTGGTCAGTCAAACGCCTACCTTGAACTCTGTAAGTAGTGTCATAGCCACATATTATAGACTATAAGGGTAGGTTCAAGGCTCATTTCTACTATAATACTCAAGAAAGAGAGTATTTCGATTTGTGTATAGAGGGTTTCTGGAGTTTGATTAAATAGCAGGATACTTTTAGTGATTTAATTAATTGATCAATAATGTCTAAATCAGTAATCAAGATAAAAGTACAATATGCTAGATTTTATTTTTGTATATAATGGAGATAAATACCACAAAATAAATTATGATAATCATGGACTAAGTAAATATCCAAACTAACATGAATTTATATGTTTAGTACAGACTCTTGCACATAATACTATGATATTGGAAATTCAAGGTGTCGGTGTCCCCAATACCTGTTAAGCCACCTCAAGAAGAAAGGGTGTAAAAATACTTATAGGATACTCATTTATGACTCATATGATGGTATGTCATAATGGTTTCATCAATGTATGATGTTAGTTGTGGGTACAACATTGATACATGGATTATTTCACATGTTGTCTCATATTTTAGAAACTTGTGAGGAGAAAGTGAAGTGCAAATATGAATAAGTGATGATTACACAATATATGTCTAGATTGAAAGGCAGATCATGATATTTCAATAAATCCCATTCTAATATCATTATCCTCTATATTCTCTAGTTTCATTAAATATTACAAAAATGAACAATATGGAGAAAATGCTTCTTTATCATCTAGGTAAGGTTCACTAAGTAATAAGAACATTAAAGAAAGATTAATCTTTAATTATTTTGGTGAACAATTTGAAATATAATGTGAAAAGTACAATGAAAAGTGTTAAGCCAACGTAACCTTTGCAACTTCATTCAAAGTGGTATTAAACAAGAGGTTATTTGATTTAAATATCATGAAATAAACTTTATGGAAGATAAATACAATAGATTGAATCGTAGAAGCAATTAGTTGCTTCTTCTTCAGCTATATTCATCAATTAATGTTTCTATTGGACTTATTTTGTAAGAACCCGGCCCCAGTTGCCCAGAGCCGGAGCCTTATTTGATTATGTTGGAATACATACAAAGAATACGAATCTCAAAGGACTGAGTAGTTTAGTATTATTGGAAACAAGTTACATACATAAGTTCAAATTTACTTATGGAAAGGGAAAATAACACTGAATTATTCCACTTGCAACATCAAGTCTCCTAGATTATGCTTGCATGTCACTCATAATTTACTTCTTCGTGTCCTGAGAAAATGAAATATAATAAAGGGGTGAGATCAAACGCTCATTAAGAGTAATCAATACAGTGGAAGATAATATAAACATTAGACATGGTGAATAATTGAAAACACATGCCTTTAATAATGAACTTAAACACATTATGGAAGAAATATGAGCTGAATAAATTATGCCATAATAAAACATAATCATGGGTATTCTACTAGTCAAATAACCACATAAACTTAAAATACTAGCATCATATTGAGGTAAGTGCATATTCCGGACATTCTGAATCATTTTTTCTTGGCCTCGGCCAAGACATCTAGTGATTAAGGCCTCGGACAAAATCCATATCTCATTGGGAAATGCCTCGGCCAATTCCACGTCTGTTTGTCTCATGAGACCTACCGATGCATCGAGGGGATATAGCGGGACCCACCTGTCACATAATAAGTCCAATGCATTCCTCATATGAGCGGGGATCAACATAAACAACATATACATTCATATTGAAACTATCATATGAAATGTAACTAACCTTCACAAATTATTGAACATAAACACTGAGCATTCGGAATAATATGATGAATGATTTTAGGATAGATCATCCACAATAAATTTAGTCATAAACCATTAAATAAAATATGGTATATGAATTCATAAATGATTAAACCCAATAATACCATGGAATCAATAAGATCATTGAACGAAAATACTCTTATAAAATCATTAAGTAATTTTGAGATAAATACTCTTTTATTTTGAAAAGAAGAGTTCTTTTGGAAAATATTTTTATAAAACCAGAAGTGAAGTAAGATATTATTTTCATAATAAAATGATTATTTTTAGAAAGATAATGGTTTCCAAAAACATATTATAGAGTTCCCTTGTAAATAGATATGAATTGGAGAAATTCCCTTGAATCAGGCTTCTATTTTGGAAACAATTTTGAAAGTTCCTTTTAAAACATGTAACTATCCATAAAATAAGGAAGTGATCTTGTTTTTAAACATATATATGATACTAACACAAAATATATGATGAGTACATAACAATACATAAGAATTTCATTTAGGTAATTAGACAATTAAAGTAACCCGAATGAAAATGGAAGTTTGGGTGAAAACCCTTACCTTAACTCCAAATGTGTTCCGCTCTTGTTCTTAAGCTCCTGGAATATGAAATTATACTTGTTAATAAATTATTTCAGAACCTATTAGACAGGTATTTAGTTTACCATAATTCTGGTTAGTTCATTTATGTCTTTATTGATAAGTTATTGTATTGAATTTTGTCATTCTGGAGTGTTCATTTCCTTTATTTTCATATTCGGTTCACTTGTTTTTAAGTAATGAAGTTCATGTGGAATGGTTATAAATCTCCAGGATTGGAATTATATATTATTTATGAACATAATTAATTTTTAATGGTAATTTATATCATTTGGTTATATGGAATGAGGATGAATCATTAGATGAGAACCACTTCGATTATTTGGCGGTATTTGGATTATTATGAACTAGTTTTGTCATATAACTAAATTATATGTACATATTATGGTTCCTGAATATTGATTAGGTTATAATACATATATTTTAGTCTGTTTCAAACATAAATATGGTTTCATGACCAGTAATGAAGATGAAATTGAAGAACGAAACTTAGTCGTCCACGAAGGCTATAAATTGGAACCTCGTGGACGTTGATTTTTTTTATAAAAATAAAAGGGAGGGAGTAAGAATATTTATGATGGTTTTCCATTAACATGATATAATTACAGTATATATATGATACTAGAGTTATCATGATCATTTTGATAGAGGATGTGAGGAGATAAAAATAATAGAGATGATCTTGAAAATAAGAGAAAAGGTGAGAGATCCCTTATGAAAATTCAGCAGCCTAACAACGTCGCTTAATATTTCATAAAATGAAATGATGAGATCAAAATGGTACCTAATCATATTTAAATCAAAAGGAAATTAATAAGAATACATAAAATCAAACTCCAACATAATAGAATGGAAATTCAAAGAGATAACATAAAAGAAGTGTCGACTTAAAGAAGAGAATGAAGGATTCTCTTACCTTGTAGAATAACTCCTAGATCTTGAAGTTTGGAACCTTGGGGGCTTAAGGACACATTGTGAGGACTCTTAGAGAGGTAAAACCACCAGATATTCGAGGATGAGGGATTTGGAATGAAATAAAACGAATGTATTAGTGGGTATTTATAGAAAAATATAGGTAATTTTTTAATAATTTTAAAGGGACACCGCATTAGTGGTTTTTGCCAAACCATGGGCTTGCCCATAGTTTAAGCCACTTGGGACACCTCATGTCATAATTTACTATACACAATTCTACCATACTTTTATTTTAATTATTATTTCATTATGATGTCTTTAAACTACTGAATACCCAAAATTGTATTTTTTACTATTCATGAAAAATTCAAGTATTTTAGAAAAATCCCAAAAAATCACCCCTACCTGTAACGCCCTGACCCCAGTGACCCAGAGTTGGTGCATTATTTTAATACATTGGAATGATTACAAAGAATCAATTCCCAAAGGACCGATCAGTTTAGCACTCTTGGAAAATAGATTACATGCATGAATGTTACATTACACTTCATAACATACAAAACAACATAAATAATCCTTTATGAATGCCATTATTCCCTTGTCTTAACCTTGCATATCAATAAAAATATAGTTCTTAGAATCCTGGGAAAAATAAAACATAGAAAGGGGTGAGATCAAATGCTCCGTAAGGGTAAGCAATACAGCAGAAACTTTCATAAATAAGCATAAACATTTAAGGCAATGTATAACTAAAACAAAAGCCTTTTAAACATAAACGTCAACATAGTATGGAAAAAATACAATGAAATAATTCCATTTACTTATTCACATGGATATTCTACTAATCGAATAATCACATGCAATATCAATAACCACTATCATAATGATGGAATGCATAATGCCAGATTATCATAACCACATAGTCAAGGCCTCGTGCCAAGACTACAAATAAGATTTTGTCAAGGCCTTGTGCCAAGACACTAGTTTGTCTCATGAGACCTACCGATGCATCGAGGAGCTATAGTGGGCTCCACCCATCACTTACTAAGTCCAATTCATTCCCATATGAAAGGGTTTAAACATAACAAAAACATTCCTATTAAAACTAGCATATGAAATGTCAATACTTTCTCCAGAAACCATGAATGGTATAAAAATAACACATCCACAGTAAATCATATCACAAAACCTTCAATACAATACAAAAGTTTTGTATCATAATAAATCAACTTCAAATAAGATTAAAATCCATCAAAGGATGTTGACATAGATGAAATCAAAACTATTTCAGAGAAATATCTCTTTTCTCAAAATCATTGAAAAGTCACACATTTATAAAGGAAGTAATTTAAAAGAGATTTTTGAATCAAAGTGTCCCATACCACTTTGAAACTTTTAAAAAGAAATATCATTTCAAAACATTCATGTCCATATAAATAAATCCTTAAAATCATTTTGAAAACATGGACATTAATTAAAAATATTTAGAAAGATAAATCTATAAAACATTTATAATTATGATCTTGATAAAGAGTATCTTTCACAAATTCTTAAAATATTCATTTTGAAATCATTTAAAGTCATATAATTATAAAATAAAACATTTACTTTGAAAATATTCTTATAAGCTTGTAAGGGAAGCTTCAACGATTTTATAACGGTGGAGAATAGCCGCACCCGCTGTATAAGTTAAAAAAACATTCTTACCTTAATTTTGTCGAAAAGGTTAAAATCACCTTGTTTGGAAAACGACGGAAATATTCCTTTATAAACCTCTTATAAAAAGTCAAACAAGGGTATAAATGACTTTGACCCATATTCTTTGTAAATAGTAAAAAAAAATTGAAATACATTTTGAAGAAACATGGATGTGGATGATAAAGAAATCCCAGTAGATTATTACGTATAAACAACCTCGGATAATGAAGAGATTGTGAAATAAACCCTTGCCAATTTGGTAACTTACGAAACGTAAAACCCATGAAAGATGTATCATACATTGAATATGTAAATAAACATAAATTAAAGTGTATTACACAAATAATATAATTATGGGCAGTACATACACCACACAAAAGGTAATGGTGGGAATATGGCATGAATCTCACGGGAATAAGGAGTGAGATGAAAACCCCTTAACTTGTACTTTTCCTTGGTTGGGGTAGGTTAACCTCCTGTATAATGGTGAAATAATTGTTATTAAATTATACAAGAATCATATACATTAATATGATTTCATATATGATCTTTCAACATTGATTTGTTAATAATATCTTAGTATTATCGTTGTTTCGGGTGTTAACTTACTCGTTTTCTTTTATATGTTTTGTTAAATAAGTTGTGTTTGTCATGGAAAGTTTGTATCTTAATCATATCCAGAATGATATCAAGTCCTTAAACATTATTTTTAAATCATAAAATGATAATTATACTTGAATGGATACGATGGAGAATGAATCTCATCGCGTTCGTGGAGACGGTAGTCCGTACGTACGCACGAGCAACAATATCATTCTTTTGATATTAAAATAATATATAATTGGATGGTATATCATATATACAGAATTATTATCATGTTATATTTATTATTTAAATGAATTATAAATCATTATTATACCCATCCAAAATAATAATTTATTGAATAATAATTACACCACGACGTGGAGACGGTAAGCCGTACGTACGTACGTATGGTGACATGTTATTCAAAGGATGGATAGATTACTGAATATGGTTGTACCATATTTATAATAACATCATATTATATATAAGATACTGGAGTTATTATTTTAGAATGGTAATAACAAAGAAAGAAGAAGTGTAAGAATAAAGGGACTTGAAAAAAGGTGGTGAAATCATTACCTCTCCTTTGGGTTCTTCCTTTTGATTTGATCAAAAGGGCTCCTTAAGTTGGCTTTATGACTACAGGAAGGACTCTAGGATGAAGTGATATAAGTTGAGAGAGTATTTGGGCAGAGTTTGGCCGAACCAAAAGGCTTTGAAGGTGTGAGTTAATGAGAAGGGGGAGTGCCCTTTTATAAGAGGGGTGAGGGGCACCTTTTGAAAAGCTAGAAATATTATTTTATAATAAATTCATATTTGGTTTCTAATAGCTCCAAAGTGAATTATTTAAATTTTAAAGTGGTTATAGGTCTAAAAACACTCAACCAATATAATTTAGACAGGTTTGGGTCATTATACTAACCTTATCTTTAAGTATTAACTCTTAGTTAATTAGTTTCACTTTTACAATGTCTCTTTGTATTTTTATATTATATGGTTAATAAACTTACTATATACATCCAAGCGACCCACAAGTGGTCCATTAATGATACACCTATCATGATATAAGTTTCCTGGCCAAACCTTATATTTTTAGGAATTTAATATCAATTAATAATATAATATTTGTTTTAAACAATATTTTATGTCAATTTTGACACTATTCAATAATTGATTTTTGTAAAAATTATAACAGAATTATTACTTAGAAAAAAGTTAATTAAATCATTACTAACATGTCATATTAACCTATAAAATTATTTTAATTCATAAAAAGTCTCAAATTATATTTATTTGGGTATCTACAATATCAATCATTTAATTTTTCACTATTATGGTAATTACTGCATCACCATTGTGTCATATATAAATTAAATTATTTAATGTCTAAAAATAATAAATAAAATACCATTATGTATAAAATCTTTTTATCTTTATAATTAATATTTATAGTCGAAAATAAAACATATATAACCCTATGTAAATTTTTTTTTTCTAAACGATATATGCTTGTATCATTTTTGTATTCATTTTAACTTAATTAAAAATAAAGTGTCCCTGTCACTTACAAGTGGCACCATGGGGTCCCAAAATCAACCCAAAGATGCTCATGGTCGAACATTTATCAACCAATAAGGTTAGGACACGTTTTAGGGTAATTTTTTATTTTTATAATATTATTTCTTAATCCTTATTTACCGGATTTACCCTTTAACCATGGTAAATAAAATATTTACTGAAGTAATTATTCAAAATGTCTAAAAATAAAAGTTACCTATTTAAAAAATTTGAACATCCTGATTCCAAATATGGAATCCATTTTTCCAAATTCAAAACACAGAAGTGGTAGAAATTAATTTAAAATTAATTCCCGCTCTCAAAACAAAAAGCGTGTTTTTAAGATATAATAACTATCAAAAGATTGATACTTGTTTATGTTCGGTTTAATTGTGAAATTATGTCCAATGACCAAAATTGTATTAAATGGTAAAAATATATTCTAAATATACTTTAAAACCACTCAAATTCATAATTTATCACTATTAATTATTTTGATTAAAAAAGTTGTTTTTAATTAAAATTTAGTAATTTTCACTATTCATTAAAATATTAAAGTTATCCGAAAAGTACCAAAATTTCACCTTAGGATAAATTCGATACTCCGAATCCAAAAATGAAGTCCATTTTGAGAGATAAAATTTATAAAATTTCAAAAAGTAGGTATTACTATTCATAACGGCTAGTTTGATCGGTTGTGGTGTGTGTTAGAACTCGATGTTGCGTACAACACACGCTATTGCATTTTTTCAAAGAGAAGCATACCGTGGAAGCTTGGGGTGTTACATTGTAAATTTTTTTATGTCCCCATTCTAGAGAATAAATTTATTTAGTCAAATTGAATATATAGAAGTTTAAAATATTGGATTTAAAAAGGGTTCACTATTAAAGTTGGTAAAAGTGCATTTTTTAAAAATACTTCTTTTATTTGAAAAAAGGAATTTGTTCTTATATTATGTCTAAGAAACTCATAATATGGATTATAAAATTATAATAATTATATAAAGTTTAAAATTTATTTAATACTATTCATAACCTCTTTTGAACAGCTTGTTTGGTAAGTCATGGTGCGCTTTAACTCGGTGTTGCGTGTAGTGCAAGTTATTGAATTATTTTGAAGAAATAACACACTATGAAATATTGGGGTGTTACATTCTCCACTCCTTCAATAAATTGCATCCTCGCAATTTGAAATTGTTCTTTGAAAATAAAAGGTTGAAAATAGAAAATATCTTTGTGGGAAAACCCACATCGGAAATTAGGTTACTAAAATTTAGTCTTAATATGAGGAAAAGAGAAATGAAAGGGTCACCACCAAATTATGATATCGATTAGGAGAACATTGGTGGCAATTAGAGACATATAATTGGAGGAAAAATGTAAATATTTATAGGTAGTGATTGAGGTCATCAATCACAAACAAGTGTAAAATTGTGGTCCTTAAATTCATCAATCTATAATGATTTGAAATACCATCAGTTCAACAAAACATAGGGTATTTGGATAACACATTTTTGGTTTTAGGATTCCTTAAATAAAGTATAAGAATTAATTTCTTCATAGAATAAGAGAAGAAGAAAAATATATTCTTGACAAGTAGAGTTCCATCCTTTAACTAATTTCTACCACAAACTCATCTTTCACTCTAAAAGATAATAGAACGTAAAAAATATTCTATTTATCCTATTCGTATAGGGTTCCAAAAAAACGAATTTATAATTCATCTACCAGATCTTTTAAAAAAACTACATTATTTAATCCCAGACATTACGTGGGCCAGTGGTAGGTGATACACCCTTGTCGCCCTTCGGTTGTGGGTTCAAGTCTCACGGCCTTGCCGGACGCGACAGGTTGCCGCCCAACCTCTGGTTTGTCCTTTTATGGAAATCCAAAAATAATCAAAACTAGAACTATCCAAAATGTTGTAGTCCAAAAATGAAGATCCTTTTTGCTACGCAATAACATGTGAACACCTTCATCATGTATTCTTTTAAAACACTGTAACATCCTGAATTACCATAAAACTTTATTGATTACATTCATGATCCCTTATTCCTTAAATAATAATGGATATACTCCTTCAATCCAAAAATGTTGTAAACCCCAACAATGATGGAATATAAAAATCATTAATCAGTTTCAAGGTAGTCAAGAATATCCAATATAATTTATCCAAACCAGTCATGTATTATTCTAAAATTACTACCTCGGTATCAGAACTATATTATGGTTTATCATTCTCTCAACCATATATTTTCCAAAAATTTATCTTGCTATTGAGTCACTTTTCTTTGTTCCACACAATCTCAAGTCCTTAATGAAATAGTACTGCAGTACAATCCTTATATACTCCATAATTATTATAACAAGTACATTGTTGATACAACACTCAAATGACATAATCAATATAAGAACTCTAATCATTCCTCTTCATCTGTGGTAGTATCATAACTTGATTATTATCCAATAGAATCATTTGCGGCATAGTATGATGACTGGGACATAGGTTCGCGTAGTGTCCAAACTCCTTGAAAATGAAGCATTGTATATTTGAAACCATTTTCTTACCCTTGCAGTCACGTACTTTGTGCCCTTTATCTCCACACTTATAACAAACTCTCATTCCTTTCAGGCAAGTTCCAGGGTGTTTCTTCCCACAGTTATCACATATGGGGAAATTCTTCTTTTCCATCTTCCCTTTATCCATCTTTCTCTCTTCCATCTTTTTATTATCTTGCTTCCCTTCAAAGCCATAGGACTCAGTAAACTCTTTAGTTATCTTATCCACACATGATAATATTTCTTCATATGATGATAATACGTGGAAGACTATTTCCCTTCTAAATGATGTCTTAATACCATGAAAGATACGATCCTTCTTACTCTTTAGATCATACGTATTACTGGAGTTCACATTCCTTCTACTGGGCGCCATTTCTATACAATATCATAAACTAGGTCAGTTTATGAATTGCAATAAATAATTCCTAATGAAAATTGAACAATTTATGGATATAATCCATAATCATAAAAAATGTTTTCTTTGAGTAAGTATATACTCATGAGCCCTTCATAATGGTTTGTAAATAAAATGATAATTATCCTAAGCATATCCCTCTGGAGTGTTGTAACCAAGAGTGCAGCAAGGCCCGTTGTCGTGCACCACTTCCCATTCGAGTCTATCTCAAAGCGGTGTTTTCGGGTTTTACCCCAAGGTACATCTGTGCCAGAGCCGCATCTACCTGCTCGTATCCAGACAGGGATGTATTGCTCGAAAAACTCACAAAATCTCTACAATACCAAAATTCTAGGAAGTTCTTCTATACTAATCCTCAAAGTCTATTTTAGGGCTATGTGCTCTAAACAGAGTTTATCTAAATCTAGTTTCCAAGGTTATTACTAAACTTGCTCTGATACCAATTGTAACGCCCCGACCCCAGTGACCCAGATTCTGTGAATTATTTTAATACATTGGCATGATTACAAAGAATCAAGTCCCAAAGGACCGATCAGTTTAGCAGTCTTGGAAAATAGATTACATACATGAATGTTACATTACACTTCATAACATACAAAACAACATAAATAATCCTTTATTAATGCCATTATTCCCTTCTCATAACCCTACATATCAATCACAATATAGTTCTTGGAATCCTGGGAAAAATAAAACATATAAAGGGGTGAGCTCAAACGCTCCGTAAGGGTAAGCAATACAGCAGAAACTTTCATAAATAAGCATAAACATTTAAGGAAATGTATAACTAAAACAAAATCCTTTTAAACTTAAACTTCAACATAGTATGGAAAAAATAAAATGGAATAATTCCATTTACTTATTCACATGGATATTCTACTAATCGAATAATCACATGCAATATCAATAACCACTTTCATAATGATGGAATTCATAATGCTAGACTATCATAACCACATATTCAAGGCCTCATGCTAAGACTACAAATAAGATTTTGTCAAGGCCTTATGCCAAGACACTAGTTTGTCTCATGAGACCTACCAATGCATCGAGGAGCTATAGCGGGATCCACCCGTCACTTACTAAGTCCAATGCATTCCCATATGAAAAGGTTTAAACATAACATAAACATTTGTATTAAAACTATCATACGAAATGTCAATACTTTCTCCATAAACCATGAATGGTATAAAAATAACACATCCACAGTAAAACATATCACAAAACCTTCAATACAATACAAAAGTTTTGTATCATAATAAATCAACTTCAAATAAGCTTAAAATCTATCAAAGGATGTTGACATAGATGAAATCAAAACTATTTGAGAGAAATATCTCTTTTCACGAAATCATTGAAAAGTCACACATTTATAAAGGAAGTAATTTAAGAGATTTTGGAATCAAAGTGTCCCATACAAATTTGAAACTTTTGAAAATAAATATCATTTCAAAACATTCATTTCCATATAAATAAATCCTTAAAATCATTTTGAAAACATGGACATTAATTAAAAATATTTAGAAAGATAAATCTTTAAAACATTTAAAATTATGATCTTGATAAAGAGTACCTTTCACAAATTCTTAAAACATTCACACTACTGGAAATGCTGTTTTTTCCAACGGGTGTTTACCAACGGTTTTCTAAAACCGTTGGGCTTGAAGGATTAAGAAAGTCTTTCCCAACGGTTCACTGAAACCGTTGGGAAAAGCCACCCCTTTGCCAACAGTTTCTTCAAACCGTTGGTAAAGGGGTGTGTCAATCACCCTTTTGCCAATGGTTTCCTCAAACCGTTGGTAAAGGGGTCCTTAGCATCTCTTTCCCAACGGTTCTTAAAAACCGTTGGGAATTATTTCCCCCAAATCCAGTCGCGGGGCTGCTCTCCCCCATTCGCACAGAAACCTAATTTCATCCACTCCACCGCTCTCCTCTCGCGAAATCCCCTATCCGAAGAGGTGCAAACCATCTGAAATCAGGTATCTTTTCATTTATACACATATACTTCCTTATTTTTATTGTTATTGCTTTAGTATTTTAGTTTTAAGTTATCAATCCACCTCCAGCTCTCTGCTACTCTCCAAATCCCCCATCCGAATAGGTGAAAACCCATTTGAATCATCTCAAATCAAGTAATTTTTTGTTTATACACATATGGTCCCTTGTCTTTATTATTTTTATTGTTATTGCTCTAGTATTTTAGTTTTAAGTTATCAATCCAGCTGCAGGTCTCTGCTGCTCTCGAACTCCCCCATAGGAATAGGTGAAAACCCATCTGAATCGTCTCAAATCAGGTAATTTTTTCTTTATACACATATGGTACCTTGTTTTTATTGTTATTGATCTAATATTTTAGTTTTAAGTTTGGATTTTGATGTAATTTCACCGTGTAAAATAGGGAAATGAATAAATATTTTGTTAATTAATTAGTTTCCCCTGGAATATCAGTTGTGTTATAATGTCCATGCTAAATAAAGGGGTAATGTAATAAAAGACCTTGAATAAATAAATTGTGGAAGTTGGGGTATGTTGCCTCTATGAGAGGTTTTTTGTTGTGTTTCATTGTATGTTGTAGGCTGTTTTATGGGGATTGAGGTGACCAGTTGGGCTTTGTGATATGTGGGGTTGTAATGTGATGGTTAGTGGGCATGGATGTGTCATGTGAAGTTGTATGATAGTGATGATGTGTGGTGGTGTTGTGTCGTGTGGAGGTGTTGTGTGATGAAGTTGTGGTGTATAATGTGGTGAGGTGGTTTTTGTTGTGCGGTGGTTTGTGATGTGCAATATTTTTATTGTGATATGTGGTTGTTTTGGTGAGATGGTTGGTCGATGTAACATGGTGTCGATGGTTATTGTGAGATGGTGAGTTTTTTTGTGGTGGTTTTATTAGTTTCCTGGTTATCTATGGAATAAATTATGCTGTTAAAACAAAAAAAACAAGATATTAAATAAATGAGATGGAATAGAAATGGATGTGTGGTAAATGGATTTAATTAATTTAACATTAAATGAATGGACAATGTAAGTGTGAATGAAGTGGCTTATAAATGAATGTGAGAAATGCTATGCGTCTTGTGTGGTGGTGGTGTGGTTTATGTGTTTTATGGTAGTAGTGAAGTGTGTGATTATGTAGTTAATGTGAACCCATAGGTTGAGTATTTTGTGCTATCTATATATCATGTATTTTTATGTTATTTCTACACATTCCAGGGGGTGGTATGTCTAGGTGGTGGTGGTGGGGTTGCAGGGGAGGGGGGTGTGGGCTGTTTGGGAGGGTGGGCGGGGCTATCCAGGGGGGGTACGGGGTGTCCAGGGGGGTACGGGGTGGGCGGGCTGTCCACAAGGGTGGACGGGCTGTCCACGGGGGTGGCCGGGCTGTCAAGGAGGGGTGGACGGGCTGTCCAGGGGGGGGGGTGGGATGGCCACGGGGGGTAGGGGTGTCCAGGGGGTGGGTGGGCTATCCAAGGGGGTGGGGGGCTGTCCATAGGGAGAAGGGGTGTCGAGGGGGGTGGGTGGGCTATCCACGGGGGTGGTTGGGCTGTCTAGGGGGTAGGGGGTGTCCACGGGGGTGGGTGGGTTGTCCACGGGGGTGGGCGGGGCTGTCCACGGGGGTGGGAAAGGCCGTCCACGGGGGTGGGCGGGGCTGTCCACGGGGGTGGGAAAGGCCGTCCACGGGGGTGGGTGGGGCTGTCCACGGGGGTGGGAAAGGCCGTCCACGGGGGTGGGCGGGGCTGTCCAGGGGGTGTGGGCTGTCCTGGGGGTCTGGGTGGGGTGTCCTGGTGGGGGAGGGGTGTGTGGGGTGTCCAGGGGGGTGGTATGTCTAGGTGGTGGTGGTGGGGTTGCAGGGGAGGGGGTGTAGGCTGTTTAGGAGGGTGGGCGGGGCTATCCTGGGGGGGTACGGGGTGTCCAGGGGGGTACGGTGGATTGTCTGATGTTTCTCTAATGATCAAGGACGGAATGTTTGGAGGACATCACAAGTCCTGACTGGTTGATCCTAGAAGCAATTTCATGATCATGGATGTAATGCCTATAGGGAATCTCTTGATTTCGGTGATCTTCTCCATTTTCATCAAAAGACATGTTTGACACACTGGGAGGGAAACTCTAGAGTCAGTGTGACATGTCTTGAAGGGTGATTTATGTCCATAGTGACATGATTTGAGGACATCACATGACCTAGTTGGTGTGCCTGGAGGGTGTTAAGGGAGCCATCTAACATTCCTGACATTTAATATGAGACTGAGATAATATGTATTGATTCCCCTATATATAAGGAGATACATATCTATTGGAAAACATGTAGTCTGTATGGTGAGAATTAAAGGCTTTTCATTACAAGGGTGGCATATTCATGGGTGCCATCTGATTTTATTTGACATGTCAAGGGGACATCAAATGATCAAAATAGGTTTCCAATGGAATGTATTGTGAACAAGATGAAATTTCCTAGTGCAATAAAATTTCATAGGTGATGCATGTTATGAACATTAGGGTCAACATATATTTCATTCACCTTAGTCTCCCATATTTTAGTATTTCATCCATCCTTTTATCCCAAATTCCATAGATTTATACATTATTTTATTATATTATGTCTCAAATTATCTAAAATATGTGTTTGATGTTATTCACGTGACCTATCATAATTCCTTCTCATAATCTATAGTGATCATGGGAAGATCCCATGCATGATTCATGATCACTCAAATTATTCGGCAGATCATACATAATGGAAGCCTTACAGGATGTGAGATGATTATATCTATGAAATCTACTCAGGTACCTGGTGAGGAAGTGCATATTAATTCAAAAAGGTAAATCGCATATGAGGATACCCTACTAATATGGTTATGGGATGAGGCATGCTCTGATGTGATAACACATTAAGTTCTTGTTGGTTTTACATTTTTTCAATAACACATTAGTATGTTTTTTTCACATGTGTAGTTGATACCATGATTATTTTATTCCTTTATCGTTTACTTAAATGTATTTTCTATTAAAGTTAAATCCTATTGAATTGTTTATGACAAAATGACTTATATGAATTCTTTTTACAGAATGGACAGAAGTTGGATGTATGAAACTGATCGTATCTCAAGCGATTTTCAAAACAATTTGGAGAGCTTTATAGATTTTACATTTCACAATGCTTCAGATAGTGGTCGCATACACTGCCCATGTTCCAATTGTGTTGGTAGACCTTGGTTGAGTCGTGAAGAAGTCAGCTACCACATAACCAAAAATGGTTTTCAAGCAAAATACTTTGTGTGGTATCACAATGGGGAGAAAATGAAATCTCAAATTGGTGATGATTGAAATGAAAGGACTGGAATGGAGAATTTGTTAGATGATCGGTTTCCGTTTATTCGTCATCATGAAAAAGAAAGGATTTCGACTCAAGAAGACGTCGATATGAGGACAACTGATGCATCTAGTGAAAATGATGATATTGATAGGGTGAAAAAATTGAATGATGCTGCCACAACTCCAGTATATCGACAATGCGATAAAATGAAAAAGCTGGAATTTTTAATCCGATTGTTTCATGGAAAAACTATGTATGGGATTTCTAATACAGCAATCGATTACATTCTTACCCTCTTGAAGGATTTACTTCCAGATGATGCAGATATTACCTCAAACCACTATATGGCATGGAAGTTAGTTAAAGAACTTGGATTTTCCAAAAACAAAATTCATGCTTGCCCGAAAGATTGCAGTTTATTCTGGGAAGAAACCACTGAACGAAATGAATGTATAAAATGTGGCACACCCCGCTGGAAGTCAAAATCTGATGGAACACCATCCCGCGTTCCACAGAAAGTAATGTGGCACTTTCCATTGATCCCCAGACTCCAGAATCTTTTTATGTCTGATGACATATCAATAAAAATGAGATGGAATGATACCGAGAGAAAGAAGACTAATGATGAGTTGGTTCATCCTGTAGATGGATTTGCATGGCAGAGATTTGATGCTCGACATCCTGATTTTGCAGCTGACATGCGTAATGTGAGGCTGGGTCTTTCATGCGACGGTTTTAATCCGTTTGGACAGATGCTTACTTCGCACAGCACATGGCCAGTTTTTATACACATTTATAATCTTCCCCCATGGTTTTGTATGAAAAAATCTTTCACTTTCATGAGTATACTCATATCTGGTCCTTCTGATCCCGGCATTGATATTGATGTATACATGCAACCTTTAATAAAAGAGTTGAAACTTCTTTGGGATGTGGGTGTGCGCACATACGATGCATGTTCGAAAGACATATTTCAGATGTGTGCTGCACTTATGTGGACGATGAATGATTTTCCGGCTTATGCAATGATGTCTGGATGGAGCACGAAGGGAAAACTGTCATGTCCAGTTTGTATGAAGAATACACGATCTAGAAGACTGAAACATCGTTGTAGTTTCAGTTTTATGGGACATCGACGATTTTTTCCAAAGGATCATCCATATAGAATGAATCGTCGAAGATTTGATAATACTATAGAGATTGATGATCCACCTCAGTGTATGTCTAGAACTAATGTGCTTAATGAATTGAAATATTTCAGTTTTTCATTCGGGAAGGGTCAAATGAAATCTGGAAAGAGAAAGAATGTTTCCACAGAAACCTGTTACAATTGGAGGAAGAGGAGTATCTTTTTTGATTTGCCTTATTGGTCAACCAATTTTCTACGTCATTGCTTAGATGTAATGCATATTGAAAAGAATATATGTGAAATTTTGCTTTCAGTTCTTCTAAATGTCAAGGGGAAGACAAAAGATGATTTACGATCTTGACGTGACTTGGTGGATTGGGGCATCAGACCAGAATTGCATCTTGTGCGTATCAGTGAAAATAAATGGCAACTTCCATGTGCTTCTTATGTGATGAAACCTACTGAAAAAACAATTTTTGGAAGTATTGGAGACTATTAGAGTTCCTGATGGTTATTCAAGCAACATGTCTAAACGGGTCAACAGAAGAGAGTTGAAGCTAAAATCTTTGAAGACTCATGATTATCACGTTCTACTGCATGAGTTGCTTCAAATAGCAATCCGTCATCTTTTGTCCAATAATGTAAGGGTGGGTGTTATTCGGTTGTGCCATTCGTTTAGAGATCTTTGTGCTAAGAAGTTTTCCAAGTCTTTCTTGAAAAAAATGTTGACAGATGCCCCATTAATTTTGTGTGAGTTGGAGAAAATATTTCCCCCATCATTTTTCACATGCATGTTGCATCTGACTGTCCATATTCCAACTGAAATACTTCTCGGAGGACCTGTTTCTTTTCGTTGGATGTATCCAACTGAAAGAAATATGTTCACGTTAAAGTCTTATGTTCGAAACAAGAATCATTCTGAAGGTTCAATAGTGAACGGTTACTTAGCTCAAGAATGTATGGATTTTTGTTCAATGTATTTGTCTGATCTTACTACAAGAATGAACAGACCAATGAGAAATGAAGAAGAACAATATGAGAAAATTGAACCCAGTTTTCCATCACTTCCTCAAACAGGAGGAATTCCTGGATCATATACATTGAAGACATTAAGCCATGAAGAGCGGGAGATGGAACATCGCACAGTTTTGTTCAACTGTGATTTGTTCGATGACTATATCAGGTAACAAAATTGAATATGTATATCTTACATATATATCTGTTAAACTATTCATATTTTTTTATCTACAGGGAACATAAAACAATGATAAATAGGAAGCATCGTTCTTTATCTTTGAGAAGGAGAGAGACTTTTCATAGCAAAGAGTTTTCTGCTTGGTTAAAATTGAAGGTAAAAATATTACTGTTTAAATTAATTATTTCAATATTTACTTAAGTTTAACTGTCATTTATATAGCAGGTATTGAGTTTGTCTGCTGACTTTGTCTCTGAGGAAATAAGAGCTTTGGCTTTTGGTCCTAATACCGTGGTTCGTGACTGTAAATCAATTGTTATCAATGGGTACAGATTTATTGTCACTGAACGAGCCAAAAACATGAGAACACAACATGATGGTATTATGGTTACTGCCACAACAGATTGTTATGCCAGTGCATCAGATAGTAGACCGCGACTTGAAAATGTGGGTTATTATGGAGTCGTTGAGAAAATAATAATATTGGATTATTACTCTCATGGACGAGTCACAATGATGAAATGCCATTGGTTTGATTCGATGACGATACATGGCACATTTATTGATGATTGTGGATTTCGAGTAATTAATATGACCCGCACTCTTACTACCGAAGAACCATATGTGTTGGCATCAATGGCTAAAAAAGTTTTTTATGTCAAAGATCAACTTCAACCTGAATTTGGTGTCATAGTTGAAGTAATTCCAGACATATTTTTGATGATGCTGATGATGGAATTGACACTGTCCCTATTGCCATTGGAACCAATCCATTTATTTCTTTTGATGACTCCAATAGCTCAATTTTCAAAGTTGATTGTGAACCTGAAGTTGTGGTTGGAAATATATAGAATCATTCATCCATGTTCTCAATTCTTTTGGTTTACCTCAAGTTGGGTTGTTAAGGTTGGTAATATTCATATTTATTTAGTTTTGATCACAAATATGTTTTAGCTGACTTGACCGTTATGTGAATTTTCAATGTTTATTGGTTGCTGGTTTATTTGAATTGCATTTTCTAATTTGGAATTGAATTTTATTCAAACCAAATCAAACAATATTTCTAACTTGGTGAACATTACAACTTGTATGTTTTATTAAATTCATTCAAGCTCTTCTAAAACAATTGATAGCTAAATTACCAATGAATCCCCTCATTCCCTCATATATTTAGTTTTTTGATTTACACATTAATTTCCCTTTTCTAATTAATTACATATTTGTTTTCAAATGCAGGAAATGCAGCCAATTGAAGAGAGACGAAGAAAAAAAATGGTGGAGAACAATCGTCGGATGGAGGAGATGGGCATTCCACCATTAGTGCCTACAGTGAGTACTTTATTTCAAATATATATATATATATATATATATACAGAATATATAATGTCATGTGATTAATTTTTTTTGTAAACTTTTTTGTAGGATCCACCATTACGTCGACAGTTATTCGACGAGGAGCCTAGTACTGGTCCTAGTACTCAGGCCGGTGGTACGAGGAGGGTTCGTACCAGAGGTGGACGTAGAGCTGCGCGTGTTCGACTAGACCCTACCCCTCCCACTGACATTTCAGCCTTCCCACATTCTGATCCTAGTGTGTCGTTAGGGACACACGGGGTATTTAGGCCTCCCATGTTTTCGCTACCTTCTGCATCTTCTGCCCCATCATTTTCACATCCCATGATGATTCCCACTCCCCAGTCAGCATCAGGTCATACAGCTATTCCATCTTCTTTTCCTTCTACTTCTGTCTCTCCGAGCTTTTATATTCCATCATCTTCGACTCCTGTTCCACCAGAGGGTGTTCCATCAGGTTCTGTGGATCCGGCGCCACTCATTGATCAGACTAGCGCAGGTATATTTATAAAACCCTAACAAATTTTTATAGCAATATTTATTTTCATTATAACATGTTTTGATAAAATATTTGTTTTTCTTTCATGACAGATACATCTACTGACAGGAGGCGGGGGCGGGGCCGTACACGCATGCGTTCGGTGTGGAACCGTCGCACACAGGTTATGGTGGAATATAATGAAGACAATCAGATGGTTGAGAAAACAGGGCAGCAATGTCAGAGTTTTCTGGAGACGCTTGCCAAATACTCCGACATCATTCCCATCAGCCCGCTGTCGTGGAGACATTTTCCACATGAGGTCAAATATAGAGCTTGGGCAGAGATATGGGTAAAAAAATCTGTTGTATTTAATGCCATGAATTATTTTTGTATTTATATGAATTAATATTTTGATTTCAGCTTCGATTTAATTTTCCTGATGGTGAGGGTGCACAACTGGAACGTCTAAAGGATTTAGGCGATCTTTGGAGAGCCTACAAGCATGAGCTGTATATTGGCTGGCGTGCTAGAGTTGGCACTGAGTTAGAGGTGGTACCAGTCGTGGATGATTGTCCTATAGAGCAGTATCGTCAGATGATTACTCATTGGACGAGTACCCAGTTTAAGGTATGAATTACATTTGAGGTATTTAAATAATAACTTTCAAGTTTTGCATTAATATTATCCTTTTCATTATCGAATTTTATTTAGGAATCATCTGGAAAAAATAAAAAAAACATTGATGCAAAAAAATACCTCCATACACTAGGACGCACGACGATGCCGGATCATGAGAGGCAGCAGGTATGACAATTGTTTATAAGTTTTCTTTACGACTTACATTTTCTTTTGTTTCCTCAATTATTTAATCATTTTCTAAATTTTTTATATAACTTTTTTTTTCAATGTCATTGTAGAGGCAAGTACAAAATATTGAAGGATGTGTGCCTCGAGCAAAACTGTTTTTCTCGAGTAGACGAAAAAAGGATGGAAGTGCTGTCAACGAAGCGACTCAGCAGTAGATTGTAAGTTTTAATCTGTTGATTTTATATTTTAATATCTATTTCGTAACTTAATAATATATTTATATTTGTAACAATATGCTTTAGAGGCCCTCGATGCCCATGAAGCAGACAATTTTGGGCCATCTGATCACTTACATCAGGTGTTGGGAGAGGATCATTCTGGCAGAGTACGCTGCCAACCTAGGATAGCCCCGACGAGGTATTGGCCTGCCTCAGGTACAAGTTTTAGTGCCACCGAGCTGCAGCAAGTTAGGGTACAGGCAGAACAGGCTGAGAAAAGGGCCATAGAGACGGCAGAACAGTCTGCTAGGGCAAACAGTGCATTTATGAAATTTATTGAAGTTCTACGTCCAACACTTCCAGCAGAGGCCAGCCCAGCGATTGATGAATACATGTCGTTGATACATTCTATATATGGTGCACCGGGTGGCAGTTCTAGTGGTGGTCAGGCCGATGTCCAGCTTGAAGATGATGATGGCGAGGAGTCTGATGCGGAAGAGGAGGGAGATGAGGAGGGCGAGGAGGAGGGCGAAGGCGAGGAGGAAGGCATTGTGGAGGGTGAGGATGATGAGGAGGACGATGACGAGGGTGATGATGATGATGATGATGGTGACGCTGATGCTGATGTGGGACATATTGATCCGTTACATTTTTGACTTATATTACTGAGATTTGATGTTTAATCTATTCTAGTTGTTGGTTTTATCTAGACTCGTAGTATAGTATTGGAGTTGAGTTATTTTTATATATTGTCTGTTTTTATGGATGTTGTTGTCTTTTAGTGGTTGTGTGTTTGAGAACTCCCTGGACAACCCCCCTCATTCTTGGACCCTGGACAACCCCCCCCTCCCCCTTGGACCCCGAACACCCCCCAAACACCCCCCGGACAGCCCCACGGACAGCCCCCTGGACAGCCCCCCGTACAGCCCCCAACCCTCCACCCTGGACCCCGGATAGCCCCCCGGACAGCCCCCCGGACAACCCCCCCACCCTCCCCCTTGGACCCCGGACAACCCCCCAAACACCCCCCGGACAGCCCCCTGAACAACCCCGGACAACCCCCTGAACAACCCCTGAACAACCCCTGAACAACCCCTGAACAACCCCCTGAACAACCCCCGGACAGCCCCCTGAACAACCCCGGACAACCCCCTGAACAACCCCCAAACACCCCCCGGACAGACCCCACACAGCCCCCCCCCCCCCCCCCACCCTCCTCCTTGGTCCCCGGACAGCCCCTCGGACACCCACCGGACAGCCCCCCCGGACAGCCCCCGTGGACAGCCCCTTGGACAGCCCCCCGTACATCCCCCAACCCTCCACCCTGGACCCTGGATAGCCCCCTAGAAAACCCCTCGGACAACCCCCCCCCCCCCCCCCACCCTCCCCCTTGGACCCCGGACAACCCCCCAAACACCCCTCGGACAACCCCCTAAACAACCCCGGACAACCCCCTGAACAACCCCTGAACAACCCCTGAACAACCCCTGAACAACCCCTGAACAACCCCTAAACAACCCCTGAACAACCCCCTGAACAACCCCCGGACAGCCCCCTGAACAACCTCGGACAACCCCCTGAACAACCCCCAAACACCCCCCGGACAGACCCTGCACAGCCCCCCCACCCTCCTCCTTGGTCCCCGGACAGCCCCCCGGACACCCACCGGACAGCCCCCCCGGACAGCCCCCCGGACAGCCCCTCCACCTTCCTTAATTTCATTAGCTCTGAAATGTTTCATAGCACGATCAACTAAAATCTAATCCATACTAAATATGATATAAAAATATTCTATATGAATTTCCATAAGATTTTAAGTGAAAACAAAAAGTGACATATGAAAAACTGACCAAACGCATTCAAAATGTGTTGATGCTTTAGGAAAACGATCCATGGGTCATATGTGACGTGTACGAATCAACCTCGCCTCAATCCGAGGCGCGGTGTGGTCGGAACAACTCAAAGTGTATGTCTTTTGTTTCAAAAGGACATCATTTTAAGTGAAAACCATCAACTGGCATACGGAAAACCGGCCAAACGCATTCGGATTGTGTTGATACTTTAAGACAACGATCCATGGGTCATTTGAGACGTGTACGAGTCAACCCCACCTAAATCCGAGATGCGGTGTGGTCGGGACCACTCTAAGTGACTTTCTTTTGTTTAAAATGGACAGTATTTTAAGTACATACGGAAAACCGACCAAACGCATTCAGTTTCTGTTGAAACTTTAGGAGAACGATCCATGGGTCATATGTGACGTGTACGATTCAACGCCACCTCAATCCGAGGCGCGGTGTGGCCGACACCACTCAAAGTGTCTCTATTTTGTTTAAAATGGACTTCATTTTTAGTGAAAACAAAAAATGACATACGGAAAACCGACCAAACGCATTCGGTTTCTGTTGAAACTTTAGGAGAACGATCCATGGGTCATATGTGACGTGTACGAGTCAACGCCACCTCAATCCGAGGTGCGGTGTGGCCGAAACCACTCAAAGTGTCTCTATTTTGTTTAAAATGGACAGTATTTTGGCCGTTTATGACACCAGAACTGCGTTGTCGGTCACCGCGGGCACATGGCACGTCCGATTGATGTTCTGTCTACGCGTACACGTCATGAATAATAATTAGAATGTTGCACGGTGGTTTCAGGTCAATCCGAGGTCGTTCGCTATGAATTTGACCATTGGACGCCCGATTTGGCCGTTTATGACACCAGAACTGCGTTGTCGGTCACCGCAGGAACACGGCACGTCTGATTGATGTTCCGTCTGCTCGAACACTTCATAAATCACTGTCCCGTATTTGTCGTCTGATTTCAGGCCATTCTGACTTCTTTCGGCCCGTTTGGACCCCCCTCACGCGCGTTTACGAAGCGCGCACATCACTTAAAACACGAATATTGAGCCGTACCACGCAAACCGCACGTCCGATTGGCGTTCCGTCTGCGCGTACACGTAACGAATAATAATTAAAATGTTACACGGTGGTTTCAGGTCAATATGAGGTCATCCGCTATGAATTTGACTGTTTAACGCCCGTTTTGGCCGTTTATGACACCAGAACTGCGTTGTCGGTCACCCCGGGCACACGGCACATCCGATTGATGTGCCTTCTGCTCGACCACTTCATAAATCACTCACCCGTATTTGTCGTCTGATTTCAGGTCATTCCGAAATCGTTCGGCCCGTTTGGACCACCCTCACGCGCGTTTACGAAGCGTGTGCATCACTTAAAACACGAATATTGAGTCGTACCGCGCAAACCGCGCGTCCGATTGACGTGCCGTCTGCGCGTAAACGTCACGAATAATAATTAGAATGTTGCACGGTGGTTTAAGGTCAATCCGAGGTCGTCTGCTATGAATTTGACCATTGGAAGCCCGTTTTGGCCGTTTATGACACCAGAACTGTGTTGTCGGTCACCGCGGGCACACGGCACGTCCGATTGACGTGCCGTCTGCTCGACCACTTCATAAATCACTCTCCCGTATTTTTCGTCTGATTTCAGGTCATTCTGAAATCGTTCATCCCATTTGGACCACCCTCACGCGCGTTTACGAAGCGCGCGCATCACTTAAAACACGAATATTGAGCCGTACCGCGCAAACCGCACGTCCGATTGAAGTTCCGTCTATGTGTACACGTCACGAATAATAATTAGAATATTTCACGGTGGTTTCAGGTCAATCTGAGGTCGTCCGCTATGAATTTGACCGCTGGACGCCCGTTTTGGCCGTTTATGACACCAGAACTGCGTTGTCGGTCACCGCGGGCACACGGCACGTCCGATTGACGTGCCGTCTACTCGACCACTTCATAAATCACTTTCCCGTATTTGTCGTCTGATTTCAGGCCATTCCGACTTCGTTCGGCCCGTTTGGACCCCCCTCACGCGCGTTTACGAAGCGCGCATCACTTAAAATACGAATATTGAGTCGTACCGCGCAAACCGCACGTCCGATTGACGTTCCGTCTGCGCGTACACGTCACGATAATAATTAGAATGTTTCACGGTGGTTTCAGGTCAATTCGAGGTCGTCCGCTATGAATTTGACCGTTGGACGCCCGTTTTGGCCGTTTATAACACCAGAACTGCGTTGTCGGTCACCGCGGGCACACGGCACGTCCGATTGACGTGCCGTCTGCTCTACCACTTCATAAATCACTCTCCCGTATTTTTCGTCTGATTTCAGGACATTCCGACTTTGTTCGGCCCGTTTGGACCCCCCTCACGCGCGTTTACGAAGCGCGCGCATCACTTAAAACATGAATATTGAGCCGTACCGCGCAAACCGCACATCCGATTGACGTACCGTCTGCGCGTACACGTCTCGAATAATAATTAGAATGTTGCACAGTGGTTTCAGGTCAATCCGAGGTCGTCCTCTATGAATTTGACCGTTAGACGCCCGTTTTGGCCGTTTATGACACCAGAACTGCATTGTCGGTCACCGCGGGCACACGGCACGTCCGATTGACGTTCCGTCTGCTCGACCACTTCAGAAATCACTTTCCCGTATTTGTCATCTGATTTCATGCCATTCCGACTTCGTTCGGCCCGTTTGGACCCCCCTCACGCGCGTTTACGAAGCGCGCGCATCACTTAAAACATGAATATTGAGCCATACCGCGCAAACCGCACGTCCGATTGGAGTTCCGTCTACGCGTACACGTCACGAATAATAATTAGAATGTTGCACGGTGGTTTCAGGTCAATCCGAGGTCTTCCGCTATGAATTTGACCACTGGACACCCGTTTTGGCCGTTTATGACACCAGAACTGCGTTGTCCATCACCGCGGGAACACGGCACGTCCGATTGACGTGAAGTCTGCTTGACCACTTCATAAATCACTCACCCGTATTTGTCGTCTGATTTCAGGCCATTCCGAAATCGTTCGGCCCGTTTGGACCACCCTCACGCGCGTTTACGAAGCGCGTGCATCACTTAAAACACGAATATTGAGCTGTACCGCACAAACCGCACGTCCGATTGACGTGCCGTCTACGCGTACATGTCACGAATAATTATTATAATGTTTCACGGTGGTTTCAGGTCAATCCGAGGTCTTCCTCTATGAATTTGACCGTTGGACGCCCGTTTTGGCCGTTTATGACACCAGAACTGCGTTGTCGGTCACCGCGGGCACACGGCACGTCCGATTGACGTGCCGTCTACTCGACCACTTCATAAATCACTCTCCCGTATTTGTCGTCTGATTTCAGGCCATTCCAACTTCGTTCGGCCCGTTTGGACCCCCCTCACGCGCGTTTACGAAGCGCGCACATCACTTAAAACATGAATATTGAGCTGTACCGTGCAAACCGCACGTCCGATTGATGTGCCGTCTGCGCGTACATGTCACGAATAATAATTAGAATGTTGCACGGTGGTTTCAGGTCAATCCGAGGTCGTCCACTATGAATTTGACCATTGGACACCCGTTTTGGCCGTTTATGACACCAGAACTGCGTTGTCGGTCACCGCGGGCACACGGCACGTCCGATTGACGTGTCGTCTCCTCGACCACTTCATAAATCACTCACCCGTATTTGTCGTCTGATTTCAGGCCATTCCGAAATCGTTCGGCCCATTTGGACCACCCTCATGCGCGTTTACGAAGCGCGCGCATCACTTAAAACACGAATATTGAGCCGTACCGCGCAAACCGCACGTCCGATTGACGTGATGTCTGTGCATACACGTCACGAATAATAATTAGAATGTTTCACGGTGGTTTCAGCTCAATCCGAGGTCGTCCGCTATGAATTTGACCGTTTGACGCCCGTTTTGGCCGTTTATGACACCAGAACTGCGTTGTCGGTCACCGCGGGCACAGGGCACGTCCAATTGACGTGCCGTCTGCTCGACCACTTCATAAATCACTCTCCCGTATTTTTCGTCTGATTTCAGGCCATTCCGAAATCGTTCGGCCTGTTTGGACCACCATCACGCGCGTTTACAAAGCGTGTGCATCACTTAAAACACGAATATTGAGCCGTACCGCGCAAACCGCACGTCCGATTGATGTGATGTCTGCGCGTACACGTCACGAATAATAATTAGAATGTTTCACGGTGGTTTTAGCTCAATCCGAGGTCATCCGCTATGAATTTGACCGTTTGACGCCCGTTTTGGCCGTTTATGACACCAGAACTGCGTTGTCAGTCACCGCGGGCACATGACACGTCCAATTGACGTGTCGTCTGCTCGACCACTTTAGAAATCACTCACCTGTATTTGTCGTCTGATTTCAGGCCATTCCGACTTCGTTCGGCCCGTTTGGACCCCCTCACGCGCGTTTACGAAGCACGCGCATCACTTAAAATACGAATATTGAGCCGTACCACGCAAACCGCACGTCTGATTGACGTTCCGTCTACGCGTACACGTCACGAATAATAATTAGAATGTTGCACGGTGGTTTCAGCTCAATCTGAGGTTGTACGCTATGAATTTGACCGTTGGACGCCCGTTTTGGCCGTTTATGACACCAGAACTGCGTTGTCGGTCACCGCGGGCAGACGGCACGTCCGATTGACGTGCCGTCTACTCGACCACTTCATAAATCACTCTCCCGTATTTTTCGTCTGATTTCAGGCCATTCCGAATTCGTTCGGCCCGTTTGGACCCCCCTCACGCGCGTTTACGAAGCGCGCGCATCACTTAAAACACGAATATTGAGTCGTACCGCGCAAACCGCACGTCCGATTGACGTGCCGTCTGCGCGTACACGTCACGAATAATAATTAGAATGTTTCACGGTGGTTTCAGTTTAATCCGGAGATGTGGTGTGGCCGGCACCACTCAAAGTGTCCGTCTTTTGTTTCAAAAGGACGTCATTTTAAGTGAAAAGCATCAACTGACATTCGGAAAACCGACCAAACGCATTACGAATCTGTTGATAATTTATCCCAACAATCCATGGGTCATATGTGACGTGTACGAGCCAACTCGGGATGAATCTGAGTCGCGGTGTGGCCAGGATAAGTCTAAGTGACTCTCTTTTGTTTAAAATGGACACCATTTTAAGTACATACGGAAAAATGACCAAACGGATTCGGTTTCCGTTGAAACTTTAGGAGAATGATCCATGGGTCATATGTGACGTGTACGAATCATCCCCGCCTCAATCCGACATGCGGTGCGGCTGACACCACTCAAAGTGTCCGTCTTTTGTTTCAAAAGCACGTCATTTTAAGTGAAAGGCATCAACTGACATACGGAAGAACGACCAAACGCATTCGGATTCTATCGATACTTTAGCACAACTATACATGAGTCATATGTGACGTGTACAAGTCAACCCCGTCTTAATCCGAGACGCGGTGTGGCCGACACCGCTCTAACTATGTCTCTTTTGTTTAAAATGGACATGATTATAAATGAAAAAACAACTGGCATACGCAAAACCGACCAAACGCATTCGTAATCTTTTGATAATTTATCACAACAATCCATGGGTCATATGTGACATGTACGAGCCAACCTGGGATGAATCTGAGTCGCGGTGTGGTCAGGATTAGTCTAAGTGTCACTCTTTTGTTTAAAATGGACAACATTTTAAGTACATACGTAAAACCGACCAAACGCATTCGGTTTCCATTTAAACTTTAGGAGAACGATCCATGGGTCATATGTGACATTTACGAATAAACCTCGCCTCAATTGGAGACGCGGTGTGGTCGGAACCACTCATAGTGTCCGTCTTTTGTTTCAAAAGGACGTCATTTGAAGTGAAAAACATCAACTGGCATACGGAAAACCGACCAAACGCATTCGGATTGTGTCGATACTTTAGCACAACGGTCTATGGGTCAAATGTGACGTGTAAAAGTCAACCCCACCTCAATCTGAGGTGCGGTGTGGCCAGTATCACTTCAGGTGTATGTATTTTGTTTAAAATGGACATCATTTGAGGTAAAAATATATGGTATAGAAAAAACCGATCAAATTATGAATTGAATTTCGGATTCCACATATAATTGTCATCTAAATTTTAAATTTAATTCTATATGAATTATGTACGTTTATAATTACGTTATGAATTCTAATTTAATTGTCATCTAAGTGTGGTCGGGACCACTCTAAGTGACTTTCTGTTGTTTAAAATGGACAACATTTTAAGTACATACGGAAAACTAACCAAACGCATTCGGTTTCCATTGAAACTTTAGGAGAACGATCCATGGGTTATATGTGATGTGTACGAGTCAACTCCACCTCAATCCGAGGCGTGGTGTGGCCGGAACAACTCAAAGTGTATGTCTTTTGTTTCAAAAGGACATTATTTTAAGTGAAAAACATCAACTGACATACGGAAAACCGGCCAAACGCATTCGGATTGTGTTGATACTTTAGGAAAATGATCCATGGGTCATTTGAGACGTGTAAGAGTCAACCCCGTCTAAATACGAGATGCGGTGTGGCCGGTACCACTCTGACTGTGTCTCTTTTGTTTAAAATGGACAAGATTATAAGTGAAATAAACAACTGACATATGAAAAACTGACCAAACGCATTCAGAATCTGTTGAAAATTTAGGACAATGATTCATGGGTCATATGTTACGTGTACGAGTCAACCACACCTCAATCCGAGTCGCGGTTTGGCCGAGACCACTCTAAGTGTATCTCTTTTCTTTAAAATGGACTACATTTTAAATTCATACGGAAAACCAACCAAACACATTCTGATTGTGTTTATATTTTAGCACAACAATCCATGGGTCATTTGTGATGTGTACGAGTTAACCCCGCCTCAATACGAGGTGCGGTGTGGCTGACACCATTCAAAGTGTCTCTCTTTTATTTAAAAAACACTTCATTTTAAGTGAAAACAACAACTGACATACGGAAAACCGACCAAACGATTTCGGAATATGTTGATACTTTAGGAAAACGATAAATGAGTCATTTGTGACGTGTACGAGTTAACCTCGCCTCAATACGAGGCATGGTGTGACCGGTATCATTCCAGATGTATGTATTTTGTTTAAAATGGATATCATTTCTATTAAAAATATATGGTATATGAAAAACCAATCAAATTATGAATTGAATTCCGGATTCCACATATGATTGTCATCTAAATTTTAAAATTAATTCTAAATTAATTATGTATGTTTATAATTATGTTATGAATTATACTTTAATTATGGATGTGTATATTTTCAGGATGCATTATATGTGTTGGTTGGTTGGTTTGCATTATTTGTATGTGTTGGTTTGTTCTCTATATGTATGCATTATATGTGTTACAGGTACAATAATTGGATTGAAAAATGAATTGAAAATGAGGGAATAATTGGATTGAAAATTGAATTGAAACCGAGGGTGAATGCCCAAAAACCAGACCTGCTGTGCAAATTGCAGGCTGCTGTGCAATTTGCACAGCAAAGCCTATGCCAACGGTTTAAAAACCGTTGGCATAGGCTCTATGTAGCTGTTTTTACCAACGGTTCAAGGAACCGTTGGTAAAAACACCCTATCCCAACGGTTTGAAACCGTTGGGATATCCTGTTGAATGGTTGTTTTTACCAACTGTTCATATAACCGTTGGTAAAAACCTTTCCCAATGGTTTGTAAACCGTTGGGAAAGAAAATTCTCTGTTGATTTCCCAACGGGCCAAACCGTTGGGAAAGGCCTTTCCCAACGGTTTGGCAGAAACGTTGGGATAGGTTGATTTTTTCTAACCTATCCCAACGGTTCTCTGTAAACCGTTGGGAAAAGCCTTTCCCAACGGCTTACTTCCCCACGGTTTGCAGAACCGTTGGTATAACATATACCAACGGTTCTGCAGCCTTTCCCAACGGTTCTAAACCGTTGGGAAATGCTGGATTTCCAGTAGTGTCATTTTGAAATCATTTAAAGTCACATAATTATAAAATAAAACATTTAATTTTAAAATATTCTTATAAGATTGTAAGGGAAGCTTCAACGATTTTATAACGGTGGAGAATAGCCGCACCCGCCGTATAAGTTAAAAAACATTCTTACCTTAATTTTGTCGAAAAGGTTAAAAGCACCTTGTTTGGAAAACGATGGAAAGATTCCTTTATAAACCTCTTATAAAAAGTCAAACAAGGGTATAAATGACTTTGACCCATATTCTTTATAAATAGTAAAAATGTTTTGAAATACATTTCGAAGAAACATGGATGTGGATGATAAAGAAATCCCAGTAGATTATTACGTATAAACAACCTCGGATAATGAAGAGATTGCGAAATAAACTCTTACCAATTTGGTAACTTATGAAACGTACAACCCATGAAAGAGGTATCATACAATGAATATTTAAATACACATAAATTAAATTTTATTACACAAATAATATAATTATGGGCAGTACATACACCACACAAAAGGTAATGGTGGGAATATGGCATGAATCTCACGGGAATAAAGAGTGAGATGAAAACCCCTTACCTTGTACTTTTCCTTGGTTGGGGTAGGTTAACCTCCTGTATAATGGTGAAATAATTGTTATTAAATTATACAAGAATCATATACATTAATATGATATCATATATGATCTTTCAACATTGATTTGTTAATAATATCTTAGTATTATCGTTGTTTTGGGTGTTAACTTACTCGTTTTCTTTTATATGTTTTGTTACGTAAGTTGTATTTGTCATGGATAGGTTGTATCTTAATCATATCCAGAATGATATCAAGTCCTTAAACATTATTTTTAAATCATAAAATGATAATTATACTTGAATGGATATGATGGAGAATGAATCTCATCGCGTTCGTGGAGACGGTAGTCCGTACGTACGCACGAGCGACAATATCATTCTTTTGATATTAAAATAATATATAATTGGATGGTATATCATATATACAGAATTATTATCATGTTATATCTATTATTTAAATGAATTATAAATCATTATTATACCCATCCAAAATAATAATTTATTGAATAACAATTACACCACTACGTGGAGACGGTAAGTCGTACGTACGCACGTATGGTGACATGTTATTCAAAGGATGGATAGAATACTGAATATGGTTGTACCATATTTATAATAACATCATAGTATATATAAGATACTGGATTTATTATTTTAGAATGGTAATAACAAAGAAAGAAGAAGTGGAAGATGAAAGGGACTTGAAAAAGGGTGGTGAAATCATTACCTCTTCTTTGGGTTCTTCCTTTTGATTTGATCAAAAGGGCTCCTTAATTTGGCTTTATGACTAAAGGAAGGCCTCTAGGATGAATTGAGGGAAGTTTAGAGAGTATTTGGGCAGAGTTTGGCCGAACCAAAAGGCTTTGAAGGTGTGAGTTAATGAGAAGGGGGAGTGCCCTTTTATAAGAGGGGTGAGGGGCACCTTTGGAAAAGCTAGAAATATTATTTTATGATAAATTCATATTCGGTTTCTAATAGCTAAAAAGTGGATTATTTAAATTTTAAAGTGTGGATAGGTAGAAAAACACTCAACCAATATAATTTAGATAGGTTTGGGTCATTATACTAACCTTATCTTTAAGTATTAACTATTAGTTAATTAGTTTCACTTTTACAATGTCTCTTTGTATTTTTATATTATATGGTTAATAAGCTTACTATATACATCCAATAGACCCCCAAGTGGTCAATTAATGATACACCTATCATGATATAAGTCTCTTGGACGAATCTTAGATTTTTAGGAATTTAATATCAATTAATAATATAATATTTGTTTTAAAAAATCTTTTATGTCAATTTTGACACTATTCAATAATTGATTTTTGTAAAAATCATAACAGAATGATTATTTCGAAAAAAGTTAATTAAATAATTTCTCACATGTAATATTAACCTATAAAATTAGTTTAATTCATAAAAAGTCTCAAATTATATTTATTTGGGTATATAAAATATCAATCATTTTAATTTTTCACTATTATGGTAATTACTGCATCACTATTGTGTCATATATAAATTACATTATTTAATGTCTAAAAATTATAAATAAAATACCATTATGTATGAAATAGTTTTAGCTTTATAATGAATATTTATAGTCGAAAATACAACATATATAACCCTATGTAAAAATTGTTTTCCTAAAAGATATATGCTTGTGTCATTTTTGTATTCATTTTAACTTAATTAAAAATAAAGTGTCCCTATCACTTACAAGTGGAATCATGGGGTCCCAAAATCAACCCAAAGATTTCCATGGTCGAACATGTATCAACCAATAAGGTTAGGACATGTTTTAGGGTAATTTTTTATTATTATAATATTATTTTTTAACCCTTATTTACCGGATTTACCCTTTAACCATGGTAAATAAAATATTTACTGAAGTAATTATTCAAAATGTCTAAAAATAAAAGTTAACTATTTACACAATTTGAAAATCCTGATTCTAAATATGGAATCCATTTTTCCAAATTCAAAACACAGAAGTGGCAGAAATTAATTTAAAATTAATTCCCGTTGTCAAAACAAAAAGCGTGTTTTTAAGATATAATAAATATCAAAAGATTGATACTTGTTTATGTTCGGTTTAATTGTGAAATTATGTCCAATGACCAAAATTGTATTAAATGGTAAAATTATATTCTAAATATACTTTAAAACCACTCAAATTCATAACTTATCACTATTAATTGTTTTTATTAAAAAAGTTATTTTTAATTAAAATTTAGTAATTTTCAGTATTCATCAAAATATTAAAGTTATCTGAAAAGTACCAAAATTTCACCTTTGGCTAAATTTGATACTCAGAATCCAAAAATGAACTCCATTTTGAGAGGTAAAATTTATAAAATTTTAAAAAGTAGGTATTACTATTCATAACGGCTAGTTTGATCGGTTGTGGTGTGTGTTAGAACTCGATGTTGCGTACAACACACGCTATTACATTTTTCAAATAGAAGCGTACCGTGGAAGCTTGGGGTGTTACATTGTAAATTTTTTTATGTCCCCATTCTAAAGAATAAATTTATTTAGTCAAATTGAATATATAAAAGTTTAAAATATTGGATTTAAAAAGGATTCACTATTAAAGTTAGTAAAAATGCATTTTTTTAAAATACTTCTTTTATCTGAAAAAAGGAATTTGTTCTTACATTATGTCTAATAAACTCATAATATGGATTCTAAAATTATAAGGATCATATAAAGTTTAAAATTTAGTTAATACTATTCATAACCTCTTTTGAATGGCTTGTTTGTTAAGTCACGGTGCGCTTTAACTCGGTGTTGCGTGTAGTGCAAGTTATTGAATTATTTTGAAGAAATAACACACTATGAAATCTTGGGGTGTTACACTACCATTTTTTGATGTGTATAATTCAAAAGTGAAATCCATTTTTCAAAAATAATATTCTAAATATTATTAATTTATTTTTTAAATAAGGTCACAGTTAATTCAAAAAATAACAATCTTGAAGTGCAATTAGTTTTATGTGTCATTGGAAAATTAATTAAGATCCCATTATCCTATTACCTTAATAAAATAAAATAATAATATTATTTACTATTCATGAGGTCATATTACTATTCATATTACTATTCATAAGGGTTTGTTACTATTCACCAAAAATCAAGTTTGTTCTATCAGACTCCAAATGACTTACTGAACACAACTCTAGATGACCATTTCTTGAGATTCAAAACATAGAAAAGGATAGATTATAAAATTGCATTCAATATTTATTTTCAAAACCTTGTGTTGTTACATTTTCCCCTCCTTACAAAAATTTTGTCCTTGAAATTCACAGAATATTACCTAAAAAGATTCGGGTATGTCTTTAACATAAGCTCCTCAGGCTCCCATGTTTCTTCCTCCATCTTATGGTTCCTCCATAGAACCTTCACCAGACAAGTCATCCAATTTATCAATACTTGTTCTCTAGTATCAAGAATCTTGATAGGTTCTTCACAGTAAGATAGATCGGGCTCAAGTCCCACTTCTTCATAAGTGAGTACATGTGTTGGGTCTGGTATGTACTTCCTTAACATTGACACGTGGAACGCATTGTGAACCTTGGAGAGACTTGGCGGAATTGTCAAATGGTATGCTACGACTCTAATTCAGTCTAGAATTTCAAAAGTTCCGATGTGCCTGGGACTCAATTTACCTTTCTTACTGAAACGTATAACTCCCTTCCATGGAGATACCTTCAAGAAAACATGATATCCTACCAAAAATTCCAAATCCTTCCTTCAGTTGTCATCATAGCTCTTCTGCCTACTTTGAGCTATTTTGATATGGTTCTGGATGATCTTCACCTTCTCTATTGTTTCTTCAACAAGTTCTGGGCCCACAAGATTTCTTTCACCAACATCGTCCCAACAAGTTGGTGTACGAAATCTCTTCCCATATAATGATTCATAGGGTTCCATCTGAATACTTGAATGGAAGCTATTGTTGTAGGAAAATTCCACGAGATGTAAATACTGATCCCACATTCCTTGAAAATCAAGTGAACAAGACCTCAACATGTATTCCAATGTTTGAATAGTCCGTTCTGATTGACGATCAGTTTGTGGGTGGTAGGCAGTGCTCAAATGAAGATCAGTATCTAGGCCCTTCTGAATAATTTTCCAGAATCTTGATGTAAAACGTGGATCACAATCAGAAACAATCGATAGGGGTACTCCATGAAGTCTCACAACTTCATTAATATATATTCTTGCTAGATGTTCAAGTGGTAGATCTTCTCTTATAGCAAGAAAATGTGCTGACTTGGTAAGATGATCAACAATGACCCATATTGCATCGTTCCTTCTAGGAGTCTTTGGTAGTCCCATGACAAAGTCCATCGTGATATTATCCCATTTCCACTAAAGTATGGGAAGAGGTTGCAATACTCCTCCAGGTTGTTGTCTTCCAGCTTTCACTTGTTGACAAACCATACATCTTGACACAAAATCAGCAATCTCCCTCTTCATGTTGTCCCACCAAAAATGTTCCTTCAAATCTCTATACATCTTAGTTCTACCAAGGTGTATAGAGAAATTGGAACTATGAGCATCATCCAACAATTCCCTTTTTAGATCAGGTATATCGGGAACACAAAGCCTCTTACCAAATTTCAAAATTCCATCTTCATATACGAAGTCACTCAATCTCCCATCATTCACAGCTTTAATCTTCTTTTGGAACTCCCCATCATCAGCCTGGGAAATTTTTATCCTTTCTAGTAAAGATGGTTTGGAAACCATTTGAAAAATCATTGATGTTTCACCTTCCATGGTTATTCCCATATCCATATTTACTAGATCCATGAAAATAGGATCTCTTTCAACAATCATCTTGCTCAAAACTCCATGATATTTTCTGTTCAATTCATCTACCACCTTATTTTCCTTCCCTGGGTGGTAGTGTATCGTGCATTCATAATTCTTGAGGAGTTCAAGCCATCTCCTTTTCCTCATGTTGAGTTCTTTCTGTGAGAAAATATACTTCAAACTCTTGTGATCAGTATAAATCCCACATTTTTAACCATAGAGATAATGTCTCCATATCTTCAAAGCAATGATTACAGCAGCTAACACAATATCATGAGTAGGATAGTTTTTCTCATGAATGTTTAGCTGTCATGATGCATAAGCAATAACCCTATCATTTTTCATAAGGACACAACCAAGTCCTTTCTTTGAAGCATCACTATAAATAACAAACATGTCATTCCCCGATGGTAGAGTCAATATAGGAGCACTGACTAATCTTCTCTTCAGTTATTTGAAAAATTCTTTACAATCTTTTGTCCAAACAAATTTAACCCCTTTATGTGTGAGATTCATTAGCGGGTTAGCCAGTCGGGAAAAATTCTGTACGAAACGCCGATAATAACCTGTTAAGCCAATAAAACTGCATACCTCGGTTATGTTTGTTGGCATGGGAAAATCTTGGATTTACTTTGTATTTGAAGGATCAACTAGGATTCCATCCTTAGAGACAATATGGCTAAGAAAAGAAATTTTATGAATCCATAATTTACACTTTCTAAACTTCCCATATAATTCATGTCTTCTTAGAGTCTTTAGGATAATGCGCAAGTGATTTTCATGATCTTTGTAGATTTTGAATTATACCAAGATATCATCAATAAATACCACTAAAAAATCATCGAGATATTCCATGAAAAATTTGTTTATTAGATCCATGAAGACAGAAGGTGCATTAGTCAATCCAAAAGGAATTACTGTAAACTCGTAATGCCCATACCTAGTTCGAAATGTTGTTTTCGGAATGTCTTCCTTCTTCACACTCAACTAATGATATCCAGATCGAAGGTCAATCTTTGAAAAGTATTGATCTCTATGAAGTTGTTCAAATAAATCATCAATGTGAGGTAGGGGATACTTTTTCTTTATTGTTATAGCATTGATCTCCTTGTAGTCGATACATAATCTCATAGATCCATATTTCTTCTTAACAAAAAGGACAGGGGATCCCCATGGAGAAACACTAGGGAGAATAAATCCCTTATTACTCAATTCCTATAGATGTTTCTTTAGATCCACTAATTCCATAGTGGAAATTCTATTAGGGGTCTTTGATATGGTCCTTGAACTAGGAATTAAATCAATAGAAAACTCAATTTCTCATTCTGGAGGATGTCCGGGTAAATATTCTGGAAACATATCAACATATTCTCTCACAATATGTTTGTCCCCTATTTGAACATTCCTTTACTTACCCACAATTATTTCATTCTCTTCCTCCCCAATAATTGAATTTAGTTGAGCTACTGGGGGTGGATCTAGATAAGAATCAGGTGATGATGATTCTACTCGCTGCTCATGAGGAAAATATTTTTCTAGGAAGATTTCTTTAAAATACCTCAATTCCTTATCTTCTATATCTTCCTCCTCCTTTGTGTTTTAGATTAAATACCACCACTGATCCAGATCTCCTGATAAAAGATATACTACCATGACAACCTTCTCTCTTTCATTACATCCCAAAGCGAGAAATATCTTCTCTAGGGAACATATCCACTGCTCTGCTACAAATGGGTTTGTAGTACCGTTAAATGATGGAGACTTTTGTCGCATAAAGTGATCAAGCATGGCTCCTCCACGTGGTGGATCCGGATGCTCCATATGAGTAAGGTTATTATTCATAACTTGAGTAAGTTTTCCCAGTATAGTTATGAGTTGCTCAGCACCAGTCACATCACTAAACCCAACATCATTATCTTGTGTCGGAGGAAAATCTATACAGGGGACACGTGCATTCGGGAAATTTCCATTCCGTCCACTAGGCGCCATATCTAGATAATGGCATACACTAGATTAGGTTATGAATCATAATGTATAATCTTAAATTAACAAAATAATTAAAAAAATTGAGATCCTACGAATGGCTAATCCCATATTCACAAATATGGTTTCTTTGAGGAATATTTTACATTTCAATACTTCATAATGTCTTGTAAAGAAAATTTGAATTATCCTAAGCATATACCCTGGGTGTTTCATAACCAAAAGTGCATCAAGGCCCGTTGTCGTGCACCAGTTCCCGTTCGAGTCTAGCTCAAAGCAATGTTTTCGGGTTTTACCCCTAGATACATCTGTGCCAGAGCCGCCTCTACCTACTCGTATCCAAACATGGATGTATTGCTTGAAATATCCACATAATCTATTCCTTACCAAAATACCAGGATGTTATTGTATGTATATCCTCAAAGAAAAACTTAGGGAATCTTCTCTAATTCTACGTTTTCAAAATCTAGTTTCCAAGTATTCTATTAAACTTCCTCTGATACCAACTGTAGGAACCCGACCCCAGTTGCCTAGAGCCAGTGCCTTATTTGATTACGTTGGCATACATACAAGGAATATGAATCCCAAAGGACTGAGTAGTTTAGTATTATTGGAAACAAGTTACATACATAAGTTCAAATTTACATATGGAAAGGGAAAATGACACTAAATTATTCCACTTGCAACATCAAGTCTCCTAGATTATGCTTTCATGTCACTCATAATTTACTTCTTCGTGTACTGAGAAAATGAAACATAATAAAGGGGTGAGATCAAATTCTCAGTAAGAGTAAGCAATACAGTGGAAGATAATATAAACATTAGACATGGTGAATAATTGAAAACACGTGCCTTTAATAATGAACTTAAACACATTATGGCAGAAATATGAGGTGAATAAATAATGCCATAATAAAACATAATCATGGATATTCTACTAGTCGAATAACCACATGAACTTCAAATACTAGCATCATAATGAGGGAAGTGCATATGCCGTACATTCTGAATCATTTTGTCATGGCCTCGGCCAATACATTTAGTGATTAAGGCCTCGGCCAAAATCCATATTACATTGGGAAAGGCCTCGGCCAATTCTATGTATATTTGTCTCATGAGACCTACCGATGCATCGAGGGGCTATAGCAGGCCCCAACCATCACATAATAAGTCCAATGCATTCCTCATATGAGCGGGGATCAACATAAACAACATATACATTCATATTAAAACTATCATATGAAATTTAACTAACCTTCACAAATTATTCAACATAAACACTAACCATTCGGAATAATATGATGAATGGTTTTAGGATAGATCATCAAAAATAAAGTTAGTCATAAACCATTAAATAAAATATGATATATGACTTCATAAATTATTAAACCCAATAATACCATGGAATCAATAAGAGCATTGAACAAAAATACTCTTATAAAATCATTAAGCAATTTTGAGATAAATACTCTTTTATTTTGAAAAGAAGAGTTCTTTTGGAAAATCTTTGTATAAAACCATAAGTTAAGTAAGATATTATTTTCATAATAAAATGATTATTTTTATAAATATAATGGTTTCCAAAAACAGATTCTAGAGTGCCCTTGTAAATAGATATGAATTGGAGAAATTCCCTTGAATCGGGCTTCTATTTTGGAAACAATTTTGAAAGTTCCTTTTAAAATGTGTAACTATCCATAAAATAAGGAAGGGTTCTTGTTTGTAAACATATATATGATACTCACACAGAATATATGATGAGTAAATAACAATACATAATAATTTCATTGAGGTAATTAGACAATGAAAGTAACCCGAATGAAAATGGAAGTTTGGGTGAAAAACCCTTACCTTAACTCCAAACGTGTTCCGCTCTTGTAATTAAGCTCTTGGAATATGAAATTATACTTGTTAATAAATTATTTCAGAACCTATTAGACATGTATTTAGTTTACCATAATTCTGGTTAGTTCATTTATGTCTTTATTGATAAGTTATTGTATTGAATTTTTTCGTTCTGGAGTGTTTGTTTCCTTTATTTTCATATTCGGTTCACTTATTTTTATGTAATGAAGTTCATGTGGAATGGTTATAAATCTCCAATATTGGAATTATATATTATTTATGAACATAAATAATTGTTAATGGTAATTTCTATCATTTTGTTATATGGAATGAGGATGAATCATTAGATGAGAACCACTTTGATTATTTGGCGGTATTAGGATTATTATCAACTAGTTTTGTCATATAACTTAATTATATGTACATATTATGGTTCCTGAATATTGATTAGGTTATAATACATATATTATAGTCTTTTTTAACCATAAATATGGTTTCATGACCAGTAATGAAGAAGAAATTGAAGAATGAAACTTCATCGCCCACGAAGGCTATAAATTGGAACCTCATGGACGTTGATTTCGTTTATAAAAATAAAAGGGAGGGAGTAAGAATATTTATGATGGTTTTCCATTCACATGATATAATTCCAGTATATATATCATAATGGAGTTATCATGATCATTTGGATAGAGGAGGTTAGGAGAGAAAAATAATAGAGATGATCTTGAAAATAAGAGAAAAGGTGGGAGATCCCTTATGAAAATTCGGCAGTCTAACGGCGTTGCTTAATATTTCATAAAATGAAATGATGAGATCAAAAGGGTACCTAATAATATTTAAATCAAAATTACAGTAATAAGAATACATAAAATCAAACTCCAACATAATGTAATGGAAATTCAAAGAGATAACATAAAAGAAGTGTCGACTTAAAGAAGAGAATGAAGGATTCTCTTACCTTGTAGAATACCTCCTAGATCTTGAAGGTTGGAACCTTGGGGGATTAAGGACAACTTGGGAGGACTATTATAGAGGTAAAAACACCATATCTTTTAGGATGGAGGATTTTTAATGAAATAAAACGAATGGATGAGTGGGTATTTATAAAAAAATAGATTTAATTTTTTAATAATTTCAAAGGGACACCTCATTAGTGGTTTTTGCCAAACCATGGGCTTGCCCATGGTATTTTCCCATGGTTTAAGCCACTTGGAACACCTCATGTCATAAGTTACTATACACAAGTCTAAAATCCTTTTATTTTAATTATTATGTCATTATGATGTCATTAAACTACTGAATACCCAAAACTGTATTTTTTACTATTCACAGAAAATTCAAGTATTTTAGAAAAATCCCAAAAAATCACCCCTACCATTTTTTGAAATGTAGAATTCAAAAGTGAAATCCATTTTTCAAAAATAATTTTCTAAATATTATTAATTTAATTTTTAAATAAGGTCACAGTTAATTCAAAAAATAACAATCTTGAAGTATAATTAGTTTTATGTGTCATTGGAAAATTAATTAAGATCCCATTATCCTATTGTCTTAAGAAAATAAATTATTATTATTATTTACTATTCATGAGGTCATATTACTATTCATAAGGGTATGTTACTATTCACTAAAAATCAAGTTTGTTCTATCAGACTCCAAATGACTTACTGAACACAACTCTAGATGACCATTTCTTGAAATTAAAAACATAGAAAAGGATAGATTATAAAATTGCATTCTATATTTATTCTCAAAACCTTGGGGTGTTACATATTTGGAATTAAATACAATATTCTTATCACATACATGTATCAAAATACAGTAACCAAGTAAGTAATAGAAACATTACAAGAAGCAAAGTGTGTTCTCCAAGCAGCTGGGAAATGGTGGTACCTATGTTATTGGTGAGAAGAAAACAACTTATATATTTCCAATTTAATTGATTATATTTGAAATTTTATTGAGTATTATCAAAAACATTTATCTCATGTTTACTTTATAAATAAGGAGACATTATTCCGAGTTTAGGAATGAATGTTATTTTTGGTGTCTCATGCTCAACAAATAGTTCAATGATACTTAAATCATAGGAAATAACTAATGAATATAAAATGTAGGACTTGTATACCTAGTTGTGGTGAGATAATACTTTTTCAAGAAAAACTAAGTAGGTGTCAAGGATATACCCATTATGGTTTTATAATCTTTAGAGTTGGAGACCTTGGGTATTATCAAAAAACTTATGTACCTAGTTTTGGACAAAGAAACTTTTAGAAATAAAGGTATGATACAAAGATTTCAAAATTAGTTTGACCAGAGAGAACAGACTATTCCAAGGGTAAGCTAGTAGTAAATATACTTCATTATATTCCTTTAATTATTATTAATGAATTTTAAATTGAAGTATGGTATATTAATGGTAAGAAGATATGAGTTGGTTCAGGCTGGTATGCTGAAGAATATCTTGACCAAGCATTTATCGATCAATATAATGTAGTGTGGAGTATTTCCTAAATAAAAATTACCTTATCCAAATAAAGGATATGATTATAATAAGTAGGATTGATGAAAATTCTTAAATTTTAACATTGATCAAAAAAATGTAGCATGGAGCTATTCCTAAATGCATATTTTATTATAAACATTAGAGTTATGATGTAAGTAAAAAGAGAATCAATGTTAAAACCCATGCATTATAGATACTTCTAGTTTTCAAGATATCCATAACAAATAACAGAGTTATCCCATAACCATATTCCACATATAATGAAAAATGAATATTATATGAGTTATAAATAGACGGAAATACATTATTTCATAATAACATGTGCTTATATGTAAAGAGTTTGTTGAGGATATAAACAAACTTGCATCAAGACAAACAAAAAGTGCATCTATAGTAATAATCCTAAAGTTTCTTAGGATATTATATAAATCCATATGATAGAAATATATAGTCAAGTTATAGACTATATTTCTATATAATGGTGCACATATCTATTCGAGATAGTGGGAGCCAGATTGATTAGGGTTTAGTCAATTCCAGAGATGCACAAATAGTTGACATAGGAACGAGTTCCACAAGAGGTGTGGAAGATAATGTTCCAGAGAAAAATACTACATATGAAGGATAAATCCATGGTGGTAGTTTTCTATTCACTATGGAAAATGATACATTATTCATTGAGATTAACAATTCCTACAAGTAGGAAGTATATTACAATTAGATAAAATTGACAAGATCAATTAAAATTCAATAATAAATTCCATGTATCAAAGTAAAGGGGGATTATTATTTTGAATAATATAGTGGGTATTCAAATGATACTATAAATGGATGATACAAGCATGGTACCAATAAAGTTCAATTGGTTATATGAATTCATTATGATTATATCCATTAAAATTTTAATTGTTATAGCTAGTTTTTCTATGATCATATTATTTATCATTGGATGTCAATACCACCAATCATGGAATGTGTCTATAAAACACAACCAGAAAGGGATGGTGACATCATAGAATTCCAATAAGGAGTGTAAGTTAGTAAAATACAGTCTTAGATTAAAGTAAGAAACAATATCTTAGAGTATTCATTTGAAATGAATATTTTCCATGTATCTACAAGAGGTTAGTGGGATTGAATCTTTTCCATATAAAATATGTTTGGTAACATATGGAAAATTGTTTTTGGTATTATAGTTAGTTAAGACCAGAATGAAAGTAATTCTCCAATTATTTATTTCAATTAGCAACCTAAGTTCTAGGTAATAGGATCTTCTAATTTGGATCTAATAGTTTCTTAAACCTATTCAATTGTAAAAACACTGACAAGGTATTGAAAAATACAAGTTAGAACAATTCAATAGAGAATTTCTACCATAGTCACAGTGTAACACCCGAGACTTTTATGAGAAATATTTTGTTTTTATGTTATATAAATCATCAAAGGAATCTTTCACTACACACAACACTAGCTTGGCTTGCTTTACACGCAACTGCGGCCTTCCTCGATAGCTTGTGTCGTACGCAATACCGAGTTTCACTAAACAACGATATACTATTAAAATATTATTAAAACTAGCCGTTATGAATAGTACTAACTGAATTTTTAATTTTATAACATTTTAATTCAACTTATACATTTTCTAGAATGAGGTATAAAAGCAAAATCAGTTTTTTTGGATAAAAGAAATATTTTTCAAAAAACACAGTTTTGCCGCCTTTTGATGGCGCATCCACATTAAATCTAGTTTTTGACATGTTTATAAGTTCAATTTGACAAAATAAAATTCTTCTTTTGAATCAGGGTATAAAAATTTACTTTGGATAAACTTTTGATATTTTTCTGAAAAATTTCATATTTTGATGAATAGTAAAAATACGCTAATTTTTAATTAAAAACAACTTTTTTCATTGAGATAATTTATATGGATAAATTATAATATTGAATGGTTTTAAATTAGAAATAGAATATATTTTTACCATTTAATAAAATGTATGTCATTAGCATTAATTTCACATTAAATTCATAGGTAAAAACATTTCAATCTTTGGCAATGTTTTAACTTCTAAAACCCGTTTTCTTAACAACGGGATTTATTTTAAATTAATTACTGCAACTTATATGTTTTGAATTTTGAAAAAATGGATTCCATATTTAGAATCAGAGGGTCCAAATTATGTTAATATACTACTTTTTATTTTTGGGCATTATGAATAGTAACTACGGTAAATTTTATTTTCCATAGTTAAAGATAAATCGGGTAATTAAGGGTAAATATAAGATTATAAAATTACCCTAACACCTGCCAAAATCCTATTGGATGACTAAAAGTCGACCCATATCACCTGAGGGTTATATTAGATTCATTTAATGGACTTTTTTCCATGAAAATAATTTAATTATTATTAAAACCAAAGAATGTGACAACATGTCACTTTCTTAAATATTATAAGTATAATAATTTTAATTTGGTGATAAACTTAATGAAATTTCGAACGTGAATAATCTCCAGAAAGATAATACAATTATCTACATCATAGTAATTTATTTATAATTTTTAGGGATTAAATAATTATCATTAATTATGACACGATAGTGATGTTGAAATTATTTTATTAATTAAAATATCAAATAAATTGTTTTAAAATATTAAAATAAATATTATATAAACTATTTAATGTGATAAACTAATTTTCTAGATACATATGACATTTTATAAATCTATTAAAGCTTTTATTTTGAACATATCTTCTGTATATATTTTATTTAAATTCAAATAAATGAATAGTGTCAAAATTGACACTATTGTTATTTTATAAACATAACATATTATAAAATTGTTTAAAAATCACAAAAATATTTAAAAATTATAAATTAAAACTTATATGGTCTAAAATGTCATAAAGTTTCAAATTATGTAAAATTCACAACACATATGTAAATATTTATAATAATTTAAAATTTAGAATATTATTACCACAAATAAAATTAAATTGATAAATAAGGATAAATCAAGTTGATAATGTTTAAAATAAATTACTAACCTGTCTAAATTTTATTGGTTGATGATATTAAAACCATATCTCATATAAGATTCAGATATGAGTCATTTTTGAAGTTTTTAAGTGGGGTTGGGATTTGATATAAACTAATATTTCTTATATTTCCAAAGGTGCCCCTCTCCTCCCTTATAAAAGGGAACCTCCTCCCTCTCTTCCTCACACCAATTTGAGCCTTCAAGATCGGCCAAACCCTGCCCATTTCACTTCCCCACTTCCTTAGAAACCTACTAGAGGTACTGGTCTTATCAAAAGACCAACTCTAGTGCCTTAAGAGAAGGTTTAAAGGAGGCACTTCGAGAAAGAGGTAATACCTTCTACCGTTTTCTTCAAGTTCCATTCTTCTTATACTCCCTCTTCTTTAGTTGTTTCATTGTGAGGTAATAACATTAGTATCACTCATATACTGATATGTTATTATAAATATGAAACAACCCTATTTCACCTCTTATCCATCCTAAGGAAAACGAAATCACCGCGCGTGCGTACGTACGGAATTTCGTCTCCACACTGTGGTGTAATCTATTTTCCACCACCACCTTACTTGGATGGGTATAAGGGTGAAAGTAATTAATATATATGATTATTGTAAATTGTTATTGATTCTGAAATAGTATACATACACTCCAATACAATTCCACGATCATGGGAACGATATCATCGCTCGTGCGTACGTACGGAATACCGTCTCCACGATGTGATGTGATTCGTTCTACATGATCTTCATTTGCATAATGATTATATAAATTAATTGAATGAATGAATATGATATATATTACACTAATACCATTCTGGAAATGAGGTATCAATAACCTAAAGAGAATAATAATAATTTATTCGACAAACACGCATAAGAACAAAAAGTAATAAACACCCGAATAACAAGTAGTAATGAAATATTACTAATAAGAAGCTAAGAATATGACCATATATGATATCATAACTATAAGTATGATTCTGGAATAAGTCAATAACATTATTTAAATCATTATACAGGAGGTTTGGACACTTACTAAGCATATCGGACCTAAGGTAAGGGAAAATATCACAATCTCATTTTTATCCAAGATTGTTTATACTTTGGTATTTACAGGGGTGTATTTTATCATCCACATCCATGTTTCCTCAATATGTAATATTGTTTCCATCCACCTACAATTGTTTAAATCCAATTTTACCCTTCGGTGAGTTTTTAGTAAAATATATGAAAGGAATCTTTTGTCGTTTTTCGTACGAGGTACTTTTTGACTTTTCCGACAAAAGTATGAGAAGAATGTTTTTTTAACTTATATGGCATGAATGGATTTTTAAAACATTATTTCCAAGAAGCTTACTTTAAAAGTTTTCAAGTTTATTTTTAATCAACTTCTTTTAGAATTGTATGACATGTTAAGAAAGGAAAAGTTTTTTTGAAGTTGAAAGGATATTTTCCTCAAGAATTGAGTTCAAGTGTTTTATCAAAATTATTTTCCATCTAAGATAATATAGGGTTCTGTTTCTATCCCTATTATTACATTGATTTGATTATGTTGTGATGGAATTATTTTTATGAATCCCTTTATATTATATGAATTGTTTTATGATGTCATGTTGTTTAAGTATCCCATTTTTATTACATGGGTTATGCAATGATGTATGATTTATGATTTTGTGGAACACATAAGAATGGTATAATTATGAGATGGGTGAGACCTATATCTCCCTCCAATGCATTGGGTAAAGATTTTATATCTCATGAGATAGACATGGATGGAACGGAAGTGTAGAGACCCGAAGCCTGACGTACATTGACATTACATTACATTTGCGGAATACTTAGTAAATAACAAGAACACGCACACAAGGATCGTAATAGTTTAGTGTCTTTGGAAACTAGGAATATAATCTTCTAATCCTGGTGAAAGATCTTCAACATCTCCCATAAAGATCTTCCTTTTTTTTAATACCTATAACCTTTCTTTATATCCTGGGGAAAAGAAAACATAAAAGGGTGAGCTCAAATGCTCAGTAAGGGTAAACAAAAGAAATATCGATCACATCATATACATAAGCACATAACTTTTGGAAATCTTAACCTGCAAAAGAGATCATAATTTCATAACATGGGATAAATCATGGCAGTGAAATGTAATCACAATAATCATAACTTAAAACATCAAACTTTGTGTCATACACACATAATCATAGAGAATCATTTCTTGTTAGTCAAGAATCATTGCCAAGACTATCTTAGTGGACAAAGTCCCTTTCTTAATCGAGTAACCCTCGTTTCAGTCCTGTTTCACTGAACCGGTATAACCTACCATTTCAGTCATGTCTATCTCATGAGATATAAAATCTTTACCCAATGCATTGGAGGGAGATATAGGTCCCACCCATCTTATAATGAATCCTTTCTTATGTGTGCCACATAATCATAAATCATAAATCATAGCGTAACCCATGTAATAAAAATGGGATTCTTAAACAACATGACATCATAAAACAATTCATATAAGATAAAGGAATTCATAAAAAATATTTTCATCACAACATAATCAAACCAATGTAATAATAGGGATAAAAACAGAACCCTTTTATTATCTTAGATGAAAAATAATTTTGATAAAATACTTGAACTCCATTCTTGAGGAAAATATCCTTTCTTCTTAAAAAAAACATGTCTCCTTTCTTAACATGTCATACAACTTTAAACTAAAAGAAGTTGATTAAAAATAAACTTGAAAACTTGTAATGGAAGCTTCTTTTTAAAAATCCATTCATGTCGTATAAGTTAAAAAAAACATTCTTCTCGTACTTTTGTCGGAAAAGTCAAAAAGTACCTCGTATGAAAAACGACAAAAGATTCCTTTCATATTCTTTACTAAAAACTCACCAAAGGGTAAAATTGGATTTAAAAAAAATGTAGGTGAATGGAAATAATATTGCATATTGAGGAAACATGGATGTGAATAATAAAATACACCCCAGTAAATTTCAAAGTATAAACAATCTCAGATAAAAATGAGATTGTGATATTTCCCTTACCTTAGGTCCAACTTTTTTTGTAAGTGTTCGAACCTCCTGTATAATGATTTAAATCATGTTATTGACTTATTCCAGAATCATATTAATTGTTATTATATCATATATGGCCCGCTTATGACTTTATATTACCCGTTCTTTTGTAAATTCATGTTAAAGTAGCGTTTTGGGTAAAATCGTCTCATTTGTCATTCGTGTCTTTAACTTGTAATTATTCATATGATTACTTAGATCATGATTAATTAATTCCAGAATATAAAACATGATTTATATATATATATATTCATAATACACATATATAATAAATCAGTAAATGGAAAGAAATACACCGTTCATGGAGACGGTAGTCCGTACGTACGCATGAACGCTGTTTTCGTTTCCTTACTGAATTGAATGGAATTAAGTATATGACATACATATAAATATAAATAATTCCAGTATCATTATTAGTTCATATATTTCATTAGTACTTATTATATATACTTTATAATCATTCATGAATGGTTAATCATTGAGAATGAATCTCATCGCGTCGTGGAGACGGTAGTCCGTACGTACGCACGAGCGATGATATCGTTCTCATGGTCGTGGAATTGTGTTGAAGTGTATGTATACTATTTTAGTATCAATATCACTTTATAATAATCATATATAGTTACTCATTACACCTTTATACCCATCCAATTAAGGTGGTGGTGGAAAATAGATTACACCACGGCGTGGAGACGGTATTCCGTACGTACGCACGCGCGGTGATTTCCTTTTTTCGTAGGATGGATAAGAAGGTTAATTAGATTTGTTTCATATTTATAATAACATATCAGTATATAATAAATACTGATGTTATTACTTTATCATGAAACAACTAAATAAGAAGAAGTTGAAGAAGAAAGAAATTGAAAAAGATCGGTAATGGATATTACCTCTTTTTGACACGCCTTTTCTTAGCCTCCACTTAAAGAACTAAGGATGGTCTTTGAAGAAGACCAGGACCTCTAGGATGATACTAGGGAAGTGGAGAAGGGATTTTGGCAGGGGTTGGACGAGCTTGAGTGCTCAAATTGGTGTGAGGAGGAGGGGGAGGAGGTGCCCTTTTATAAGGGAGGAGAGGGGCACCTTAGGAATATCTCAAAATATTATTTTATATTAAAGTCTAAATCAGTTTATAATGGTTCCAAAGGGTCTTATTTAGAAGATAAAGTGGGGATGGGTCAAAATCCTATCAACCAATAGGATTTAGACAAGTTTAGGGTATTATTTTAACCTTATCAATTAGATTTAACTCTAAGTTAAATAATTTAACTTTTACCGTGTCTTTTTGTTTTCTTTCACTATATGGTTAATACACTTACTATAACATGCCAAACGAACCCCAAATTGTTTATTATTAATATATATATCCTTATCTAAGTCATTTGGCAGAACCTTAGATTTTTAGGAATAAAATAACAATTAATAATATAATATTTGATTTAAAAACTATTTTGTGTCAATTTTTGACACTATTTGATATATGATTTTTGTGAAAGTCATAACAGAATTATATGTTCGAACCAAGTTGATTAAATCAACACTAATATATCATAGTAACCTATAAAATTAGTGTAATTCATAAAAAGTCTCAAATTACATTTATTTTGGTGTTTATAACATCAATTATGTCAATATTTCATAAATAAGATAATTACTGCATCATCGTTGTGTCATAATTAAATTAAATTATTTAATGTCTAAAAATATTAAATAAAATACCATTATGTAGGGAATCTTTTTAGCTTTCTAATTAATATTTATTGTCGAATTTATCTTATGTATAACCCCATATTAAAAATGATTTACTTATTAAACTTTGATTTTAACTATTTTAACCATTCTTTAAATAAATTAATAATAAATGTCCTAATCTAACCTAAGTGGGCCTAAATGGTCATATTTTATTCATAAGGTTATTTTTGGTCGAATTACACTTATCCAATAGAATTAGGACATGTTTTAGGGTAATAGTAATATCATATTTACCCTTAGTTACCCTATTTACTATTAACTGTGGTAAAAAAGGTAAAAAGTTACTATTCACCAAAAATTATTTTCATCTCATTGAACCAGATTTTAGTCCTTGATATTAACCGTGTCTCTCGGATTTTAGAAATTCCATTCACAGAAGCGGTAAAATTAAGTTTTATGAAAAATTCAGTTTTTTAACTACCACTTAGTAGTTTCACTATTCATCAAAAATTGATGTTTTTCAGAACAATGCCAAAATTTCATCCTAAGAAATATTTCATATTCCGAATTTAAAAATGAATTCTATTTTACCAAATTCATAACATAGAAGTTGCATTAATTAATTTTATAATTAAATCCCGCTATTAAAACAAATAGCGTGTTTTTAAGAAACAATATCTATCAAAAGATTGACACTTGATTATGTCTGGTTTAAATGTGAAATTACAACCAATGACCAACATTGTATTAATTTGTAAAAATAAATTCTAAATATACTTTAAAACCACTCAAATTAATAATTTATCACTATTAATTATTTCGATTAAAAAAGTTGTTTTTAATTATAATTTAGTAATTTTCACTATTCATCAGAATATGAAAGTTATCCAAAAAGTACCAGAATTTCACCTTAGGCTAAATTCAATACTCCGAATCTAAAAATAAAGTCTATTTTGAGAGCTAAAATTTCTAAAATTTTAAAAGGTGGTTATTACTATTCATAACGGCTAGTTTTAATAATATTTTAATAGCATATCGTTGTTTAGTGAAACTCAGTATTACGTACTACACACGCTATCGAGGAAGGTCGTGATTGCGTGTAATGAAAGGCAAGTCAAGGATGTGTGTTGTGAAAGCTCCTTTTGGTGTAGCGTACAACACAAGACATTAATAAAATTAAAAAGAATATTTTTCATAAAATCTCGGGCTGTTACATTCTACCCCCCTTAAAATGAATTTCGCCCTCAAAATTCTTCGGGTTTATAAATGGTTTACTATTCAAAATTTTCTTTAATAGAAACCCACATCGTAAAAAGGAATACCAAAACATGGCTTTAAAAACTAAAGTATGAAATGTAACGATTACCCAAATAAACTAATCACTGGGTTTCCACAAAGGTGAAAATATGGATATGGAAGAGAAATATAACCATCATGTTCTGATAGAGAGTGGTAGAGAACATGGCTATGGAAAAGCCAGCAATCACAAAGCCATAAATTTGTGACGATCTAGGGTACCATCTGATTCATCGGATATAAGGGCACTAGGACAACATTTTTGGTTTTCAAGATCATTTCCCTAAAGTTAAAGAATTTGAATAAATACTTACTTTATTTTGGTACAATCTCACTGTTGTTCGTGCCTTGAACAATTTCCACTTCATCTCTTAAATAAATGAAGTTGAATTTGTTATTCGTGAAGTGTTAGCAGATCATGTGATAGAATGACGGGTCATTCCATCTGTCTCAAAAAAAAGGTTAGCAAAAAATTATATACATAAGTCGATCTATAGTGAGATTAATCATATATGGTTCCTGAAATGGACTTTATACTTCATATATCATACTGCTTAATATAATAAAACTAGTTTCTAATAAATAGGGACTTCCTGTAGGCCAGTGGTAGGTGATAAAGGCCAGTCGCACTTCGGTTGTGGGTTCGATTCCCACAGCCTTGTCTGACGCGATGGGCTGTCGCCCGTCCTACAGGTTGTCCTTTTTCTAAAACTATATTACTATAACATCCCATCAATAATATCGAAAAAACTTCTATCCTTAAACAATACTAACTTATGTCCAACATAATCCATTCCAATCTTTAGGCTTATCCATAATACTTCAGTCCACTCTCATAATATAGTGAAAACGATTAACAGATATTTAATACCATCGTTGATCCCCATATATCATAAAATATGTCGTGTTGGTCACATTCCAAACATTCAAAGGCCTTAATCATGTACTCTCTTGAATACCCATTGAACCTTAGAGAAAACATGAATGCAGTTAAAAGTTAACACTTTCCACATACCAAAATCCTCAAAATTCTATATACTCAAACCATGATATCACTTAGTCCTTATATCAATCATGAGCTCATAAATACTGTTAAACATTGTGTTTTCTCATTTTCCCTTCATTATGCTCATATCATCTTATTTCCAAAAATATCTCAATCACTTTGAATACCACATTAGACCAATACATAAATATTCCAATACACCATAAAAGTACCTCAACAACATTATTCTTGAATACCAATACATAAACACTTCAGTCCATCCACTTCAATGACTGTCCTGGAATAAGTCCTTCCTTGATTTAGAAATATCTTTTTAGGTCAGGGCATTGAGTTGGGTAATTCCCATGTTCTCCACAAATAAGACATTGAACTCCATAACAATCTGTCACTCTATGACCCTTTTCTCCACAGAGATAACATCTGTCCCTCCATTTGAGGTATTCCTCAAGGTTCTTCTTCCCTTCTTTAGAAATCTCAATCTTCCTTTCTTTATGATCCTCAACATGCGAACATGAATAATAGTTTATCTTCCTCTTCTTTGATGAATTAGTCATACCACTAAATTTCACCTTGTTAATCATATATCGCGATGACTGATTCGGCATAATCACAATATCTTTATCTCTAGGCATTACACAATTTTGTTGCTCATTGTCACCAATTTGTCCATTGGATTCAATGTTAACCGAATTCCTTCTGGTTCCCTCCATTAACTAAAACACAAAAAGAATTTTGTGAGAGGCGAAATCATGCTAGGTAAGACAACATAATAAAGGGGGAGTACCTTCAATATCTAACATCTTAGGTTTATATTCTAAGATCGTTAGCGCAATTCTAGTACTATAACCTATACGTATACTTAACCTTAGGGACATCCCTAGACATACCTTAGAAATATCTCTAGGGATCTCACTAAAGTTCTCGCATCCTAGTTTCCAAAGGTTGACTAAACCTTTCCTCTGATACCAACTGTAGAGACCCGAAGCCTGACGTACATTGACATTACATTACATTTGCAGAATACTTAGTAAATAACAAAAACACACACACAAGGATCGTAATAGTTTAGTGTCTTTGGAAACTCGGAATATAATCTTCTAATCCTGGTGAAAGATCTTCAACATCTCCCATAAAGATCTTCCTTTTTTTTAATACCTATAACCTTTCTTTATATCCTGGGGAAAAGAAAACATAAAAGGGTGAGCTCAAATGCTCAGTAAGGGTAAACAAAAGAAATATCGATCACATCATATACATAAGCACGTAACTTTTGGAAATATTAACCTGAAAAAGAGATCATAATTTCATAACATGGGATAAATCATGGCAGTGAAATGTAATCACAATAATCATAACTTAAAACATCAAACTTTGTGGCATACACACATAATCATAGAGAATCATTTCTTGTTAGTCAAGACTCATTTCCAAGACTATCTTAGTGGACAAAGTCCCTTTCTGAATCGAGTAACCCTCGTTTCAGTCCTGTTTCACTGAACCGGTATAACCTACCATTTCAGTCATGTCTATCTCATGAGATATAAAATCTTTACCCAATGCATTGGAGGGAGATATAGGTCCCACCCATCTTATAATGAATCCTTTCTTATGTGTGCCACATAATCATAAATCATAAATCATAGCGTAATCCATGTAATAAAAATGGGATTCTTAAACAACATGACATCATAAAACAATTCATATAAGATAAAGGAATTCATAAAAAATATTTCCATCACAACATAATCAAACCAATGTAATAATAGGGATAAAAACAGAACCCTTTTATTATCTTAGATGAAAAATAATTTTGATAAAATACTTGAACTCCATTCTTGAGGAAAATATCCTTTCTTCTTAAAAAAACATGTCTCCTTTCTTAACATGTCATACAACTTTAAACTAAAAGAAGTTGATTAAAAATAAACTTGAAAACTTGTAATGGAAGCTTCTTTTTAAGAATCCATTCATGTCGTATAAGTTAAAAAAAACATTCTTCTCGTACTTTTGTCGGAAAAGTCAAAAAGTACCTCGTACGAAAAACGACAAAAGATTCCTTTCATATTCTTTACTAAAAACTCACCAAAGGGTAAAATTGGATTTAAAAAAAATGTAGGTGAATGGAAATAATATTGCATATTGAGGAAACATGTATGTTAATGATAAAATACACCCCAGTAAATTTCAAAGTATAAACAATCTCAGATAAAAATGAGATTGTGATATTTCCCTTACCTTAGGTCCGACTTTCTTTGTAAGTGTCCGAACCTCCTGTATAATGATTTAAATCATGTTATTGACTTATTCCAGAATCATATTCATTGTTATTATATCATATATGGTCCGCTTATGACTTTATATTACCCGTTCTTTTGTAAATTCATGTTAAAGTAGCGTTTTGGGTAAAATCGTCTCATTTGTCGTTCGTGTCTTTAACTTGTAATTATTCATATGATTACTTAGATCATGATTACTTAATTCCAGAATATAAAACATGATTTATATATATATATTCATAATACACATATATAATAAATCAGTAAATGGAAAGAAATACACCGTTCATGGAGACGGTAGTCCGTACGTACGCATGAACGCTGTTTTCGTTTCCTTATTGAATTGAATGGAATTAAGTATATGACATACATATAAATATAAATAATTCCAGTATCATTATTAGGTCATATATTTCATTAGTAATTATTATATATACTTTATAATCATTCATGAATGGTTAATCATTGAGAATGAATCTCATCGCGTCGTGGAGACGGTAGTCCGTACGTACGCACGAGCGATGATATCGTTCTCATGGTCATGGAATTGTGTTGAAGTGTATGTATAATATTTCAGTATCAATATCAATTTATAATAATCATATATAGTAACTCATTACACCTTTATACCCATCCAATTAAGGTGGTGGCGGAAAATAGATTACACCACGGCGTGGAGACGGTATTCCGTACGTACGCACGCGCGGTGATTTCCTTTTTCCGTAGGATGGATAAGAAGGTTAATTAGAGTTGTTTCATATTTATAATAACATATTAGTATATAATAAATACTTATGTTATTACTTTATCATGAAACAACTAAAGAAGAAGAATTTGAAGAAGAAAGAAATTGAAAAAGATCGGTAATGGATATTACCTCTTTTTGACACGCCTTTTCTTAGCCTCCACTTAAAGAACTAAGGATGGTATTTGAAGAAGACCAGGACCTCTAGGATGATACTAGGGAAGTGGAGAAGGGATTTTGTCAGGGGTTGGCCGAGCTTGAGTTCTCAAATTGGTGTGAGGAGGAGGGGGAGGAGGTGCCCTTTTATAAGGGAGGAGAGGGGCACCTTAGGAATATCTCAAAATATTATTTTATATTAAAGTCTAAATCGGTTTATAATGGTTCCAAAGGGTCTTATTTCGAAGATAAAGTGGGGATGGGTTGAAATCCTATCAACCAATAAGATTTAGACAAGTTTAGGGTATTATTTTAACCTTATCAATTAGATTTAACTCTAAGTTAAATAATTTAACTTTTACCGTGTCTTTTTTTTTCTTTCACTATATGGTTAATACACTTACTATAACATGCCAAACGAACCCCAAATTGTTTATTATTAATATATATATCCTTATCTAAGTCATTTTGCCGAACCTTAGATTTTTAGGAATAAAATAACAATTAATAATATAATATTTGATTTAAAAACTATTTTGTGTCAATTTTTGACACTATTTGATATATGATTTTTGTGAAAGTCATAACAGAATTATATGTTAGAACCAAGTTGATTAAATCAACACTAATATATCATAGTAACCTATAAAATTAGTGTAATTAATAAAAAGTCTCAAATTACATTTATTTTGGTGTTTATAACATCAATTATGTCAATATTTCATAAATAAGATAATTACTGCATCATCGTTGTGTCATAATTAAATTAAATTATTTAATGTCTAAAAATTTTAAATAAAATACCATTATGTAGGAAATCTTTTTATCTTTCTAATGAATATTTATTTTCGAATTTATCTTATGTATAACCCCATATTAAAAATGATTTACTTATTAAACTTTGATTTTAACTATTTTAACCATTCTTTAAATAAATTAATAATAAATGTCCTAATCTAACCTAAGTGGGCCTAAATGGTCATATTTTATTCATAAGGTTATTTTTGGTCGAATTACACTTATCCAATAGAATTAGGACATGTGTTAGGGTAATAGTAATATCATATTTACCCTTAGTTACCCTATTTACTATTAACTGTGGTAAAAAAGGTAAAAAGTTACTATTCACCAAAAATTATTTTCATCTCATTGAACCAGATTTTAGTCCTTGATATTAACCGTGTCTCTCGGATTTTTGAAATTCCATTCACAGAAGCGGTAAAATTAAGTTTTATGAAAAATTCAGTTTTTTAACTACCACTTAGTAGTTTCATTATTCATCAAAAATTGATGTTTTTCAGAACAATGCCAAAATTTCATCCTAAGAAATATTTCATATTCCGAATTTAATAACGAAGTCTATTTTACAAAATTCATAACATAGAAGTTGCATTAATTAATTTTATAATTAAATCCCGCTATTAAAACAAATAGCGTGTTTTTAAGAAACAATATCTATCAAAAGATTGACACTTGATTATGTCTGGTTTAAATGTGAAATTACAACCAATGACCAACATTGTATTAATTTGTAAAAATAAATTCTAAATATACTTTAAAACCACTCAAATTAATAATTTATCACTATTAATTATTTCGATTAAAAAAGTTGTTTTTAATTATAATTTAGTAATTTTCACTATTCATCAGAATATGAAAGTTATCCGAAAAGTACCAGAATTTCACCTTAGGCTAAATTCAATACTCCGAATCTAAAAATAAAGTCTATTTTGAGAGCTAAAATTTCTAAAATTTTAAAAGGTGGTTATTACTATTCATAACGGCTAGTTTTAATAATATTTTAATAGCATATCGTTGTTTAGTGAAACTCAGTATTACGTACTACACACGCTATCGAGGAAGGTCGTGATTGCGTGTAATGAAAGGCAAGTCAAGTATGTGTGTTGTGAAAGCTCCTTTTGGTGTAGCGTACAACACAATACATTAATAAAATTAAAAAGAATATTTTTCATAAAATCTCGGGCTGTTACAGGAAGGTTAAACCGGTTTAGTGAAACAGGACTGAAACGTGGAGTGAACTTGGTTCAGAAATGGACTTTGTCCACTAAGATAGTCTTGGAAATGAGTCTTGACTAATAAGAAATGATTCTCAATGATTATGTGTGTATGCCACAAAGTTTCATGTTTTAAGTTATTATTATTGGGATTTCATTTCACTACTATGATTTATCCCATGTTATGAAATTATGCTCTCTTTTGCAGGTTAAGATTTCCAAAAGTTATGTTCTTATGTATATGATGTGATTGATATTTATTTTGTTTACCCTTACTAAGCATTTGAGCTCACCCTTTTGTATGTTTTATTTCCCCAGGTCAGGAAGAAGGTTATTAAGTAAGATATGCCAAAAGGGACTATAGATATTATGAAATAAATGGGAGACAGTGTAGACGCTTTATGAACCAGTTGTTTATGTTTCCCAGTTTCTAATGACATTATACCTATATGGTCCTTTCATGGTTTTGTTATATTTTGTAATAAGTACGCTTCAATTTTGAAGTAATAACAATGTATGTAAATTATGGGTCATTATAGTTGGTATCAGAGGAAAGGTATAGTCAACCTTTGGAAACTAGGATGTGAAAGCCTTAGTAAGAACCCTAAGGAAAAGTCTAAGCATAGAACACAATATTAGTGTTTTAGAAATGACCATGAATAACCTAGGATAAGACCTTAAGTGTGAAATTTTATTCTTTATTATGTGGTTTTCCTATTATAATTAGTGTTGCTCACACTATTCTTCTTGGTTTTAGTCAATGGATGGAACCCGAAGGAACCGTGTTAATGTGTAATGCGACGGGAAATGCAATGATTGTCCCCCTGAGCAACCAAACGTTATGAGAGTTGGAATGCAAAATATTGTAGCCTTGCTCACACAACTTTCTCAAGCTATGAATCATGCAGGACTTCCAAACGAGCAAAGGAAGGAGCAACATTCTGTTGAATCCTTCATGAGGCAGCGTCCACCTTCTTTTAGCGGGTCTACTGATCCATTAGTTGTTGAACAATGGATTAGTACCACTGAAAAGATATTTTCAGTTCTTCAATGTTCTGAACATGATAAAGTCATCCTAGCAGTGTATCGTTTGGAAGGAGATGCTGATCAATGGTGGAATCTTATTAAGAATATGAGGAAAAGGGATGAAATTGAGTCCATGGAATGGGAAGAGTTCAAGAACTTATTTTTCAATAAGTACTTCCCTCGTATTCTCCGAACAAAGATGGAGAAAGAGTTTCTTGAACTGAAGAAAAAGGATGATGAATCTATTGGTACCTATGAAGCAAATTTTACAAGACTTGCAAGGTACGCTTCTGGTATTATTATCCAACCTGAGAGTAAGATCGATCGATTCTTTAGTGGCTTAAAACCAAGTCTTCGAAGGGCGTTATCCATAAGGGACTTCAATAGCTACGAGTAAATCGTTCAATGTTCTCTCAAAGTCGAGATGGAAATTGGAGTAACCCATCAGTCATATGGGTTTGATAAGAAGAGGAAAATGGAATTCAAAGGAAAATCTAAAGAGCACACTGAAAAGAAGATGAGCTTTCCCTTATGCTCAAAGTGTGGAAAGAAACATGGAGGGAGTTGTCTTAAAGGGACAAGTAAATGTTTCAAATGTGGAAAGGAAGGTCATCAGGCATTTGAATGCCACAATGATGGGAAGAAGATTTCTAACGATGCAAACAAAGGAAGGGACACACAGAATGAACCTACTACACTTCAATGTTTCAAGTGCAAGGAGATGGGGCATTATGCCAATAAATGCCCTAATCCAAGGGTTGTTGATGATGATTGACATCAACAAAATCTTAAGGCTAAAGACAAAGGAAAGTCACATGCAATTTCTATCAGCGATGTGGAGTACGATAACGATGTGGTGAAAGGTACACTTACCATCCACTCTAAAGTCGAAAATGTTTTATTTGATTCTGGATCCACCCACTCTTTTATTTCTGAAGATTTTTCTAAGGGTATCACCATTTTACCTCAACAATTAGATGTTGAGTTAGCTGTAACAACACCTAATGGCACAACAGTCGCATCAAAAGTTTATAATTCTTCCCCGATTGAAGTTTGTGGGAAAGTGCTTCCTGCAAATCTTGTGATCCTTCCTATAGTGGAATTTGATGTGATTATTGGCATGGATTGGCTTTCTTTATATGGATCTCATATCAATTTCCAAAGAAGGGAAGTCACATTTCATATTCCAGATCAATCTATGATCGTCTATCAATGCAAGGATGAACATAACCTTCCAGTGGAAATTTCTTCCATCTTATGGGTCTTGATTCCACTTAATGAAGTTTATTTATCTCAAATGGTTGGTGAGAAACTCACAATTAAGAATATGCCCATTGTATGGGAGTTTGATGATGTCTTTCCGAAGGAATTGTCAGGTCTTCAACCAAATCGTGAAGTTGATTTTTCAATAGAACTCGTACCGGATGCTTTGCCTATTTCAAAGACACCTTATAGAATGGCCCCAATTGAGTTGCAGGAATTGAAGAAGCAACTCCAAGAGAATCTTGATAAGGGATTAATACGCCCAAGTGCGTCACCTTGGGGAGCACCTGTTCTGTTTTTTAAGAAGAAATATGGATCAATGAGACTCTACATTGATTATCGAGAACTTAACAAGATCCCTATCAAGAAAAAATATCATCTCCCATGCATTGATGACCTATTTTACCAACTACGCGGAGCTCAATACTTTTCCAAGATTGATCTTCGTTCAGGGTATCATCAATTAAGGTTAAAAAGGGATGATATACCAAAGACGACTTTCTGTACAAGGTATGGACACTATGAATTTATAGTGATGCCATTTGGTCTTACTAATGCCCCTAATATCTTCATGGATCTGATGAATAGAGTCTTTAAATACTACCTTGATCAATTTTTTGTAGTCTTTATAGACGATATTCTTGTCTATTCAAAGAGTAAGGAAGAACACGAAGATCACTTGATAATTATATTGAAGACCCTGAGAAAGGATAAGATTTATGCCAAATTTACCAAGTGTGAATTTTGGCTTCAAAAAGTTGAATTTTTGGGTCACATAATCTCAAAAGAAGGGATATCTGTGGATCCAACAAAAACAGAGGTTATCGAAAGATGGTCGAGACCAACAACAGTAACTGAGATCTGAAGTTTTCTTGGTTTGGCTGGATATTATCGACGTTTTGTGAAATATTTTTCACGATTATCTAATCCACTCACCAGGTTGACTCGAAAAAGAGTTAAGTTCATGTGGACGGACGAATGTGAAGAGAATTTCAAGGAGTTGAAAAGAAGGTTATCCAGTGCACCTGTACTCACACTTCCTTGTAGTGGAGAAAGGTTTGTGGTCTACAGTGATGCATCCAAGAAGGGATTGGGATGTGTTCTCATGAAAAATGATATGGTGATAACTTATGCCTCACGATAGTTGAAAATCCATGAGCAAAATTACCAAACTCATGATTTGGAGTTAGCTGCGGTAATCTTTGCATTAAAGATTTGGAGGCATTACCTTTATGGTGAAAGGTGTGATATTTATACTGATCATAAAATTTTAAAGTATATTTTCACACAAAAGGAGATGAATATGTGTCAAAGAAGATGGTTGCAGCTGATTAAGGATTACGACTGCTTAATTCATTACCACCATGGGAAAGAAAACAAGGTGGAAGATGCATTAAGTCGACAAGACCATTCCAGTTTATCCATGATGAGGATCACAAAAGATCCAATATTTATGGATTTACAAAGAATGGATCTTGGAATTATAATGGAAGGGGGGAAATTATATCTTTCTCAAATGAATGTTCAACCATCTATACATGTGAATATTAAAGAGGCACAGAAAGAAGATGTAGAGTTACAAAAGAAGGTGAGAAATATTCCTGAATTCAACCTTGGTTGTGATGGGATAATAAAGTTCAGGAATCGGGTTTGTGTTCCTCCTATCCCCGAATTAAAGAATGAGCTGCTGGATAAGGCTCATAGTTATTCATTCTCTATTCATCCTGGAAGCACGAAGATGTATAGGGACCTGAAAGAGTAATTCTGGTGGGATGGCATGAAAAGATATGTTGCTGAATATGTCTCTCGATGCTTGGTTTGTCAGCAAGTTAAAGCTGAGAGACAGAAGTCTAAGGGGATGTTACAACCATTACCCATACCCGAATGGAAATGGGAAAACATCACTATGGACTTTGTCACAGGACTTCCTAAAACATCCAAAGTCAATAATGCTATATGGGTCATAGTTGATCATCTTACAAAGTCTACACACTTCATTGCTATTAGAGAGGATTTCTCTCTGGATCAGCTTTCCAGGATATATGTAAAGGAAGTGGTAATATTGCATGGAGTACCACTTTCTATTATATCTGATCGGGATCCGAGGTTTACATCAAAGTTCTGGCGAAGTCTTCATCATACTCTGGATATAGAGTTGAGTTTTAGCACTGCTTATCATCCTCAGACAGACGGTCAGTCTGAGAGAACAATTCAAACTCTAGAAGATATGTTGAGATCTTGCTCTATGGATTTCAAAGGTGGTTGGGATCAACACCTACCTTTGGAGGAATTTTCTTATAATAATATCTTTCACTCCAGTATTCATATGGCTCCTTATGAATCTCTCTATGGAAAGAAATGCAGGACTCCAACTTGCTGGGATGAAGTTGGGGAAAGAAAGCTATTAGGACCTGATCTCGTTGATGAAATGGTAGAAAAGTTCAGATCTATTCAACAACACATAAGAGAAGCTCAGAGTCGACAGAAAATTTATGCCGACAACCGAAGAAAAGACCTAGAGTTTAAAGTGGGTGATAAAGTGTTCTTACGAATATCTCCCTGGAAGAGGGTCATGAGATTTGGAAAGAAGGGAAAGTTGAGCCCTAGATATATCGGTCCTTTTGAAATTTTGGATCGTGTTGGAAAGGTAGCTTACCGATTGGCGCTTCCACCGAATCTCTCTCAAGTAAACGATGTGTTCCATGTATCTCTCCTGAGAAATTACATACCTGATCCTTCACATGTACTCAGCTCAGAAGTTGTACCGCTGGAGCAAGATCTTTCTTATGAAGAACAGCCGATAGAGATTCTGGATCGTAGCGAAAAAGTCCTACGAAACAAGACCACTTTCTTGGTGAAAGTTTTATGGAGGAACCACCAATTAGAATAAGCTACATGGGAGCTTGAGGATATGATGAGGGAGAGGTATCCTCATCTGTTTGTTACAAAGTGACGAATTTTGAGGGCGAAATTCATTTTAAGGGAGGTAGAATGTAACACCCGAGACTTTTATGAGAAAAATTTTGTTTTTATGTTATATAAATCATCAAAGGAATCTTTCACTACACACAACACTAGCTTGGCTTGCTTTACACGCAACCGCGGCCTTCCTCGATAGCTTGTGTCGTACGCAATACTGAGTTTCACTAAACAACGATATGCTATTAAAATATTATTAAAACTAGCCATTATGAATAGTACTAACTGAATATTGAATTTTATAACATTGTAATTCAACTTATACATTTTCTAGAATGAGGTATAAAAGCAAAATCAGTTTTTTTGGATAAAATAAATATTTTTCAAAAAATATAGTTTTTCCGTCTTTTGATGGCGCATCCACATTAAATCTAGTTTTTGACATGTTTATAAGTTCAATTTGAAAAAATAAAATTCTTCTTTTGAATCAGGGTATAAAAATTTACTATGGATAAACTTTTGATATTTTTCTGATAACTTTCATATTTTGATGAATAGTAAAAATACGCTAATTTTTAATTAAAAACATCTTTTTTCATTGAGATAATTTATATGGATAAATTATAATATTGAATGGTTTTAAAGTATAAATATAATATATTTTTACCATTTAATATAATGTATGTCATTAGCATTAATTTCACATTGAATTCATAGGTAAAAACATTTCAATCTTTGGCAATGTTTTAACTTCTAAAACCCATTTTCTTAACAACGGGATTTATTTTAAATTAATTACTACAACTTATATGTTTTGAATTTTTAAAAATGGATTCCATATTCAGAATCATAGGGTCTAAATTATGTTAATATACTACTTTTTATTTTTGGGCATTATGAATAGTAACTACTGTAAATTTTATTTACCATAGTTAAAGGTAAATCGGGTAATTAAGGGTAAATATAAGATTACAAAATTACCCTAACACCTGCCAAAATCCTATTGGATGACTAAAAGTCGAACCATATCACCTAAGGGTATAATTATATTCATTTAATGGACTTTTTTCCATGAAAATAATTTAATTATTATTAAAACCAAAGAATGTGACAACATGTCACTTTCTTAAATCTTAGAAGTATAATAATTTTAATTTGGTGATAAACTTAATGAAATTTAGAAAATAAATAGTCTCCAGAAAGGTAATACAATTATATACATCATAGGAATTTATTTATAATTTTTAGGGATTAAATAAGTATCATTAATTATGACACAATAGTGATGTTGAAATTATTTTATTAATTAAAATATCAAATAAATTGTTTTAAAAATATTAAAATAAATATTATATGAACTATTTAATGTGCTAAACTAATTTTCCAGATACATATGACATTTTATAAATCTATTAATGCTTTTAGTTTGAACATATCTTCTGTATATATTTTATTTAAATTCAAATAAATGAATAGTGTCAAAATTGACACTATTGTTATTTTATAAAAATAACATATTATAAAATTGTTTAAAAATCACAAAAATATTTAAAAAATTTAAATTAAAATTTATATGGTCTAAAATGTCATAAAGTTTCAAATTATGTAAAATTCACAACACATATGTAATTATTTATAATAATTTAAAATTTAGAATATTATTACCACAAATAAAATTAAATTGATAAATAAGGATAAATCAAGTTGATAATGTTTACAATAAATTCCTAACTTGTATAAATTTTATTTTTTGATGATATTACAACCTTATCTCATCTAAGCTTTGGATATGAGTCATTTTGGAAGTTTTTAAGTGGGGTTGGGATTTAATATAAACTAGTATTTCTTATATTTCCAAAGGTGCCCCTCTCCCCCCTTATAAAAGGGCACCTCCTCCCTCTCTTCCTCACACCAATTTGAGCCTTCAAGCTTGGCCAAAACATGCCCATTTCACTTACCCACTTCCTTAGAAACCTACTAGAGGTACTGGTCTTATCAAAAGACCAACTCTAGTGCCTTAAGAGAAGGTTTAAAGGAGGCACTTCGAGAAAGAGGTAATACCTTCTACCGTTTTCTTCAAGTTCCATTCTTCTTCTACTCCCTCTTCTTTAGTTTTTTAATTATGAGGTAATAACATCAGTATCACTCATATACTGATATGTTATTATAAATATGAAACAATCCTATTTCACCTCTTATCCATCCTAAGGAAAACGAAATCACCGCGCGTGCGTACGTACAGAATACCGTCTCCACGCCGTGGTGTAATCTATTTTCCACCACAACCTTACTTGGATGGGTATAAGGGTAAAAGTAATGAATATATATGATTATTGTAAAGTGGTATTGATTCTGAAATAGTATACATACACTCCAATACAATTCCACGATCATGGGAACGATATCATCGCTCGTGTGTACGTACGGAATACCATCTCCACGATGTGATGTGATTCGTTCTACATGATCTTCATTTGCATAATGATTATATAAATGAATTGAATGAATGAATATGATATATATTACACTAATAAAATTATATAAATGAGGTATCTATAACCTAAATAGAATAATAATAATTTATTCGACAAACACGCATAAGAACAAAAAGTAATAAACACCCGAATAACAAGTAGTAATGAAATATTACTAATAAGAAGCTAAGAATATGACCATATATGATATCATAACAATAAGTATGATTCTGGAATAATTCAATTACATTATTTAAATCATTATACAGGAGGTTCGGACACTTACGAAGCATATCGGACCTAAGGTAAGGGAAAATATTGCAATCTCATTTTTATCCGAGATTGTTTATACTTTGGTATTTACTGGGGTGTATTTTATCATCCACATCCTTGTTTCCTCAATATGTAATATTGTTTCCATCCACCTACAATTTTTTAAATCCAATTTTACCCTTCGGTTAGTTTTTAGTAAAAGATATGAAAGGAATCTTTTGTCGTTTTTCGTACGAGGTACTTTTTGACTTTTCCGACAAAAGTATGAGAAGAATGTTTTTTTTAACTTATACGGCATGAATGGATTTTTAAAACATTATTTCCAAGAATATTACTTTAAAAGTTTTCAAGTTTATTTTTAATCGACTTATTTTAGAATTTTATGACATGTTAAGAAAGGAAAAGTGTTTTTGAAGTTGAAAGGATATTTTCCTCAAGAATGGAGTTCAAGTGTTTTATCAAAATTATTTTCCATATAAGATAATATAGGGTTCTGTTTCTATCCCTATTATTACATTGATTTGATTATGTTGTGATGGAATTATTTTTATGAATCCCTTTATCTTATATGAATTGTTTTATGATGTCATTTTTTTTAAGTATCCCATTTTTATTACATGGGTTATACAATGATGTATGATTTATGATTTTGTGGCACACATAAGAATGGTATCATTATGAGATGGGTGGGACCTATATCTCCCTCCAATGAATTGGGTAAAGATTTTATATCTCATGAGATAGACATGGCTGGAACGGAAGGTTAAACTGGTTCAGTGAAACACGACTGAAACGAGGAGTGAACTCGGTTCAGAAATGGACTTTGTCCACTAAGATAGTCTTGGCAATGAGTCTTGACTAATAAGAAATGATTCTCAATGATTATGTGTGTATGCCACAAAGTTTCATGTTTTAAGTTATGATTATTGGGATTTTATTTCACTACTATGATTTATCCCATGTTATGAAATTATGCTCTCTTTTGCAGGTTAAGATTTACAAAAGTTATGTTCTTATGTAAATGATGTGATTGATATTTCTTTTTTTTACCCTTACTGAGCATTTGAGCTCACCCTTTTGTATGTTTTATTTCCCCAGGTCAGGAAGAAGGTTATTAAGTAAGATATGCCAAAAGGGACTATAGATATGATGAAATAAATGGGAGACAGTGTAGACGCTTTATGAACCAATTGTTTATGTTTCCCAGTTTCTAAAGACACTATACCTATACGGTCCTTTCATGGTTTTATTATATGTTGTAATAAGTACACTTCAATTTTGAAGTAATAACAATGTATGTAAAGTATGGGTCGTTATACACAGGTTATAAAACTCTCTAAGAAGACATTCATGGTCATAGGAGGAGATTAATGTTGTAAGTTGAATTCTATATGATTCAATGATGGATCAATCACATATTCCATGATATGTACAAGAAATAATATTTCCAACATATACTTTATGATATGAAAATATCATTTATATCTAGAAGAACTGCAAGGGAAGCAATCAAAACTATCCAATAGTATTAGAGAAATTACAAAGGATATATACCTGGTATGTGGAGAAGAAGTGATACCAGTTTTTAGGGGACACAAACTAGTCTTAATATGATCAATGTGATCTAATATCATTGTTAGAATAAGGTATATGTGAGACAGGATCATTCAAGATAATGGTAGTCATACCTACAAATACCAAGTACATTATAGATTATGAGTAAGTTAAGAAATAGTTATTAAACACAAATATTTGTTCCAATTCTTAGAATCACACCTAGTAAGTAAGGTTTTATCATTATGATAATTCTATTACTAGTACTAGCCAAGATGTAAAGTTTTGAAAGTAGAAAAAGGGGGTATACTTAGGGTTTTCATATCTTGAGAAGTTTTACTCAAGGTGGTGAGGCCACACATAGAAGAATAGCCACACAGCGAAGATGTGGCAGTCCCAACAATTAAATCCATGACTCGGTAGAAATGAGATCTTAATCATGTGAGAGATAAAAAGGATAGTGTAAAGACCTGGAATTTCCATGTAATTTGTTTTAATATATGGGAATTTTACAAGTCCGAAAAAATTTAAAGTGCGTGATTCCGAGGCATGGAGTGCCCAGAATGAATTTTTGAACTTTTTTTCAGGTGCGTTCAATAAACGTGCGAGCGGGTTTTTCTAACTTTTAAACCAGTGCTCAGAATTGAAATTTGAGGACACCGTTTAACTCACAGCGCTGTTATTCAATTAAGAATACCTTCACCTTGACTGCAGTAGGTTGAGGGTGGAAGTTAGCTTTTCACATATTCATGAAAGAATAAAATAAAAATAAAATTATGTAGATATTATTTTTATTTTTATTCCATGTGGATGTTGAGAAGTGGGGAACACCAGACCTAAACCTCCCATGAGAGTTTATGATGGTGGGGACCACTTGAACTAACCTCCCATGAGAGGTTATGGTGGTGGAGACCACCCGTGGATTAAACCTCTTGAACTCCCCTCTTAATGAGGGAGAAACCTCTCAACTCCCTCTTTAATGTGGAGGAGCCTCTTGATTTTCCTCCACATTAATTGTGCCAAATCCATACATTAACTTTTCCAACTTGTGTGTGTGTGCCAATGTATTTTCTTCTTAAGTTAAATTATATTAGCACCGCTTTTCCTTTGGGTTGGCAAAGGAGAGAGCTCTTGGAGGATTACTTTCTTCCAACGAAGAACTTCTTCTCTGAATGAAGAACGCCAACAAAGAACTTATTCTCTGAATGAAGAACTCCAATGAAGACCTTCTTCTATGAATGAAGAACGCCATCGAAGAACCTTCTTCAGAATCAAGCAAGAGGATGACATACAAACCGACAATCGAGGAAAACTCCGATGACACAGACCTCCGTCTTTTCCCAACGATTTATCTTCTTCCTCGTGACCTCATCAACGTCATAAAGTGAATGAGGTAGGGGTTTATTTCTATATGATTATCAATTCCCTTGTACTTCCCTTCTAATTATTTTGTGGGATTGGAAATAGAGATTGACAAGGGTTGTGGGGATTGATGTTTTTTTTAAATATCTTCCATACTCGTTCTTGTTTCATGATTACGTTGATCCGCTTGCTACTACTCTAATGCGGAGAGTGAGGGCCAAACAAACATGGAATGTACTCTATGCAATTCTTGTGATGATATGTGGTGTTCTTCTTGATGAAGGCAACAGCACAATGGCGCCACCCCACGACCTCCGCGCCCCGCGGCATCGCCTCCTGTGGCCTCCGCGCCGCTCCGCGGCTGAACCGCCCTGCATCCTCTGCTGCTCCACACCGTTCGGTCCGAGCCACTGCCGCCACTGAGCCGAGCTTCCACCACCATCTGGGTCAAGCCTATGCCATCGGGCTGAGTTGTCGTTCGAGCCACCATCGCCGTCAGGGCCGAGCCTCCGCTGTCGGGTTGAGTCGTTGTCGAGCCACCGCTGCTGGGCCAAGCCGCCATACAAGTCGTCGCCGCCATCCGGGACAAGCCTCCACCCAAGCTGTTGCCACCCTTTTGGATGACCCCCCCCCCCCCCGGTCGAGCCGCCCACGGCCACACGCCCTCACAGCACCCTCTGCGACCTCGCGGCCACCCGCGACGCTCCCCGGCACCTCGCGGCCTGCCGGGCCGAACCCAACGGGCCGGGCCACCTAGCGGGCCGGGCCGGATCTAGAGGGTCGGGCCAGGTTGACCCGAACCTGGTTGGCCCAGGCTGGGTCAGTCCGGGTCGAACTGGACTCGGGCCCACTACAACCCATTTACATTCTTTTGGCTATAACTTTGGCACCGGGCGTCCGTTTGATGAACCGTCAGTAGCGCTGGAAGCCTTGGAGCGAGATGGTCTCTTTGAGTATACCCCACTAGAGATTTGGGTTAATATGGGGTATGGTAGGGCTGGATCAAGCACTAATCCAACCGGGCCCCGGGGACAAAAAGGCTAATAACTCACAGACCGGGCGTCTGATTCACGCGTTGTCTGTTGTGTTGAGACCCCTATGATGTGAAGGTCCTTTGAGATAATTCTTCAGGGGAAATCATGGAAAATGTAGAATCAACAAGTGGATTGGGGATCAAACTCTCCCAAAGATGAACAAGCCTAGTACAGAAACCCAGTAGCTGTTTGTGATAAGAAGAGTGCTCTCATAGCGATCTTGTGTGGGTCAGCTCCTAGCAATCCTGTGTGGGTCAGATCCTAGAGATCATGTGCGGGTCAGCTCCAGCGATCCTATGTGGGTCAGCTCCAGTGATCATGTGTGGGTCATCTCCTAGCGATCCTGTGTGGGTCGGCTTCTAGAGATCCTGTGTGGGTCAGCTCCCAGCGATCATGTGTGGGTCAGCTCCAGCGATCCTGTGTGAGTCAGCTCTCATGGATCATGTGTGGGTCAGCTCCTAGTGATTCTGTGTGGTTCATATCCTAGAGATCCTGTGTGGGTCAGCTCTAGCGATCCTGTGTGGGTCAGCTCCTAGCGATTCTGTGTAAGTTAGAAGTAGATCCTCTTAACGGAGTAAGATGATTCAGTAGATATAACTAATCATCTCTACTACTATACCTAAGTTATACCTAGTGTGATCTAAGTCAGAACCTCTGTGTTTCTTCATGTTTGAGATTGATTACTTGATAACTTAGGTATATGTATGGGAATATACCTAAATAGGGTTATCTGTTATTTTCATACTTTTTGGATTATCCTTGGTGGATTTTGTGATACCTTAAAGGTCTCAGGGTCCCTACTGAGTATTGTTATACTCACCCCTGCACAGGCTATGCCCTCACCTTGTTGTGTTGGATGCAGATGACGAACAACGCTGACTAAGGCTAAGAGTACCAGGACTTGATGGTACCCAGAGGTGGACCATATGGTGTGTCAGTACGTAGAGGAGACATGTGGATGTGGATTGATAAGGAGATGATCTGTACCTACCTTTTAGTTAGGAACCTTGGAGGATGATCCAGTAGCTATCTTTTCTCTTTCTTTAGTTGTATCGTATTTCAGTTATACTTGTATCTTTATAGTTGGGCTTGTATTCCAACCCCTTTTACTTTCATCACTCTTTTTTTATACTATTTGATTGTGTTTGCATCTTATTGTGTGCTTGGTTATGTGAGTTTATAGGTTATAAAGTTAATGCCTTCCCAATTTTAGGGAATATGACTTTTGGAGCTAGTCTCCAACCCCTGGCCTATAGAAGGAAGGCTTGGGGTAGTCACGGCATGGGCCCCGGGGGACGGGTCATGACAAATTGGTATTAGTGTATTCAGTTCTACCGCAGAACATAGGACTCTGATCTTTCTTTTTAATGTAAATAGTGTTAAGTGTAGTGATTGTGGTTATTAGTTTAGGGAATCTAGTGTTGGTGCAGCGGCCGACGTATCTATACACCAGGACCCTGACTGTTGATTTCTGACTCAGTGCGTGAAAACATTGATTGTGAGTGTGTTTTCAAGAGTTTTCTTTGTGATCTCCTAAGTCAGCTAACGAGGTATAACTTATTGATTGTGGCGCACCTGTTTCTTTTCAGGATGCCTCCACATAGACAGCCATCTTGGGTTCCGAGAGTAGCACACACTGATAGCCCACTGAGCGACAATGCCTTAGTGCAGGGCCATTTTCTAGTAGAGGCACCAGCGGAGGCACCAGTGGTACCATTCCCCATTGGACCACCGATGCCACCAGCCCCAGTAGCAGACGGTGCACACTGCTTGAGCACCTTGCATGAGTTCCAGCACCAGAGGCCACCCAGGTTTAGGGGAGAGACGGACCCACAGGCATCTGAGGATTGGTTGGAGGCTATAGTGAGATTCTTCCGACTAGTAAGGACACCAGCTGATCTCATAGTGATCCTTACTGTCATCCTTCTACAAGAAGAAGTGCGCAGATGGTAGAGCATGATGCTCTAGGTTCATGATGAGGTGACGCTTCTCTAGGCAGACTTTGAGAGCCTGTTTCGGGCAGAGTTTGTCCCAACGACTCTTCATGCAGTGCGCATATAGAACCTCCTTCATCTACAGCAGGGTAGCATGACTGTAGCTTAGTACTCAGAGAGGTTCACTAACCTCTCACGCTACTCCACAGATATGGTACGGGACCCATTATTCAGGGCCCGGACCTTCAAGTAGGGGATCAGGATAGAGATTAGGGCTTCAATGATCTCACTCAGCATCCCAACGCAGGAAAGGGTGTTAGAGAGATATCTCTTAGTGGATAGTTTCCTTGCTGAGAAGTCACCAACAGCGATATCCACCACCAGTCATCACATAGTGGAGTCTTCTGCAGCTGGAAGCAGACAGATGTTGCAGAGGTCCAGGAGGGCCAGAACTACAGGTGGATGACCGCATGACTCAGTATCATTTGTGCTGGGAAACTGAGGTGGATCCAGTCATACTAGGAGCGGGCAGTGTCACACATGCGGCGGGTAGGGTCACGTGGCTCGTGACTGTTCGACCCGTGGTACGGATGATCAGTAGATGGTCAAAGGAACGCCCAGGCAGAGATAGAGGTTCGACCGAGGAGGTCCATAGGGAGCAGGTAGATGTGGCAGAGGAGCTGGTCGTGCATATAGTGGTGTCCAATGATTCAATATGTTACTGCCACTGCCACCAGGAGGTCCACCCCGACCGTAGGGAGCAAGTGGACAGGGGAGACCTCAGCTCCAGGAAGATGAGGCTTACGATCATGGCGCTCTGGAGATGATACGAGGTACGATCTATGTCTACTCCACCTTAGCTGCAGTTCTTATAGACACAGGTGTCAGTCATTCTTTTATTGCCACTACCCTCATTTGGAGCTCGGAGATTCTGACGGAGCCATTGGATCGATCCTTACAGATAGAGACTCCTACGGGTGCGGATTCGACAATTACGCACTGGTGCTGGCAGTGCAAGCTTACTCTAGGAGGCGAGAGCTTTGGCTGGGATCTCCTAGTAGCAGCGTCGAGGCCTTACGACGTCATCTTGGGTATAGACTGGTTATCTACAGTCCATGATCAGATTGATTGTATTAGGCATAAAGTGCGGTGTGTCCACATGGATGGGACCAGGTTTACCTTCACCGGTGAGAAGGGAGCCTTTGCAGCACATGATGGACTTACCCAGAGGAGAGTGCATATGATCACTCATCAGTTGTCTAACCATACCCACTACCACAAAACTGGGCAAGGCATGCGCCTGCCTTTAACAGTGCTAACGGAAAAGCGCTGATAAAGGGGTGAGCCTTTATCAGCGCTTTAAATATCCCTTTATCAGTGCTTTTATTAGCGCTGATAAATGTAACATTTATCAGTTCTTTTCTTAGCGCTGATAATATTTATTGTATACATTAAATAAAAAACACATGTTATAACTATATATATATATATATTAAATAATTATAAGATTAATACTAAATATATTTATTAGATTTATTAATTCATTATATATTTATTAGATTTATTAATTCATTATATATTTATTAGATTTATTAATTCATTATATATTTATTAGATTTATTAATTCATTATATATTTATTAGATTTATTAATTAATTATATTTAATATATATATATATTATATTTCTTTATATTTAATGTATTTGTTTTATTTATAAATATATAATGCATTCTAATATATATGTATAATTGAAATTATTGAATATATATGTGTTTTCCAATGAATTGGGATCGATCAATATCATACATGCGCGCGTCTATATATATATGTGTTTTCCAATGAATTGGGGTCAATGAATATATCATACATGCGTATATATATGTGCATATTGAATAATGTTCATTTATAGATTATAATTCATTATGTTACCCATATAATATAATATATATATATATATATTAAATGTACACTTAAAATTAAATTATATATAAAAAATAAATATATATTTTATTATATTTTCAATGATATATATATATAAATATACCTTTCAAATAATTTTATAAGTATAAATAGAGATATAAATATTTAGAGTTAAATAAATATATAATAATATAAATAAATTCTTAAATTTATACATTTTTCAACACTTTTATTAGCACTGATAAACTATGTATTTATATATATAATTAAATAATTATATATATATAATTAAATAATTATAAGATTAATAATAAATATATTCATTATATTTATTAATTCATTATATATTTATTAGATTTATTAATTCATTATATATTAATTTATTAGATTTATTAATTCATTATATTTATTAGATTTATCAATTCATTATATTTAATATATATTTATTATATTTATTTATATTTAATGTATTTGTTTTATTTATAAATATATAATGCGTTCTAATATATATGTACTATAATTGAAATTATTGAATATATATATGTGTTTTCCAATGAATTGGGGTCAATGAATATCATACATGCGTGTATATATATGTGTTTTCCAATGAATATATCATACATGCGTATACATATGTGCATATTGAATAATGTTCATTTATAGATTATAATTCATTATGTTACCCATATAACATATATGTTATAAAAAATATACACTTATAATTAAAATTAAATTATATTTAAAAAATAAATATATATTTTATTATATTTTCAATGATATATATATATATAAATATACCTTTCAAATAATTTTATAAGTATAAATAGAGATATATATATATTTAGAGTTAAATAAATATATAATAATATAAAGAAACTCTTAAATTGATATATTTATCAGCGCTTTTATTAGCGCTGATAAACTACATATTTATCAGCGCTACAAAGCGCTGATAAAGCGTGTCTTTATCAGCGCTAAAATGAAAAGCGCTGATAAAGTCACTCTTTATCAGCGCTAAAAAAGCGCTGATAAAGGTGGTATTTATCAGCGCTTTTCATTTTAGTGCTGATAAATACGCCCTTTATCAGCGCTTTTTACTAGCACTGATAAAGGTCCACGCAGGATTGATAAAATCCACCGGGTCCTCTTCCTCCTCCCCGCACCCTGTTAAGCTTTCACAGAAGCCCTCCTATGCGCCGCTGTCGCGGCCTCCTTCTCCTCCTCCTCCACCGTGGTCGCCGCCTCCTTCTCCTTCTCCTCCTCCTCCGGCCACCGCCTCCTCCTCCTCCTCTGCACCTGCTCCTCCTCCTCCTCCTCCACCGCGACCTCGTCCTCCTCCTCCTACACTGGCGCCTCCTCCTCATCCTCCTCCTCTGCCTACTTCGCTGCCTCCTCTCCACCGTGGGTCCTCCACCACGGCCTCCTCCTCCTCCTCCTCCTCCGCTGCCTCCGAGCTGCTTCTACTACCTTCGAGCTGCTTCTGCTACCTCCGCTGCCTCCGCCCTGCCTCTGCGCTACCTTCGCGCTGCCTCTACTGCCTCTGGTGCCTCCGCTGTCGACGCCTCCTTCTCCTACTCCACCGGGTCCTCCTCCTTAAGGTGAGTAAAATTGAATTTTCATAAATTAATTATGTTTGAATTTATTATCAATATTGAGATTAATTATGATTTGGCATGATTCTTGTGTGTGATGCTTGTGTGTGTGACACATGTATATGTGGTTGGTTACTTGTTTGATCTTGATTAGCTCTCCCCACTTACGGTTGGTTTACTTGTGAATTGATCTTTTTGAGTGGGTTTTGGTGCCTTTTATGTTTTAGTTCATTGTGTGAACCCTTGTGGTTAATTATAATTCCCCTTGTGTTTATTTAAATAGAATTTTTTGTATTATTTTGGCCTCCATAAGTGAACTATTGGATGTAGGCATATTCATATGTGCATAGGGTGAAAATATGGATTGATACACAAATGATAATGGCTTTATAAAATGATTCTCACTTTAAACCCTGGATTTTGAAAAAATTTCCCTCCTTTCCTCCTTATTTTCCTTATCCCTCCTCCTTTCAAATGGTTCTTATAAAACCCAAATGTTTCAAAAATGGATCCTTGGTTCCCAAATTTCAAATTTAGTTTCAAATGTGTTCCCTAAATCTAGGTATGTTTGGATTCTTAAGGTGTGGTTTGGTTTCTAAATGGCATAAAGGCCCATTTTTAATCTTCAAAGCTTACATGGTGTTTTCCCCTTGGTTTTGAGAATGGAATTTGATTTGTAAATTTTAAATATCTATTTGTATTTTTTGGTGTTTTGGAAATTGGTTTTGAAACTCATGTGATGTATAGGCCCGGTTGGCACTTGTGTGTTATTGGTTTATACCGTGCATGTGATGGCCTCTTCATTCTCTGGTATACTACTATAATGGAGCATCAATGTTGGTTGTTTACTATGTAGGTACACCATATGTCGGCAGGTGAGTCTAAACCTAGTAAGTCTAGGGATTTCTTCTAGGTATGTTTAGGTAATTCTAATGATTACCTATCTATATGTTCTTCTTTATTTTTCTGCACTTTGGTTATATAGTTTTCCAGTATTTTTCTACTTTTATTGTTTCAATTAATTTCATCATGGCTCTGTGATCACCTTGTTTGGATTCTTATATTGAATTTTGAATTCATTTTTTAAACTAGATATCTATTTTAAAAAGAGAAGTCGTGATTTGTTTTGAAAATGGATTTTCTAAAAAATATGTGTTGGTTCTTTAAATGATAAAAACCTATTTTATAAATTTATTTCAAAATACTGTTTTTGTATTATTTCAGGAAAGGTAATGTATGTATTCTGTGGTGCTTACCTACTAAGTTGTTTTATGCTCACACCCTACTTGTGACACTCGAAATCAGTAGACCCAAGTTATATTTAGGTTTGGGTTTCTTGTTTAGGTTTCCTTTAAAGCAGGTTGATCTTATAGTTAGTGGTAACCCAAAGGTCACGAGGATATCTGGTCGGGTTTTGATTTATTCTATCTCTGTTTTTAGTTTCTTTTTTGTTCAGTTGACGATGTATATGGATCATGTTTATGTATTCTTTATGTTCTATGCTTATGGATCCTCATGGTTTTGTTGTGTGATCTATTTGGTTTATATATATCCCCATTTCTATATCTCACATCATATTATCACACCATGACTCTTATATATCCTTAAGAGTGTGTTCCTCATCATACGTGATATATAAAACTATATGATCCATCTTCTTTAGGCCTAAGACTCTAATCAAATAGCCTTAGAAAACCTAACTAGGCTATAAAAAACTCATACCAAACCCGATTCTTTCATAAACACAACTACTCCATGGAGACATAATCTCTGGATGATCACAAAGTCACAAACATTCAATAGAACCCTCACTCTATCTCTTGGTGGATCAAAAACACCCTATTTATTTACCTTGGTTGCTCTTGATTTCTATCCCTTTCACTGGAACACATATACTCATGCATGAATGCACAATCATGCATAAATTGTAACTTGGTTTTGTATTATAGGGTCCACCTACCTCAAAAAATGGAGTAACCCCCTCACCAAGATCAACTCATCCTCAACCAAGACTATACATGCCTTATCTAATCTTGTACTAATGATTGAGACCCAATCTCAAGGTACAATTCCCAAATAATTAATTATAGAAACTTATAATTAATTATTCACCTTAGTATAATTAGGAATAATCTTTTAAAAACTCACTGGGAAACACAAAACCACCTAAGCTACACAAAACATGGTGCGTTCATCATACAAGGATAACCTCTAGCCAATACAATCAAAATCTACATCATCTGAATTGATTTGAAGATGATATAGTGAAATCATCACACAAATCCTAGTTAAAAACATCCCAAATCATAGGAAAATAAAGGATAATATTAATGGAGGAAGTATGATGGGAAAACTCACTAACACACTATAAAAACTCCCAAGAACCACCCCTCATCAGGGGGGATTGAAGAGAGGAAGAGATTGGATGAATCCCAAGAACCACCCAAGATTTTCTATTAATGAGCACTCCCCTACCATTTTTGAAGTATCTAGTTTTTTATCTAAATTATACTCATATTCCTTCTCACCTAACCTATATACTCATCCTATGGATTTCAAATAGGATGAATATAAATAAAGAGTGGATGTATGCCAATCAGTTGACAAAAGAGTATGAAGAAGGCGTGAAAGATTTTATCAAGTTTGCAAAATATCATGCATGTGACTCTTTCTCAAATCCTTTGTCCGTGTTTACGCTGTTGTTATTCAAAATAAATTAGTCCAAAGGAGTTGGAAGAACACTTGATCTGTCACGGAATAGACCAGAGTTATACATGTTGGAATAAACACAGGGAAACAACGAATGTAGGTAGTGACTGGGATGACACTGTGTATTATGGATCATCTGAAATGATTACAAACATGAACAATGAAGATGACCATATGGAGTATGTGATTACAGATGTGAATGATGATGAAGATCGTATTAAGGAAATGATAAGAACCGTCGAAGGTGAACTTCGTGATTGCCCAAAATTGTTTGAGAAGTTAAAAAGTTGTGCAAAGATGCCATTGTATGCTGGTTGCACTAAATATACAGCATTGCCAGCCGTACTGAAGCTGTATAATTTGAAAGCAGACAATGGGTGGAGTGACGCCAGTTTTACAAAACTACTTTCTCTCATGAATGACATGCTCCCAGAAGACAATGAGATCCTAATCCGAACATACGATGCCAAACGAATGCTACGCTCGATGGGTATGATCTCTGAAAGAATACACACCTGCCCGAATGACTTTATACTGTTTCGCAAGGACCACAAATCACTTAAATAATGCCCAAAGTGTGGTGCTTCTCGATACAAGAAAGATGAATCCAGTCCTACTAAAGTTTTATGGTACTTTCCAATCATTACAAAGTTTAGACGCCTATATGGAAGTGAAGATACTGTAGAACAATTAACATGGCATACAGATAAAAGAATTAAAGATGGGATACTATGTCACTCATCAGACTCTCCTCTGTAGAAGAGAATCGATCATGAGTATCCTGAATTTGGAAATTAGTCGAGAAACCTTAATCTTGCGTTATCTACAGATGGAGTGAATCCTTTTGGTTTTCAAAGCAACAGTCACAATACATGGCCGGTTATGTTGATAAATTATAACTTACCACCATGGTTATGCATGAAATGAAAATACATCATGTTATCTATGCTTATATTCGGACCAAAACAACCGGGTAATGATATTGATGTTTATTTCGCTCCATTGATCGAAGATTTGAAATTATTGTGGGATTCAGGTGTTACATTGTATGATGCTTACAGAAAGGAATATTTCACTTTGAGAGTCATGTTGTACGGGATGATAAATTACTTCCCTGCTTATAGAAATTTGTTAGGATATAGCATTAAGATAACTCAAGTTTGTCCCATTTGCGAAGAAGGTACACAATCAATTATGTTGAAACATTCATAGAAAACCGTGTTTCTAGGACATCGCAGATTTCTACCGCGACGACATAAGTATCATTCTTGGACGACATCATTCGATGGAAGTTCAAAAGAATGTACAGCACCGTCTCCACTAACAGGCGATCAATTGTTTGAGAAAGTTAAAAATGTGGACACTACTTTTGGTAAACCGGCTTCGAAAAACCTTACAAAAATCATTTGGAAAACGAGATCAGTTTTTTTAATTATAATACTGGAATTGTCTGTATGTAAGACATTTTCTTGATGTTATGCATGTAGAAAAAATGTATTTGATAGTGTCATCAGCACGTTGCTAAATACATCTGGCAAAACAAAAGATGGAATTAAGGCTAGGTTGGACATGGTTGAGATGAGAATACGAGAAGAGTTGGTACCAGTGAAGGGTGAAAAACGAAAATTTCTTCCTCCTAATGCTTACACTCTTTCTAGGAAAGAGAGATATCAGTTTTGAAACTTCTTGAATGACGTAAAGGTTCTATAGGGGTATTCGTCAAATATCAGTAACCTCATGTCAATGAGCGACTTGAAGTTAAAAGGTCTGAAATCACATGACTGTCATGTTTTGATGCAAGATATCATTCCAATTACTTTACGTTGCATTTTATCCAAGAATTTCTACCATACATTAACGAAACTATGTTTCTTCTTCAAAGCTATATGCAGCAAAGTTATAGACCCAGCGAAATTGCCAGCTATGGAAAAAGAAATTGTTGTCATATTATGTGAATTAGAAATGTTCTTCCTGCCTTCATTTTTTGATATGATGGTTCATTTGATGGTCCACTTGGTGAGAGAGATTCGACTATGTGGTCCTGTACATTACAGATGGATGCACCCCATTGAATGGTATATGAAGATTTTTAAAGGGTATATCAAAAATCGAAATCGGCCAGAGGGTTTTATTGCATAGCAATATATTGTTGAGGAAGCTATTGAATTCTGTACCGAATACTTTTCTAGTGTGGAAAGCATTGGCCTACCGAAATCTCATCACACTGGGCGTCTTGAGGGTGAAGGAATTTCTGGAAGATAGGTTGTCACAATCAATATTACAGATCGGGAGCAGGCCCACCTTTATGTTTTGCATAACAATTTTGACGTTGACCCATATGTTGAAATCCACAAAGAAATTCTTAGGCATTTGAATCCATCTAGGGCTAAAAAATGGATATCAGATACACATAATCGACAGTTTATAGGATGGTTTTGAGATCATATTTTTAAGAAGTCATATGAAAATCCAGAGTCAATTTCAGAACGACTTCGATGGCTAGCCGGAGGACCAAGTGTGTATGAATTATCTTACAATGCTTATGTAGTTAATGGTTATACATTTTATACTAATGAACATGATAAAGACAGTACCATGCAGAATAGTGGGGTTACACTTGTGGCTGAAGCGATGCATGTTTCTGGTGCTAAGCACAGAAATCCAATTTATGCGAATATTTCATACTTTGGCATCATCAAACAAATATGGGAGTTGGATTATATGGAATTTCAAGTTTTGATATTTCAATTCAAGTGGGTTGATAACAGGAGTGCTGTTAAAATAAATGATTTGGGATTCGTGAAAGTTGATTTCAGTAAGTAAGGGGAGAAAGACGAACCGTTTATAATGGCATCACAGGCAGTGCAAGTATTTTATGTTTCAGATCCCGCAAACCGAAACTGGTCAATCGTTCTGTTATTGACCAAAATAGTTGAAGGGTCAGATGAAAATTCAATGGAAGATGACCTTTTCATTGGGACTTTGCAATCATTTCGCAGTGGTCCCAATGTAGACGACGTTTTGTATGTTAGAGGAGACCACAATGAAGGGATATGGATAGTTGATAGAGGGTTCAAATCCCTTCAGCCTTTAAAAAAAGAGAGTTCAATAATCAGGTTATTTTTTTATTGTAATATAGATTTTATTACATTATGTTATTATCTGTTCGTTACTGCTTTTATGTGATCTAAATTAAATGTTAAACCAGGTTTGCAGATAATGACTTCTTCACCTGCTGATGCACCCAATCCCGAGACACAACAGGTCTCTCAACCTATTGCAGCTGGTCCCACTGATGAGAGATAACAGGTCTCTCAACCTGTTGTAGTTGGTCCCACTGCTGAGGTACAATAGGTCTATCAACCTGTTGCAGCTGGTCCCAGTGTCGATGCTAGCGCTTCGGAGAAACATAATGATGATGCAGAAACTGAGAAAATGGTAGGCGATGAATCCCCGACGATACAAAAAAACAGGTGTGCCATAGTTTGATAGTTTTAGCCAAAATCCTTAAGGAAAAAGCAAAAGGCATCAAATATGAGGTGGGATGGAATAAACGAGGCCAGCATGTAAACCCCAACAAAGCCATTTTTAGTAGCTACATTGAAATCGTCAATCGACAACGCGTGCTGATTGATGTAGAGTCGTGGCACCATGTTGTCAGCAGGTTGAAAACATTAATGTGGGAAGAGATTACGGTAACATTACGATATCATCTATTTAATTTATTAAAATAAAATAAAATAAAATACTGAAATATTGACTAACTCTTCATCATATCTTGCAGAGTGCATTTATAGTAGATGTTTCACACAAAGAATGTGTATTAAGACTGGCAGGAAGGATTCATAGAGGCTTTCACACCTTTTTAACGAAACATCATCTGAAATATGCTGAAGGGAAAATCAAGCCGCACCTACCTCCTCTTTATGCACACTTGATATCCTAAGGAACATGGGATGCGTTTTGCAACCGTCATGCGGAACAGACTTTTCAGGTATATTGTGTTTGGTTACACGTTGTGTAACGTTTCTTGTATTCATCATTTTGATTGACAGGTTTTTATTTATGAAACAGCAGCTGAGTGCTAAAAATAAAGAACGGGCAGCAAAACCAGCATACCCCTACCGTAAAGCAAGGTTGGGGTACGCTTCAATTGAAAAACAATTGGTACGTATTTTAAAAGTACTGTAATAATTTTATGTGACATAAAACAACACTATAACCATGTTTCTCTATTTATATGCATATTGATGAAGAAAAATCCCAAGACACTTCCATTCTACACCATGTGCTATGGAAGGAGGCTCGTGTTAATAAAGAGGGAAAACTGGTAGATGAAAACACACAAAAAGTGTGGGAAACATGTGTAAGTATGACATAATATAAACTTGTTTTGATTTAAATAACTATTACATAATGATGATAACTTATTTTTCCATATTTTCTATTTGACATAGTCACAGGAATCAACAACACCCACACCGGATGCAGACATACTTTCAGCAGCCTTGAAACAGCCAGAACAGTATGGCCGCGTCAGAGGTGTGGGTTTTGGGGTGTCACCCCAGGCATATTTTTAGAAAAAAAAACAAGAGGATGAAAAAACTAAATAATTGCAAGTAATGATAGATAGAGTAGCTACCCTTGAAGAAAAATTCCAAAGTCAGGGAGAGATGCTAGCAAGTTTGATGGAGGAGAGGCAAAGAGAAAAAACAACTCAAGAACAACCTGCGTGAGAAGATCCCACCCCACCCCCCACCAGCTTTGAGGCGAGCCATTCCAATTAAAGACCTGACATAACTGAGGTAATCAATGTTCTAATATTTGTTTCTGTGAAATGTGAATCACATAGACACTAATACCTTTCATGTAATGATATTCTACAGGGTGAAAATGACTGTGATTTATATCTGTCAACTCCCACCCATCGCCTTGTAGCGAGGGCTACGGTGTTCAATATGCAGAATGACACACTACACTCTAGACCACTTCCAACCAGTCATGTCAAAGTTTTGATTAACGTAGCTCATGAGCCGAGTGCCGAGCTACCCGTGCCAAATGACGATGACGACATTCATACGGTGGAAGAAGCTGTTGGAACATTCGTTGCATGGCCGTCGAATCTTGTAAAAAAACTTGTCGACCAGGAGGTATTCATTTCCAATTCATTTCTCAAGAAGAAACTTTAACATTAAATTAGAAAATGGATGAACTGATGAATGTTATTACAGAAGGAAAAAATAGAGGATCTAAAATGAAAGATCGGCTCCAAAGGATCAACCAACCGATCAAAACGATCTACTGAGAGAGCGTTCACCCTGCCCGTTTTATTTCCACATTTAATATCATTGCAAGCTCATGTGGATATGAAAATGATAGGCATAAAGAGTCACACAATTTTTTGTGAAAAATATATGTATGGAGAGGAAACATTATATTTAATTAGTGCAAACTTTGTTGCTGAGATCAACACATACGACTGGCTAGGCACCTCAATTATAAATTTATACATGAGGTATGTTTTCATGATTTGATTTTACAGAAGCTGATATACTTTGATAATTATGGCTAAATACATCTCATATTTTTCACAGGAGTATATATGAAAAACAATTCAAGGTATTTTCCCATGAATACAAATTTGGACTCGTTAGTCCTCACACCATTTCTACACAACGAGAAGAAATAGATTCTGAATTTCAGGCTGAATTAATGTCAAATCTACTCAGAACGTTTCAAAGTAGAATTACGACTGACATACTCTTTTTAATACCAACGTTGCATAGGTAAAACTCTAAATTTTAATCATATCAATTATATTTTCATTTCTATCAGTAATTATTCCTCTTTTTGTTTTTAGGGATCATTGGATGCTCATTGCAGTCAATTTGGATACTCCAAAGATTTATTTTCTGGATTCACCGCATGGATATCCAACAAACCGACCACACATGATGGTGATTTTCAGTTTGTAATACACTAGATCCAACATTTTAGAACTAAATATCTATTTATATAATTTATATTACCTTTTAATGAGGATTTTGTTATGATAGGGTGGTGTATGAATATCCTCTAAAGGCTGGAATGAATCCAGGGCATAAGGACGACAATGCCCACAAGATATACAAATGGAGAAGTATCTGGGTACATATAATTATATTTCACTATCCAAATACATATCAAAACAAATTACTTATTTTTATCGATGTTTCTGCAGTGTCCGAAACAAACAAACGACAAGGACTGCGGTTATTATGTTTGTAAATTTATGAAAGAGATCATATTTCAAGAACAAACTAGCATCCCTGAAGAGGTATTTTTGAAAATAATTACTAATTAATTTAAAATAATTATTAATCCTTTGTGTATTTATAATTTTTCAGTACTACTATGACTGTCGCAAAAACTCCTATTCAGAAGATTATATAAATGTGTTTAGAAACGAATGTGCAACGTACCTGATGAAAGAATGTAAACAAATAGGAAAATGAAGGTGAATTCCTAATACTTATGTTATATTTATATGGTTATTGATATCTCCCTTTACACTTATTGAGAATCTATGATCTCCCTTTCTTATGTTTCATATCCTTAGATTAGTGAATTCCTACTACTCAGTTTGAAATTAACATAACTTTAGAAAACAAAATAAGTGACATATAGAAAACCAAGAAAACATGTTCAGATTGTTTTGATACTTTAGGAAAATGATCCCTGGGTCATTTGTGATGTTTTTGAATTGACCACACCTCAATCCGACGCATGGTGTGACCGGTATGGCTAAAAGTGTCTGATATCAGTTTCAAATTGACATAAACTTTAGAAAACAACACAAGTGACATACGGAAAACCAAGAAAACACGTTTGGATTATTTTGATACTTTAGGACAATGATCCATGAGTCATTTTTGACGTGTACAAATCGACCGCACCTCAATATGACACATGGTGTGACCGGTATGGCTAAATGTGTCTCATATCATTTTCCAATTGAGATAAACTATAGAAAACAACACTACTGACATACAAAATACCAATCAAACGTGTTAGGATTGTTTTGATACTTTAGGAAAATGATCCATTAGTCATTTGTGATGTGTATGAATCGACTGAACCTCAATCCAACGCATAGTGTGACCGACATGGCTAATAGTGTCTAATATCAGTTTGAAATTGACATAACTTTAGAAAACAACACAAGTGACATATGAAATACTGAGCAAACATGTTTATATTGTTTTGATACTTTAGGAAAAGGATCCATGAGTCATTTTTGACGTGTACGAATCAACCGCACCTCAATCTGATGCAAGGTGTGACCGGTATGGCTAAAAGTGTCTGATATCAGTTTCAAATTGAGATAAACTTTAGAAAACAACACTACTGACATAGGGAATACTGAGAAAACGCGTTCGTATTGTTTTGATACTTTAGGAAAATGATCCATGAGTCATTTTTGACGTGTACGAATCGACCGCACCTCAATATGATGCACGGTGTGACCGGCATGACTAATAGTGTCTGAAATCAGTTTGAAATTGACATAACTTTAGAAAACAACACAAGTGACATACGTAAAACCAAGAAAACGTGTTTGGATTGTTTTGATACTTTAGGAAAACGATCCCTAATTCATTTTTTATGTTTACGAATCAACCGCACCTCAATCCGACGCACGGTGTGACTGGTATGGCTAAAAGTTTCTGATATCAGTTTCAAATTGTCATAAACTTTAGAAAACAACACAAGTGACATATGGAAAACCGATTAAACGCATTCGGATTGTTTTGATACTTTAGTAAAATGATCCATGAGTCATTTTTGATATGTAAGAATTGACCTCACCTCAATCCGACGCACAATGTGACTGGTATGGCTAAATGTGTCTGATATCAGTTTCCAATTGAGATAAACTTTAGAAAACAACACTACTGACATATGGAATACTGAGAAAAAGCGTTCTTATTGTTTTGATACTTTAGGAAAAATATCCATGAGTCATTTGTGACATATACGAATCGACCGAACCTCAATCTGACGCACGGTGTGACTGTAAAGGCTAATAGTGTCTGATATCAGTTTGAAATTGACATAACTTTAGAAAACAACACAAGTGACATACGGAATATTGAGCAAACGCATTCGGATTGTTTTGATACTTTAAGAAAATGATCCATGAGTCATTTTTTATGTTTAAGAATTGACCTCACCTCAATCCGATGCACGGTGTGACCGGTATGGCTAAAAGTGTCTGATATCAGTTTCAAATTGAGATAAACTTTAGAAAACAACACTACTGACATATGGAATACCGAGAAAATGCATTCGGATTGTTTTAATACTTTAGGAAAACGATCCATGAGTCATTTTTGATGTGTAAGAATCAACCATACCTAAATCCGACGCACGGTGTGACTGACATGGCTAATAGTGTCTGATATCAGTTTCCAATTGAGATAAACTATAGAAAACAACACTACTGACATATAGAATACCAATCAAACGCGTTCAGATTGTTTTGATACTTTAGGAAAATGATCCTTTAGTCATTTTTGACGTGTAAGAAGTGACCACACCTCAATCCAATGCACGGTGTGACCGACATGGCTAATAGTGTCTGATATCAGTTTGAAATTGACATAACTTTAGAAAACAACACAAGTGACATACAGAAAACTAAGAAAATGCGTTCAGATTGTTTTCATACTTTAGGACAACGATCCCTGAGTCATTTTTGATGTGTAAGAATCGATTTCACCTTAATCTGACGCACGGTGTGACCGGTATGGCTAAAAGTGTCTGATATCAGTTTCAAATTGAGATAAACTTTAGAAAACAACACTACTGACATATGGAATACTCAGAAAACACATTTGGATTGTTTTGATACTTTAGTAAAATGATCCATGAGTCATTTGTGACGTGTATGAATCGACCACACCTCAATCAGACACACAGTGTGACCGGTATGGCTAAAAGTTTCTGATATCAGTTTCAAATTGAGATAAACTTTAGAAAACAAAACTACTGACATACGTAATACTAAGCAAACTCATTCGGATTGTTTTGATACTTTAAGACAACGATCCATGAGTCATTTGTGATGTGTACGAATCGATCTCACCTCAATCCGACGCACGGTGTGACTGATATGGCTAAAATTGTCTGATATCAGTTTCAAAATGACATAAACTTTAGAAAACAACACTACTAACATAAAAAATACCAAGAAAACGTGTTCGGATTGTTTTGAAACTTTAGGACAGAGATCCATGAGTCATTTTTAACATGTATGAATCAACCTCACCTCAATCCGACACACGGTGTGACCGGCATGGCTAATAGTGTCTAATATCAGTTTGAAATTGACATAACTTTAGAAAACAACACAATTAACATACAAAATACCAAGAAAACGCATTCAAATTGTTTTCATACTTTAGTAAAACGATCCATTAGTCATTTGTGACATGTAAGAATCGACCGCACCTCAATCCGACACACGGTGTGACCGGCATGGATAATAGTGTCTGATATCAGTTTGAAATTGACATAACTTTAGAAAACAACACGAGTGACATACGGAAAACCGAGCAAATGCGTTTGGATTGTTTTTATACTTTAGGAAAACGATCCCTGAGTCATTTGTGACGTGTATGAATTGACCTCACCTCAATCCAATACACGGTGTGAATGGTATGGCTAAAAGTGTCTGATATCAGTTTCAAATTGAGATAAACTTTAGAAAACAACACTACTGACATACGGAATATCAAAAAAACACATTCTTATTGTTTTTATACTTTATGAAAATGATCCATGAGTCATTTGTGACGTGTACGAATTGACCGCACCTCAATCCGATGCACGGTGTGACCGGTATGGCTAAAACTGTCTGATATCAGTTTAAAATTGAGATAAAATTTAGAAAAAAACACTACTGACATAAGGAATACTGAGAAAACATGTTCGGATTGTTTTGATACTTTAGGACAACGATCTATGAGTCATTTATGACATGTATTAATCGACCACACCTCAATCTGATGCACGGTGTGACCGGTACGGCTAAAAGTTTCTGATATCACTTTCAAAATGACATAAACTTTAGAAAACAACACTACTGATATACGGAATACCGAGCAAACGCATTCATATTGTTTTGATACTTTAGGAAAATGATCCATGAGTCATTTGTAACATGTACGAATAGACCGCACCTCAATCCAATGCACGGTGTGACCGGTAAATCTTTTCATTAGATAAAGAATCAGTATTTATTAAATGAGATAAATCATCCAAAAACATATTGATTTTACATTATTCCCTTTAATTGTTATCAGAATGAAAACATTTGAGTTTAAAATTTCATATTTTAGTTTCACATTTCCATATTAATGTATTCTTTCATATTAATGTTTTAATTTATTTCATTATTGCATTACTAAAATAATATTTGTTTTCTTGTATAGGTGAATTTTTTTCCTTGAGTTCAGATGCTTTGTTCGGCAACAAATATTGTGAACAACAATTTTTGAGAGCGGATCACGGATATCAAAGGATGAAACATGAATTTTTATAACTGTTGTTGAATAATTGTAATTGTAACCATGTAAAACAATGTTTTAAATGTATATAGTAGTGTGTTTTATTGTATTCATGATGTTAAGTAAATGTATATATCGTTGTCTGTCAAAATATTGTGTGCGGGTGCTATTTTGTGTAGGTGTGCATGTGCTACTTTGTGCAGGTATTCTGGTGAGCAGGTGTGTAGGTTCTATTTTGCAGGTGTAGGCAATGGTTCCTTTATCAGTGCCTTTTTGAGCGCTGATAAAGGACACCTTTAACAGTGCTAGAAGAGCACTGATAAAGGACCCCCTTTATCAGCGCTCCGAAAATCTCTGATATAGGCGACCTTTATCAGTGCTGATAAAGGGGGTCCTTTATCAGTGCTTTTTTTAGCACTGATAAAGGTCACCTATATCAGCGCTTTTCATAGCACTGATAAAGGGGACCCCCCCCCCCCCCCTTATCTACGCTGGCATTAACAGTTCTTTTCTAGCACTATTAATGCCAGTTTTTAGCACTGATAAAGGGCCAAGTTGTAGTAGTGACCCTTGGAGCAGTTGATATGGAGAGTGTGAATTATCATGTAGTGGTGGACCAATACGCGGATGTCTTCCCTGATGATGTTTTGGGTCTACCTCCTCATAGAGAGGTGGACTTTTACATTTACTTGTACCCTAGGACGGCATTGATATATACACCAGTATATCGAATGGCTCCTGTGGAGCTTCGTGAGTTGCAGGTACAGCTAGAGGACTTACAGAGGAAGGGATTCATTTGGCCTAGTGTTTCACCTTGGGAAGCCCTAATTTTGTTCTCCAAGAAGGAAGATGGGATCCTGAGGATTTGTGTTGACTATCGGCGGCTGAATCAGGTGACCGTGAAGAACAAGTACCCACTCCTGAGGATTGACGATCTCTTTGATCAGCTGAAGGGAGAACAGTGGTTCTTGAAGATAGACCTCAGATCAAGCTATCACCAGCTCAGAGTACGAGATGAGGATGTGCAGAAGATTTCTTTCAGATGTCGGTATGGCCATTATGAGTTCTTGGTTATGCCATTAGGTGTAACCAATGCTCCAGCAGTGTTCATGGGACTCATGAATAGGATATTTTAGCCATACCTTGATCGCTTTATAGTAGTCTTCATCGATGAAATTATGATATACTCAGCTACCGAGGAGGAGCATACCTGTTATTTGCAGGTAGTACTGGACACACTTCGAGATCACTAGCTTTATGGTAATCTCTCGAAGTGCTAGTTTTGGATCCTAGAGGTTCACTTTCTAGGACATGTCATATCGGAGGCTGGAGTTGTAGTGGATCCAGTGTAGATTAAGGCGGTACTTGCTTGGGAGCCACCCAGAAGTGTGACATAGATTCGGAGTTTCATGAGTTTGGCTGGATACTACCGGAGGTTTGTGCCAGACTTCTCCAGAGTTGCAGCACCACTTTCAGCATTGACGAAGAAAGGGAAACCCTTCATGTGGTCAGAGAGATGATAGCAGAGTTTTCAGGAACTGAGACAGAGGCTGACTAGTGCCCCCATATTGAGGCTTCCAGAGGAGGGCATAGGGTACGTAGTCTACTGCGATGCATCAGGTACCAGACTCAGATGTGTCCAAATGTAGGAGCGAGTAGTGATCGCATATGTTTCTCTATAGCTGAGACATAATGAGAATAACTACACTAACCATGACATAGATTTAGCATCAGTGGTCTTCATCTTGAATATGAGGCAGCACTATCTGATGGGCGAGTGTTTTATAGTGTACTCTGATCACAAGAGTCTCAGGTATATCTTCTATCAGAAGGACCTAAACCTGAGACAACGACGTTGGCTTGAGTTCCTCCAGGACTATGACTTCGAGATAGTCTATAGTCCTGGGAAGGGAAATGTTATAGCAGATGCACTCAGTAGGAGGTCTAGTATACAGCTACTAGGTGAGGCGACGAAGAATTAGGCTACTTTGCAGATATCCTTCGTGGAACGTGATGGTGCAGTTTTTCTTCAGTCTCTTATAGTCACTCCCCCACTTATTCAGTGAGTCGGGGAGGTGTAGCATGGGGACACTGACTGCGAGGCTCGGTATGCTCAGATATCCACAAGGCAAGCACCTGATGGATTTTCTGAAGGTGGAGAGCACTTTATCCTCTTTAGAGGACGTACCATGGTACCAGTGTCACTTTAGGAGGAATTGATGATGGAGTTTCAAACATCCCCTCTAGTGGTACATACAGGAGTGGCGAAGATGTACCAGGATCTCCAATGACAGCACTGGTGGCTGGGAATAAAGAAATCAGTAGCAGAGTTTGTCTCTCGATGCCTTACTTGTCAGCAACTAAAGGCGGAGCATCAGGTACCAGCAGGCTTGGTTCAACCTTTAGAGGTCCCAGAGTGGAAGTGGTATTGGATATCCATGGAATTTGTTACAGAATTTCCACGTACATCCAGGGGTCATGAATCGATTTGGGTGATCGTCGACTGACTCACCAAGTCGGACCACTTCCTACCGATCAGATAGCAGGGTTCAGTAGAGAGATTGGGACGTCTCTATGTGTAGGAGATTTTTCGGCTACATGGAGTACCCTCAATGATTTTCTTCAATTGTGGTACACATTTTACTTCCCAGCTATGGAAGGGGTTGCAGGAGGCTTTCGGGACGCAGTTTCATTTGAACACCGCCTTCCATCCTCAGACAGATAGTCAGACTGAGTGGACCATTCAGGCCGTTGAGGACATGCTACGTGCTTTTGTCCTCGACTTCGGTCACAGCTGGGAGGATCACTTTCCTTTGGTGTAGTTTTCATACAACAACAGCTATCACTCCACCATTGGTATGGCACCTTTTGAGGCGTTGTACGGGCGACCTTGTAGATCAACTTTGTGTTGGGCTGACCTAGGGGAGTTAGCACTAGTGGGACCAGATATGGTATGGGCTACCACAGAGAAGGTGCAGATCATCTAGGAGCGGATGAAGACTGCACAGATCAGGCATAAGTCGTATGACAATAGGATATGGAGACCTCTGGAAATCGAGGATGGTGACCATGTCTTTTTACGGGTCTCACCTTGACGAGGTTTGTGAAGATTTAGACGAGGTGACAAGTTATCTCCAAGATTCATCGGACCTTTTCAGGTCCTCAGCAGAGTTGGTGAGGTGGCTTACTGCTTAGCTCTTCCACCTCAGTTACATCGAGTGCATGACGTCTTCCATGTATCCTAGATGTGGAGATACGTTCACAACATATCTCACATCATCGACCATCACGAGCTGGACGTTGATGATGGGAAAACTTTTACGGAGGTTCCAATAGAGATTGAGGATCAACAGGAGAGGTTCCTTCATGGACAGTTGATACCTCTGGAGCGTGTTTGATGGTAGCACAAAAACCTCTAGGAGAGCACATAGGAGCGGGGGGCTCATATGTGTGCTCAGTTCCCCCACTTGTTTACCTAGTTTGAGATGTGTCTTACGAGGATGTAGAGCCCTAAGGTGTGTATAATTTAAAGACCCAGAATTTCCATGTAATTTTTTTTAATATATGGGAATTTTATGAGTCCGGGAAAATTTACGATGCATGATTCTGAGGCCCGGAGTTCCTGGAATGAATTTCTGAACTTTTTTCAGGTACATTCAGTAAACATGCGAGCGAGTTTTTCTAACTTTTAAACTAGTTCTCAGAATTGAAATCTGAGGGCACCATTGAAATCGCAGTGTCGGTATTCTCTTAAGGAGACCTTCACCTCAACCGCAGTAGGTCGAGGGTGGAAGTTATATTTTCACATATTCGTGAAAGAATAAAATAGAAATAAAATTGTGTAGCTTTTATTTTTATTTTTATTCCATGTGGATGTTGAGAAGTGGGGACCACTAGACGTAAACCTTCCATGAGAGTTTATGATTGTGGGGAACACCCAAACTAACCTCCCATGAGAGGTTATAGTGGTGGGGACTACTCATGGCTTAAACCTCTTCAACTCTCCTCTTAATGAGGGAGAAACCTCTCAACTCCCTCTTTAATGTGGAGGAGCCTCTTGAACTTCCTCCACATTAATTGTGCCAATGCCATACATTAATTTCGCCAACTTTTGTGTGTGTGCCAAATTATTTTCTTCTTAAGTTAAATTATATTGGCACTGCTTTTCCTTTGGGTTGGAAAAGGAGAGAGCTCTTGGAGGATTACTTTCTTCCAACTAAGAACTTCTTCTACGAACGAAGAACGCCAATGAAGAACTTCTTCTCCGAATGAAGAACACCAATGAAGACCTTCTTCTCCGAACGAAGAACACCATCGAATAACATTCTTCAGAATCAAGCAAGAGGATAACGCACGAACTGAAAATCGAGGAAAATGCCGATGACACCGACGTCCGACTTTTCCCAACGATTCTTCTTCTCCCTCACAACCTCATTGACATCATCAAGCGAACATGGTAGGGGTTTATTTCTATATGATTATCACTTCCCATGTACTTAACTTCTAATTATTTTGTGGGATTGGGAATAGAGATTGATGAGGGTTGTGGGGATTGATGTTTTTTTAAATGTCTTCCATACTCATTCTTGTTTCATAATTACGTTGATCCACTTGCTACTGCTCGAATGCGGAGAGTGCGGGACAAAAAAACATGGCATGTCCTCTTTGTAATTATTATGATGATATGTGGTGTTCTTCGCGACGAAGTCGACAACACAATGGCGCCACCCCACGACACCGCCCCCTGCGGCCTCTACGCCGCTCTACGGCCGAACCGCCATGTGGCCTCCGCTGCTCTGCATCGTCTGGGTTGAGCCGCCACCGCCACTGGGCCGAGCTATCACCACCATCCGGGATGAGCCGCCGCCGTCAGGTTGAGCCACCGCTGTCGTCTGAGCCGAGCTGTCGCCCGGACGATTCATTGTCCGGGCCACCGCCGTCGTCCGGGCCAAGCCACCACCCGAGCCACCGCCACCCTTCTGGCCAAACCACCTCGGTCGAGCCGCCCTACAGCCTCACGCCCTCGCGGCACCCTCTGCGGCCTTGCGGCCCCCCGCGGCCCTCCGCAGCCCATCATGGCCTGCCAAGTTGGACCCAGCGGGTCGGGCCAAACCCAAAGGGCCGGGCCGGACCCAGCAGGTCAGGCCGGGTCGGCCCAGGCCGAGTCAACCCAAGTCGGGTCAGGCTGGGTCGGTTTGACCGGGTCGGATCGGACCTAGGCCTACTACAACTCATTTACATTTTTTTGTCTATAACTTTGGCACCAGATGTCTGTTTGACAAACCGTTAGTGGAACTGGAAACCTTGGAGAGAGAAGTTCCCTTTGAGTATACCCCACTAGATATTTGGGTTAAGATTTTTTATGGTCTGGTTGGATCAAGCACGAATCCAACCGGGCCCCTGGGACAAAAAGGCTAATAACTCATAGACCGAGCGTCTGATTGACGCGCCGTCTGTTGCGTTCAGACCCCTGTGACATGACAGTACTTTGAGATACTTCTTCAGGGGACATCATGTTAATTGGAGAATCGACTAGTGGCTTTGGGAGCAGACTCTCCTGAAGACGAGCAAGCCTAGTGTGGAAACCCAGTAGTTGGTTGTGACGAGAATAGTTCTCTCCTAGCGATTCTGTGTGGGTCAGCTCCTAGAGATCCTGTGTGGGTCATCTCCTAGAGATCCTATGTGAGTCATCTCCAGTGATCCTATGTGGGTCAGCTCCAGCCATCCTATGTGGGTCATCTCTTAGCGATTTTATGTGGTTCAGCTCCTAGCGATCCTGTGTGGGTCAACTCCTAGCAATCCTGTGTGGGTCATCTCCAGTGATCCTGTGTGGGTCAGCGCCCAGTGATCGTGTGTGGGTCAGGTCCTAGAGATACTGTGTGGGTTAGCTCCAAGAGATACTATGTGGGTCAGCTCCTAGTGATCGTGTGTGGGTCATCTCCAATGATCCTGTGTGGGTCAGCTCCTAGCGATTCTATGCAGGTTAGTAGCAAAGCCTCTTAACGGAGTAAGATGATTCAGTAGATATAACTAATCATCTCTACTACCATACCTAAGTTATACCTGTTGTGAGATGAGTCATAACCTCTGTGTTTCTTCATGTTTGATATGGATTACTTGATAACTTAGGTATATGTATGGGCATATACCTAAATAGGGTTATTTTTTATTTTCATACTTTGTGAATTATCCTTGGTGGATTTTGTGAGACCTTGAGGGTCTCAGGGTACCTACTGAGTATCGTTATAGTCACCCCTACATGGGATATTCTCGCACCTTGTTGTGTTTGATGTAGATGATGAACATCGCTGACTGAGGCTTAGAGTACCAGGACTGGATGGTACCTGGAGGTGGACTATATGGTGTTTTGGTGCGTAGAGGAGACAGGTGGATGTGGAGTGTTGAGGAGGTGATCTGTACCTACCCTTCAGGTAGGAACCTCGGAGGATGTTCTAGTAGCTGCCTTTTCTCTTTCTTCAGTTGTATCGTATTTCAGTAATACTTGTATCTTTACAGTTGGGCTTGTATTCCGACACCTTTTACTTTCATTGCTCTTTTTGTTATACAGTTTTCTTGTGTTCGTATCTTGTTGTGTGCTTGGTTACGTGAGTTTACAAGTTATAAAGGCAATGCCTTCCCAGTTTTAGGGAATACGTCTTTTGGTGCTAGTCTCGAGCCCCTGGGCTATGGAAGGCGAGCTTGGGGTAGTCACAACACGGGCCCCGGGGGACGGGTCATGACAGATAGAGATAAAGTTGGCTCTAGTGAAAGTGGGAGTGTTGTAGTAGTGGGTTCCCTAGACCCAAATAAACAATAATTTTTAATTACCATATGATATATAAAGTGATATATGCATGATGTACTCTTACCATTATAGTGTATACATTTCAACATCCACTATTTATATGGAAATTTCCATATATCAATTTTCATATCAAAAGCTTATAATAGATCCCAGGATATAATGAGAACCTCAAGATAATATTTCATTAATATTAAACATATTTCCTATGTTATAGATACATTATACTAATTGGATATAGTATATGTATGACTATCAGGTGTTGGGGGCTCATAAACAATGGGAATTATTCTCATGAAGTTTGCAATTGGTGATCTCTAGTAGATGAGATCATGAGGACATACTCACCAATAAGAACACTGTTGACGTTCCTTTCGTCACGGAATCTAAAGTTCGGAAAAGGGAATATCTGAGCTCAAAGTGATTAATCCTTTGAAGAAACATCAAAAATCGACAAAGGGATGAAAAAGGAGAACATTTCCCATAGGTCGCGCAAGTTCCCTCTTGGTCGCGCAAGTACACTTGCGCGCCGCCTCAACACTTGCGCGACCCCTCATGGTCGTGTAAGGGACTTGCGCGACAGATCTGGTAACCGCCCAGTAACCGCCCGGGGTCTTCTTTTGCCTATAAATAGACCCTGTGGGCCCCCCATTCGAGAGGATCTCTTTCCAGAAACTCGGATCAAAGCTCCCGAAGCTCAAGTCTCTTCTCAAAGCTTCCGGAACACTTCTAAGGTAATTTCTTACCTAGAATGGAAGATCTAAAGAGAAGAAGGAAGGCCCAAGTGTTGAAACTTATCAAACACTTGCGCGCCAACTTAATTCCTTCAATATAACTTGCGCGTCCCTTCTCTGGAAGAACCTCAAGAGGATGGGAAAGGGTTTAATAAAGAGTTGCTCAAGTAATTCAACTCTGGTTGAAAATCGCGCAAGTATCCCTCATGTCGCGCAAGTATACTTGCGCGACCAACACTTGCGCGCCGACGCAGGACTTGCGCGACCTTCAAGACTTGCGCGCCCCTAGCTTTTTGGGTGCCCATCTTGCCCATTTTTACCCCTCTTAAGCCATTTCACCCTTCCTATTCAAGATTCAGTCTTCAAGATACTCTTCAAAAGCCATTTATGGCATGATTTCTTGATTTGACATCCTTATCTGAAAGGAATTCTGTGAAATACCTCTCAAACACCCAGTGATTTAAACATCTTTATGTCACCAAATATTGAGAGTTCATTCATTTCAACCTCATCCTTTAAGATGAGAGAATCCTAACCTGGGTCTCCTTTTCAGGAATAAGACTCAGTCATAACCTTGGGCTTCCTTTTCAGGAGTAAGCCCCAAGTCCCCTAACCTAGGCTTCCTTCTTAGGAATAAGTCCTAGTCATAAATCTTGGGCATCTTTCTTAAGAATAAGCCCCAATCAAGTCCTTTAATCTTGGGCATCCTCCTCAGGAGTAAGCCCCAAACCTTAATCCCTAACCTGGGTCTCCTTTTCAGGAATAAGACTCAGTCATAAACTTGGGATTCCTTTTCAGGAGTAAGCCCCAAGTCCCCTAACCTAGGCTTCCTTCTCAGGAATAAGTCCTAGTCATAAATCTTGGGCATCCTTCTTAAGAGTAAGCCCCAAGTCTCTTAAAATTTCTCTTAACCAGTCATAAATTTCCTTTGATTTGGGTTTCCTCTTTAGGAATAAAACCCAATCATAAGTCCCCTCCTAACTTGGGCATCTTCCTTAGGAGTAAGCCCCAAGATTAGAGTATTCAAATCTCCATGAAGCACATATAACTTTGTGGACCCTGTTCTTGGATTTTCTCCCTAAAAGTAAATCCTAAACTTTCGTCTATCTGGGCAGTCATCTATACATAAGCCCCAAAACAAATTCTTATGATTGCATCTTTTATGGCACAATTGTCTGAATTTTACCAATACCTCTTGTTTCTCAAACCGAGCATGACTCACGTGAGCTTAGAGTGTAAAAGTAATTATGACATTCATCTTTGAGCCATCAATCATAAAACATCATATCCCATTCCTCAAACTACATGGGTTCTGATTCCTTTTTTCAAAACAAAGGATACGTAGGTAGCCCATTTATGGGTTCGATCCCAACATTGAAATAATCTCTGTCCTTCTGAATGACGATAAACTTCAAGTGCCCCACTGAGTGGCTTTAAAACCAGCCTGGTCATCAAAATGACCAAGAGACTTTTATATAAATGTTTTGAAGGATACCATTGACCAAGAATCTCTAAACAAATATAGATGATTCTATATTGATGAAGAACCTCGAATACATATAAAAGATTCTCTAAATTTCTTGCATATTTAATCATTGATTGTTAAAACTAAAGGAAAGCTCATTTTATACTTGGTAATGTAATAAGGATTCACGAACTTAACTTAAATCTATAAAGAGAGTCCCGGAGTAGACAATAATTCCCCTCAAAAAGGTGTGATGAGTCCGACCTCCCATCCTCTCGACCAATGCAAATTCCTAAGCCTCATTAGCCCACAAGCTAATGAGCGCCTGCCTTTGGAAAGTAGGTCCCAACGGATGTGGAATCATTGGATGTTTCTGGTTCTACGAATAAACCCGTTAGAAACCGATCGGAACGTTTGAATCTCCCGTCCAGGAGGTCATCCCCGGATTCCGCGCGAAACAAAAATGGTGAACCCGACGTGAATCCTTAACCAAGTTAAAGTGATGATTCTTCTTATCTGTTAGGCCCTTTGGGCCAACAAGGCAATCATTGACATGTGCTCATCCAAAAGATGCAGTGGCCGGATTCATCTTGATTATGTCTGTTACATGGAACAGGCACTCTTTTTTTCAAGATCTTCTACAAAAATGGCTTTCCTTAAATTCACCCATGTGAATACTGCTGCTGGGAACACCTCTACTGTGAGGTCTGCTGCTGTGAAAACCAATGCTGCTACTCCTGCTGGAACGTCATCCGCTCTGAGGATGACATCACCAACTCAGCGTCTTCAACGCTGTGTTTCTAATGCACTGGTTAAGGAGTACCGTCGCAACGGTACTATCCCAACTCTGGAGGCCGCTCGTCAAGCCCTCCAAGTTAACAATTCTACCTGGTCGTCCGGACAACGGCGACCAGCAATCAAGAAGCAGGCGGTGCTGACTACCGTCTCCAACCGTTTCGGGTCGTTATCCCCGGAACGCAATTTCCATTCACTCCCTTACTCCGAGGAAGTGAATGAGCAGGTCCCGCAGGACCTTAATTCAAAAAGACAGGAGTCCTTCTCAAGGGCTCCCATCAACAATCGCCGCCAGACTCGTGCGGTAGTGCGCCCTCAACATGATGAGGGTACCGGCTCCAGGCATTCAGCTCAGGTTCCTCGAACCCGAGCAGGCAAGATGAATCACCAGAGACGGAATCCGGTTAATAATAGGCAGGTTGTCATCCCTGCCATCTCCGGAGAAGTCCACCAACCTAACTTGGTGGCAAATAACGAGCAGGCATACACACCTGTTCGTTTTAATCCCGCTGTCCAGCAGACTCGTCTGGCAGCATCAAGCCGATCCCGCCAGGCAATTCCGGCGGAGTACCATAGGCAGGAACATACACCTGCTTATACATCAACAGTTAGTCAGCAGGCTCGTCTGACTACATATGATGGATCTCGTCAACAGCGTTTGGCGAAGTGTAATCAGCAGGCACATACACCTGCTAATACTAATCAAGCCTACCAACAGTCTCGTTTGGTAGCGCACGGAGAAGTCAGTCGGAAAGCCCCGACGACAAACAGGAGGCAGACTAAACTCTCTGCCTCCACACTTGAGTACTGTCAGGATTCACTGACAGGAAAAGGAGGACAGGAGCAGGCACATACACCTACTCCAAGCCCGGAATGGACGTATATCCCTGTTCCGGCGGCTGAAGTCACCAAACATATTTTGTCAATGGTGAAAGAGCAGAAGCAAATTCCTGCTCATATTCTGGATGCTTGCCAGGATATCATAACAGCTTCAGCATCATCTCAGGGACAGACACATAAATCTATCCCTAGCAGTGGAGTGACACATCAACAATTCACTCCGGAACAGACACACACATTTGTTCCAGTCCAAGAGGGTTGTGGGGCCTACTCCCCCATATCATATGGACAACCAAGTCAGGCACATACACCTGATTTGAGCGATGATCGTCAGCCTAACCTGACCATCTTTCCTGATCAGGCACATACACCTGCTCAGAGAAATCACTTTCGTCATCAAGTGATTTCTAAAGCGAGTAAGAAGGCATCTAAGAAAAAGATCCGCCCAGCACAGTCAGGAGATCAAAGGCCAATCTACAACAAGGCCTTGCTCGATGCTGGAGTTCTTGAAGCCCTCAGACATTTATCTGTCGGAATTCAAGATTCTACTCCCTCAGTTCCCAATAACAGGAACATTAATCCCGAAGGTCTTCAACAGACACTTCCTCATGAAGACTTGCTTCATGAAAATTCGGTCAATCTTGAAGTTTCTTCTTCAGATGAGAACCACAGGAACCCTCTGTGTGGTCAGAAGACCAAGGAGAAAGAGATCTCATCTTTTGCTGTAACCCATCATAAAGGTCCTCCTCATGGTGATGAACTTCGCTGCGAAAGTCCTCTCCGCAGTAGTGATTCACATTGTCTCGAAAATTCTTCAGAAGGCAATGTAGTGACGAGAAAGCCCTCCTATCTCGAGGCACTTGCAAACGTAAAACCAGTCATGTCTGAAGTTTTACTATCGGCAGGTGAAACTCTTTCTCCATCAGAAGATAGCTTGGGGTTCAGGTTATTCTCCAAACCTTCCCTGGGTCATTCATCTTCCAGCATGAATAGTGATTCCTCTACCAATCTTGTTGAATCCGATGAAGCAACAAGGAAACACCAACTCTGGTCCAAACAGGTAGAAGAATCTTCATTTAATGATAAAGAGGAAATGCTGAACATGAGGAAAAAACTGGCAAAAGGTGAAGTACCAGTCATGTTTTGGCCTTTGGCTGATTCACAGTATGACATTCCAAAGATGTTGACGGATGATGGAATCCATGATATTCGTCTTAACATATGGAAAACTCTTTGTCAATTAAAGAAGAAGGTATTATCTTACGATGAATATGAAAATCATCTTAAGATAATAGAAGGGTTACAACGCCAGATTGATTTGGCATCTCTATCAGTCTCTCGGTATCCGAAGGCTGAAAAGCAACAGAGAACCCTTCAACGTTCATGCCTTGGCGCACTAAGAAGATTGCGTCAGTTAATTTCCAATGCTCCATCTAATGTTCATATCAGAGGATGGGGTATTCACGGAGCACTACATTTCACAGTGCTTTCCGGTCAGCAAAGCCCGCCGAAAATGGTCTCATGCAATGTTATTGCCCATGGCCGGCCACAGTCAATGGGCTTTGTTCATAATCAAAATCTTGCTCGAGATCAAGCTTCAACTAGTTCCTCTCAAAATCAAGTATATAGAGAACAGGTTGTTGAATTGCTCCTACACCAAGCAGGTGAGAATATTGCACAAGCCTCTCGTCTGGAGCAAACACGTCATCAAATGACAGAAGTTTCGGAAATCATCCAACGGTCTGTTGAACCAGGTGATAAAAGTGGATACAGGTTAATGCATCCAGCTAATTTCCGAACTAAGATCCGCAAGATCAAGAGAGATTTCAAGAAGATCTCAGACATAGCATGTCAAGAGACACCCCAGCTTTCCAGACTGGGGACTTCTCTAACCCAACCCTTAGAATCAACGAATTGGATTCGAGGAGTTGAGCGGAAGCAACAGGAACATCCCCAGTCCACCGGACTGGGGACTTTTTCAAATCTTCAATCCCTCCCTCAGAGAAAGTCAGTATTCTCTCGATTAGGGAATAAACCTCAAGAGGAACGAAGAGCCAAGATGTCAGGAGATTCTCTCCAAGTGACGGTTCACAAAGAAATTCCTGAGGGGTCAAGTCAACGGAATGCCATGTCTTATCATGGACATAAAAGGAGACAATATCACAGAAATGCTGATAGAAAGGATTCCATGAAATATGCATCCATTAATGTCATCACTGTCGTTGCTGCTGATTCACCAGATGAGGCTCAATCAGAGGGATCAGATGAAGAGGTTCCTGCTCAAGAAGTTGCGCACACAGACCTAAATGAAGAAGGTGTGCGCACACGTAATCAAAGGCTTACCCAAAATTTGGGTATTCCTTCAAGTAACCCACTTCCCCCTCTCCGAAAAGGATCCAATAAGGGGAAAGGAAAGAATCAGGTTACTTCTCACCCTTCCTCTGAAGGAGGTCAATCGCTCTCATTAGAGCAAAGGCTTGCACAACAGGAGGAAGAAATGAAAGAATTAAGAAGGTTGAATGCAGAACTACTTCAGAGTAGTCTTCTTCTTAAGAATGCTGAAGTCCGACAGCCGAAGGAATTTGTTGTAACTACTGAGATGGATCAGGAATATCCTCCTTTATCAGTACACCCACAGAGGTCTAATCCTACGGGTCAAACGCAACAACGGTTGGCAGCACTACCATTAGTTGCAGCACCAACCTCCACGGCTGTCCAAGCTCCATTCATTGCACCTACCCAAAACCAAGTTCAACCTGACGTTTCTCAAAAGTTAATAACTACTATTGAGTCCTTAACAGCTCGGTTAGAAACTATGGAAGGGAAACGGGCGCAAGTTCAACCTGAAAAGAAAGTTTACCCTGAATGGGTAGATTCAATTTCTCCTCCATCCAGTTTTGGAAACCCTATTTTCCCTACTTTCAATGGATCAGGTGACCCTGAACAACATTTGACGCATTACGTGTCTTGTTGTGATCCTATGATGGGAACTCCAGAACAACAAGAAGCAGTGAAACTCAGATGCTTCGTGCGAACCTTGCAAGGACCAGCTTTTGTCTGGTATACAAGCTTTCAATCCCGGTCAGTCATCGGATGGGAGGATCTTCGTCAAAAATTCCTTCTTCAGTTCAGCTCAACTTTTCCAAAAACGACAGTTTTCGATCTTACAAACTGCAAGCAAAGGGAGAATGAAAGAGTCTCTGATTTCATTGCTCGTTGGAAGGGATTAACGTATTCCTTAAGTTTATCACTCCCTCAGGAGGAATTATTGCCAATCTGTGTGGCAAATTTGCGTGACGAATTACGCACGCCATTGATCCCTGTGAAATACACAGGAGGGTTTCGAGACCTTACTTCAATCGCTCAACAGATTGAAGATTCCCTTATGCAGGCTAAGGTTAAATCTCGTGTAATTCCATCAGCTCCAGGAAGAAGAATGGGTAAATCAGAAACTGCTACAGTTATGCTTAAACAGGCACCTGTACCTATTTCTACTTCAAAACCTTCATCTTCTCGAAGGGCTCCACCTCCTGAACGCCAACAACAAAGGCTGTTTCTTCCAAATGATCAAAAAGATCAACGACGAAAACAATTTGAGGATATGAAGAGTAAAACATACTCTTTCCAAAGTGAGAAAGTTCCTGGTTACTTCATTTCAGCTCTGGAGAATAATTTGGTTCAATTACCAGTGCCGAAGAGACCAAACAAGGAAGGAGATGAAGACCGTCCCAATTATTGTCCCTTTCATCAAATGTTGGGGCATCCCATCCAGGAGTGTTTTGTCTTTAAAGACCTCCTACAAAAGATGGTCGACTTGGGACAAGTCAAATTGAAGGGTTCTTCAGCTCATGTAGCGTGTATTACCGCTACAGATCCAGAGGAAGGAGGCGAGTGGCAGGAAGTCAAAAGCAAAACTGCGAAAAAATATGATGATTGGATGGTCAGAAAGACAATCAATCGGACCCATTCCATTTTGCGAACACAATTGAAGAAGCCAATTGTGTCTCCTACAAAAGCTGCAGTAAAGCCTCCATCAAAAGACAAATCCTCAAAAGGGCAGAGCAATTCAAAGAAGAAAGAGGAATCAGAAGAAGATGAGTATGTATCAAAGCCTAAATTGTCTTTGACTCTGGCAGATTTCATGCCATCTACTTCAAAGCAACGGGCACCGTCCCACCAAACGGCACAGCCTAAACAGGCTAATCAGGCAGAGTCTTTATCAGACGAAGAGTTAATCTTTGGTTCTGTTTAATCTCAATGGATGGAGAAGACATCACGACTCCAACTAATGCCAGATTTCTGAAGAAGTATTTTGTATAAACACAAAATATTGTTCCTAGAACCAAGACTTACAATTGGTTCATACACCAAGGTCCGGTATGACCTTAAACTACACCAAGGTCTGGTATGACCTTAAACTACACCAAGGTCCGGTATGACCTTAAACTACACCAAGGTCCGGTATGACCTTAAACTACACCAAGGTCCGGTATGACCTTAAACTACACCAAGGTCCGGTATGACCTTAAACTACACCAAGGTCCGGTATGACCTTAAACTACACCAAGGTCCGGTATGACCTTAAACTACACCAAGGTCCGGTATGACCTTAAACTACACCAAGGTCCGGTATGACCTTAAACTACACCAAGGTCCGGTATGACCTTAAACTACAACTTCGTCCAACATGACGTTAAACTGTGTCACCTTCAATGTCCGAGATGACATTAAACTAAATTTTGTCCCTGCAACATGACATTAAACTGTGCAGCACCAATAGTCCTAATTGCAAGACTTTAAACTGCATAGTCCCTGATTTTGTCCTACATGAAAATAAACTGTATAGAAGTTCCTATATTTTGTCCGAGATGACATTAAACTATATTTTGTCCTAGCGAAATGACATTAAACTGTGTGGCACTTTCATCGTCCAGCATGACGTTAAAACTGTGTTAAGTCCCTTATTGTCCTACATGACACTAAACTGTATTCTGTCCGAGATGACATTAAACTATATTGTGTCCTAGCAACATGACATTAAACTGTGTGGCACTTCCAACGTCCAGTATGACGATAAACTGTAAAAAGATCAGAACTGATATCCTCATATTGATTCACCTTAGTCTTAGCTACATGACTTTAAACTGTACAGCATCAGTTCGTCCTTGCTATATGACGCTAAAACTATACAGCAATGGTCCAGTATGACTTTAAACTGCAACTTCGTCCCACACGACATTAAAACTGTGAAAAAGTTCCATAAACAGTCCAACATGACCTTAAAACTTCATCATTCCTGGTCCATGTATACGACCATAAACTATTTGCAAATATGTCCAGCAAGACGTTAAATTGTGACGTCCTAACTACATGACGCTAAACTGTATAAAAGTCTCTCACGTCCGGAAAGACGTTAAACTATATAATCATCAAAATTCCAGCATGACATTAAAACTGCACAATCCCCCTTTCGTCCAATATGACGTTAAACTGTATTGTCCCCATCGTCCTAACTACATGACACTAAACTGTACAGAAAATCCTTGATATGTCCTACATGACATTAAACTGTGCATCGTTAAGGTTGTTATTACCTCTTGTTTCTCACACCGAGTATGACTCACGTGAGCTTAGAACGAACATCAACCATAACACTCCCTTTGGGCCACTAACCATGTGTAAGTCCCAACAACATTTTTTTTTATTATTAAGATCATTGTCCACAAGAACAACTTGATCATTAATTCATTCTTTAATTGAACTATACAGACTTTGATCCTTGCCCTCCAGGCTGGGTATGTAGGCAACCTCCCAAAGGTTCAAGCCCAAAAACAATCTCTTCACATTGGTTCACCACAATCTCATATGATGATGATTTGTGAAACCACCCCTGGAATCAATATCTTTACATTGATTCACTTTCGTCCTTGTTATATGACGTTAAACTATACAACACTTTTGTCCAGTATGACAATAAACTACAATATTCTTTTATTTCCTCATTTGAGAAGGAACCATTATTAAACATTGATTCTTTTTCAATCATGGTTTTCATTTTCAAAAAGACTACGTACATACATGGTAATGCCTAAACTTTTTATCTTAGGTTAAAACCATCATTGCACTAAAGTCCCTTTTCACCCTTCACATGTACGAACCAAATTTGTACAAAGGGTAGTTTCTAGAACTACGTGGACTTGATTCCCATCTTTATGGGATACGTAGGAACATTCGAGTGTCCCTCGAATCCAGTCCCAAGTCTTTTGGGCCTAACCCCAAATTTCACTTTCAGTCCCTTGGCTGAAAAGTCCTCATGAAAACACACACTGTGTATTCATTATTATGGTCCGAATTCTATGACCCCAAAAAACTAAGATCACTCATCCTTTCGTCCTGCACGACGTTAAACTGCATTTCAAGAACTACGTATGGCTTGATTCTCATTCTTATGAGATACGTAGTGAAGTCCAAGTTTCAATTCAGGACCCAGCCACAACATGATTATGGTTTTCATTGACCTATGTATCTCTATATACATTGGAAAATACCCATCTTTATGTATTATAATCCTAACCTTAAATATTTTCAGATCTTCATAACCCTTTTCATGACTTCTAGTCACAAAAATGTCAAAATTCTGAGAATTCTTTTGCCTGACTATGCAGCACGTGCCCATAGGTGGCCTTGCATAAACAGTCCACATAACAGACTTGTCAGCCAAGAGATGCTATTTATTTGACCATGCAGCCAATGCCCATAGGTGGCCCTGCATGTTTTCAACCCCCTAACGGGTTTGTTAAATAATAGTAACTTCATTCTTGGGAAGAATGCCTCTTTTGTCCTTATTTGTCTTAAACGGCAGTATGTAGGGATCCGCAAAAATAGCCATCCTTAACATATTTGTCCCACATCCTTTTTCATGATCTGAAAGTATTCAAGTCTATGGTTTATTCTTCTTCCCTACGTTTGGGTCAGACCTTCGTAGGAGTGATATTCATCCAGTTCTTCGATATTCTTGTTCGGAAATATCCTCTCCATATTCAAGTACCTCTTTCCATACAACAAACTCTATGCTTTAGAAAATTTGAATCTCCATAAACTTTCACTGGCTTTTAGCACTAGGAAAGTAAATTTCTGGGAGTTCTTTTGCCTGACTATGCAGCACGTGCCCATAGGTGGCCTTGCATAAACAGTCCACATAACAGACTTGTCAGCCAAAAGATGCTATTTTATTTGACTATGCAGCCAATGCCCATAGGTGGCCCTGCATATTTCAACCCCCTAACGGGTTTTGTTAAATAATAGTAACTTCATTCTTGGAAACTACTTCTTCTAATGCTATTTAGCTCTTTTTCATATCATTCCTCAGATTCAAATATTCTTAAGTCATAGTTTACATATTTTCTCTCATACTTGAGTATGGTAATTTGTTTTCAGATAAATTATCAAGGAATTGAATCCATTTTAATCCATTTTTCGGTCAAAGCTATTTCGACCTTAAACATTAGCCTCTTTTTGTCCGGCTTGCATGACTTTAAACTGCCCACACAAAAGACAGAGGAACTATGAATAAAAGTTAAAGTTCCAGCTCACTAAATATACATTTTTTGTATGATTTAGCTAATATTGAGCAATTAAAAGATTCAAAGTTTGTAGGGTTATTTGTAATAATCCTAGTAAAAATCAAACTATGCTTACTAAGCCCATTAGCTTAAGTAAATTTGAAGCAGGTAATGAAAGAATGCAGGTACAAATGATTGGAGACGAAAGTGTTTTTCATTGATACACAAGAGTTAGAAGGACATCCACAGATTGGAGTCTCTTCTCTTTTTCAAGAATTACAAGAGGCTTTCAACATAACACTTCATTTGATTTACGGCATCCCGAGCTTCATCAGCAACCACCTGGAATTCATTCATTCAACTGGAAACAAAAAGGAGATGCAGTGATACCAGCTCTTCTTGGAACAATTGTAAAAGGATGTTCTTGAGTGCGGTTTGAGAAAATTTTCTGCTGATCAAACAGTGACTCTGTTTCTGTCCAAGAGACTTGAAAGATGGATACATGGATTTGAGAATGGAGCATTGGAAGTAAAGAGCCATTTGAAGAGAGTACTCTTTTCAGATATTGCTCTAATACCATGTTTGTCTTCTCTCCACCAACCGGTAGTGGAAAACATTTCAGCCCATGGGTTTGCCATTTTTATATCTGCAAGGAAATGGCATGCAAGGAGAATTTGAAAGTTCACACCATTGTTGTTGCTTTTAATGCACAGCATAACCGAAATGAAGGAGTAGCAGCGCAGCTGCATTTCAGGTGTATAGTTGTTTTCATTTGGAACATTGACTCCTTGCAAGTGACCATGACCACATAGAGACAGGTAGATGCTCTGTGGGAAATTAAGATGATATTTCTTCAAGTACTTAGCCAAAACTGGAAGAGTGTTGTCGCAGGTGTCATAGTAATCAGGGCCAATGATGTTCATCATGTCATCAATCCGCTTTCTAGCCAGTTCATAAGTCGTTCCAATTCCCTTGGGAACCACTGAATCTGCACAAAAGATGAATAAACTAACTCTTAAATGGGTTTATTTTTCATAAATTTTGTGAAAAAATTTGAAAAAATGGCTAAGGCATTAAGGCGCGCAAGTCTACAAAATGGCGCGCAAGTGATCACGTGTCGCGCTAGTTTTCGTCGCGCAAGTATAAACCGCGCAAGTACGAATACCTTTACAGGAGCGCGACATCAAGGAAAAACAGAGCAGACTTGCGCGGCTTAGGTGACCTGCGCGGCGAGAGCTCGAGAAGGTATGAGGTCCGGAAATCCGGATACTTGTACGGAGGTGAGGCCGTATATTTATAGGCCAGGAGGCCTACCTGCGCGCCATACCAGAGGGTTTAAGGCCTGCGCGACGCAGACTTTCGCGCCTCCCTCTGCGCACTGAAGACTTGCGCGCCGCCCTTTTCCTTTAGAGGGATTCGATTTCCTCAGAGTCAAATCCTCATTTTCTCTCCGGATCCAACTCTGAGGGGGGACTTTTGTTGACGCTCCTTTCGTCACGGAATCTAAAGTTCGGAAAAGGGAATATCTGAGCTCAAAGTGATTAATCCTTTGAAGAAACATCAAAAATCGACAAAGGGATGAAAAAGGAGAACATTGCCCATAGGTCGCGCAAGTTCCCTCTTGGTCGCGCAAGTACACTTGCGCGCCGCCTCAACACTTGCGCGACCCCTCATGGTCGTGCAAGGGACTTGCGCGACAGATCTGGTAACCGCCCAGTAACCGCCCGGGGTCTTCTTTTGCCTATAAATAGACCCTGTGGGCCCCCCATTCGAGAGGATCTCTTTCCAGAAACTCGGATCAAAGCTCCCGACGCTCAAGTCTCTTCTCAAAGCTTCCGGAACACTTCTAAGGTAATTTCTTACCTAGAATGGAAGATCTAAAGAGAAGAAGGAAGGCCCAAGTGTTGAAACTTATCAAACACTTGCGCGCCAACTTAATTCCTTCAATATAACTTGCGCGTCCCTTCTCTGGAAGAACCTCAAGAGGATGGGAAAGGGTTTAATAAAGAGTCGCTCAAGTAATTCAACTCTGGTTGAAAATCGCGCAAGTATCCCTCATGTCGCGCAAGTATACTTGCACGACCAACACTTGCGCGCCGACGCAGGACTTGCGCGACCTTCAAGACTTGCGCGCCCCTAGCTTTTTGGGTGCCCATCTTGCCCATTTTTACCCCTCTTAAGCCATTTCACCCTTCCTATTCAAGATTCAGTCTTCAAGATACTCTTCAAAAGCCATTTATGGCATGATTTCTTGATTTGACATCCTTATCTGAAAGGAATTCTGTGAAATACCTCTCAAACACCCAGTGATTTAAACATCTTTATGTCACCAAAGATTGAGAGTTCATTCATTTCAACCTCATCCTTTAAGATGAGAGAATCCTAACCTGGGTCTCCTTTTCAGGAATAAGACTCAGTCATAACCTTGGGCTTCCTTTTCAGGAGTAAGCCCCAAGTCCCCTAACCTAGGCTTCCTTCTTAGGAATAAGTCCTAGTCATAAATCTTGGGCATCTTTCTTAAGAATAAGCCCCAATCAAGTCCTTTAATCTTGGGAATCCTCCTCAGGAGTAAGCCCCAAACCTTAATCCCTAACCTGGGTCTCCTTTTCAGGAATAAGACTCAGTCATAACCTTGGGCTTCCTTTTCAGGAGTAAGCCCCAAGTCCCCTAACCTAGGCTTCCTTCTCAGGAATAAGTCCTAGTCATAAATCTTGGGCATCCTTCTTAAGAGTAAGCCCCAAGTCTCTTAAAATTTCTCTTAACCAGTCATAAATTTCCTTTGATTTGGGTTTCCTCTTTAGGAATAAAACCCAATCATAAGTCCCCTCCTAACTTGGGCATCTTCCTTAGGAGTAAGCCCCAAGATTAGAGTATTCAAATCTCCATGAAGCACATATAACTTTGTGGACCCGGTTCTTGGATTTTCTCCCTAAAAGTAAATCCTAAACTTTCGTCTATCTGGGCAGTCATCTATACATAAGCCCCAAAACAAATTCTTATGATTGCATCTTTTATGGCACAATTGTCTGAATTTTACCAATACCTCTTGTTTCTCACACCGATCATGACTCACGTGAGCTTAGAGTGTAAAAGTAATTATGACATTCATCTTTGAGCCATCAATCATAAAACATCATATCCCATTCCTCGAACTACGTGGGTTCTGATTCCTTTTTTCAAAACAAAGGATACGTAGGTAGCCCATTTATGGGTTCGATCCCAACATTGAAATAATCTCTGTCCTTCTGAATGACGATAAACTTCAAGTGCCCCACTGAGTGGATTTAAAACCAGCCTGGTCATCAAAATGACCAAGAGACTTTTATATAAATGTTTTGAAGGATACCATTGACCAAGAATCTCTAAACAAATATAGATGATTCTATATTGATGAAGAACCTCGAATACATATAAAAGATTCTCTAAATTTCTTGCATATTTAATCATTGATTGTTAAAACTAAAGGAAAGATCATTTTATACTTGGTAATGTAATAAGGATTCACGAACTTAACTTAAATATATAAAGAGAGTCCCGGAGTAGACAATAATTCCCCTCAAAAAGGTGTGATGAGTCCGACCTCCCATCCTCTCGACCAATGCAAATTCCTAAGCCTCATTAGCCCACAAGCTAATGAGCGCCTGCCTTTGGAAAGTAGGTCCCAACGGATGTGGAATCATTGGATGTTTCCGGTTCTACGAATAAACCCGTTAGAAACCGATCGGAACGTTTGAATCTCCCGTCCAGGAGGTCATCCTCGGATTCCGCGCGAAACAAACACCACATGTTTCAAGGGTCATTGGTTATTCCTAACTATAGACAAGTCTATTATTATTCTAAATTGAGGTCGTTATCAATATGTTTCATTTGATCATGTACTTTGATGGAAGGAAAAACCATGATAATGAAATCATGGCGAGGTAGCTTGTGTTGGGTTTTTCATTGGTGGTATGGAATTGGTTGAATGATCAAGAGAGAATTTGGTGCTTTCGAGTTGAGGAAGTAATATCTCTAGCCCAGTTTATTAGGATGTTATTTTCTTCATAAGTCCTTAACCAAGGTATTCATGGGTAAATTCATCTAGTTAGAACAAAAAATAATAAAGAAATAAAGGATGATGATACAAGCATGTGTCTTGCTTTATGATATATCTAAATATAAAGAGATTATATTATACAGTGCATGTTCATAGGTTAGTTATTATTGCTATGAATACTCTTTATCTCTTTAGGGTCCTTGAGGGGTTACTAGACTCTACTCTTGGTCTATTAATACTATTCACTACTATTGAGATAAGGTCATAGAGGGTCACACACAATAGTGTATTCAAGAATTTGCCTTATTCTGTTGAATAGGTAAATAGGGAATGGTGGGTCCCACAATAGTGTCTGAGGGTTGTCCAAGTATTGATGATCACAAAAGAAAAAATAAATTCATTATTATTTAAGTATATAATAATTGGGTTGAATTAATTTATTAAAAGAATTTACACGGTGTTTAGTGAATACAGGAAAATATTATATGAATGAATATTACTTTAATATTCTTGGTTCATTTAATATTAGCAAGAATTACGATTCAAGTTAAATGAACCGATTTTATCATATAATATATTACTTGTATGTGATTAAATATAAATAATATTTATGATGAAATTTAGTACATCATAATTATTTATCTATTGCTTATTTAGTGGGCATCTTAATTCCGAGGGTCGGGGAACCCTTCTAGGTATTTTGATCATCCCACTATTTAAGCTGGATAGAGGCTCATTTCCTTTGTGTTTTTCATTAAAATGAAATGAGGGACCCTTTCTCCTTCCACATTCTAGAGAGATATAGTCTCTCTCAGAGCACCAATCCAAGTACGAATTCATGAATCGGAGGCTGGGAATCATGGTGATCGTTGCGATGCTGAAGTATTCATTGAAGGTATGTGTTAGAATCTGGATTTCGAAGAACAGTGAGTGTGAAGATTATTATAGAATGTGTGGACTATCTATAGGGGTTCGACTTTGGATCCTTCAAGTAATGGTCACTAGTCCCAAGTTGTAGTCATTCTCACATCATTTTTCGAATGAAGGTATGTGTTCATTTTAATTTCTATGCTCTGTTTAATTCACACAAGATCCTCGGATTGTATCAAGTCTTGGGTCACAAAATAGGACAAGTATAATCATCATGGTGATGAAAATTTTTAAAATACCTAACCCACCAGATTTTTCTATTTCCCTATTACCTAAAATTTTCTTCGCATGTCATGAAATAACTCCTTGAAAGTTCAAATGCAATTAATTGAATTGAAGAATAAAGTAATCACTTCTTCTCCATGTATATTCATCAATTGTAAGTAATGTTTCTATTGTAATTCTTGGATATTGAATACAATATTCCTATCACATATGTATATTTAAATATAGTAACCAAGTAAGTATAGAAACATGAAAATATATAAGGTGTGTTCTCCAAGCAGCTGAGAAAGGGTGGTTTTTAAGTCAGTGGTGAGAAGTACACAACTTAAAATTGCCAAGTTTATGAATTATAGATGAAATTTTGTTAAGTATTACCAAAACATTTATCTCATGTTTCCTTTGGACACAATGAGACATTATCCCAGTTTAGGAATAGATGTTTTTTATGTTATCTTATGCTCAATGAAAGATTCAATGATGCTTGAATCATTGGAAATAACTAATGAATATAATTGTAAGACTCTAATACCCTGTTTTGGTAAGATAATACTTTTTTAAGAAAAACTTAGTAGTTTTCAAGGATATAAATAGTATGGTTTTAGACTCTTTGGATTTAAATACCTTGGGTTATATCGAAACACTTATGTACTTAGTTTTTGAAAAAAAGTCCTTTAGAAATAAAGGTAGTCCATAAATCTTTTGAAATTTTTTCAACTAGAGAGCATAAATTATTCCAAGGGTAATATAGTGGTAAATATACTTCATTAGATTCCAATAAGTGTTTATTAAGTAATGTGAAAGTAAAATATGGTATATGCATGGTCAGAAGATATGACTGCTTCGGGTTATTGTGTTGAACAATATATTGACCCATCATTCATCGACCATTATAATATAGTGTGTATTAATTCCAAAATGTACATTACCTTATCCACATAAAAGCTATGATGCTAATAAAAAGGATCGATGATGAGTATTACATGTTATCATAGATCAATATAATGTAGCATGGAGTAATTATTAAATTCATAATTTCTTATACACATCAGAGTCATGATATATGTTAAAGGAGAATCAATGTCAATATTTATATCCATTGCATATACTTCCATTATTTTTCAAGACATGCATAAAAAAATAATAGTGTTATCCCATAACAACATGTAAACTATAATGAAAATTTGATATCATATAAGTTATAGTATGATATAAATATATTATTTTATAAGAACATGTATTTAGATTCCAAGAGTTTGATATGACTATAAGCAAAATTGCATCAAGAAAAACAAAGTTTGCATCTAAAGTTCCTATCCTAATGTTTTCTAAGTATTTTACCAAAATACCTATGATAAAAAAAATTATAGTAAATTCCTAGACTATATTTATATAAAAGGGTTCAGATATCTATTTGAGATAGTGAGGGTAATATTGACTTGGGTTTAGTCAATGCCAAAGATGCACAAATAGTTTACATAGGAACAAGTTCCACAAGAGCTTTTTGAAGGAGAATATTCCAAATACATGTACTGTGTAGTAAGGATAAAACCAAGTTAATGGTTTTGTATTCACTATGGAAAGTGATACATTATTTATTGTGAATAAAAATTCCTACAAGTAAGCAGTATATGGTAATAAGATAAGATTGAGAAGATCAATTAAAATTTAATAATGGACTCCATATATAAAATTATAGGGGTTTATTATTTTCAATATTGTGGTGGGTATTCAAGTGATACTATACATGGATGGTACATGAGTGGTACCAATAAGGATCAATTGGCTATACCAAGTCATTATGCCTAAATATATTAGAATTTTAATTGTTATGGATAATTTCTATGATAATTTTAATGAACATTGGATTCCAAGACCACCAATTTTGGAAGGCATATATACAACGCAACCAGAAAGAGTTAGTGATCCCACAAAATGCCAATATGGGGTGCAAGTTATTGAAATCTATTTTAGGATTGAAGTAAGAAATAAGATCATAGAATATTAATTTGTAATGAAATTTTTTCATGTCTATAAGAGGTTAGTGGGAGTGTCATGGTTTTCCAAGTAAAATATGTGAGATAACATATTAAAAACAACTATGGGTCTTATAGTTACTTGAGATCAGAATGAAAGTAACTCTCCAGAGATTGAATTAAAGTAACAACATAAGTTCTAGGGAACAAGATCTATTGAGGTAGATATAATGGTTTCTTAGACCTAGTCAATAGTATATATACATATACATGTTATTGATAAAATAAAAGTTATAATAGTTCAATGGAGAATTATTACCAATGTCACATGGAATAAATATCTCCAAGTAGACATGTATGGGAAATAGGAAGAGATGAATGTGGTGAGTTGAATTTTATTCGCATTTGAGATGGATCAATCACATATTTCATGATATATACCAGAAATGATATTTCCAACATAAAATTTAAGATATTAAAATATTAGTTATATCCTGGAAAACTGCAAAGGAAGCAGTCAGAACTATCCAAGTGTACTTAAATAAGTATAAAGGATATATACCTTGCATGTGTAATGCAAGAGATAATAGTTAAAAGGGTACAAAAACTAGTTTTCATATATGTAAATTTGATCTAATATTGCAGTTAGGATAAGGTAATGAGGAATACAAGCTCATTCAAGCTAGTGGAAACCATGTATACAAATACAGAGTGCGTTGCAGATTCTGATATAGCTAAAGACGTAGTGTAAAAATGCAAAAAATTCTTCCAATTCTTGTAATATAACATATTAAGTAAAGTTTTATCATAATATAAATAATGATAATTCTACTATTAGTTCTAGTCAAGATGTTAAGTTTTTACAGTGGAAAAAGGGTATATACTCAAGGTTTATATCTCTTGAAAAAATTTACTCAAGGAGGTGATGTTAGTGATAGCAGAATAGCCATGTAACAAATACATGGCATCCCCATGACTAAAGCTATATTAAAAAAGTTCGGGGGAAGGGGGTACAAAGATACAAAGAAAATATATGACACCTACAAGTACTTGGGGAGGCTTGAACCCAAAACCTCCCATGACTAAAGCCATAACTTAGCAGAAATATGATCTTATCACATGATAGCTAATAAGGATATTTAGTAAGTTGTCTCTAGTTTAAGTTGGGGCATTGTAATAGTGGTCACCCTAGACCCAACTTGAATAGTACTTTTTTATTACCATACCATGTGTACATTTAGTTATTCAAGATGTAAACTTACCATTATAGTGTTGATATTTCTATGTCTGTTATTTTAATGGTAATTTCTATAGGTTATTTGTCATATAAAAAGGTTATAGAAATTCCCAGTATATAATGAGAACCACGAGATACTATGAAATTAATCTTAAATAGATTTCATGTGATCTAGATACATCATACTAACTGAACATAGTTTATGTTTTACTATCAGGTACTGGGACCTCATAAGCATTGAGAATTATTATCATGAGTTTTCACTTGGTGATCTCTAGCTGGTGAGATAATGAGGACAAACCCACCAAATGGAATACCACTTGTTTCAAGTGTCATTGGTTGCTCCTATCTATAAACATGTGTATTGGTATCCTGATTTTAGATCATTATCAGTGTATACCATTTGATAATATACTTTGATGAAAGTAAAAAACCATGACATTGAATTCATGATGATGTATCTCATGTTGGGTGCATCATTGGTGGTATGGCATTGGTTGAATGATGAAGATGGAATTTTCCGCTTTTGATTTAAGGACATAATATCTCAGGACTAGTCGGTAAGGATGGTAGTGCCTTCATAAATCCTTGACCAAGGTAGTCGAAGGTAAGTTTATCTAGATATATCAAAAAATAATCATGAAAGTGTGGATTATGACACAAGTTTTTTATCCTTTTTTATGAGATATCGCAAGACAAATAGATTATAAAACACAATGTGTGTTCGTAGGATGACTATTGTTGTTATGACTATTATTTATTTCTATAGGGGCCTTAATGGGTTACTGGACTCCGCTCTTGGTTTTTAAATAGTATTCACTTCTATTGAGATAAGGTCCTAGAGGTTCAAACATAATAGCATATTCAAGATTATTCCCTATTTAGATGAATAGGAATATTGGATATAGTGGGCCCACTATGGGGTCCCAGAGTTGTCTAAGTAATTGATCACTAATGAATAAATAAATTCATTATTATTTTAGTATAGAATAATTGTATTGAATTTATTTATTAAAATTATTCACATTGTATTAAGTGAATATGTGAAAAATATTATACAAATGAATGTTATTTTAATATTCAAGGTTCGTTTAATATTAGCAGGAATTATGAGTTGAGTTAATGACTTGATTTTGTCACATAATAACTCTGTTCTTTGGGAGGTACAACAACGCCATTCTTTGGGAGGTTTAGGGTTCAAATACTGGGAGTCCGCTTTCAGGACGAGCCTCTCCCCCGGTATCCACCTGTCTTTCCAGGTCACCCGGTCTTGACTGGGTGGGAAAAATGAGGCGCATCTCACTATGATAATGGATTACTTTGACTAACCATCCCTGATTAGGATGCCACCCTCTGGGAATCTCTTTTATCTCAGCTGGAAATGGCTCATTCCCGGGCTGAGGCTCTACCTCAAGGAAGTAACCTCTTTGTGGGGGATAGAGGTTACCATGTGTGGAGGGTTCGAAAAATCCACACTTGGGAATTCCCTTTTTAAAATAGAAAAAAAAGAATATTTATTATATATTAAAAGTGTGTGATAAAATATAAATGAAGTTTATGATGTAGTTAGTTTTTCATCCCGTGTCATTTACTACTTATTTAGTGGGTGTTTTATTTCTAGGGTTTGGGGAACCCTTTTCGGGTATTTTAGACATTCTCTATATAATCAGGGGAGGAGCTCTATTCCAAAGACTATTCATTCCAATGTAATGAGAGTCTACCCCCCACTTCATAGAGATAGAACGTCGACATCTGATCATTTGATCCAATAAAGTCTTTGTGAATTGAATGGATGAGATTGAGGTGATCATCACGTCGTTGAAGGAATCATCGAAGCTTCATGATAGCACCTAGAATTTGATGATCAGCATCCATGTAGAATATTGAATCATTTGTGGATGATATAGAGGGGTTCGAGTTCAGATCCTTAAAGCAATGATTTCCAACATCAAACTGCATTTGAAAACACTACTAATTTGAACAAGGTAAATTTTCATTAAATTTTTATCCTTATTGAATTCACACTAGACACTCAAATATTTACTAAGGATCGGATCATTGGAGATGACAAAGTTTTTTTATTCTGGTGATAAATGTTTTTAAATCCATGGAAGACTAGATTTTGCTACATGCCTCAGTACTAGCAGTTATGAAGATCCAAAGAGGGATTTATCTATTTATGTGTTGACCCAGAGGGCCAAGTGGGTGCTCGAGTGATAGAACAACCATGAGCGGGTATGTGTGGTTGGGTAGTAATGGTTTCGGGTAACCCTTGGGACCTGAACTAGTGTGTGAATCAATGGGGATGAGATTTTGCTGATGGGAATGGGAATTAGCCAACCCTTGTTATGTTTTCCCTCATTTATTAAGGTTGAGACCTATTTTACACCTATGGGGCTATTGTGATATGATATGGATTCCATGGTTGAGAGTTGGGTATGATGTTCTGTATTGATAATTATAGTTTGTTTATGGTTTGAGTGTTAGACTAAGGTTCCAAAAACATTGTTTGGTATTGTTGGGTATTGTAGATGTGATGTTCGATGAATGTAGTTGAGATGTTGGAATGAGGTTCCAAGCATGGGTAGTATACTATATGGTTTAGGTGTCAGACTAAGGATCTAAACATGGATAGTATAGTTTGTGATTTATATGCCATACTGATTCTCTAGGAAATGATGGTATACCAGCTAGAATAGATGGTGGACTGACACTCTAATGGTACTGAGCATATAGTAGAATCCTCAAAAGATGGGATTTTAAAATTTTTCATCGACGATCGACATGAACTCCTTAAAATCAGCAAATCACTACCCATTTTAAGCCTAGGATCTTGTGTGAAGAGTTGTAAGCATAAAAATTAAAACCACAAATACCTAGTTAGATTTGAAGTCGCACTTGATGTCTGCTCATCATCGGCGATTTCTACTCAAATAATCCGAAGAATAATTCCTCTAATTCATCCGCACATGATTTAGGAATATATGAATGTTGATCATCAAAATCTGGGTTCTACTACAGAGATCTGACGATTCCTTCGACGTTCTGACGATCACCACATCGCCTTGCTTGCAATGCATGAGAGAGATCTTGATCTGAGCTCCTGGATCTAGAGACTCTCTCTCTAGAATGCATGAGAGAGAAGAATATAAAGAGAGTGGATATGAATAGTTCATGGTAAATCCCTCTCCTCCTCTATTTATAGGGTGTTATAAGATTATCTGGTATTACCTCTCTGACCCCTCCGAATAATTAACATGATATTAATGACATATTACTGAGTTGTAAATATTATTATCACTTTCTTGTAATAAATATAGTACATGATAATACCTGATCTATTAACCCGAGTCATCATTCATGCAAATATTAAATGAATCTTGAATATTTTAAACTAATATTCGTTCAATTAATATTGTCATGTATTTACGTTAAAACTTTTAAATACATTTAACAAATAAATTCAAATCAAATTATTCTTAACTTGAATAATATAAATTTATTTATTTCTTTGGTGATCATATATCCTTAGAAAAACCCAAACCCTAGTGGTGGGTCCCACCATGTCTTATATACCTATTCAATTGAATAGGGCTGATTCATGAACATGATATTGTGTGTGACCCTCTAGGCCCTAATCTCAATAGTAGTGAATAATATTTTATAGACCAAGAGCGGGATCTTGAAACCCATCACGACCCTTAAAGAGATAAAGATAGTCATAACAGAAACAACCAACATACAAACACACATTGTGTAATATAATCTCTTTGTATTTAATATCTCATAAAGTAGGATGCACACTTGTGTCATCGCCCTTTCTTGATTTATTATTTTTTGATCTAAAAGGATGGATTTACCCTCGACTGCCATGGCCATGGTCTTCTGAAGGTACTACCATCCTAATTAATGAGGCCTGATATATATTACATCCTTAACCTAGAAGCAACAAATCCTTTCTTGACCATTCAACTAATGTCATACCACAAATGACACACCCAACAAAAGCTACCTCACTACGATTCCATTATCACAGTTTTTTCCTTGCATCAAAGTACACGATCAAATGGTACACATTATCAATGATCTCAATTAAGGAGACAATTACACATTTTTGTATATAGGAACATCCAATGACACCAAAAACATGTGGTGTTTCTATTGGAGGGTATTTACTCATGATCTCACTACTAGATATCACCAAGTGAAAACATTAGGAGAAGAAGTTTCAATATTGATGATCCCTTGGCACCTAATAGTCAAAAATATACTATTTCTTGTTAGTAATATGTATCTAGACCATATGAAATATATTTAATATTAATTTTATGGTATCTCAAGGTTCTCGTTATAGCTTAAGATTTGTTATAACCTTTTTATACAACATTTAATCTATGGGAATTACCATTCTATAGTGGATGAAAAAAATTATATACTATAATGGTAAGTAAATATCATGTATATCTAACTTGTATACATGATATTGTAATAAAAAGTAATGTATAGTTGGGTATAGGGTACCAACTATTAAAACACTCCCACTTTCACTAGATCCAACTTGTTAACTATACTTGTTATCTCTCACATGATTAAGATCAGGTTTCTGTTGAGTCGTGGCTTTAGTTGTTGGGCCTTCCATGATTCTTCTATGTGGCTATTCTGCTATTTGTGACCTCACCTCCTTGAGTAAAACTTCTCAAGGGATGGTATCCTTGATTATATCCTTTTTTCCCCTATCATAACTTTACATCTTGGATAGTAAGAATATCATAATTTACATTATGATAATACTTCACTAACTAGGTGAAATTCCAAGAACTGGAAAAAATCATTGTGTATAAATACTTCTTAGCTTCCTTAGAAGTTGTAACATGCTTGGTATTTGTAAGTGTGGATACCACTAGCTTATATGAGCTTGTATCACTCATCAATTTATCCTAACTGTGATATTAGATTAGATGGATCTAAGGAATACTAGTTTATGTCTCCTAAAAAACTAATATCCCTTCTTATCCACTTACCAGGTAAATATATTTTTAAATTTCCGAAGTACAATCATATAGTTCTAACTACTTAACTTTCAGTACACCTAGATATAATTAATATCTACCTACTATAAAGTATATCCTGGAAATATAAATTTGTGTACATATCATGGAACACTTGATTGATTCATCACTTAAGCATATGGATACAACTCACCACTTTAATCTCTTCCCATGTACTGAACATTTCAACCTTGAAACATATGTGCTATGTGAAATTGGGAATAATTCTTCTCTTGAATTTTCCCAACTTGTATTTTACAATACCATATCACTATATGTACGATTGACTAGATCCAAGAAACAATTAGATCTTATCACACCCATATTTTTAATTATTTTATTTGATCTGGTCAATATTTTGGTCTTGGGTTTGGCTCTCGATTTTCAAGTGTGACGGTTTTAAATTTTAAGTTTTAGGGTGTTTTTATCTTATTTCACAGTTGGCGCATGGTTTGGTAAACTCTATAGCCCGGCCCAGGTAACCATGTGGCATGGGGACATTCTTGGAAAAATCTGAATTTCACACTTGGTGCATATTTTCTAAATTTTGAAATCTTTCCTATGTGTCCAGTGAGGAGGGCACGATTGGGGCATGGTTTGGTAAACCATATGGACAAATCATACGAGCTACACAGATCTTAAAATTTATGAAATTATAACTTTACCCCCATGGTATTTTTAACCCAAAATGCCCCCTCATCCACACTACTGGTTTTTGAAACCCTAAGTGGAATTCCCCCTTTTTCTCTAAGCTTTCCTCATCCTCCCTTTGTGTAGATCTAAGTATTCTTCAAGTTTTGGGGCAAATATCTCAATTTAATCTCCTCTCTTCATCTCTCTCTTACTCTTTCCTTCATTTTATCTTGAGATATATTTCTCCCCAGGTTATATGTACCTAGGTTTTATTTTTACCTTCATTTATGTTGGGTTTTTTTGCTTGTTTAGGGTTTCACTTGTTAGATCATGGATCTTTTAACCTTCGTAGAGTGGTTTTGGCTGTGTGTTGTCGATGCGACATGGATTTGAGGTAGGTTTCCCCTACACTTGCCTTTTTATTTTAAGAATCTTTGATTTCATTCCTTTCACACATCCCTTATATGCTAAATATTGATGGGTAACCTTTGAAATACTTTTTTGGTGTGAAAATTAGTGTTTTATTCCTTGTTATGTGATAAATAGAATTGTTTTGTTAAAGATTGCATGCTAAGTGTTCGATTAAATGTCTGGTTGGCTTTTTCATGTGATTCGTGGATTATAAAGCACGGGTTGTCTTTGAGAATATATTTGTGATGTGTGAAATGATGTTTTGGGTTCCTTTAATGGGATTTCAAAGTGGTTTTGGATTTAAAATAAATGTGTATTTGGCTTTCAGAATTGGTTTGGCATGTGGTGGTGATTAATGGACCATTTGGTATTTTATAAAAAATGGCCTGAATTGAAAATGTGGCATTTTTTATAAAAAGGGAATTTTATAAAATGGTTGTAAAATGTTAAATGGTGTGTTTACAACTCTTTTGAAAAGGTTATTTAGTTCTTTGAGAAATTTTGGTTTTGTGAAAAGAGCTTGAGCCCCGTTTGGTAGCTTATTGAAAGTGATGAAGTGTTTATTATGAAAATCCTCCTTAGAAAATCACCTTGATTTTTTATGTAAATATTGAATGGGTGGGATGTCCTCACTGTGTAAACCTTGTGATCTATTTACTTTTTATGGAATGGGAGATCCTCGGTGTGGAATCCTTTGTGATCTATGAGTTATATGGTAATAGGTTGGTCCTTGGGGTGACTTGGGTGATGGATTTTGTTTGAGTTAATATATTTGTACATGTGATTTTATACTCGGTTGGAATAGGTTGGATCTCCCTCTTCTTTATACATCTTGACATGGGAACCTGGAATAGTGAGCGAATTTTTTGAGAATGATTATTTCACTAGTTAGATTATGCACTAAGTAGTGTCCCATATTAGGTGGATATATTTTATTATTATTGTAAAGACCCGTAAATTTCAAGGAAATTTTTTTCCTAAATTATTTGGAATTTTAAGAGCACGCAATTTCTGACGGAACCTGATTCTGAGGCCCAGTGTGCCCAGAATCAATTTCCAAAGTTTAGCTCGGGTATGTTCAGTGAACGAACGAGCGGGTTTTTCTAACTTTTGAACCGGTGCTCGGAATCGAAATCTGAGGGCACCGATGAAACCGCAGTGCCGGTAATCGCTTAACAAGACTTTCACTGGAGTTGCGTTTGCTTGGGAGATGTTTTCAAAAATGAAGAGGTTTAAATGAAGAGTGAAATAAAATAGGTGTTACAATTTTATTTCTACTCTAAGTAATTATAACCTACGTGTGGAAGTTGAGGTGGTACCCACTAAATCCCAACTCCTCTTGATAGGGTATTAGTGAGGTGGGCCCCACACGATCCCTACCTTTTCAAATTCCTCTAACCTCTCTTAAAGTTGTAAAACCCCCCCATTAATTTGTAACTCACCCACTCTTCTTATTTAATTGCATGTCAACTCTCGCATTAAATTGAATGATTAAATTTATTCAATTAATTTAATTTGAGTTTGAGTTTTTTTTGAAGATTTGAAAACGCATGGAATGTGTTAATAAAATAAGAAAGCCCTTATTTTATTTGGGGGTTGTTTAGTTGTGGGAGGATCTTGGGAGAGATTACTCAAAGTCTTGAGGATCGTCATCTTCTTCGTTGGAGAATGTGAAGAACGTCAAGACCTCGACGAAGAACGTCGTCACCGCAAGGACAGATCGATGTGTTGTCTCTTCTCCTCTCCGCAGCCGGTGTGTGATGCCATTCCCGAAGAACGACGATGCACCTTCCTTCATTCTTCTTCTCGCTTCAAAGGAAGGGAGACGTCTCTCCTCCTCGGACGATCTCCATCAACATATATGGAGCTTCACCTCGCGACGCTGTTTTCTCGTGACGATCATCGTTCGACAACTTCTTCGAGGTAGGGGTTTGTTTTTATGTTCGTGATTATTTCTGGCGTTCATCATTAAATAATTAGCCGCTTGTTATCGAATTAACGGGAGGAGGCCGGACCGCACAAACACGGTCGACCCTCCTCTCCTTTGTTGTTGAACTTCGTTATGGATTGGAATGGAGGCAACGCAGTGCCGTCGCACTGCGCGGAAACGATGGAACTGCGGCCGGTGTGGGCTGCAGCGAAGGAGCGCGGCGCCGTCGCGCCGCACCGTTGAGACCGAAAGAGGTCGCGGCCAGAGTCGGGCCGTGGCGGAGGGGTGCGGCGCCGTCGCGCCGCGCCGGATGGCAAGAGCCGCAGCCAAGGGCCGTGGCGGTTCATTAGGGAGGTGGCCGGACTCAGCCGGCCGCTAGCGGACAGGGAGGCGGGATCGGCTGGTCCCGCAGCAGCAACACCGGTCGGCCTTAATGGCCGGCCATTACCCGAAGAAACCAGGGGTTTGAACCCCTAGCCAGCGCAGCAAGGGCGGGCCCCCGTGGGTCCACCGTTCAGTTCAAAGGGGGCGGCGGCCTTTCCCCCTTCCGCGTCCACTCAGCACGCGGGCACCAGCACTGGGCCGAACCGGCCGGGCCGGGCTGGACCGCCCGCACCGGGTCGGGCCACCCCCGCGTCGGGCCGGGCCGCACCGGCTGGGTCGGGCCACGCCAGCCAAGCCAGGCCGCACCCAACCGGGCTGGACCCGGGTCGGGTCGACCCGGTTCTGGCCGACCTAGGGGGTATTGGGTCGGGTCAGACCGGGCCCAAACCCCCTGTTTTCGGACAGATCTGTTCAAACGCCCATAACTTGGGCTACATACCTCCAATCGATGCATCGTCAATTGTGTAGCGATCCTTGGATCGAGATGGTCGTTTTGGTATATTACACTCAAGTTTTCGAAGAACATTGGGTACGGCCGGGTTGGTTCGAACGCGATACCAACCGGGCCCTCGCAGCGGAAACGCTTATAACTTGAGCTTCAGACGTCTGATTGATGTGTCATCGACTTTGTTGGATTCCTCTTAGTGAGACGGTTCTTTTTGGCTTACTCCGATCGAGGTTTGCATGCAGTTGGAGTACGTTCAGGTTGGTTTTGACTTAAAAACCAACCGGGCCCCTGGGACGAAAAATCCAATAACTCTCAGACCGGGCGTCCGATTGACACGCCGTCTGTCACATTGAGTCCCTTTTGACGAGACGGAACTTTGGGATACATAAACTCCAGACTTCCTGTCAGTTGATGTATCAACCCCCTTGGCTCGTGGAGCGGACCCTCCCGAAATCGAGCATGTTGTGTGTGGGAACCCTAGAGTTGGCTGCGACTGCGACGACGAGGACGACTATACTGGGATCCTCCATGGGTTCAGCAGCGACGACAACCGTACTAGAATCCTCCGTGGGTTCGATGGCGATGACTACTATTCTTGTATCCTATGTGGGTCTGGCAGTACTTGACTACTATTCTTGTATCTTATGTGGGTCTGGCAGTACTTAACTACTGTTCTTGTATCCTATGTGGGTCCGACAGTATTTGACTCTGTACTTGTATCCTACGTGGGTCTGGCAGAGTAGCTGGTCTTATATCCTTTGTGAGTCTGGCAGTTTAGATGGTCTTGTATCCTATGTGGGTCCGACAGCTTAGATGAATCAGTGGCTGCATATGATCATCTCTATCTTCTTATGAAGAAGTATACCTATGTGAGCTAAGTCTTGACTTTCAACCATTACCTTCAGTATGATTGTTTTTCTTTCCTTTGTGGACTGGGTTATGCTTTCCTGTGTGGACTGGGTTGTGCTTTTCTGTGTGGACTGGGTTATTCTTTCCTTTGTGGATTGGGTTATGCTTTCCTATGTGGACTGGGTTGTGCTTTCCTGTGTGGATTGGGTTGTACTTGGGCTCGAGTATTAGAGCCGAATAAGAATTGTTGACTTAGGTATATGTATGGGCATATACCTAGGTAGTGTTGGTTGTTACTTCGTGATTGTATTTTTTCCTTTGTTGTTTCCTTTGTGGATTCTGGGAGACCTTAGGGGGTCTCAGGGTCCCTACTGAGTATCGTATACTCACCCCTACACGGGATATTCCCGCACTACGATGTGTTGGTTACAGACAACGGACAGTGCTGATCGTGGCTGAGGCTTGAGGAGCGGACGGTACCCGGAGGTGGACTATCAGGTGGGATGTACACGAAGAGGATGGCCGGACTCGAGGATCCGATGAGACTTACTGTACTCACCCTTCAGGTGGAAGTTCCTAGAGGATGCCCTGGTGGTTGCTGCAAGTCTTTCAGTTGTTGTACTTTACTTTGCAGTTGTACTGCACTTTTAGTTGGGTTTGTATACTGGCCCATTTACTTTTCAGCACTTACCTATGTATACAATTTACTTAGTGTTTACTTCAGTTTGCGTACTCTGTGGTGTTTGTTTTATTTTATAAAGGCAATATCTTCCCTTTTTATCTGGATTTATTCCTTTGGTGCTAGTCACCATCCCCTAGCCTAGGGAAGGCGGGCTTGGGGTAGTCACGGCACGGGCCCTGAGGACGGGTCATGACAAATTGGTATCAGAGGATTTTGGTTCTACCTCAGAACTCAGGACTCTGATCTTTCATCTATGTGAATCAATAGTGTTAATGGTATTGAGTGTGGTTATCAGTCCAAGGAGTCCAGTGTTGGTGCAGCGGCCGACGTATGCATACACTAGGACCCTGACTTCTGATTTCCGACTCAATGCATGAAAACATTGATTGCATGTGTGTTTCAAAAAATTTCTTTGTGATTACTTTGTTTCAGCACACCAAGTATATTGTATTGACCGTGGCACACTTGTCTCTTTTCAGGATATCCCCATGACGACAGCCAGCTAGGGTTCTGAGCTTTGTGCGAGATGACAGCCCACCGAGTGATGAGGCCTCGGTGTAGGGCCCTATTACAGCGGAGGCACCGGCGGTACCTCTACCTGCCGAGCAACTGATGCCACCAGCCCCAGCAGCTGAGAGTGCACGTCGCCTTAGTGTACTGCACGAGTTTCAGCATCAAAGACCGCCTAGGTTTCGTGGGGAGACAGACCCTCAGGCAGCCGAGGATTGGCTAGAGGCTGTTGTTCGAGTTTTCAGGTTAGTAGGGACACCAGATGACCTCATAGTGATCCTTTCAGTGAGTCTCCTGCACGCGGCAGTAGGTAGATGGTGTAGCCTGATGCTCTAGGTGCATGACGAGGCATCTCTCCTTTGATCGGATTTCGAGAGCCTCTTCCTCTTGGAGTTCGTACCAGCAACCCTCTGTGCGGTGCACATTCAGGAGCTACTACAGCTACGGCAGGGCAGCATGACGGTAGCCTAGTACTCGGTGAGATTTACAGATCTCTAGCGTTACTCCACATACATGGTACGAAACCCATTCTTCCGGGCCCGGACCTTCGATCAGGGACTGAGGCATGAGATCAGGGCTTCGATGATCTCCCTCAGCATCCCGACGCAGGTGGGGGTTTTGGAGAGAGCCCTTATAGTGTAGATTTTTCTCATCGAGCAGTCACCAGCGGTGAGACCCTCCGCAGGACGACCCGTAGCGGAGTCTTATGCAGCTGGCAGTAGACAGTTGACGTAGAGGTCCAAGTAGGCCATACCATCAGATGAGAAATCACAAGAAACAGGTTCGTTTGTGTGGGGCACACAAAACAGATCCAGCCACATGAGGAGTAGACAGTTCTATGCATGCGGCGGGCAGGGTCATATGGCTCGAGACTGCCCGACCCGCCCTATAGTTGAGGCAGAATGCCCATGACCTGGAGTTAGCAGCAGTGGTCTTCGCTCTGAAGACGTGGCATCACTATCTAAAGGGAGAGTGCTTTACATTCTACTTTAACCACCAGAGTCTCAGGTATATCTTCTCACAGAATGACCTGAACCTGAGACAGCAACGATGGCTCGAGTTCCTCCAAGACTATGACTTTGAGATAGTCTATACTCCTGGAAAGGGGAATGTAGTAGCTGATTCTCTCAGCAGGAGGACAGGCATTCAGCTACTTGGAGAGGCGACAGAGTAGCTAGCTGCTTTGTAGATATCCTTCATGGATAGAGATGGAGCAGCCTTTCTTTAGTCACTCATAGTCACTCCTCCACTTCTTCAGTGGGTTAGAGAGGCACAGTGTGGGGACGTTGACTGTGAGACGCGGCGTGCACAGATATCCTCATGATAGGCACCTGATGGATTCTTTGTAGGAGGAGAGCATGTCTTCCTTTTCAGAGGACGTACCATGGTACCAGATGCTTTACAGGAGGAGGTGTTGAGAGATTTTCACACTTCCCCTTTAGTGGTACATCCAGGAGTGGAGAAGATGTACCAGGATCTCAGACGATAGCACTGGTGGTCGGGTATGAAGAAGGTGGTGGCAGAGTTCGTTTATCTATGTCTCACCTACCAGCAGGTAAAGGCGGAGCACCAGGTACCAGAAGGCTTGGTATAGCCCTTGGAGGTCCTGGAGTGGAAGTGGGATGGGATATCTATGGATTCCATGACTGGACTTCCACGTACTTCCAGAGGTCACGACTCCATTTGGGTTATTGTCTACCGACTCACCAAGTCGGCCCACTTTTTATCCATCAGAGAGCAGGGCTCAGTGGATAGCTTGGGACGCCTCTACGTTCAGGAGATTGTATGGCTTCATGGTGTGCCATCATCTATCGTCTCCGATCGAGATGCTCGATTTACTTCCCAGCTTTGGAAGGGGTTGCAGGAGGCATTCAATATGCAGCTACATCTGAGCACCGCCTTTCACCTTCAAACGGATGGTCAGACGGAGAGGACCATTCAGACTCTCGAGGACATGCTCCATGCATGTTTCCTAGACTTTGGTCACAGCTGGGAGGATCACCTATCCTTGGTGGAGTTTGTGTACAACAACAGCTACCACTCCACCATTGGGATGCCACCATACGAGGCATTGTATGGATGACCTTGCAGATGACCTCTGTGCTGGACAGACCCTGGGGAGTCAGCACTTGTGGGACCAGAGATGGTCCAAGCCACGATAGAGAAGGTCCAGGTCATCTAGGAGCGGATGAGGACAGCTCAAAGCCGACATAAGTCTTATGCTGATAGGAGGCGGAGACCACTAGAGTTCGAGGATGGCGACCACGTTTTCTTGTGGGTCTCACCTCGGTGTGGATTACAGAGATTTGTCCGGGGTGGAAAGTTATCTCCACGCTTCATCGGACCATTCCAGGTTCTCAACATGATAGGTGAGGTGGCTTATCGCCTGGCTCTACCACCTCAATTGCACCGGGTGCACGACATCTTCCACGTATCTCAGCTGATGAGATACATGCATGACCCGACGCATATCATCGACCATGGGGAGCTGGACATCGATGACGGGGTGACTTTTGCAGAGGTCCTGATGGAGATCGAGGATCGACAGGAGCGGGTCCTATGTGGGTGGTCGATTCCTCTAGTGCGCATCAGGTGGTAGCATGGGAACCTCCAGGAGAGCACTTGGGAGCGGGAGGCTCAGATGCGTGCTCAGTACCCCCATTTGTTCCCCTAGTTTGTGATGTATCTTTACAAGGATGTAAATCCCTGAGGTGGGACTAATGTAAAGACTCATAAATTTCAAGGAAATTTTTTTCTTAAATTCTTTGGGATTTTACGAGTACGTAGTTTCTGACGGCACCTAATTTTGAGGCCCGGTGTGCCTGGAATCAATTTTTGAAGTTAATCTCGGGTACGTTCAGTGAACGAATGAGCGGGTTTTTCTAACTTTTGAACCGGTGCTCAGAATCAAAATCTGAGGGCACTGATGAAACCGCAGCACCAGTAATCACTTAATAAGACTTTCACTGGAGTTGCACTTTCTCGGGATGCGTTTTCAAAAATGAAGAGGTTTAATTAAAGAGTGAAATAAAATACGTGTTACAATTTTATTTCTACTCTAAGTAATTATAACCTACATGTGGAAGTTGAGGTGGGACCCACTAAATCCTAACTCCTCTTGATAGGGTATTAGTGAGGTGGGCCCCACACGATCCCCCCCTTTTCAAATTCCTCTAACCTCTCTTAAAGTTGGAACCCCCCCCCCCACCCCATTAATTTGTAACTCACCCACTCTCCCTCTTTAATTGCATGTCAACTCTCGCATTAAATTGATTGATTAAATTTATTCAATTAATTTAATTTGAGTTTGGGTTTTTTTTAAGATTTGAAAACGCATGGCATGTGTTAATAAAATAAGGAAGCCCATATTTTATTTGGGGGTTGTTTAGTTATGGGAGGATCTTGGGAGAGATTACTCAAAGTCTTGAGGATCGTCATCTTCTTCATTGGAGAACGTGATGAACATCAAGACCTCGACGAAGAATGCCGTCACCGCAAGGAGTGATCAATGTGTCATATCTTCTCCTCTTTGCAACCGGTGTGTGACAACTTTCCCAAAGAATGACGACGTGCCTTCTTTCATTCTTCTTCTCGCGTCAAAGGAAGGGAGATGTCGCTCCTCCTCAGATGATCTCTGTCAACATATACGGAGCTTCACCTCAGGACGTTGAATTCCCAAGACGATCATCGTTCGACAAATTCTTCGAGGTAGGGGTTTGCTTTTATGTTCGTGATTATTTCTGGTGTTCATCGTTAAATAATTAGCCGCTTGTTATCGAATTAACGGGAGGAGGTCGGACCACACAAACATGGCTGGCCCTCCTCTACTTTGTTGTTGAACTTTGTTATGGATTGGAACAGAGGCGACGCGGTGTCGTCACACCATGCAAAAACGATGGAAACGCGGCCGGTACGGGCCACAACGAAGGAGCGTGGTGCCGTCGCGCTACGCCGTTGAGACCAAAAGAGGCCACGGGTGGAGTCGGGTCGTGGCGGAGGAGCGTGGTGCCGTCGCGCCACGCCGGACGACAAGAGTTGTGGCCAAGGGCTGTGGCGGTTCAGTAGGGAGGTGGCCGGACTCAGTTGGTCGCTAGTTGATAGGAAGGCAGGACCAGCTGGTCCCGCGGCAGCAACACCGGCTGACCTTAATGACCGGTCGTTACCCGAAGAAACTGGTGGTTTGAACCCCCGACCAGCGCAGTAAGGGCAGACCCTCGTGGGTTCGCTGTTCGGTTCGAAGGGGGCGGCAGCCTTCCCCCCTTCCGCATCCGCTCAGCACGCGGGTTCCCACACCGGGCCAAACCGGTCGGGCCGGGCCGGACCGCCCGCGCCGGGCCGTACCGCCCGCGCCGGGCCAGGCCGCCCGCGCTGGTCCAGAACCCCGCGTCGGGCCAGGCCACACCGGCTGGGCCGGGCCGGGCCACGCGCAACCGGGCTGGACCCGGACCTGGGTCGGTTCGACCCGATTCGAGCTGACCCATAAGGTATTGGGCCGGGTCGGACCGGGCCCAAACCCCCTGTTTTCGTATAGATATGTTCAAATGACCATAACATGGGCTACGGACCTCCAATCGACGCACTGTCAGTTGCGTAGAGATCCTTGGATCAAGACGGTCGTTTTAGTATATTACACTCAAGGATTCGGAGAACTTTGTGTATGTTCGGGTTGGTTCAAACGCGAAACCAACCGGGCCCTCGAATCGGAAACGCTTATAACTTGAGCTCCGGATGTCTGATTGACGTGTCGTCGACTTTGTTGGATTCCTCTTAGTGAGACGGTTCTTTTGGCTTACTCCGCTCAAGGTTTGGATGCAGTTGGAGTATGTTCGGGTTGGTTTTGACTTAAAAACCAACCGGGCCCCTGGGACAAAAAAGCCAATAACTCTCAGATCGGACGTCCGATTGACGCGTCGTCTATCACGTTGAGTCCCTTTTGACGAGACGGAACTTTGGGATACATCAACTCTGGACTTCGTGTCAGTTGATGTATCGACCCACCTTGGCTCGTGGAGCGGACCCTCCTGAAATCGAGCATGTTGTGTGCGGGAACCCTAGAGCCGGTTGCGACTGCGGCGACGATGACGACTGTACTGGGATCCTCCGTGGGTTCGGCAGCGACGATGACCGTATTGGAATCCTCCATGGGTTCGACGAAGATGACTACTGTTCTTGTATCCTATGTGGGTTTGGTAGTACTTGACTACTGTTCTTGTATCCTATGTGGGTCCGACAGTACTTGACTACTGTTCTTGTATCCTACGTGGGTTCGGCAGTATTTGACTCTGTACTTGTATCCTATGTGGGTCCGACAGAGTAGCTGGTCTTGTATCCTTTGTGGGTCCGACAGCTTAGATGGTCTTGTATCCTATGTGGGTCCGATAGATTAGATGAATCAGTGGCTACATCTGATCATCTCTATCGTCTTATGAAGAAGTATACATGTGTGAGCTGAGTCTTGACTTTCAACCATTACCTTCAGTATGATTGTTTTATTTTCCTTTGTGGATTGGGTTATGCTTTCCTGTGTGGACTAGGTTGTGCTTTCCTGTGTGGACTGGGATGTACTTGGGCTCGATTGTTGGAGCCGAATAGGAATTGTTGACTTAGGTATATGTATGGGCATATACCTAGGTAGTGTTGGTTGTTACTTCGTGATTGTATTATTTCCTTTGTGGTTTATCCTTTGTGGATTCTGGGAGACCTTCGGGGGTCTCGAGGTCCCTACTAAGTATCGTATACTCACCCCTGCATGGGATACGCCCGCACTATGATGTGTTGGTTGCAGACGATGGACAGCGGTGATCATGGCTGAGGTTTGAGGAGTATACGGTACCCGGAGGTGGATTATCAAGTGGGACGTACACGAAGAGGACGGCCAGACTCGAGGAGCCGATAAGACTGACTGTACTCACCATTCAGGTGGAAGTTCCTAGAGGACGCCCTGGCATTTGATGCTTGTCTTTCAGTTGTTGTACTTTACTTTTCAGTTGTACTGTACTTTCAGTTGGGTTTGTATACTGGCCCATTTACTTTTCAGCACTTACCTGTGTATACAGTTTACTTAGTGTTTACTTCAGTTTTACGTACTCTGTGGTGTTTTTTTTCTTTTATAAAGGCAATGTATTTCCTTTTTATCAGGATTTACGCCTTTGGTGCTAGTCGCCAGCCCCTGGCCTATGGAAGGCAGAATTGGGGTAGTCATGGCACGGGCCTCGAGGACGGGTCGTGACAATTATTGCTTTGGGATTGTGCCTCTCGGTTTGTACCAGGTAGGGCGTGGTTGGGTGTGTGGGAATTATTGATGTCATCGAGTGAGGCGTGATTTTTGGGATGAGTAAACATGTATAGTATATTCTAGATTATTCATGAGCTCCTAGGTTTTACCCATATCTATTATCACTTAGTTTCATACAGTGAATGATTGTGATACATTATTGGTTGGTTACTCTTGTATGTTTATTTTCATTTTCCTTGTTGTATGATTTTGGTGCTTCCTCTTAAGTAATGTTTATTTATGTCCAAAATTTTGAAATGTTTAAAAGTGTTTTGTGGAAAATGTTTTTTGGAAATGCTTCACACTCTTTATCTCTTTTATAAATTAAATGTCACATTTCTCTTTTGAAATGTCTATGGTTCCTCCTTAGAGAAAAGTGTGGTTTTAAATGGTAGAAATGGCAATGGACTATGTTTTTATTCAAATGGTTAATGTGTGTCAAAATATTACTTATATATATATTATATCTCAAGCTTTAATTTGATGTTCTTTTATTTTAAAGGGAGTGTATTGGGAATAGATTGTTCAGGCACGCCTACTGAGTTTTAATACCCATGCCTATAGTTCTTCTTGTTTTTAGCTTATGCTACAGGTTCAACTTGGAATCGATCTTCATTGGATATGGTTGGTTTTGATTTTAGAGAGTGACCCTCAAGGTCACATGGAGATTTATTTGTATTCAGGTTCAATTGGTTTTTGTTGTTCATTTATTTTATTTCCATCTTTTTGTAAAATATGTTTAGTTTGGATATTGTTATATATATATTAGGATGTTTTGTTTATCTTTTTTATGTTCTATTTATTCATTTATATTAGACAAAATCAATCCATTTTTTCACTCTTTTTATTCTTGACACTATTTTACAACTTACGGGGATCGGTAATAACTTTGTCCCTACCACAGATCGGCTCAAGTGAATAATTTAGGATCAACTTGGGGTGCTTCAGAACAAAATGGTATCATATTTAGGTTAGTATTTGGAGGAACTTTATTTTAGAACGCCCTATGTTAATTGGGGATGTCAATGTATATGGAGTAGGACTTTTGGAACCTCAGGGTGTAGGTATGAGAGAGTGTTTGACCAATACTTTTTATACCAAGCCATGGGTTGCCATGGGAAGTTTAGTTTTATTAGGTATTTTTGGATCTTGTGGGTGTTTGGTGTTTCAAATACAAAATGGGAGATAGGCTAGTGGTATTTGTGAGCTTGCAGGGCCTTGCAATCCATGTAGAGCTGGGGACATGGTCCTAGAATACTCTCTGTAATGGTGGTGTGTTTGGTATATGTTTTCCAACCATATGGACAATTCACCCATCAACAATAGTTTCCCCTTGTAATTTTCTTTGAGTTCCTCATGATTTTGAAATTTTCTTTGGGTGAGCTATCTTTGGAATTTTGAAAACTAGATTTTTAAATGGAAATATATTGGTTTTGGGAAAGATACAAAATGAGTTTCAGTTTTATTTTGAAAAAATCAAAAAGAATTGGATTTTTTTAAAATGAACCTTTAGGGGTGAAATAGAACTTCTCTAATGGGATTGGGTTTTTAAAACCAAAACCTATATTTGTTGAATTTTTTTTGGAAATCAAGAATATATCTTGAAGAAAGTTCCAGAATTTTTTTGGGATGAGAAAGAATGGGTTTTTAACCAAATGGTTTTTAATATAATGGAACTTTTTGAACTACTGAAAATGTTTTGAATGAAATGAAGTGGTTTTTTGGATGGAAATTCATGTGTTTTTATTTTTGAACATGATGAAACTGATCAAAACGTGGTAATTGAAAATGGTTTTTGACTTGGTAGTTGGTAATCTTTTGAAAGGTTTATAACTTTGAAAATGTGAAGTGGGTTGAGATTGTAAAACCTGGGTGGAATGTATTGTTTTGTAAAAATTTAAATGTTTTCTTTTACCTTTGGTACCTCCTTGGGTTCTCACATGCATGGATGTTTGTGGAAAATTGTTAGATGAGGATGTGGGAAGATGAGTGCCTAGTATGGAATGAGTTGATGGTGCCTAGGGTGGCATGGAAATGTGCATGTGAGTGAGACTCTAAGGAATACCATTGGTAAGTGTTCAGATCCACTAAGTTAATTTTATTTTCGAAAGTGTTTTCAAAGTAGAAAATCTCGATGTTTCATAGCTTTTGGTTCTGTGGTTTGTTTTCCCATGATTTATGAAGTTTTTTTTATGTTGTATTTGAGCTTTAGGACTCTTGTTGATGAGTCAATTTTTATTTAGATCTTGGATTTATTATTTCCTAGTGTTCTCCCATGTAGATATTCGATTGATGTTCATGGTGAAACTATGGGTGGTTCCCCATTAGAAGGATTTCCAGTTGATCAACCAAAGGATTTTGTTCTTGAGTTTTGAAAGTTAAATACACCTCTTTTTTATGGTCAAGCGAATCCTCTTGAAGTGGAAGAGTGGATGCAAAATATTGGAAGGAACTTTAGACTCATTAGGTTTCCTGAGTCATTAAAGGTAAAGTTTTCTACCTTTATTCTTGAAGGTTCACCCTAGAAATGGTGGAAGTAAATCTCTCGGAACAATCCTCGTAAAGATCTTACTTGGGAGTTCTTCAAGGCTTTGTTCATCCGTCAATACTTCTCTGAGGTGATGAAGGTAAGAAAGGTAATAGTGAAGTGTTTTATACAATAGGGTGATGGGTCATTGTTGGAGTTATATCATCACTTTGTGGACCTAGTTCTATATGATCTGAGGTATGTTATGGATGATTCCTCAAAGGCTTGGGATTTCGAGTGTGGGCTTCATCCTGATTTTCCGTCAAAGGTGTTGGAGTTAAATCTAAACTCATTTTCAAATGTGGTGAGTCAAGTTGTTCATGTTGAGTCTATAATGTCAGGGGTTCCTAAGATAGTATTTCCTCCTTCAGTTCCTAGAATCGGTGAAGGGATTTCCAGTAAGAAAGTGCTAAAGTGGTCGGAATCTTTTGGAGATGGTCATGGAATTAAAAGGCCTCGAGAACTTTCGTTGGCTTCTTCTGGAAATGGAATCATGGTGTGTCATCAGTGTGGAAATTCAAACCATAAGAATTATATGTATCTAAGTTCACTGAAGACCTATCATGCTTGTGGGTGCCTAGTCCACTTTAAATGGTTCTGTCATGGTATTTCTAAGAAGCAATGTGAATCCGGTTCATAGGAGTAGAGTGTTATTTGGTCTTAATTTAAAGTCATTTTTGTTTTAATTTTTCCTCTTATTTTGGTGGTTTTTCTGGTTGTGTTATCTTTTTTTTGTAATGTAAGGGGATGTTTTGAATCTCCTAAGAACTCATGTTTCAATGAAAGTGTGTTTTTATTTTGGATATTCAGAATCTTTCTCCATTTTAAATGGAGATGTCTCTCATGTGTGTCTTTTAGATTCTTGTCTTGGTGATTAGGGATTATTGGTTTTTGACTATGAGATATAAGATGCTTCAAACATTAGGGATCCATCCATAGGCCCCGGAGTTAAGCTTATGAAAAGTTAGAAAATACTTGGGGTGTGAGAGACCTTGTTCTTGACTTGTCTTTTGTTTCAGAATAAAGGAAATTTAAGGTTCTCTACTGTAATTTCTTTATCATGGTTTAATTTCTATTTGGCATGGGTTTCTTTCAGAAGGTGCCCTTATGGTGGGGTTGGTTGGCTTGTGTGGAAGAATTTTTGGTTTTCCTATATGGGAAGTTCTTGTATTGGATCGTGTTATTAGTTCAAGATAGTCAGTTCTTATGGGGGGAGACCCCACAGGCGTCGTCAATGTTTCTTCTAGAAATAATTAGTGTTAGATGTTTTCTAATGGTGGAGAGTCTATTCTGGCCTCCCTTATTTGGAACGTGGTTTGATTTTGAATTTTGATCTAGTTTGAGTGGATTCGTTTGACATTGTTGATTTTGTGTTCTTTTGGTTTGGGAAAGTATTGGGATCCATTGTAGAAGGCGCAATGGTCCTATTCTAAGCATGGTTTTGGAACTTGTGGAGCAAGTTTCCCATCACTTCTCGGGAAATAGTTTCTATTTTTTTTGTTTCGGGTAAGAGGAATATGTTTTGTTTGGTGGTGGTTGTGATGTTTTTGTTTAAGAGTTTGTATTGTTCAGTTTTGGAAATCCTTATTCTCTGATCAATTAGTTGGGAAGTATTGTGGATTTCCAAGGGTGAAAAGCTTTAATGATGGAAAGAATTATCACCCCCAAATTTTTGTTTTTGTCCTCTAATCTGGTTTATCTTTTGGTCTTGGGTTTGGATCACTAGTTTTAGGTGAGATAGGTTCAAATTCTATGTTTCAGGGTGTTTTTTCTCCTTTTTCATGGTTGGTGCATGGTTTGTTAAACTGTGCGGCCCAACCCAGGTAACTCTGCAGCCTGGTGAAATTCTTGGACAGATCCAAATCACATGGTTGGCGCATGGTTTCTAAACCGTGAAACCAAACCATTCAAGGTACCATGTGTGTCCAGTGAGTAATGCACATTTGGTGCCTGGTTTGGTAAATCGTGTGGCCAAACTATGCAAGCTGCACAAATATGAAAATTTATGAAATTTTAACTTTTCCCCTTTTGGATTTTTAATCTAAAACGTCTCCTTCTCCCCTCTCCTAGTTTTTGAAACCCTAAGGTGATTTCCCCCTTGTTCTACAAACTTCCCTCATCCTCCCTTGGTTTATATTTAAGCATTCTTCAAGTTTTGGGTAAAATATCTCAAGGTAATCTCCTCTCTTCATCTCCTCCATACTCTTTCCTTCATTTTATCTTAAGATCTATTTCTCCCATGGTCATGTGGACCTAGGGTTTTTGTTTCCTTTCATTTATGTTGGTTTTTTTTTCTTTTTTAGGGTTTCTCTTGGTAGATCTTGGATCTTGGAACCTTCGTAGAGTGGTTTTGGGTGTGCGTTGTCGATGCACCATGGATTTGAGGTAGGTTTCCCTTGAACTTGACTTTTTAATTTAATAATGTTTTATTTCATGAATTTCACACCTTCCGTATATGCTAAATATTTATGGGTGACCTTTGAAATAATTTTTTGGTGTGAAAAGTAGTGTTTTGTGCCTTGTTATGTGATAAATAAAATTATTTTGTTAAATATTTCTCACCAAGTGTTCGATTAAATTCTCGGTTGGATTTTTCATGTGATTTGCAGATTGTATAGTATGTTTTTTTAATATATTATTGACATGTGAAATTATGTTTTGGGTTCCTTGAATGGGATTTAAAATTGTTTTTGGATTTAAAATAAATGTATATTTGGATTTCAAAATTGGTTTGGCATGTGGTGATGATTAATTGCCCATTTGGCATTTTATTAAAAATGGAATGACTTGAAAATGTGGCATATTTTATAAAAATAGGATTTTATGAAATGGTTATAAAATGGTAAATGGTGTGTTTACACCTCTTTTGAAAAGGTCATTTTGTTCTTTGAGAAATGTTGGTTTTGTGAAAAGAGCTCTGTTTGGAACCTTGTTGAAAGTGATGAAGTGTTTATTATGAAAACCCTCATTAGATAATCATCTTTCCATATTTATGTAAATATTGATTGGGTGGAATGTCCCTGTTGTGGAATCATTATCACCCATTTACTTTTTATTGAATGAGAGATCCTTGGCGTGGACTCCTTTGTGACCTATGAGTTATATGGAAAGAGGTTGGTCCTTAGGGTGACTCGAGTGATGTCTGTTGTTTGAGTTAATATATATGTACTTGTGATTTGATGCTTGTTTGGAATCAGTTGGCTCACCCTTTTCTTTATACATCTTGAAATGGTAACACGTCATAGTGAGTGAATTTTTTTAGAATGATTGTTTCACTAGTCAGATTACGCACTAACTAGTGGCACATAACAGGGGGGATATATTTTGTTATTACTGTTATAGGATTGTGGCCCTCAGTATATACTAGGTAGGTTATGGATGTGTGTGGTTGTTATTGATTTCATTGAGTAAGCAATTCTTTATGGTATGATTCACCATGTATATTATGTTCTAGATTATTCACTGTCTCCTAGGTTTAACCTATGTCTATTGGCACTTAGTTGCTTGTAGTGAATGATTGTGATACATTGTTGGTTGGTTACTCTTTTATGTTTATTTACATTTCCCTTGTTTTATGATTTTGGTTCTTCCTCTTGAATAGTGTGGCTTTATTTCCAAAATGTTACAAATTTTAAAAGTGTTTTTTGGAAAAAGGTTTTTTTAAAATGCTTTTCACTCTTTCTCTCTTTTATAAACGAAATTTCACCTTTCTATTTTGAAATGTTTGTGGTTCCTCATTAGAGAAAAGTGTTGTTTTAAATGGTAGAAAGTGAAATGGATCATGTTTGGATTTAAAATGGTTAATGTGTAGAAAAATATTACTTTTATATATTGTATCTCAAACTTGAAGTTGATATTATTTTATTTTAAAGGGAGTGAATTGGGAATAGATTGTTCAGGCATGCCTACTGAGTTTTAATACTCACTCCTATAGTTCTTCTTGTTTTTAGGTTGTGTTGTAGGTTCATCTTGGCATTGATATTCATGGGAGATGGTTAGTTTTGATATTGGAGAGTGACCCTCAGGGTCACATGGATATGTCATTATAGTAAGGTTTGGTTGGGTTTTGTTTTTTAGTTGTTGTATTTCCAAATTTGTGTAAAAGATGTTCTGTTTGGATACTTTTATATATATTTGGTTGTTTTGTTTATCTTTTCTCTGTTTAGTTTATTCAATTATATTGGGTGAAATCATTCCTTGTGTTCACTCTATTGATTCCTGGCACTAGTTTCCAGCCTGTGGGGATTAGGAATGCCCTTCAGGACTTGTCACAAATCAGCTCAGGTGACCAGTTCATGGTTGACTCAGGTTAGTTCGTGATTGATCTACCTCAGTAGATCGTGTTCTCAAGAACTTAGGTTTCTACTTTAAGTCAATCACTAGATAATAGATTGTTAATTTGGTATTAACTAACTATAAGACCAATATATTTTTTCCATATATTATTGAATATATTTTACTTGGAAAACATTTGTGCTCCCACTAACCTCTGGTAGACACATGGAAATGAATCATTCAAAATGTATATTCTATGATTAAGTTTCTTAATTCAATCATAAACCATATTTCAATGACTTTCATCCTTTATTAGAATTTAGTTATGTGACCATCCCTTTCTAGTTTCATCATATAGACACCTTCCACAATTGGTGATCATGACATACAATCCTCAATAATGATCATACAAATTATCAATGACAAGTAAAATTATAATGGATTTAGTCATAACAAATTGGTGTAAGTAATAGATCCTTATTGGTACTACACTTGTACCATCCATGTATAATCTCATTTGAATATACACTGCAATATTCAATTGAATAATACCCTTTTCATTTTGATACATGGAATCCATTATTGAATTTTAATTGATATTTTCTATCTTAGATATTTTTTATATACTAATTACTTGTAGGTATTATTATTCTCAATGAATAATGTATCATTGAACGTGGTGAATATAAAACCATAACAATGTTTTTAACCTTCCTATATAGTATGTGTATTTGGAACATTCATGTTTCACATATCCTTATGGAACTAGTTCTTATACAAACTAGTGGTGAATCTCTGGCCCTGACTAAACCCAAGTCAATCTGATTCCCACTATCTCAAAAGAGATGTGCACCCTTTTATAGAAAATCAGTCTATAACATGACTATATCTTTTCTATTTAAGGTATTTATGTAATATCCTAAACAACAATTAGGATTATTACTTTAGATGCACCTCGTGTTTTTCTTGATTCAAGTTTGTTTATGTCCTAACAAACTCTTTGCATCCAAACACATGTCCTAATGACATAATGGATTTCCATTACAAAAAAACTATTATGATATCCTTTATTAATTATAGTTGTCATATGATTATGGGATATCATCATTATTTGAAAATCATGTCATGAAATATAATGGAAGTTTATACAAGTTGCAATATTGATATTACTTACATCATAACTCTAATGTATAAAATGTGCATTTAGAAATTGATCTATGATATATTTTGTTGATAAATGTTAACATGTAAGACTTCATCATCGATCCTCCTCAATAACATAAATTTCATGATGTAGATAAGGTAATGTGAGTTTATGAATTGCTCCATGCTATATTATGTTGATCGATGAATTCTTGGTCAAGATATTCTTCGACATGTCATCCTGAAGAAAATTATATATTTTAAACGTGATTATATCATACTTCAATTTACTATTCTTAATGAATTAAAGGAATATAATTAAGTATATATACCACTATCATACCCTTGGAATAGTTCATGCTCAATAGATGAACTAATTTTGAAAGCCTTGTGGCTTACCTTTATTTCTAAAGGTTCCTTTGTCCAAACTAAAGATGTTGATAATACCAAAGGTGTTTATCTTTTCCAAGCCTAAATATGAAATAATGTATATTATTGATGTCCAATTTTAGTCTTACTTGAAAAATAATTATATTTCCACAACTGGGTATAAAAGTCTTACATTTATATTCATTAGGTATTTCCAACGATTTAAGTATTACTGAACTATTAGTTGAGTATAAGATACCAAAAAACAACATTCATTCTAGAACTTGGAATAATGTCTCCTTTTTTCCAAAGGACATTTGAGATAAATTTGTTGGTACTACTAAATAATATTTTTACAATAATCATTCACTTGGAAATAGAGAATTCATGTACTTATCACCGCTAACTTAGGAATTACCATTTCTCAACTACTTGGATAATACACCTGAATTATAATAACATTTATATAATTACTTGGTTATTGTATTTAAGTACACATATGTGAAATTAATACTTTATTTAATACCCAACAAGTAATATTGAAACTTTACTTTTATACTGATGAATATAACTGAAGAAGAAGCGGTTACTTACTTCTCTGATTCAGTTTATTGTATTTAAACTTCCATAAAATTATTTCATGATATGAAATTAAAATAACCCCTTATTAATACCTCTTTTATTTAAGTAAATTTCATATTTTATTTTATAATTACTTTCCATTGTCCTTTTTACCTTTTCTTTTAGTTTTTTCACCAAAAGAATTAAATATGAAACATTCTTTCATATTTTTATTTACTTGGTGAACCTTACCTTAAAAGATAATGAAGTGTTTACTCCAAACTCTTCATTTTGTTACCTAAAACATGATTGGAGTAAATCAGTGTAGGAATGGGATGACATGAAAGATCATGATATACCTTCCATTTTACACAAAGACAGTGTAATCATCTCATTCTTATCTTGATTTAATTTCTCCTTGAAAAACTACTTAAAGATGAGACTAAATGTTATATCATTGATGCCCAATATAGTGACCGAAACTAGCATAAGACATTGATGATTTCATAATGACATAACCATCATATGAATTGTACATTAGTCTCATGTAAGGAATTTTACACCTTCGATTCCTGAGGGGGCTTAATAGGTATTGGGGACACTAGCACCTTGAATTTTCAATATCATAGTATTTTTGAGCAAGTGCCAGTACTACTATTGGATAATCATGCTGGTTTGGACATTTGTTTTGTCTAATAATTATCATAGTATTTTTTGTTGTATAACTTTCCATTTTATACAAAATAAAATTTTAGCAGATTGGTACTTTTTATCTTGATTACTGATTTTGATATTTTTATTAATTAATTAAATCATTTAATGTCTCCCACTATTTTATCTAATTCTAGTAACCATTTGTGCTAGAATTAGAATACTCTATCACTTTGAGTATTCTAGTGGAAAGGATCTCAGAACCTCCCCTCATAGTCTAAAAGATTTATCTATGACACTACTTAAAGGGTTCAAGGTAGGCATTTGACTAGCCAACTACATTAACTCACAGCTCCTTGATCTATTGAGTGAAGTCTCAGCTTCTAAAATCATAACTTGATTAACTTGATGCTTACCTAGAAGATAATAGTAAGTTATTTTTGGATAATCTTGACTACCACTTTAGTTAATTCAACCCACCATTATCATAAAAACTCCTCAGTAGTAAGAGGCACCCTCATTTTTGGCATAAAGAGCACCCCAAACATCTGGTTTTGTTCAAAGTCGAATGATGGAAGGTGATTATGACTTAATATTTCATTGATATTTTTATATTTTTATGTGATGAAATAAATCATTTTCCATCTTATTAGAATGTTCTATGTGATCTCACTCATAATTTACTCTTCAATAAATAAAAAAATTCATCACGTCACATGTTTATTTTATCTGTGCATGCTTGTTTATTATTCTATGTGATCATGCATAAAGTACACATTCACAAAATAATAAACCATCAAAAAAATAAAATGATGATGTGATCATGATCTAATACTAGAGGTTGATCCATTGAGTGAACAATGGATCAACCTAGACCCTAGGGATAATACCTTGAGTCATGTCACTTGCAACTCGAATTGTAGCGTCGGCCCATACAATGCCTCAAAATCCTATCTAGTGTGTCTCTATAACTTGGTGTGAAGTGGTCAATGTTCATATTCGTAATTATAAAATAATACTCGCTCACAATCAAGGGGAACTGGGGAGTATAAAATAAAAATCTGGAATGGACACGCTGACCCTTATACATATAATGACGCAGACAATTTTCAAATCGCCATTTATTTAAACTACTTATTACAAATCATTAAATAATTAAATAAATAAATAAAATACGCACCAAACATGCATTGGTCGGTCCAAGGGATCATAATCATTATAACATGATTTAAATACTATATTTAAATTAAATGCGGAAATAAATTAAACTTGTATGAAAATATTCTCAAGGGGGTTTTTATTAAATTAAAATTAATTATCATTTTAATTCATTATTTTTCGTCATTCGATCTAGGTATTAATTTACTTTTATAACCAAAAAATAAATTAATAAATTAATTTAATTTAACACTTATTAAATTAATTTAACTAGAAGAAATTAAATTTATTTTTTAAATCAAAAAAATATATTTAATTGATTTAATTTAAAACCAAAATTAAATTAATTAATTTAATAAAATTTTGATCATATAAAAAATAATTGGGCCCTGAAAACCCCAGGCGGGGCCTGTGGGGGTTGGGCCGAGTTCGCGCAGTCACATTTCGGGCTTTGATGACCCCTTACAGGGGTGTTCTGGGTTGGGAAGGTCCATCCAGGCCCATACCTGGTCGGGAAAATCCGCCCAAGGCCTATTTTAGAGAAAAGAGGATTGGGTAGGGGTTACCTATTCACTAGGAGGACCAGGCGGCGGTCAAAACAGAGGTAAACTTTGTAGGATGGTGGACAGTTGGTACAACAACATATGTGGATGAGGTGGCTACAGCTGGTGTTGGACCAGATCTGGTCGACGAGGTGTTGGTCGGCCTGAAGGGGCTGCTTTGGAGTCGCAAGTCACATTGGCCGTTAGAGGAAGGTGGTGTTCAGTTGTTGGGTCATCGTGGGGACACCTAAATCAGGCAAATGAGGCTGCAGTATCACCGGCCAGGGGAAACATGTGCACATCCATAGATCTTTCAGCTCGAGCCTAGATCTAGATAGGGTGGTAGGGTAAGATGTAAGTTCTATCCAGGGTGGTGAAGCTAGGGATGAGGAGAGGGTCGCCAACATAGGGGGCGGTCGGACTGAGGAGGGCCTCTGTGGTCAGTTTTGTTCATTAGAAAGGGGGGCGATGGTGTGTTTTTTCAGGCTGGTCCGACTATGGGGTCTGGTGGCATAGGTAGGGGAGCATCCATGTAGTAACCAGACCTTAGAGAGCCCAAATCCGATGTCTACTATAAATTATATTGGTATGCTTACAAGGAATCAATCCCTGAAGGATCGAGATTTTAGTAGTCTTGGTAAACCATATACATAAAAGAGTATTTCATCAAAAATTAATACACTAATTACAACATATTTTTTTCTTCTTAATAAATAAATAACTTCTAGAAATTCATTCCATCTATTATATTCCTGCATATATTTTATAGTACCCTTCTTGGATTCCTGGGGAAAGAAACAAAATAAGTGTGAGATAAAATACTTAGTAAGGGTAAAGTATAGCAGAAGCAATAATAAATCAATGAGAATAAAAATTATGGCATGGTAAACAATAGAACACACATACCATATAATCAACAAACTGAGAAGGAAGTTCTTAAAAAATAAGGTAAGGTAATAAATGGAAACATATTCCATTCAAATAACTAAATAAAAAAATATGACAAGGTAAGGAACTAAAAACACATGTCATTTAATCAATAAACTGAGAATGAAATGAATCCATATATTTTATCATGTGAAAATATCATGGATAATAAATATTGAATAAAAATGAATGTAATGTTTAATTATTGAACATCATGTCTCAGGCACATGAAAAACTCTACTATCAAGATCCATCCTCTAGAAATTTTAAAACTATGGATAAAAACTAGTTTAATTTTCACAACTTATTTGTCTCATGAGAACCTATCGATGCATCAAGGAGCTATATAAATTCTGGGCTCTACCCTTCATTACATTTCCAAATAATTATTCATATCAAGTAATCAATTTAATTAATAAACAATGTTCCTTATCAAATATCCATATTGAATAAAGAATATAGGTTTATCAATATTTTACCAAATAATCAGACAATTGTCAAATTAAAAACCATATGTAAATAGGTATATGGTTTAGGAAATAATAATATCTATGATAAATGAAATGGATAATTTAGGGTAAATTTTAATGTTCAATGATCATAGGAGATTGAATATTTCTAGGGGACTAATAAATGAATCAAGGAAGTTAATGTGACTACTATCCTTGGCCAAATAAATCAAAAACCATTCAGAAGAAGAAATAAGATGGTATCAATACAAACTATCCCAAGTGGAGTAAAAATAAGGGTAGTTGTTGATGATGAATAGAAATACTATAAAATAATATTTTAAAAACATTCTTGAGGGAAATATCTTTTTATTATGAAAATCCTTTTGAAAATCATTTTCTTTGAAAATCACTTTTGAAAATATTTTCTTTAAAAAGTAACATTTTAAACATGTAAAGGAAGCTTCAAAGAAATTATAGTGTGTAAATATTTACTTTCCATATGATGTAAAAGGAGCATTCTATTTTAATGGTAAAAAGGTTAGAAAAATTCCTTGTTCGAAAAGTGATAATAGTATTCCTTTGAAAACATTGGTAAAAGAAAATAAGGGTAAAAATTCATTTACCAAATCATGTTTTTTTTTTGAAAAACTCTTTTAGAAAATGGGTTTTTTAGAAGAAAATAGGTTCTCTGACTAAAGCGAGAAATAAATTCAGGATTTCTTAAAAATATTTTCTAAAACATTTTCAGTACCAAAGAGTATGAAAATGGTGATGTTACTTAATAAAGTTCATGAATAACAGGAAGAAAAGAAAATTAAAGGGTTTATTAAACAATAACAAAATAATTTCCTTTGATGAAAATTTAAGTGTAAAAAATCTTGATCAAAATGATATTGTAAAGTAAACTCTAGAAAATATTATAATTTTGGAGTTATAATCAATCAATGAGTAGATTATGTGTATCAAATGTAAATCCACATATAAAAGAGGAAATACATAAATAGATAGTCAAATTAATTACACACATAATCTTATAATATTAATGATAATTAGGAAGTAATATAACCTAATTAAAATAAATTTTCTTATGAAATTCTTTTCAACTTGGTAACTTTTAACTCAAATCCCCTTAGATGAAATAATTCAAATTGAAACTAAAAATATCATAAAGAATGAATAAATAATGATATTATATGACAATGTCATAGTATTTACACCATATATAAGAAATTTAGTGCCCAAAAATAAAGTTATTGTTTCAAGATAAAGTTAACAATCACAAAATGAAGTGATATTGTAAGGATAATCATTAAAAACATTCTTGAGGAGAATAATATTTAAACATTTCAAAGTTTTCCATACCACTTTAAAACATTTGAATAATAATCTCTATGAAGTAATAACATTAAATAAAACTTAAAATATCATTAGAATAATGAGGTTTTTGATATAAAATTTAAAAGGAAAATATATACATCATATAAAAGTAACTAGGTTCATAACAACAAATAAGTCTCAATGGAATGTAAATTGAGATGAAATCTCTTACCTTGTGTTTCCTTTTGGGTTAAAATCCTTTAAATTCCTATATAATAAACTTATGTTAATTATATACTTTCTTGAGAACCTTTTTCATGTTTATCATTACACTTTTATTTCACTTATTACCATGTTTTATACAACTACTTAATCAATTAAGTTATATCGGGTGTTTTGACTAAATTCAGTTTATGTGTCAAAAACAACTTTGGTAGGTCAACTATAGTCAAAGGGGTCATTATATAACATCTCCCGAATAATAATCATGAAATAATGATTATATTTATACATAAATTCTACTTTTAAAACTAGTAATTAAATATGGTTATAAAAATGAATCAATGTTAGAATCATGGAGACGGTAGGTCGTACGTACAAATGAGTAGCATTCTCATTTTTCAATGATTATTATGGAAAGAAGGTAAGTATAATAATATCTTTATAGAATGAAAATTATATCATAAATAAAATATTATTTAATCATAAATAATTATATATATAATTATTTTTATGTAAAAGTATTCAGATCATGTTGAGGAGGCGGTAGTCTGTATGTCTATGAATGACGTTATCACTTTTTAAGTATGTGAAAGGGTATTAAAGAAAATGATATATATATATATATATATTATTAATATAATGGTAATAGTGTCATGAATATAATATAGATATTTTTTATTTCTAATATTCTCAATTATAATCATCCTTTACACATTCAATGGATAGTGTGAATGAATCACATCGCTTTGAGGGGTGGTAGTCCACACTTCCACAAACGATGTTATCATTTTTACACAAAATAGAAAATATAAAGATGTGAGTTAAAAAATAATTAAAGAAGATTAAAGGTATAATAATTATCATATATATCATATATAAATATATTTTACATCATAATGTTCAACCAATAAATTTGGTAAAGGAAAAATGAACAATCATCGTTTCGTGAGGTGGTAGTTCGCCATATACAGAAATAATATGTTTTTTACCCATTAGATGGATCTGTGTGTGAGTGTTGGTCTAACAATTATAATAAAAAAATCATAGTATATTTAAAATAATGGTTATTTTATACAAGCATTAAATATTAATATTTTATAGATTGGATAATTGAAATAAAACTAAAAATCCTGAGGAAGTTTGTTACCACTTATTCGGGTAACTCCTTTTGGTTTAAACCAAAGTCTTCCTTGGATTTATTTATGCACAAGAAAAGGATTATAGGATTAGGGGATTGATTTTTAGAATCTATTTGGGAATATATTTTTTTATCCAATGTGTCTTGATATGTGTGAGAAAGTGGGAAGAGATTAGGCCTTTTATAGTGGAGGAGGAGTGGCACTCTTGTAATATTTTGACGAAGGAATTCTATGCACCTTTTTCATGTTTTAATTGGATCCAATAATGGTCCAAGTTCTATAAAAGAGAGGATATGGTTGATTTATGGCCATAAAATAGATCTTGGACAGTTTTTTAGGTTGTTTTGGGCCTCAAGGTTAAGGTTTAGCCTCTTTTTAAACTTAATTTAACCTTAATCACTGTAATTAATTTTAATTACATTCACTAATCATTTGGGTAAAAAACTAAGTTTGTCTTATTAAAAATTATAAATTAATCTTATTAAAAATATGGAATCCATTTTCCAAAATTCTAATCACATAAGTGGCATAAATTAATTTAAAATTCATCCCACATGCGGGATGACAATACGGTGTTTTAAAGTAAAAACGATCAAAAGTTTGCTATGTTTTTATAATCAATTTTAAATTTAAATTGATTCCAATGACATAAATTTTATTAATTGATAAATATATGATCTAATTAACTTTAAAAACAACTAAAATTATAATTTAACATTTTAAATAAATAATATTAAAAGTCATTTTTGAACTAAAATTCAGTATTTTTAACCATTCATTAAAAATGATATGTTTCTAAAAAATATCATAAATTCACCCTAACCTGATTTTTATGTTTCTATTTAAAATATAAAGTTTATTTTGACATATAAAATCAATTAAAGTGTCAAAATTCATATTTTAAATTGTTTTTCCATTAAAAGTCAGTAAAATTACCTTTATAAAAATATAGGTTTTTATGTGTGAAATTTTGTTTGTTCTTATCTTGTGCGTATAAAACCTAATGGATGAATATCAAAAATATTTAATTGAATATATAAAATATATATTTCATTAAAAGAATTAAATAACTATAATTAATTATGATTTTTAATACAAAACTCCTTTAGAAACATATAAATAATCATATTTCTTTTTATATCCAATTGGTTCTTATTTTCATTTCTCATTAATTGGTAGCAAATAAATTCATTTTATATTTATATAAACCATGAATTTTCATAAGCTAGTAAATAATATTCATAAATTATAACATAATGGATAGGTTATATCATATTATATTAAATAATAATATCTCAATAATATATTGTTATTTGGTGACACTCACTCTTACGTGTAACGTAATCTATCGAGGAAAGTCTCTCTTGAGTGCGATTCAAGCTAACTCAGTGTTATGTTCATTAAAAGATATATCATGTATTGAATTTATTTAAAATATTAAATATATAGTAGAGTCTCAGGATATTATATTCCCTTATGCGCTTGGTGATGTTTTTCATACACGCTATCGAATAAAAAGATGTACTTTAGAATTTTTTAGGGTTGTGTTCTATCCACCTTATTTAAATTGTTTCCTCACAATTTAAACTCAATATTGGTAATATATTGTGTGATATTTCCTACATTGAAATCACACATCGTGATAAGGGTTTTTAAAACATCTTCTAGAAAATGGAGAATGGGATTCACAAAGGTCACATGGACTAACATGTTACTAGGACTCTAAGTAGGAGAACATCAGTGGAAAGTATAGATATGTACTTTGAAGAAAAGAAAAAATATTTATAGGGAGTGATTTAGGTCATCGATCACAAACAATTTAATGATCAATATAAAGTTTAGGGCTACAAATCCATAAATCTGTAATGATTTAAAAGGCAATTTTTTCAACAAAAATTAAGGTATTAATACAAAATTTTTGTTTGAATATAATTTTCCTAATGTTGAGGAATTATTTTACTGCCTAAGAATATAAGTAAATTTACTTACATGATATATTTTAATTTCATGTGAACAATTACATCTTTTGGTTGTGCTTTAATCAAATTCTAATTCATCCCTTACTTCAAGAAATGGATATCCAAAAATTAACAACAATGCTTGAATCACTAAAAGAAACTTTTAAAGTGTCGTAAGGCCTATAAAAGAGTGAAAAGTAAAAATATTTGTCTTTAAATATCTTTTAAAACCAATATGGTTAATAGATTAATCTCTAATCCACAAAAGTGATACTATCATATCATCATTAAAATTTATTCATAAAATTGTTTAACTATAAAAAATTAAAAATTAACCAGGATATTACATAGGTTAGTGGTTGGCATGAAACCCTTATCATACTTTATTAATGTGTTCAAGACCACGGCCTTTTCATACTTGATAGGTTTTCAATCGACATACATGTTTTCATTTTCTAAAACCATATTAATATAATTTTCAAAATAAATCTAATGGACGTCCTTGAAATTTAATCATTAAATAGCCTCTTAACTAAGGTTTTTAATACAACCCCCATACATAATACTCCTCTGTTGATTTCCAAAAAGGTCCTTCCTTGGTCTAGATTCTTTTCATAATATCATTTGAAGGATTTTTAAATCATGACACCTTATTTTCAATCCAAAATACCTTACGTTTAACCTTGATCAGTCATTGTCATTATCCATTCAAATTCATCATAATGGTTTGTATAGAAGACATGGACTATCCTAAATATATCCCCCAGGAGTGTCAATCCAGGTGCGCAGTGAGGGTCATTTTCATGTACCAGGTTACCCCGAGTCAGGCTTGGAACACCATGTCGTATTTGTTACTCTTAGGTACATATGTTCCAGAACCACATCCACTTTTATTATCCATATAGGGATGTATTTATAAGAATACCCACATAATCTATACCATAACAAAATTCTAGGATTTTCCTCTATAATTATAATCAAATTATACCATAGGGTTATGTTATATAACCTATTTTTTCCTAAATCTAGTTCCCAATGTTGATATTAAACTTCCTTTGATACCAACTATAGTGACCCAACCCCAAAGAGCTCGAAGTTAGTGTCTACTATCAATTATATTGACATGATTACAAGGAATCAATCCCTGAAGGATTAAGAGTTTAGTAGTCTTTGTAAACTAGATACATAAGTGAGTCTGGTATTAAAAATTAATACACTAAGTATAACATAATTTTTTTCTTCTAAATATATAAATAACTTCAAGAATAACTTTATTCTATCTAGTATATTCATTTATATATTTCATAGTATGCTTCTTGGATTACTAGGAAAAGAAACATAATTAAGGGTGGGATAAAATTCTCAGTAAGGGTAAATTATAGAGGAAGAAATAATGAATCAATGAGAATAATAATTATTGAATGGTAAATAATAGAACACACATACCATATAATCAAAAAACTGAGAAGGAAGTGCTTAAACAATATGAAAAGGTAATAAATGGAAACACATTCCATTCAAATAACTATATAAGGAAAAATAAATATGGAAAGGTAATAAACTGAAAACATATTCCATTTAATCAATAAACTAAGAATGAAATGAATCCATAGATTTTATCATGTGAAAATCTCCTGGATAATAAATATTGAATCAAAATGAAGTCAACTCTTAATTATTGGATGCCAAGTCTCAGGCATATGAAAACCTCTACTTTAAAGATCCATCCTCTGAATAGTTTAAAAATATAGATAGAAACCCATCTAATTTATGAAAATTATTTGTCTCATGATAACCTATTGATGCATTGAGGAGATATATAAAGTCTGATATCTACTCATAATTGCATGTCTAAATAATTCTTCACATGGAGTAATAGATTTAATTAATAAACAATATGCCTTATCAAATATTTTTATTGAATAAAGAATATGGATTTATCAATACTTCCCAAAATAATCAGACAACTGTCAAAGTAGACACCATATGTAAAGAGGTATATGGTTTAGGCAACAGTAATATCTATGATAAATAAAATGGATAATTTAGGGGAAATTCAATGTTCAATGATCATAGGATATTTAATATTTCAAGGGGAAAAACAAATGAATCAAGAAAGTGAATGTTAATAATATACTTGGACAAATAAATCAAAAACCATACATAGGAATAAATAGTATGGTATTAATACAACATGTCCCAAGTGGAGTAAAAATAAGCATTTTCATTTATGAATTGAAATATGATAAAACTATATTTTAAAAACATTCTTCAGGAAAATATCCTTTTATTATGGAAAACCTTTTGAAAAACATTTTATTTCAAAATCACTTTTGAAAATATTTTCTTTAAAAAAAATATTTGAAACTTTTAAAGTAATATTCAAATAAATGATGGTGGATAAATCCTTACTTGCCATACGAGGTAAAAAAATATTCCATTTGCATGGTAAAAATGTTAGAAAAATGCCTTGTTTGGAATGTAATAATAAGATTCCTTTGAGAAAACTGGTAAAATACAATAAGGGTAAAAATTTATTTACTAAATCATGTCAAAAATAATTTTGAAAACATTTTTTAGAAAATGGGTTTTTTTGAAGAAAATAGGTTCTCTGACTAAAGATAGAAATAAAATTGGACTTTATTAAAAACATTTCCTAAAATATTTTGAGCACTAAAGAGTGGAAAATCATACTATGACTTAATAAAGTTCATTAATAACTATAGGAGAAGAAAATTAAATGTTTTATTATACAATGATCAAATAATTTCCTCTTTTATATATTTAAGTGGAAAAAATACAGATCAAAATTAGATTATAAAGTAAACCCTTGAAAATAATACAATGTTGGAGTGAGAATCAATAAATGAGTATATTATGTGTATCAACTATAAATCCACATGTAGAAGATTAAATACATCAATATATAGTCAAATTCATTATACACATAATCATATAATATTAATGAAAACAAGGAAGTAATATAACCCAATGAAAATAAATTTGGTTATGAAATTATTTTCCACATGGTAACTTTTAACTCAAATCCCCTTAGATGAAATAATTCAAATTGAAACTAAAAATATCATGAAGAATGAATGAATCATGATATTACATGACAATGTCATAGTATTTACACCATATATAAGAAATTAGGTACACAACAATAAAGTGAGTGTTTCAAGAGAAAGTTAACAATCACAAACAGAATTGAGATTGTAAGGATAATCATTAAAAACGTTCTTGAGGAGAACAATCTTTAAACATTCCAAAGTGTCTCATACTACTTTGAAACATTTAAATAATAATCTCAATGAAGTAATAAAATTAAATGAAACTTATAATATCATGATAATAAAGAGGTTCATGATATAGCATGTCAGAGGTAAATATATACAACATATTAAAGAATCTAGGTTCATAACAAAAAATAAGTCTTAATGGAATGTAAATTGAGATGAAATCTCTTTCCTTGCATTTCCATTTGGGTGAATTTCATTTACCTTAATGTATAATAAAATTATGTTAATTATCTACTTAATTGAGAACATTTTTCATGTTTATGATTACTTTTATTTCACTTATTACTATGTTGTATATAACTACTTAATCAATTAACTTTACATCAGGTTTTTTGACAAAATTTGGTTTATGTGTTAAAAACAACTTTGGTAGGTCAACTATGGTCAAAGGGGTCATTATATAACACCTCCAGAATAATAATAATGATATAATTATTATATTTATATATCAATTATATTTTTAAAACCAATAATTAAATATGGTTATGAAAATAAATCAATGATACAATCATGGAGACGGTAGGTCATATGTACGCATGAGTAACGTTCTCATTTTTCAATAATCGTTATGAAAAGAAGGTAAGTAGAATAATATATTTCTAGAATGATCATTATATCATAAATACCATATTATTTAATCATATATACTTAAATCATCTACAAAAGATAGTAGAATCCCTAAAATATGGGATTTTAAAAAAAATCACTAACGATCAACATGAGAACATCGACACTGGTGAATCACTACCCAGTTAAAGATGAGGATATTAGGTGAAGAGTTTTAAGAATAAAAATTAAAACCATAAATATTTGGTTAGATCAGAAGCCCCACTCTATGTCTTCTTGTCATTGGAAATTTCTACTTGAAGAATCTAAAACTGAATTCATCTAGATCATCCACATGCACTTTAGGAATCTGTGGGAATGACGATTATCGAAATCCAGGTGCTAGAGTGGAGATCCAATGATGCCTTAAACATTACAAAGATCACTACATCGCCTTACTTGCAATGCATGAGAGAGAGATATGTCATGAACCAGCCTGGGTACCCTGGTAACCCGATAACCGAGCCAGCCCTGACATAGATCAAAGGGCGTTCCCAATCCCCACGGGTCAGAGGCTATCACCTGGCATTGTACAACATACAAGTGGGAATGATTTCTTCCACAACAATGTAGAAGAAAAAGAAACAGGATAGTATGCATAACAAAAAGAAACTCCACTGGGATTATTGTACCAGAATACAAAGAGGCATAAAAATCCCAAAGTACTACAACCCAAGTACTAAAAATGGGAAAAAATCCCAAAGGTCCCTAAGGACACAACTCACCAAGACCAAAGTTCAACAGCTGGATCCACCTCCAAGAGGTCCCTTCCCTTTGTTCGAAACTGGAAGAAGAAAGTCTACAAACACACTAAGGAAAAAGTAGGGTGTGAGCCTAGGCCCAGTAGGATACCACCAAAGATTTTGTAACAGATTCCAAATATAGATTTTCCAAAGAAAAGCTTCCAATTTTCAAATAAACAGGTTTTGCAACTCAAAAGAATATTTTTACAAAACATGCAATACATTTTCAAATGATGGAAGAATTTAATTTAAGAAAAGGCTTTACAATGATGGAATATTTCTAAAAAATGTCTTAAAAAAAATTTATATAAAACAGTTTATATAAATTCATAAGGCATGTAAAACAGTTCAAAAGCATTGGCATACATTTATATCTCACATATAAATAAACAAGCGAGTAACATGGTCATCTACCAAAAGGTACAATAGTATTAACCAATTATAGGATTCCGCACTCTCTAAGTGAACTCAGAAAAATGTGTATACACACATCCCTATGACACTAGCCAAAGGATACTTGTCACCAACCCGTCAGGGATGTGACCCACTACAAGTATGTTTTAGAATGTTGTCGTAGCGTAGAGTGTATCCAAATAACTCACTAACTACCTAAGGCTTGCATGTGCTCTTACATGATGGGCGAACTATTTTAAGAATGCTTAAAATAAGATCAATCCCATTCTTCCATTTCAAAAGTACCAATTTCATTCCATTTAAAACCAAAATACATTTTAATCAAAACATGTATTTTTTACAAGATAAAACTAATGGGTTTCTATCAAATCATTTTAAGACATTTTCACCAGTTTGAAATCCATTCAAAACCAATTCCATCACTACAAAATTTATTCCCACAATTAAATTCAACAATTTAATTTAAATCATTTCCATCAAATCCACAATTTAAATTCAACAATTTAAATCGGCCAATTTCCATAAACACACCCAATTCAATGGAATTGGGGTTTTCCAAATTCCTATTCCAACACAATTTCAAATATCTTGATTCACTGGAATTGAGTTTTTATCATTTTAATTGAAAGAAAACTTGATCAGTCAAATTTAAATCAATAACTGAAATAAAACAAGCAAATACAATGTTAATCAATTTGGAAAGTCGGGATGGAACCACCTACCTCAAAGGTTTTGACCAAAAACACAAAAATCGAGAATGCTTAAGAAAACTGGGTTTTTTTCAAGAAACCACCTTATATCTCTTCTCCTAGCAAGTTCAAGACCAAATCTCATCATATTTTCAACCACACACTTAGATCCACCCATAACAGGCGTAGATCTAAGAAACTGAGAGAAGAGGAGAAGTAGATCTAAGTAGATCTAAGAAACCGATCAAGAACGATGAAGAACGATCACATACCTCAAGAATCCCGATTCGATTCACCAATAGGAGCCTTTGGATTGCCTCCAAAACAATGGGAGAACCTTCTCTGACCTTAGGAGAAGACAAATCCCAAGTTAGGGCCACTTAGGAGGAAAAACGAGGCACTTAGAGGTAAAACCGAGTGAGATCCACAATTTAAGGATCTCATTTAAGTGGTCGCATGGTTAGTTCACAGGGTTTGACAAAACGTGTGCTAGCCGTGCGTTAGCTACTACCTCGTCCACCCTTCTCACATGGTTTGGATGCACGTTCATACAAACTGTGCACTGCCCGTGCAAAAGCTACTGCCTCCAAGACCAACTGCGCACAGTTTGGCCGCACGGTTTAGACAACTCGTGTGCCACCCGTACGACTTCCCCTTTGCCCCAAAACAACATTTAAAGTTCTCCCGACTCTCCTAAGTCACTACTCTAAAACAGAGGTACTTAAAAACATCAAAAGTACCTGAAAACGTAACGTGATGTTACAACCTCCCCACCATAAGATCTTTCTATCCCTAGAAATCTATGAAGAAACCTCCACGACAAAAAGATGAGGCCACTACTCTATCATTTGTGCCTCCCTTTCCCACATCTCATGAGAATCATAACCATGCTACCAAAGTACATGAACCAGAGGTATCGTTCTCCCATGAAGTACCTTGGTCTCAGAATCAACAACCCCGACTGGTCATTTAGTAATAGATAAATCTGTTTCAATCTCAAGATCACTCTAGCTCACAACATGAGATGGATCAGAGATATACTTTCACAGCTGTGATACATGGAACACATTATGTATCGACGTCAGCTATGGTGGTAGAGCTAGACGGTAAGAAACTTTCCCTACAAGACCAACAACCACAAAAGGTCCCACAAAACGAGGACCAAGCTTCCCTTGCCTACCAAGCCGTCAATGACCTAATCGAGGTGAAACTTTCAAGAACACCTAGTCACCAATTGATAACTCTAAAGGTTTATGGCGACGATCATCATAAGACTTGTACCGAATCTATGTTTTCAAAATTCTCTGATGAATCAACTGAATCTTAGCTATCGTCTCTTGAACCAAACTCGGTCCTACCAAAGAACTTTCACCAATCTCCGGCCAACATAAATAAGATTTACAAGAAAGGGAATACAATGCCTCAAAAGGATCCATTTTGATCACAGACTGATAACTGTTGTTATAAGAAAACTCAACTATCCCCAGATGATCATCTCAAGACCCACTAAAGTCGAGAACACGTGCGCAGAGCATATCCTCAAGGATTTGAATAGCTCTATCTGTCTGGACATCTGACTATGGATGGTAGGTCGTGCTCAAATGGACCTGAGATCACAATGCCTCATGAAGGCCTCTCCAAAATAGAGAAGTAAATTGAGGATCCCTATCAGAGACTATAGCAGACAGAACTCCATGCAAATGAATAACTTCTTTCACATAGATATTTCCCAACTCCTCAACTTTGGTTGTATCTCGAATAGGTATAAAGTGAGCCGACTTGGTCAGTCTGTCGATCACAACCCAAATCGTGTTCTTCTTCCTCTGGGTTTGAGGTAACCCAACCACAAATTCCATAGAGATTTCATCCCACTTCCATGTAGGGACTGGAAGTGGTTGAAGCAAACCTGAAGGTTTCTGGTGCTCGGATTTCACCTACTGGCATGTATAGCAATGAGATAAAAACTTAGCAATGTCTCGTCTCATACCTAGCCACTAGAACTGTCACCTCATGTCATAGAACATCTTCGTGGTTCCTGGGTGTACATCTCACTGAGATTTATGGCAACCCCCCATCACATCCTTCCTTGCCGCTAATGGCACAACGTAACAGTTTCGATAACACAGAACACCCTCTTTGGAGAATGACCAATGAGTGTCGGTCTCTCCATCATAAAGAGAGTCCCTAATGCTATGTAATTCATCATCCAGTTGTTGTTCCTGAAGAATTAACTTGAGGAGAGCAGAAGTCAACTGAACACTGTCTAAAGAAACTTCATTCCCCTTCCATTGAACTCCAACATGAAACTGATAAAAAAGAGCCATGAAACTCCACTCTTCTGGAGATTCCTTCACAGCCTGTGATGGAAGTTTCCTAACTAACGCATCTATAACTACATTCCCTTTCCCTAGGGTATAGGTAATTTCAAAGTCGAAAGATTGCAGGTACTCCACCCAACGCCTTTGGCGGAGATTCAAATCTTTTTTAGAGAAGATATAACTCAAGCTCTTGTGGTCTCAATACACAGTAAACCTTTCTCCATAAAGGTAATGTATCCAACACTTAAGTGTGTGAATTACAGCTGCAAGTTCATGGTCATGGGTAGGATAGTTCTTCTCATGAGGTTTAAGATGACGAGATCCATAGGCAACAACATGATTAACTTGCACAAGGACACATCCCAAACCTGAACCCGATGCATCACAGAAGACCATGTAACCTATACCAGCCTCAGGAAGATTTAACACTGGCACAGTAGTTAAGAGACTATTTATCTCAACAAAAGAACTCTGACATTTATCATTCTAGGAAAACTTCAATCCCTTTAGAGTCAGAGCAGTCATTGGAGAAGCTAACTTTGAGAAGTCTTTAACAAGTTGGCAATAATATCCTGCTAATCCCAAGAAGCTCCGAATCTCGAAAACATTTCGTGGTTGTTCCCAAGTCATAACAGCCTTCACCTTCTCAGGATCAACTGATATTCCTTTTTCTGACATGACATTTCCCAATAATTTCACTTCCCAAATCCAGAAATCGCACTTTGAAAGCTTGGAATAAAGTCAGTGATTCCTTATAAGACTCAGAAATGTTCTCAGATAATGCACATGATCCTCTTAAAACTTTGACTAGACAATAATTTCATCCAAAAATACTACCACAAAATTATCTAGATACTCACGGAAAACCTTGTTCATAAAATCCATGAAAACTACAGGAGCATTTGTTAGGCCGAATGGCATAACAAGGTACTCATAATGGCCATACCTACTCCAAAAAGAGATATTATGAATGTCAGATTCTTTTGTTTTCAACTGATGGTAACCAGATTGAAGATCAATTTTTGAAAACCACTTCGCCCCTTTTAATTGATCAAACAAATCATCAATTCATGGTAACGGATATTTGTTCTTTATCGTAACTCAGTTGATCTTTCGATAATAAACACATAAGTAGAGAGAACCATCAGCCATCTTGGCGAAGAGAACAGGTGCTGCCCAAGGTGACACACTCGGGCTTATAAAACCTTTCTCAAGAAGATCATCTAATAGAGACTTTAGTTCTTTTAGTTCATTTAGAGCCATTCGGTAAGAGGGAATAGAAACTGGTTGAGTACTAGGCATTAAGTCAATAGAGAAATCAACCTCCCTTACTGGTGGAAAACTAAATAAGTCAGAAGGAAACACATCGGAAACTCAGCGACGAATGGAGGAAGATCACCACACATTGAATCTCTCTCTAGATCAAAAGGAAACACTGATATAATTTTCCCCAACTCTGGATAAGAGGGTCCGGCTCTGCTTGACCTTGGGTCCCATTCTCCTTGAAAAACAAGAGGCACACCACTGGGTGTAGTAAGGTAGACCTATCGAAGATAAAAATCGATTCGGGCTTTATTGGCAGTGAGCCAATCCATCCAAAATATGACGTCAAAAGATTTCATGTCAAGAACCAAGAAAATCCAAGCATGATCAACATCTGTTAAAGAGAATACACAAGAAGAACTATGGAGACCCTTCTCTCTCATTTTACCAAGGGGTGTAGTAATATCCATTGAAAAATATAAAAGTTCCATAGGTAGATTAAGTAGATTAACAATATGGGTTGAAATAAAAGAGTGAGATGCACCAGTATTAAAAAGAGTTGCCACTAAAGATGAAGCTATAGTAATGGTACATCTCACAGTTGCAGGACCTATATCAGCTACCTCTAGAGACTCTTCCATTGCATGAATAAGCTTCGTTCCAGATGCCTATGGCTAAAAACCTTTTGTACGTGAAGCATTTGATTTCACCACAGTTTCTGGAGGTGCTGATGATCCTGTTCCACTACGTGGAGTAGAGAAGTGATGACAAAATCTCTGTAAGTTCACTAAATGTCCCCAAGAGCTACAGTTCTTGGGTTCCTCAGTACAAACCCTCTTAGAATGTCCTGGCTTCCCACACTGATGACAAGTCAAAGAATCCCCTCTTAGTGGTACCGGAGGTCTGGAATGACTCTGTTGTCGAGAACTACCATGAGGAATGTCACGATTCCGTTTTCCTTTAAAGGAACCCACACTGTCACTAGGAGGGAAAAGAACCTCCTTCCACCCTGACTTTCCTGCTAAGTCCATCTCAACCATCATCGCCCTATCCAGCACATCGGCATAAGTGGGTAGCTTCAGTAAGAAAACTTGATAACAAATATCTGGTCTAAGTCCCAACTCGAATCGTCGAGCCTTCATCCTCTCATTAGATAAAATCTCAGGAGAAAATTGTGCCATCTCAGAAAAGTGATTTGAGTACTCATTCACAGTTTTTTTGGCCTGATCAAGCTTGAAAAACTCCACAACCTTGGTCAACACCATTGATTCTAGATAGAACTGGTTAGTGAAAAGAACCCTAAAGTCTTTCCACTCCAAACCCTCATGTTTCCCAGCTGTCACCATTGTGTCCCACCATCTCTTAATTGGTCCCTCTAGTACGAAGGTGGAACACTTCACCTTGATCACATCAGGTGTCTCCAAGAACCCAAACAGACATTCAATATTACTCAACAATTCCTCAGCATGTTGAGGGTCAGTGGAGGCTTTGAAAACTGGTGGATTATGGCGTAGGAACTCTTTAGAATGACTTCGTAGAATATCACTATGAGGATATATAACTGGAGCCTGAACAGGAACTAGAGGTGGTGCTTGTCCCAGAGCTTGGACAGTATGAACAATCACCTCAACCAGACTCGGATCCACAATAGGACTCGCTTGCTGAGATTCAGCAGTAGCCTCTTTTTGGATCTGATTTCCATGTCTTCTCGGAGGCATGATGCTACACAACATGAAAAGACATAGATTAACACCCAAACCGAGTAACAAGGAAAACTATTCTTAAAATAAGGGATAACAAGATTTGGATTCCACTCTATCCAAATCAAAATAGTGAAAATACTAGAACTAATCCACAAGTCGTATTTCCCTAACCAACCCTGGTGACTTATGGTTCACTATGATGAGAGCTGGCCAGGCACTCAATCACAACTACCTCCTAAGTCCTGACAAGAATACTCAAAAGCATAATATCATCAAGGCAAGATGCTTAACCTCCTCTGATACCACTTTGTCACGAACCATCCTGGGTACCCTGGTAACCCGATAACTGAGCTAGCCTTGACATAGCCCGAATGTCATTCCCGATCCCCACGGGTCGGCGACTAGCACCTGGAATCGTACAACATAAAAGTGGGGACGATTTTTTCCATAAGAATGCAGAAGAAAAAGAAACAGGACAGTATGCATAACAAAAAGAAACTCCACTGGGAGTATTATACCAGAATACAAAGAGGCATAAAAAGCCCAAAGTACTACAACCCAAGTACTAAAAATGGGAAAAACAGCCCAAAGGTCCCTAAGGACATAATTCACCAAGACCAAAGTTCAATAGCTGGATCCACCTCCAAGAGGACCCTTCCCTTTGTTTAAACCTAGAAGAAGAAAGTTTACAAACACCCGAAGGAAAAAGTAGGGTGTGAGCCTAAGCCCAGTAGGATACCACCAAAGATTCTGTAATAGATTCCAAATATAGATTTTCCAAAGAAAATCTTCCAATTTTCAAATAAACAGGTTTGGAAACTCAAAAGAATATTTTTACAAAACATGCTATACATTTTCAAATGATAGAAGAAATTACTTTAAGCAAAGTCTTTACAATGATGGAATATTTTTAAAACAATGGATTAAGAAAAAAATTTATATAAAACAGTTTATATAAATTCGACAGGCATGTAAAGCAGTTCAAAAGCATTGGCATACATTTATATCTCACATATAAATAAACAAGTGAGCAACATGGTCATCTGCCAAAAGGTACAATAGTATTAACCAGTTATAGGATTCCGCACTCTCTAAGTGAACTCAGCAAAATGTGTATACATACGTCCCTATAACGCTGGACAAAGGAGACTCGTCACCAACCCGTCGGGGATGTGACCCACCGCAAGTATGTTTTAAAACGTTGTCGTAGTGTAGAGTGTATCCAAATAACTCACTAACTACCTAAGGCTTACATGCGCTCTTACATGATGGGAGAACTATTTTAAGAATGCTTAAAATATGATCAATCCCATTCTTCAATTTCAAAAGTTCCAATCTCATTCCATTTAAAACCAAAACAGGTTTTAATCAAAACATGCCTTTTTCACAAGATAAAACCAATGGGTTTCTATCAAATCATTTTAAGCCATTTTAACCAGTTTGAAATCCATTCAAAACCAATTCCATCACTACACAATTTATCCCCACAATTAAATTCAAAAATTTAATTGAAATCATTTCCATAAAATCTATAGTTTAAATTCAACAATTTAAATTGGCCAATTTCCATAAACACACCCAATTCAATGGAATTGGGGTTTTCCAAATGTCCATGCCAAAACAATTTCAAATATCTCAATTCACTGGAATCAAGTTTTTATCATTTTAATTGAAATAAAACATGAGCAATTGAATTTAAATCAACAATTGAAATAAATCAAGAAAATACAATGTTAATCAATTTGGAAAGTCGGGACAGAACCACCTACCTCAACGGTTTTGACCAAAAATACAACAGTCGAGAACGCTCAAGAAAACCGGGTTTCTTCTTCAATAACCCGCCTTATATCTATTCTCCTAGCAAGATAAAGATCAAATATCATCATATTTGGTACCACACACTTATATCTACCCATAATGGGCGTAGATCTAAAAAACTGAGAGAAGAGGAGAAGTATATCTAAGTAGATCTAAGAAACCGATCAGTAACAATGAAGAATGATCACATACCTCAAGAATCCAGCTTCGATTCACCAAGAGGAGCCTTAGGATTGCCTCTAGAATGATGTGAGAACCTTCTCTGACCTTAGGAGAAAACAAATCTCGAGTTAAGGCCACTTAGGAGGAAAAATGAGGCACTTAGAGGTAAAACCGAGTGAGATTCAAAATTTAAGGATCTCATTTAAGTGGACTCACGGTTAGTTCGCACGATTTGAAAAACTGTGCGCTAGACGTGCATTAGCTACTGCCTCATCCACCCTTCTCGCATGGTTTGGCCACACGGTCATACAAACCGTGCCCTGCCCATGCAGAAGCTACTGCCTCCAAGACCAACTGCGCACGGTTTGGCCGCACGGTTTAGACAACCCGTGCGCCACCCGTGCGACTTCCCCTTTGCCCCAAAACAACATTTAAAGTTATTCTGACTCTCCCAAGTCACTACTCCAAAACAGAGGTACTTAAAAACATCAAAAGTACCTGAAAACATAACGTGATGTTACAAGATCGATCCAAGAACCTAGATCTAGAGTCTCTCTCTCAAGAATGCGGGGAGGGAAGAGAAGAGAGAGAGGGTGTGAATAGTGCATGGAAAATCCCTCTCCTCTATTTATAGAGTGTTAGTAGATTGGTTGATATTGCCTCTCCATCCCCTCGAATAATTAACATGTTATAAATTAAATATTATGACTACTATACTGAGTCATAAATATTATTATCACTTTCCTATAATAAATATATTTCATGATAATACTCGAGCCATTAACTCAATTAATTGTTCCTGCAAATATTAAATGAACCTTGAATATTTTAAACTAATATTCCTTTAATTAATATTTTCATGTATTTACATTAAAACTAGTAAATATATTTAATAAATTAATTCAATTCCAATTATTCTTAACTTAAATAATATGAATTTATTTATTTCTTTGGTGATCATATATCCTTGGAAAAAACCCAGACCCTAATAGTGGGGCCCACCATGTCCTATATACATATTCAACTGAATAGGAAAGATTCTTGAATATTTTATTTCGTTTGAACCTCTAGGAACTTATCTTGATAACAGTGAATAATATTCACAGACTAAGAGCAAGATCTAGAAACCCATCATCACCTCTATAGAGATAAAGATATTCACAGCAGCAACAACCAACCTATAAACACGCACTGTGTAATATAATATCTTTGTATTTAATATCTCATAAAGTAAGACACACACTTGTTTCATCTCCCTTTCTTGATTTATTGTTTTTTAATCTAACTGTATGGATTTAATCTCAATTTCCATGACCATGGTCTTATAAAGGTACTATTATCCTGATCAATGACGCTCGAGATATATTTCTTCCTTAACCTGGAATTGAAAAATCCTTTTTTGATCATTCAACCAATGTCATACCACCAAAGACACACCCAACACAAGCTACCTCATCATGATTTCATTATCATAGTTTTTGACTTTCATCAATGTATGTGATAAAATGGTACACATTTGAAATGATTTTAAGTTAGGATTCCATTACACATGTTCATAGATAGGAATATCCAATGACACACAAAACATGTGGTGTTCCTATTAGCAGGTCTGTCCTCATGATCTCACTACTAGAGATCACCAAGTGCATACTTCATGAGAAGAAGTCTCAATACTTATGATACCCCAGCACCTTATAGTCAAATATATATTGTGTTTTGTTAGCAAGATGTATCTAGACCATAGAACATATATTTAATATTAATGTCTTGATATCTCGAGGTTCTCATTATAGAATGGGATCTTCTATAACATTTTGATACAACATTTAATCTATGTATATTACCATTCTATAGTGGACTCAGAAAATTATACACTATAATGGTAAGTAAACATCATTTATATCTAACTTTTATACACGATATGGTAATCAAAAGTTTTGTATAGTTGGTTCTAGGTCACCAACTATTACAACACGCTCTTCATCCATGGTTTATATGTCGAGATGATGATCCAAGAACTATTGGTTTAGATGTTAGAGTGATGCTCCATACATTATTTTTTTAGATTTCAGATTGATACTCTGTGCACTATTTTGATGATACATGGGTTAGATGCCAGACTAATACTCTAGGAACTAGAAGTACCTTGATATGGTATCATTACCTAATACTGATGTGTCTATATACTAGGAATGAGATATAAAATGGATTTGTGAGGACATGGTAGGGGATAAATTAGATTAGGATCCTAGGTGGTAGGACTACCATGATAAAGGCCCTAAGTTCGAGAGGTTTATTTGGGTCTTCCATAGATCTTGAGACCAAAAGTTACTTGGGATACAAATTCTTTGAGACATGTTCACAGACACTTTAGCATTAACATAAGAATGTATGGTTGATCGGAGTCACGGACCCAAGGATCAATGATGGTTTTATTTGTATTTATGTCAGTTATGTTTTGGCTAGGATGGGAATATTTCATGAGCATTCACTTATGGAAGCACGTTATAGGTTCATCATTGGGGGTGGACTATTAAGATTTATTTCTCACTCCTTGTACATGAAAATCGGTGTGTGTGAAGACCTTATGTATACTTTAAGGTTGAGAATGGATTACTGATGGATAGGGAGGGGGAACATGATTTCATGATTGAGTAGGTTTCTCATGTGGAGTTTGATGAATGTATTAGTATAGCTCAATAGGGTTATGGAGACCGGGTATGTGGAATGGCTCGAAGTTGGCAGTAATGCCTGATGAATTTATTTTTAGTTTCTGGTTTTGTATATGTGATCGGCTTAGTGGGCGATCAATATTGTATGTATGTCATGGTTGTTCGGGTCTTTACTATATTTCATTTTATTACAGCATGCTTCTATTTCAGTTTAGTTATTATTTCCACGTACTCTAATGTGTATGATGTTTGGATATTTAATTCTGATTGTGCACTCTAATATGGGGGTATATTCTCCTCATAGTTACACCTTAGACCCCCGTTTCTAGTTGGCAACATCTGGAATATGAGGAGGTGTGCTTAATTTCATGTGGTGAACTGGATCAGAGCACCAATTTAGTGGCATCCTGGTCGGGATGTTATACCTACACTACTCGATCATCAATCTCAGCTTAAGTATGTGTGGACATGTCCCTAGGTTCGAGAAAATAGGAATAAACAATCAATATCCCATTAGGGATAATCAGGTTGAACTAGGATTAGTTAGATTTGTCATCTTCAATCCATTAATAATGAGTTAGAGTCATATCATGTTTGTCATAATCACCCACTAACTACTTAGGCTCGCATGCACTTCAATTAATCAATAAATCAATCATGGTCAAATTAATTAATCATTCACAGTTCAATTTCTCAATTTTATGTTTAACATGCATTTTTAATTTCAACTCCAAATCACTGGTTCTCCTCAATTTCATGTCTTTCAAAATCATCTTTCATTTTAAGAAATAATTCTCAAGAATCCATCTCAAATCATTTCATCAAATCTATTTTCATTTCAACCCATATTTTTATCAAAATATACCCAACAATTTCAATGCCATTGAAATTGGGGGTTTTTATAATTTTCATGCCTTTTAAGTCATTCATCAAATCATTTAAAATAAATCTTTATAAATCAATTGAAAACTCATTTCAAATCAAGAAATAAATTCATGGTTTCAATTCAAGGGTAAAACATTATGGAACCACCTATATTTAATCAACCAAAAAACAAAATAACACCTGTAATGGGAAATTCCAATGGAGAATGAAGGTGAAGGAGATCAAGTAATGAACCCTAAAATCAAGATACATCAATCAAATATTAGACAAAATAATAACATGATGATCTATTACTCTCATAGAAGGATATAAGAAAAGAAATAAGGAAAACCAAAATGAGGAGAGATCTCTTATCAGAGAGGAATCAAATGCTTCCACCAGAGATTTGATTCAAGGAGAATGGGGATGGAGGAGCCAAAACACTCTTGGGATCCTTCAAAATCCAAAAATTTAAATGAGTTTCAACCTGGAGAAAGTGGGGATATTAAATAGTATTTTAGGACATTTAAGTCTATAAAAATATATACTACGCTACAACCCCCATTTCCATGGTGTAGTTATGATAAAAATATCCAGACCACGATGCAACCACCTCAGACCACACCACAAACCATCCTAATCAACTAGCCTCTGAATTCCACAGTGTATTCTATACTAAGAACCTATTTACCCAGGGGTAAAGCTATGATGAAAAACACACACCATTCCATAACCACCCGAGAACACTAACTCCTACCATGCATACCTCCTTCACACCATAGTGGTGCCCAAAAATGAAGTTTCATTAAAATCTGAACCCCGATCCTCCATGAAACAACCCAATGGTCCAGTCACAGCTATGCTAAAAAAGGTAGTGTAATAAAAAAATGGATACACTATAACTATGTGCTCAATGTCACATGGATTTATGGCTCTAATGTGGTTACATCGCAGACTGCATGACCACGCCGCAACCACCGAACTACGTCATAGCCCAAGTCCTCCATGGTGTAGCCTCCAAAAAAAAACTAGCCTTCCTAAAAAAACCTCTCCTATAATCCTCAAAAGAACTCAAAATGAAACTCAAACAGAAGAATATCAAAAACAAAGATCAAGGGAGAAGTAGTACTTGAAAGCGGTAATGAAATTTTACAACCTCCCCACCATAAAAACTTTCTATCCCTATAAATCATATTTAAAAGATTCCATATCGAAGATATGAGGTTAATACTCTCTCATAAATGTATATAGCTACCTAGTATCATACGGATGAGAACCATGCTACTATAGCACACATACCAATGGTATATTATTCCCATGAAGAACATCTATCTCAAAATCAAAAATTCGGACTGGATTCTTAGTCATGGATAAATCAGGTTCCACATCAAGATCTTCTCATATCAAGACATGAAAAGGGTTATAAATATACTTTATGATTTTATATACATGAAATGAATTTTGGATTAATTTCAACTGTGGTGGAAGTGATAAATCGTAAGTCACTTTTTAAACCTGCTAAACAATATCAAAAGGACCCACAAAGCTCAGTGCAATCTTTCCCTATTTTCCAAGCCACTGGTGACCAATCCAAGGTGAAAATCTCAAAAACACCCATTCACCAACTGAAAATTCCAAAGGTCTACATCGAAAATCAGCATAGTATTTATAATGGATTTTTTTCATCACCCTTATCTAATGAATTAACTGAATTTTCATCATTATCTCTTTGAACAAACTCGGTCCAACTAAGAAAGCTTCCCAAATATCTATCTAGCAAAGAGAATATCTGTAATGTAATCCATAAAAGGCCTCAAAAGGATCCATTAAAATCACATACTGGTAACTGTTGTTGTAGGAAAACTAAACTATCCCCAAATGGTAATCCTAATCTCCACCAAATTCATGAACACAATCGCATAACATGTCATCAAGAATCTATACAGCTCATTTTTTCTGGTCATTCATCTATGGATGATATGTCGTGCTTAAACCTGGGATCAAATCCCTACCTAGATTCATTTACAAAAACAATAATTAAAATGGGGACCCCTATCAAAGACTATAGAAAATGGGACTTCATGCAATCTGAAAATATCTTTCACATAGAGACTTCTCAAATCCTCAAATTTGACTGTATCTTGAATGGGTATAAACTGATTCGAATTGATCAGTCGATCGATTATAACCCATGTCGCATTATTTCCTCGAATGGTATGTGGAAACCAAACCACAAAAACCATAGAAATCTTATCTCACTTCCAAGTTAGTATGGGAAGGGTCAAAAGAAAACTTAAAGGTTTTTGGTACTCAATCTTAACCTGCGGATAGGTATTAAAATGAGAGACAAATTCGGCGATGTATCATCTCATATTTGGCCACCAGAATCATCACCACGTATCATAGAACATATTTATAGTACTAGGGTTCACTTAAACTAAGAATCATGATAATCCCCTATCACAGCCTTTTTCAAGGGAGAAGGCATGACATACAGGTTTTGCAAACATAGGACACCCTCAGAGGATAATTACCACTCACTAATGGCTCCCCACTATAAAGAAAGTATATAATGCCACAGAATTCATCATCAAGTGATTGATTTTGAAGAATAATCTTTAAAAGAGAGTATTTCAACTAAAAATTTTTCAGAACAATCTCAGTCACATCCTCCTGGACTCCCAAATTCAACTAATCAAAGAGAGAAATAAAAAATCATGCCTTTTACACATATTATTACCTAATTTTTAACATAAATATCCATTAATACACAGCAAGGATAAAAAATGTATAGTGTTTTTTTAAGACTATGATCATTATACATAAAAGCAAACTAAAACATGGAATTCTTATTTATTTTTATTTTTTATATTGAACTCATAAATCCATTTTTACTTCTAAAACTATATATCATATCCTGGGGAATACATATAAGAAATGGGTGAGCAAGAAATCCTAGTAAGGGAATAAACATGATAAGGAAATATAATGTGTGATTCATAGATATAGCATGACATCATAAAATATAAGGCTCATGAGTAATCACATGGAAGAATAACATAAAGGACACGGTATCATAAGATCGTTGTAACATAGGAAAAGTGGAAGCAACACATAACATGGCATAAACATGAGTCAAATCTAACTACCTAAACAATATCACATGGTGTAAAAAATATCATAATGGATTAGTTTTACTCCCTAATCCAATACATTATGCCTCATGGGACTAAAAACATTACCCAATTCATTTTATCATTATTTGGGTGTACCCATAATAACATGTTCAAGATTTATGTGTGTTGTAAAAGGAAATCAATCATAACTCATAAAAATAAGAATTACCCATGGAAAGAAATGAGTTGCATAATATTATCTCATTTCATAAATCAAGGAAATTTCATGATGAAGGCATGAAAGAGCACTGTCGTGGGTGCCCTCAAATGATTAGTGTGATTTTGGGGTACTTAGGTGCAGCAGAGTGGCTGACCAAGGTCGTCTCTCAAAGGAGGAAGTGAATTAAAACAAATTTTTAGAGGTATTCCAAAAATAAAATAAAAGATAATGAAAACACTACTTGAAATTATGGGGTTTGGTTATAGTTTATAAATCTAGAAGAATTTTTCTGGAATAATATTGTATTTTTTTTGTTTTTAGTTTTGAAATGAATTTCGATTAAAATGACACAACAAGAAGATGTTTTTAGAAAATATTTAAAAGAAGTAATTGATCTAACTCTACCTATTAAATCAATTATTCATCATTATAATTTAAATTAAAATCTACTTAATTATAATCCCTTAACTTGTTAACCCCCGAACCCTACGAGAATTAACCTTACCACAAAGATGAAGTGAATTAAACCCTAGGTTATCTTCGGAACATGTAATCGCAGCACCCTGCTTTGATTGATGTTCAAAGGATAGCTTATGGTCAGTGGTAAATTAAGGAACATATCCATTCTTTAAATGAGGAATAATTTAGTTTAGGTATTATGTTTTAACTCTACAAATTAATCCCATGTGGTTTTGAATTACCGGTTAAGGTTGCGCTCTCACAGTTCACACAATTCCCGACCTCGCATGTTTTGTGTTAACTATTCAATTTCTCGATTAGTTTCATTTAAATTAAAAACTTGATTGATAGATCATAATCTGTGAATTATAGTATCTCATTGATTCAAAATAAATGAATAAATAAGGATATAGGTTGATCGATTACTAAAAAGAACTACTCTTCCATAGGCGGTGTAGTCATCGTAGAAACGTTTTGCATGTGCAAAGGTTTAGAAAGGGTAGAACCCAATCACGTTTCTACTCTTGATTCTAGACCAATTATGAAGATTAAGAGAAGAAGAAATTTAAACAAAACAGAAGAAAATATAAGAAATAAAATAAGAACAAAGAAATTTATTATGAAAATACTAACATTACAACATGAGGAAGAAGAATAGGGCTTCAACGAAGGGATCCTTGATTCAAGAGATACCCTTATTAAATTTCTTGGATAATTGGAGTGGAACCTCTTATCCTCTGCCCTAAACTTCCTAATTAACTTCCCAACCCCACAAAATGAGAAAAAAAACCAATTTATAGAGTGGTGGGGAGGCTAGGTTCAAAGTGGTTTCAAGTGTGAATGGGGAATCTCGGTCAAATATTTTATGCCAACTTACACCACCAATTTGACCACCAAAACGCATGAATCATCTATCCTTACAGAAGGATGATTCTCTTAAAAATGAGTCATGTAGCTCCTCTCAAAAGTTGGGCCTAATCCAAGCATGGATAAAGACTTTATGACCCAAATATAGAACCCATTTCCATTATGGAGAGTCCATCCCACCATTGACTTAATGGCCCATTTACTCCATCCAAATGCACTCTTTAGCTCTAGTGTAATGAATAAAAGTTGTAGAAATTAAGTTATAAAAACTGTTTCAAAATATTAAGTTCAAATAAGTCATATAAAAAATTTAAGTAATAAATACTACAGTTCATTTTAAAAGTGTAAAACTGTAATTTTAATCAAATTTTCAAATGAATGATCCAATCCTAAATATTTCATAAATGAACATATTTAGCACAATGTGAGGAAATTATGTCATTTATTATCAATAAAAAAAATAGTGTTTTATCATCTCCCCCATACTTACCCTTTTTCACTCTTGGGAAAAACCTCTTATCAAGTAAACATTAATATCAAATCAAAACCAATTTTAAAACACATATCCTTGAGATCAAAAAATTACACACCAAGAAACAAAAGATATAATTCCTCATAAAAAACCATTATTTCAAATTCTTCATTTATATCATTCAATATATTTCCACTTTATTTATCCTTCCATGCATAAAACACTTACCTCACTTGAATTTTCTCTTATCACACAAATGTCATTTTTTTTGTAATGTCTTTCTCATCCAAACTCATACAAGGGTCATCATAGGCTTGATAAATTCCTACATCGCTACCTGATTGGAGTCAAGGACATATTTTTATCATGAGGACTTTTCAGGGTTGTTCTATGGATTTCGGTTGGTAGGATTTAGATGTCAAAAATGTTGAGGCTGAATGAGGAGGGCTTGACTCTTTTTGAAGTAAAATTGCATTAATCTAATTTTCACTTAAATATGGTCTCTTCCTCAATCGAAATAGCATTGATTCATATTCATCATCATGAAAAATAAATAAATGTGCACACCATTCAACATTTCAGAAGTAAAAATGTCAATCTTCTCGAACATGATTTTCTTAAAAGCTCTAGATAGGCACATCTTTCAATATAATGTTTTTCTTCAGCAGAAAACACGTCTCTTCAAAACTTATTTTTTCACCCAAAGTATCACAAAATGTGGTATCACAACATAAGATAGCTTCCCCCACACTTAAGCTCAACTAGATTATGAAATTTCACTTCAAGAGTTAGTTGGATAGGAAAAATTGGCTTGTAATGTGGCTAACCTAACAGGTTGTGCATGGATTCTAAGTTCTAAAAGGATTAAATTTTCAAGGTAGTCCATTATAAAAAAGGATTCTTTGAAATAAGGGCTTTAATACCAAACAAATTCCTCAATCATTTAAACATAAGTACCTCAAACCCTCAAGTATTGATAGGAATAAATCAAATTCTGGTTAAATCAAGCATGGTTTGGTTCTCTCAAGAAGTGAGGTGAATGTAAAGAATATGAAAATAATGGTTTAGAAGCCTCACAAGAAAGTGGTTTCAAATATAAAGACAGTGAGATGTGGCATGGGATTCAAAATTCAGTGTACTTTTCATGAAATTACTAAATATTTGAACTTGAAACAAAGTCATTTCAGCATTTATTTAAGCTTAGTTTCAAGGGATAAATTGTTTCACTTATTGATATGGATTTAAAAATGGTTATGAGAATCATTTCAGCTCAAAATTTTCAAAAATACACAGAAAATTGAAAAATAAACACACAAAATTTGAAAAACACACAATTTTTTTTAACATAAAAACAATTGAAATTAATAAACTAAAAGGTTACCTCCCCCACACTTAAAATATTGAATTTTCCTCAATGTGAACCCGTGAGATTATATATGCACATTAAATGTATACTTTTAAATAGGACAAAGAATAAAAAAAGTTAAAGGGTTAGGAATAGCCTGATGTGTTCAAGTGATGATGGGGTCATGTAGTGTGATAAAATCCACTGCATCAGTAGGAAGTCCCTCAATGTATCTCTTAAAATGTTTCTCATTGAATGTAAATCTCATTATTGTGTCCTATTGTGTGATCTCCACTGCACCATAAGGAAAAAAATTAGTCACAACATAAGGACCTAACCATCTAGAATGCAACTTACTAGGCATCAGCTTCATTCGTGAACTGTAGAGAATAACTTTCTCTCCAACATGAAACTCCTTTTGTTGGATCATTCTATCATGAGTTGCTTTTGATTTTCCCTTATAGAGCATTGAGTTCTCATATGAAGACAATCAAATATCCTCAAACTCTTGAATTTTCATCTTCCTTTGGATTCCATCTTGGGCCAAATCCATGTTGCATTTCTTTATAGCCCAATAAGCTTGATGCTCAACTTCCACGGGGAGATGACACGCTTTCCCAAAAACAATCCAAAATGGGGACATACTAATAGGTGTCTTGTATGATGTCCTATAATCCCACAATGCATCATCCAAGCGCTTGCTCCAATCCTTCCTATTTGGCTGCACGGTTTTCTCTAAAATCTGTTTCAACTCACGATTTGAAATCTCAGCATGGCCATTTGTTTGGGGGTGGTATGGTGTCAATGTTTTGTGTGTCACCCCATAATTCCAAAGGAGGGAGGCCAAATTATGATTGCAGAAGTGTGTCCCTTGTTCATTGATGATGGCTTTCGGTACTCCAAACCTGCAAAAAATTTGTGCTTTGAAAAAGTCCACAACAACATGAGAATCATTAGTCCTGGTGGCCTTAGCCTCCACCCATTTACTCACATAATCAACAGTAACCAAAATGTACAAAAAACCAAAGGAACTAGGAAAAGGACCCATAAAATCGATTCCTCATACATCAAAAATCTCACAGAATAGTATGGGTTGTTGGGGCATCTCATGTCTCCTAGAAATGTTCCCAGTATGTTGGAAACGAGAGCATGACTTACAAAACACATGGGCATCATGGAATAAGCAAGGACAATATAATCCAGAGTCCAAAACTTTCCTAGCTGTCCATTGGGGTCCAAAGTGTCCACCACAAGCAAGTGTATGACAAAAATGTAAAACCGACTCCAACTCATGATCAGGAATACACCTCCTAATAAATTGATCACTACACATGCGCCAGAGGTATGGATCATCCCAAACATAATACCGAGACTCACTTTTTAATTTTTGGACTTGATGTTTCTTTAAATTTGTAGGGATTTCAGAGTCAACAAGGTAGTTCACTAAATCTTCATACCAAGGATGCGTACCTAAGATGGAATAAAGATGCTCATAGGGGAAAGTGTCTCGAATTGGTACTTGGTCCGAGGTGTCATCCTCTAGTGTGTGAGTAAGCCTACTCATGTGGTTCGCCACTAAGTTTTCTGACCCCTTTTTGTTCTTTATATCAATATCAAATTCTTGAAGAAGGAGCATCCATCGGATCAGTCTGGGCTTTGCATCTGGCTTCTTCAATAGGTACCTCAGAGCTACATGGTTAGAAAAAACAACTACTTTAGAGCCCAATAAATATGAATGGAATTTATCTAAAGCGAAAATAGAAGCAAGAAACTTCTTTTCTGTGGTTGTGTAATTTTATTGGTCTGAATCCAGTGTCCTTAATGCATAGGCGATCACATGTAAACGTCCCTCCACCCTTTGAGATAAGACAGCTCTAACCATGAAGTTGGAGGCGTCACACATAAGCTCAAATGGAATCTCCCACCGTGGGGGATGTATGATCAGTGGAGTGGTCAGACACCTCTTTATCTCATCAAAGGAAGTCATGCATGAATCATCAAACACAAAATCAGAATCCTTTTGAAGTAATCATGACATAAGAAGAGCAATCTTACTAAAATCTTTGATGAAGCACCGATAAAATCCTACATTCCCTAGGAAAGATCTAACATCACGCACATATGAAGGATAGGGTAAGGATGAAATAATTTCTACCTTAGATCTATCAACCTCTATCCCATGTTTTGACACTACATTCCCTAAGACAATTCCATTCTCTACCATGAAATGACACTTTTCAAAGTTTAGGACCAGATTCTTCTCAATACAATGATTCAACACCATTCCCAAACTACTTAGACATTAATCAAATAAAGACCCATACACTGTAAAATCATCCATAAATACCTGCATGAAGGTCTCAATAAAATCAGAAAAAAATACTCACCATGCATCTATGGAAGGTACTTGGGGCGTTGCAAAGTCCAAATGGCATCCTTCGGTAGTCAAAAGTACCGAAAGGACAAGTAAATGTTATCTTATCCTGATCCTCCAGAGCAATAGAAACCTAAAAATATCCATAAAATCCATCCAAGAAACAATAATGTGTTTTCCCAGCAAGTCTCTCAAGCATATGATCAATAAATGGGAGGGGGAAATGGTCCTTTCAAGTAGATTGATTTAGTTTCCTATAATCAATACACACGCACCAACTGTTTTACACCCTCATTGGAACTAACTCATATTTATCGTTTTTAAAAACAGTAACACCACTTTTCTTAGGCACAACCTAAATAGGAATTACCCAATGAGAATCTGAAATAGGATAGATTATACCTACCTCAAGAAATTTTTCAACCTCTTTTTTAACAACCTCCAGAAGGGTTGGATTGAGTATCCTTTGTGGTTACCTCACCGGTTTAGCCCCATCCTCCAAAATAATCCTATGCATGCGAATGGAGGGGCTAATACCTGATATTTCAGCCGAGGTCCACTCAATTTCCCTGATGTTCTCCCTCAAAAGATTCAAAAGTTTTTCTTCATGTTCAAAAGGGAGATTGTTAGCAATGATAACAGGTAATTTCTCACCACTTAACAATTATGAGTATTTGATATTTGGTGGCAATGGCTTGAGTTCCAGTGTAGGTGGAGGTGCATGGATAGAGACATAGAAGGAACTGAAATATGTGCGCAAAGATAATTAGTATCATAATATACATTATCAAAATCAGAGAATAAAGCATAAAATCCATCAGCATACTCAACAACCATGTCATAATTAGAGTTCACATGATCAAAATCACAATATGATTCCATTTCAAAATCAAATCTTAGAGAGTCTTGTTCATTAGAAATAGGTGTGGAAGTACACTTAGACATCAAACTAGAACAAATACTCATAATCTCTCTAAGCATAGGACAATCAATTTCTATGGGGTTTTTATTTGTTGGATCAAAATGGGAGATAAAATATGCAGAATGGTCCTCTGAGGGGTACTTCATGGATTCCATAACATTCAATATCACAACTTCATCCCCAAAATCCATGTAAAGTGTACCCTCATTAACATTTATGATAGTTTTTGTAGTTTTGAGGAAGGGCCTGCCTAAGATAATGGGAGCATGAGAACTTACCTAATCATCCTCCATGTTAAGCATGTAGAAATATGCTAGGAAGATCATGTCTCTTACTAGGACAAGTACATCCTCAAGGACTCCCACTAGATATGTCGTAGCTCTATTCACCAACTGCACCACTACTCTCATCAGTTTCAGCTCACCAACCTGCAAAGAAGAGAATACAGAGTGAGGCATCACATTTATGGAAGCTCCCAAATCACAAAGTGCATAATAAAAGTGAAACTCCACTATGTTTCATGGGATGGTGAATGTTTCGGGATCCTTGCACTTTGTCAGCATTTATAGAGTTGGTGTAATGAGTGCTGACACATTCCTTCCAAGATTGATCGTTTCATTTCCCTTGATCCCTCTTCGATTGGTACAAAGTTATTTTAAGAATTTTTCTTACCTTGGAATTTTCTTAATGGATTCAAGTAGAGGAATGTTGATCTCCACACGCTTGAATGTGTACAAAACCTCCTTTTGCATTGCTTCTTCAACCATCTTCTTGGTTTGAACAACCCTATTTGGAAAAGGAAGGGGTTTAGGAGGAACATAATTAATCTTTTTCTTACCTTTATCTTTCTCCTAGGGTTTCTCATCAGTTGATGTGGAATTGGGATTTTTTGGAGTTGAGGTGAATCCCGGTGGAATGGTAGGTGGAGAAGCATCAGTATTTTGCTTCCCACTTCTCAATGTGATGGCACTAACATTCCCATTTAGATTTGGAGTGGGTTGGGAAGGTAGATTTCCAAAATTCTTACTTACAAGTTGATGGAGGGTGGTGGAAATCTGGCTCATTTGAGTCTTCAACTCCCTTAGCCCTGAACCTTGACTCTTTAGCTCATTTTGTTGATTAAGAACAATTTTCTTCAAAAGGTCATCAGTGTTAGAATATACCTTTGGTGGAGGATTCCCTTGTTGCTGACTTGTTGATGCTTGGGCTTCAAATCTCCTTTGGGGTTGTTGGAAACCCTTTTGGTAAGGCGGAGGCTGCTTGAAGTTTTGTTGAAAGGGTGGTCTTTGTTGTTGTCCAGAGCCATACCTCATGTCCGATTGATCCTTCCACCCTTGGTAGTATGTTGGTGAAAAGGAATCAAGATTATTTTGGGGATATGGTTGTTGCTGCTGATAAGGTCACCCAGGAACACTGCTGCACAATCTTTTGTTTCTTAGAATTGTGGGAAACAGTCAGTTGGGTGGCTTGTCTCAGTGAAAATACCACAAGGCCTTGAATGAGGCGGTTGGGATGTCTTTTGTTCCAATTCAATCTGTCTCACCATATTTTTCAATTCTTCCAACTTGGTATCAATCAAATGACTTTCAAGAGAAGATGGACTTAGCTGATGTACTCCCCTAACATGTGGTGTACCTCGATCACCAAATTGTTGGGAGTTTTTGGCCATTTTGTTGATCAGTGCATGGGCAGCTACTGGTGTATTGTCCACCAATTCTCCTCCAGCTGCAGCATCTACCATGCTCATCTCCATAGGTGTGATTCCTTCGTAAAAGTATTGGATGAGGAGTTGCTCACTAATTTGGTGATGTGGGAAGCTTGCACACAACTTCTTTAATCGTTCCCAGTACTCATACATTGACTCCCCTTGGGATTTCTTAATCCCAGATATCTCCTTATGAATGGAAGTGGTCCTTGATGCTGGAAAAAATCTCTGAAATAAAAGACATTTCAAATTTTTCCAACAAGTTACATCTTCGGGTTGTAAATAATACATCCAATCTTTCATAGCTCCATCAAGTGAGCATATAAATGATCTTAATTTGATTTGGTCTTCAGATACATTTCTTGGTTTTAAGGTTAATAAAATCACATTAAATTCTTTAATGTTTTTATTTGGATCCTCACCTGAGAGGACATGAAATTTTGGAAGAAGATGAATTAATCCAGATTTCAATTCAAAGTCCGATTCAAGATTTGGGTATGCAATACAATTTGGTTGATAGTTAATATCAGGTGCGGCCAATTCTTGAATGGTTCTATTAAGTTTATTTCCATTATTATCAGCCATTGGTTCTTGTTTTATGGTTGAATTTGAATTTCTTCCAATTTCAATGTTCTGAAAGTGGAGGAATTCTCCAACTGGTTGAATATTGAAACTTCTCATAGAATGAGAATTTCTGATTCGATCCCTAAGGCTACATTCAATATTAGGGTCAAGATATAAGAGATCTTCATGATTAGTTTGTTTTATAAATCAAATAAAAATTAAAAAAAAAAGAAATTGGACCATGGTAAAATAAAAATAATAAGTTTGAGTTGATGGTCCAAAAAGAAGTAGAAGAAAATAAAATAAGAAGAAGAAAAATCAGATTGGGTAAATAAGGAAGAAAGAAGAGAGGAAGAGAATAAAATGTAAAATAAAATAAATACCTATAATTGGTTGAAATAATTACATTCCTCCCCTTAAATGGTTCAAATTTGAAAGTGCACTATCGTGGGTTCCCTAAAATGATTAGTGTGATTTTGGGGTACTTAGGTGCAGCAGAGTGGCTGACCAAGGTCATCTCTCAAAGGAGGAAGTGAATTAAAACAACTTTTTAGAGGTATTATAAAAATAAAATAAAAGAGAATGAAAACACTACTTTAAATTATGGGGGTTGATTATAGTTTATAAATCTAGAAGAATTTTTCTGGAAGAAGATTGAATTTTTTTTAGTTTTGAAATGAATTTAGATTAAAATGACACAACAAGAAGATGTTTTTAGACAATATTTAAAAGATGTAATCGATATAAATATACCTCTTCAATCAATTATTTATCATTATAATTTAAATTAACATCCACTTAATTATGATCCCTTAACTTTTTAACCCTCGAACCCTATGAGAATTAACCTTACCATAAAGATGAAGTGAATTAAACCCTAGGTTATCTTCGAAACATGTAATCGTAGCACCATGCTTTGATTGATGTTATAAGGATATATTATGGTCAGTGGTAAATTAAGGCACATATCCATTATTGAAATGAGAACTAATTGATTTTAGGGATTATTTTTGAACTCTATAAATTAATCCCATGTGGTTTTGAATTACCGATTAAGGTTACGCTCTCACAGTTCACACAATTCTCGGCCTCGCGTGTTTTTTGTTAACTATTCAATTGCTTTCTTAGTTTAATTTAAATTAAAAACTTTATTTATAGATCATAATATTTTAATTAAATTATCTCATTTATTCAAAATAAATTAATTAATATGGATAGAGGTCGATTGATTACTAAAAATAACTACTCTTCCATAGGCGGTGTAGTCATTGTAGAAACGTTTTGCATGTGCAAAGGTTTTGAAAGGGTAGAACCCAATCAAGTTTCTACTCTTGATTATAGCCCAATTAGGAAGATTAATAGAAGAAGAAATTTAAACAAAACATAAGAAAATAGAAGAAATAAATGAATAACAAATAATTTTATTATGAAAATACAAACATTACAACATGAGGAAGAAGAATAGGGCTTCGGTGAAGGGATCCTTGCTTCAAGAGCTACCCTTATTGAATTGCTTGTATAATTAGAGTGGAACCTATTCTCCTCTGCCCTAAACTTCCTAATGCACGTCCCAACCCCACCAAATAATAAAAACACCAATTTATAGAGTGGTGGGGAGGGTAGGTTTAAATTGGTTTCAAGTGTGAATGGGGAATCTCGGCCAAATATTTTATGCCAACTTGCACCGCCAATTTGATCACCAAAACACGTGAATCAGATGTCCTTCCAGACGGATGATTCGCGATAAAATGAGTTATGTAGCTCCTCTCAAAATTTGGTCCTGATCCAATCATGGATGAAGAAGTTATGTCCCAAATAAATAACACATGTTCATTCTGCTGAGTCCATCCCATCATTGACTTAATGTCCCATTTACTTCATCCAAATGCACTCTTTAGCTCTAGTGCCCTGGATAAAAGTTGTAGAAAATTAATTTATAAACACTGTTACAAAATATTAAGTTCAAATAAATCATATTAAAATATTTAAGTGCGAAATACTACAGTGTATTTTAAAAGGGTAAAACTAGAATTTTAATCAAATTTTCAAATGAATGATATAATCCCAAATATTTAGTAAATGAACATATTTAGAACATTGTGAGGAAATTATGTCATTTATTATCAATAAAATATTCAACAAAATAGTTTTTTATCAAGGCATTTGAGAAATGATCATAAGGCATGTATTTCCCCATAAAAGGAAGAGATGGTGAGCTAGGTATATATGTAAGATACATGCATATATATATATATATATAATTTAGAATTATTCCATAACATTAAAGGTTGTTTTCATTTATAATAGAAATACCTTTAAAAAGATTAAGAATATTCCTAAGGAAAATATCCATTCCACTTTACATATCACTTTTGAGAAACTAAAATTCATAAAATATTATGGAAATACTTTTCTTTGAAAATAACCTAGGAAACTTATAAAGAAATATTCAAGAAAAATAATGGTCATGACACTGTATACGTTAAAACAAAGATTGATTTCACATTTTTGGTAAAAATTTAAAAGAGCCTCATTCAGAAAACAACAAGAAGATTCCTTTAAAACCATTTTTCTGTAAAAAAGGAAAAAAGGGTAAAATTGAATTCAAATAATAATATAATAATATTAAAAACATTTTTTTAAAACACTTAAAAGAAAACATGGACATGGGAGAGAATGTTTTCAACTAAAGAGAGAAATAAAATTGATTTCCCTTAAAACATTTTCTCAATATTTTTAAGCACCAAAGAGATGAAAATGGTACTATTACTTGAAAAGTTCATTAATAACCATATGAGAATAGAATTTAAGGGTTTTATTAGTAAATGATGCAATAATTTCCAACAAATTCAATCACAAACAATCCTGATTAAAATGAGATTGAAACATAAACTCTTACTATTTTGGTAACTTTTGAATCGTAACTCCCATGAATGAAGTAAATGAATTGTAACTTAAAATATCATAAATTATGAATTATTAATGATATAATATACAAATATTCATTATATACATCATTTAAAAGAAATTAGATGCATAAAAGAATGTGTTCCCCAAAGAAGGAAGTTTCGAGACGAAACCCTTACCTCAAACTCGAATCGTCACGTGCGTTCCTTATCTTCCTGAATAATAAAATTATGTTAATTATGTAATTTATTAATTATATTTTTAAATTTAATTATTCCTCTTATTTTATTTGTTACCATGTCATGTTCAATTACTTAACCAATTAATTTCACATCAGACGTTTTAACGATAAACAGATCATATGCCCAAAATCACTTTGGTAAGTTGACTAAGGTCAAAGAGATTATTATTTAATCATCTCTATAATGGTAATAATGACATAATTATATTTTTTATACATAAATTATACTTTTAAAATCAACCATGAAATATGGTTATGAAAAATAAACTATGTTACAATCATGGAGATGGAATGTCGTAAGTACGTATAAATAACATTTTCATTTTTCGATGATCATGATGGAAAGAAGGTAAGTGTTATTTTATATTTCCTTGATAATAATTATATAAAAAAATATCATATTATTTCTTTAAATACAATTACATATATCATACATGTGACATGGTAATAAAAATAAACGGCGTCACTTTATTGGGCGGCAGTCCTCCATACACACGAACGATGTTATCGTTTATTAAATGGATGGTAAGGTAAGAAATTATATGATATATTTATTTTAAAAAATAATTAATATTTAATTAATATCATATATAAACATAAAATTAATTATTATTACATTACATGTAAAATTTAAATGAAAAATGAATCACATCACTTCGTGAGGTAGTAGTCCGTCATACACACGAACGAAGTTATCATATTTTCTACAGAATAGAAAGTAATAAGGTATATATGATATTATAATTACAGAAGTATAATTATATCATAATTATCATATATAAATATTAAATACATCATAATATATATCCATGAGAAACAGTGATGGAAAATGAATTACGTTGGTTCGTGAGGCGATAGTCCGTCATACACACAATCAACAGTTTCGTTTCTCATTTGAGGGATTAGGATATTTTTGTAGGTAATGACCTTAACATAAAAAAATATAAGTATATGTCAGATAATTATGTTATTATATCAATATATGTTAATAATATTTTAATTAGGTGGAATAAGTAGACTAAAATGCTCGGTCAAGAACATTACCTCTTCTTTGGACAACTTCATTCAGTTTGCACCAAAAGTATTCCTAGGTTGGATTTATGATCAAAACAAGGATTATATGAATAAAATAGGGAATTAAGAAATTGATATGGTAAGATATTGATCAAACCAATTATTTTTGTAAGTCTAAATAGGATATGAGAGGAGGTTCCCTTTTATAAGTGTGGAAGAGGACGTACTTGGAATTTCTGAAATGAAAGAATTTCACCCATGTTTTATCATGCCATAAGGTTCATAAATAGACCATATTCAAAAATTATAAGAGATAATGTTCAAATATGACCATAAAATAGGAATTATACAAGTTTTGGGTCATTTTAAACCCTTATATTTTTTTAGTTTAACCCTCTGGTAACTCGTTTTTACCTTAACCATGGTAATTAATTTTTACTATTTTCACTATTCATTATGGTAAAAAATTAAGTTGACCTTATTAGATAATATAAATTATTATTATTCCAAATATGTAATCTATTTTTCCAAATTCAACTCACAAAAATATAAGAATATAATTTAAAATTAAACCCACAAACGTGTCGAAAAAATAGCTTTTCAAGTAATGCATTTTTTAAGCACAAGATGATCTTATAATAACTATATGAAAAGTAATAATAATTAAATGATTTTAAATTAATATTTAAATTAATATAATCTATAAATTTATTTTAAATCATTCCTCATTAGGGATAATTTTAATTAATTAAAATGGAGAATCATTATTCACTTTAAAACAGTTTTAAAAAAAATGTGTTTTTAAGCCTAAGAATAAACTTAGACTAAAATCCAGTATAAAGATGACTTAAATGTAATTAATTGGATTAAATATAAATAAAAAATAATTATTTTAATTTTAAATTAATTTAAAATAATAATTGGACTTAATTTATTAAAATAAATGAAATTTTTATAAAAAATTGTATTTTTCACTATTCGCATTAAAATTATTATTTTCCAAAAAAATCTCAAAATTTAACCCTAAGTTAATATTGATATGATGATTTCAAAAATGAAGTCCATTTTATGAAATACATTTTATAAAAGTGGAAAAAATAATTATTATATTATTTTCTCATCGAGATCATTTTTTGAAGAAAATGTATTTTCTATGAATAAATGACTTTGATTAAAATTAAGTGATTGGTTAATAATAATTTATAAATAAATTTATATTTTTTAGGACCTTTATATAAATTTAATAAATTAGTTAATCTTATTCATACCCTCTAATTTAACGGTTAAGTTAAAATGATCATATTTAAATAATAATATAATAATAATATGTCACAGTTTATTTAAACTCAGTGTTGCATGTTAAATATGCTATCGAACATGGTGTTCTTTTGAAATATTAGGGTGTTACAAGATCCATCAGATTCCACTATTAAGATTATTCTTTCATAGCCTGGATTAAAATTTTTATGCACAAGGCATCAGTAACGACATTCCCCTTTCCAGGGGTGTAGGTAATGTTGAAATCAAAAGACTATAAGTACTCCACTAAACGCCTATGTTAGAGATTCAAATATTTTTTAGAGAAGATATAACTCAATATTTTATGTTCAGGATTAAGTGTAAACCTTTCTCCAAAAAATTAATGATTCCAACTCTTAAGAACATGCATCACAGCTACAAGTTCGAGGTTATGTATCAGATAATTCTACTTTTGTGACCTAAAATGTTGTGATTCATAGGCTACCACATAATCATTGTGCATTAGAACACAGCCCAAACCTGAATTGGATGCTTCATAAAAGATCACATAGCCTTGCCCAGCTTCTAGAAGAATCAACATTGATGCATAAGTCAAAATATATTTCAACTCATCAAAATAATTTTGAAATTTCACATCCCATAAGAACTTCACTCATTTATGAGTGAGAGCAATCATTAAAGAAGCTAGCTTTGAGAAATATTTAATGAATGTGCGGTAATACCCTGCAAAGCCTAAGAATATCTGAATCTCAAAAACATTACATGGTTTCTCCCATATCATAGCATCCTTCACTTACTGAGGATCGACTGAAACACCATGTCCCTAGACCACACATCCTAAGAACTTCACTTATTAAATCCAAAAATAACATTTTGATAGCTTGGCATAAAGTTTGTGAGCTCTCAAGAATTATATAACTTCTCTCAAATGAATCACATGGTCTCCCTTGGACTTAGAGTAAACCATGATTTTGTCCCCAAATATAACCATAAACAGATTGAGAAACTCGTGGAATATCTTGTTCATTAGTGCTATAAAAACTACAGGAGTATTGATCATACCAAATGATATAACATGGTACTCATAATTGTTATACCTTCTCTAGAAGGTGGTATTTGGAATGTAAAATTCTTTAATTCTCAACTGGTGATAACCATGTTGAATATTTATCTTCAATATTAACATCACCTATTTAAACTGGTCTAATGGATCATCAATCCATAGAAAGGGTTACTTATTCTTTACCGTAAATCGATTAAGTTTTTGGTGATCAACATAGAGGTGAAGTGTCCCATCAATTTTTCATCATAAATAGAATAGGTGTCACCCAAAGTGACACACTCAAGTGTATACAGACTTTCTCTAGCAGATCATCCAACTGAGACTTCAACTCTTTCAATTCATCTAGTTCCAAATAAATAGAGAACTCTACATCCCTTACAAGTGAAAAACTAGAAAAGTCAGAGGGGAACATGTCAAAAAACTCGAAAAAAAACTATAGGGATATCAACACTCAAAGATCTTGGCTCCAAATCAAAATAAAACACTGATTTTACCTTGATCATGTCTAGAAAAGTCCATATTTACTCGACCTCTATTCCCATTCTCCTTGAAAAACACAACACACCCCATAGGGTGCGGTAATGGAGACTCACCGAAGATAACAGTCAATATGGACCTTATGAGAAATAGTCAATCAATCTTAAAAATAACATCAATAGATTTCATGATGAGAATTAGAAAATCCAGGTGAACTCAATCTCTGATAAAGAGAAAATGAAAGAAGGACATCGAAGACCCTACACTCTCTTCATTCTGAGGGGCATAGTAATATCCATCACATAAGACAAAATCTTCATAGAAAGGTTTAGTAAGTTTACAAAACAAGTCAATATGAATGAGTGAGATACACCGATATAAAATAAAGTAGCCACTAAAGTTAAAGCTATAGTGATGGTACCTATCACTGTCATTGGACCCACATTAGATTCCTTTGAAGACTCTTCCACTACGTAAAGAAGCTTCATTCTGGATGTCTATGGATGGAACCCATTAGATCTTAAAGCATCTTATTGCACCAAAGTACTTTTCATAGATTATGATCCTATTACACTATGTGAGGCATAAAAAATATGGAATAACTTATGCAATTTTCTTGAAAACCACAAGAACTATCGATCTTTGGTGCCTCGATACAAACCTTCTTTGAATGTCCAACCTTTCCACACTAAAAGCAATTCAAAGGGCCTATTTATAGCACTGTATTAGGTCTGGATGATACCTGCTATCTAAACCACCATGAGATGAATCACGCTTCCTATTTCCCTTAAAATAACTAATAGAACTTCCACTAAGAGAAAAAGGAACTCTCATCAACCCTAACTTACCAACTAAGTCAAGCTCAGACATCAATGCTTTATCTAGCATGTCCACATAAGAAGTGATTTTCAGCATGAAAACCTATGATCAAATATCATTTTGAATACCCATCTAAAATCTTTGAACTTTCAAATTCTAATTCATCACCACCTCAGGATAAAAATAAACAAGTTCAATAAAGTGGTTCACATACTGGGTCACAGTCATGTTGTTGTGCTAGAGGCTGAGAAACTCCATATACTTTGCTAATATCATTGATTCTAGATAGAAACGATCTGCTAGAGGCTAAGAAAATCTATAGACTTCACAAAGATCATCGATTCTAGATAAAAATTCTCAGTAAAAAGAAATATTAAGTCCTTCCACTCCATACCCACATGTTTCATTGCTATGAAAATCGAATATCGCCATCTCCATTCAGGTCCTTCTATCTTGAAGGTAGAACATTTCACTTTAATAGTATCAGGTGTTTCCAAGAACTCAAAAATCAATTCAATATTTTTCAAACAAGCCTCAACCTCTTGAGGATCATTTGATCATTGGAAAGCTTGTGTTTTTGGTCGAAGAAACTTCTAAGCATGATTTCTAGTTTCATCCCTTAAAAGTTTTGCAACTGGATCTTGAATGGGAATGGGTGAAGCTACATGTTCCATAGCATGGACAGCATACACCACTATCTCAACAAGATTCTGATCCACTTGATTATTATCTTGTTTTGGTTCACCAACAATATCCTCCTATGACCTATTCAAATGTCATCTCGAGGGAATGATGCTACACAACATTGACAGACAATAGTGAAAACATAAGGAAGAATAATCAGATCACCAACTCAATCAAGAGATACAAGTATATACATTCCATCAAAAGGAATTCAAAATTATGGGATTTCAAAACACTCTGATCAAATTTTGAAAAGACTAGAATTATATCAATTTTATTCCCCAAGGAAACTTTTTCAAAATACCCATAGTGATTATTGGCTTGTTATGATGAGAGTTGTCCAAGAACTCACTTAAAACTACCAAATAAGTCCAAAAAAATCCACCTACTATCTACCAGGAAATCTTTGACTGCATAACGACATCAATGAAAGGACAACCTAGCCTCGGATACCACTTTTTCATGAACTAACCTGGAAACCTTGGTACACTGATATCCAGACCAGTCTAGACATATCCTGAAAGGCATTCCCAATCCCCGTGAGTTGGCCACTATCACCTAACATCATAATAATATCAAAGGGAATTGTTTTTCCATAATAATAAACCATAGATACGTAACAGTGTAAGATATAAGATAACCAGTCAGTATTTCAAATGTTACTCAAGGAGAAAAATACCAAAAAGAAGATAGATAAACATCTCATGGTAAAATATAAACCAAAGGAAAACATAACATCTATCAAATTGAATTCTCTCAAACCATGTAAAAAAAGTGGACCATAACTCCACTGATCACCACCATCACTCCAGATCCCCACAAATCAAACACAATTATCACCTCCAAGTGTCTCACCAAGTGTTACATAATTAATTCCACAACAATTAAAGCATTTGAGATTTTAATTTTAATAAAACATGGCATGGAAATCCATTTACATATTTTAAATCAAAATATGATTTCAAATAAATAGATGACAGATATATATATATATATATAAATAGGATTAAATGAACATTTTATATGAAACATTTCTATAAAATAATTGTCATGAATAAAACATTTCTATAAACAATGACATACATAATAAAGTAAAACCAATCAAGCACCATTGTTATGTTCCCTCATTTATGTTAGTTTTAGGCTCTTGGATCCTCACACTACTCAATCATAAATCATGGATCAAGTATGTTTGAAACTTTTCCCTCAGTTCAGGCTAATGGGACTAATCAATCAACATCCCATCTGGAACAATCATGCCAAAAAAGGTTTAGTTAGAGTTATCATCACCAATCCATTGTTAGGGATTTAGTGTCTAAGTTTGCTTTTCCTAATCACCCACTAAATACTCAAGATTACATGTTCTTCAATCAATCAAGAAATAAATCATGGGAAATTCAATCATTTCAAATCAATTCATCATTCAATGTTAAAATTGTCAATTTTAATTTCAACATGTCTTTTCAATTTCAAAACCAAATAATAGTTTTTCATTAATTTCATGCCTTTCAAAATCATCTTTAATTTTAATACATCATTCTCAAGAATCTATCTCAAATAATTTCATCATATCCATTTTCATTTCAAGTCATCTTTTCTCAAAATCCACTCAACAATTTCAATGCTATTGAAATTGGTGGTTTTCACAATTTATATGCCTTATAAATAATTCATAAAATCATTTCAAATCAAGTTTTATAAATCAATTGAAAAATCATTTAAAATCAATCAAGAAAATCAAGGCTTCAATTGAAGGGTAAATCCTTATGGAGACACCTACCTTTAATCAAATGAACAAACAAATCAACAACTGCAATGGAAAATTCCAACAGAGAACAAAGGTGATAGAGATCAAGGAATCAACCCTATAATCAAGATCCATCAAATCAAAGATTAGATCTATCAATAACATGATGATTTATCACTCTATAAGAATAAAATAAGGTAAGAAAGAAGGAAAACCAAAATGAGGATAGATCACTTACTGGAGAGAAATCAAATGCCTATACCATAGTTATGATCAAATAAGAATGGAGGATAGAGGATCCAAAATGCCTCTTCGAAACCTTAAAAATCCAAAAATTCGAATGAGGCTAGAGCGGGATAAAGTGGAAATATTAAATGGGAGTTCGGGAAATTTAATTATGTAAAAACAAAAAACACACCGCAGTCCCAAAGGTCGCGGTGTATTTCTTCTAAAAATGACCAGACCATGGCGCAACCAACTCATACCATGTTGTATCCACTCTTGGTCAACTGGCCTCTGGATTCCACGGCGCAAGCTACACCGAGATCCTATTTACCCAGGTTTAAGGCTATGATGCAATTCACACACCATGTCATAGCCACCCAAGCACCCCAAATCCTCCTACACAGAAACCCTTCACACCACAATGGTTCCCAAAAGGAAATAACACCAAAAATTGAACCTTGAGCCTCCACACCACAGACCAATGGTCCACACCACAGTCATACTTAAAAAGGAGGTGGCGCCCAAAAATGTTTAAGCTAGGGGGATTAATGGATCTAAGTTAGATACATCATAGCCTACATGACCACATCGCAGCCACCATACTTTTTCGTAACCCAAGTCCTCCATAGAACAACATCCACCACAAAACCAACCCTCCTCTAAAAAACTCTCTAAGAAGCCTCTGAAGGAATCAGAATGAAACTCAAACAACATGAGATCAAAAACAAGAATCAAGGGAGAAGTAATACCAGAGAAAAGTAATGGAATGTTACAAACCTCTTGATTATAAATATTCAATCCATTTTTCAAGTTTCTATTTATAGAAGTGGCATAATTTAATTTAAAATTAAACTCACAAAACGGGATGAAAAATAGTTTTCCAAAAAAATGCTTCTATGTATAAAAATGTTTTTATATCAAATTCAATTATAATATTCATTCCAAATACCATAGTAAGATTTTTTTTAATTAAAATAAATTAATGAGATTTTAAAACTAATATAAAATAGAATTTTACTTTGTAAATACTTGAAAATAAAATATAGTTTCCAATAATGATCAGTATTTTTCACTATTCATTGAAAAATCAAACTTTTCTAAAAAATATCAAAAAAAAACCTAAACTAATTTTGAAATGTTGAATTAAAAAATAAAATAAAATTTATAAAATTAAAATTTTATAATTTGGAAATATATCTTTTAAATAAAATCATATAATTCATGAAGCCCCAATTTGGTTAGAAATAAAAATTTTCCCTTTTGAATAAAAATTTACCTTCTATTCTTATAATGAGTATAACTCCATAAAATCTAATTAATTAATATTAATAAGTCATGAAAATGATTTATCTTAGCATTACCTAAGTTGTTACATTATTCCCCCTTTTAGAAATTACATCCCCAAAATTTTATTTTCTATTTAAATTAGTGGGGGTATCTTTATATCATATCATTTTCTTATTCTCATGTTGTTTCTTGATTTATATGGTTTTTTCACAAACCATTAACCTGGTGAATCTACTTATTCCATAACACCTACTCTCTATGGTCAAGAATCTGAATAAGTTATTCCTCATATGAAAGGTTTTCTGCCAACTAAACTACTTCACGCCTCTAAACATGGGATGCATCAGGAATATTTTCATAACAACAAAACATAAAATATGTCATATACCTAAAATAAACTCAAAGTAAAGGTCACATAGTAAGAAACTGATCTGACTTTATCTAATATTTTATACACTACAATGAACCATGGACTTAGCTTCCCTTTTTATCAAAATTCATAAAACTTTTTTATAAAGATACTTTAAAAAAATGATCTTATATCTCTAATGAAATAGAGTTCCTTTGGTTATTTGCATAACTTTTCTACCCACTTTTATTTTTTCTCGCATATTTTTGAATCGTCTTCACATTCTTAGTCATTTCTTCTACCAATTCTAGTCCCAAAAACTTTCTTTTTCCTACTTCATCTAAAAAAGATGGATTTTGACACCACCTCCCATATAAGACCTCAAAAGGTGTCATCTGTATACTATAATGAAAATTATTATTATAATAAAATTCAATTAATGAAAAAAGTTGATCCCAACTTCCCAAATAATCTATTGAACAAGATCAAAGAATGTATTTGAAAGTATGAATCATTTTCTCAGATTGTTTATACTTCAATAGCATTATGGGTTTCCAAGATGTCAAAAAGTATCTCAATATTTTTCAACCAATTCACAGCCTATTGAGGATCATTTGAACCTTCTGAAGAAACTCCTAAGCACGGTTTCTAGTTTCATCCCTTTAAGGTTCTACAGCTGGAGCCTGAATGGGAATGGGTACAAATACCTGTCTCATAAATTGGACAATGCACACCACCATCTCAACAATATTATGGTCTATAAGAGGATTCACTTACTATTGTTAACCATAAGCTTCCTTATGCGACCTATTCAAACATTCTCTCAAGGGAATGATGTTACACAGCATCAACAGACAACACTCAAAACATCAACAAGAATACTCAGATCATCAAATCAATAAAAAGATACAAGGATATCCATTCCACCAAAATAAATTCAAAATTATTTAATTTTAAAACACTCAAATAAAATTGAGAAAATACTAGAATTAAGTCAATTTTATTTCTAAAGGACACTTTTCTCAAACACCCATGGTGACTTGAGGCTTTCTATGATGAGATATGTTTAAAAACTCACTTGAAACTACCACCTAAGTTCAAAAAACTCTACCTTATATTTACTATGGTATCTCAGTCTGAATACTAACATCAAGGAAAGAGGGTCAACCTGGCCTCTGATACCACTTTGTCACGAACCATCCCAAAAAACCCTGATAATATGATAGCCAGACCGGTCCTAACATAGCTTGAAGGGCATTCCCGATCCCCAAGGGTTGGAAACTAGCACCTAAAATCATAATAACATCAAAGGTAATGGTTTTTTCACAAGAAAAATCCATAGATACATAATAGCTAAAGATACAAGTAACCAATCGGAATGCCAAACACTTCTCAAGGAGAAAACTACAATAAGCATATAGATAAACATCCCAAGGTAAAACATAAACCAAAGGAAAACATAACATCCATCAAAACAAATTCTCACAACCCATATGAAACAAGTGGACCATAACTCCACCGGTCACCACCATCACTCTAGATTCCCACAAATCAAGCACAACTACCACCTCCAACTGTCTCACCAAGTGTTTCATAATCAATTTCATAAAAATAAAACCATTTATTATTTAAATTTAAAAAAAAACATGGCATGGAAAGTAATTTATATATTTTAAATCAAAACATGATTTCAAATTAATATTATATATATATCAAAATAGAAGTAAATGAACATTTTATATAAAACATTTCTATAAAATAGTTGTCATGAATAAAACAATTCTATAAACAACGACATGTATAATCAAGTCAAACCAATCAAGCACCATGGTCATGAGCCATGAGTTACATTAGTTCTAAGATCTCGGATCCTCATGCTACTCAGTCATCAATTGTATCTCAAGTATGTGTGCACATGTCCCCAGGTTCAGGAAAATGAGACTAATCAATAAACATCTCATGAGGGATGATCATGTCGAACATGATTTAGTTAGAGTTGTCATCGTCAATCCATTACTAGGGAGTCAGAGTCCTAGAATTCTTGTCTTAATCACCCACTTACTACTCAAGCTCATATGTGATTCAATCAATCAATAAATCAATCATTCCAAAAAAATCATCATTCACAATTCAATTTCCTAATTTCAAGTTCAACATGTCTTTACAATTTCAAAACCAAATCACATGATTTCATAAATTTCATGTCTTTCAAAATCATCTTCCATTTTCATCCATCATTCTCAAGAATTAATCTCAAATCATTTCATCAAATACATTTTCATTTCAAGACATCTTTTCTCAAAATCTAACCACCAATTTCAATGCCATTGAAATGGGGGGTTTTCAAAAAATTTATGCATTTCAAATAATTTCAAATCAAGGTTTATAACTCAATTGAAAACTAATTTCAAATTAATAAAGTAAATTAGAGTTTCAGTTGAAGGGTAAATCCTTATGAAACCACATACCTTTAATCAAATGAACAAACAAATCAACACCTGTAATGGAAAATTACAATAGAGAATAAAGGCAAAAGAGATCAAGGAATCAACCCTAGAATAAAGATCCATAAAATTAAAGATTAGATCCATCAATAACCTGATGATCTATCACTCTATAAGAAAGAGGGAAAGAAATAAGGAAGGAAAACCAAAACAACAAGAGATCACTTACCAGAGAGGAATAAAATGCTTCCACTGGATATTTGATCCAAGAGGAATGGAGGATAGAGGATCCATAATGCCTCTTAGGAGCCTTTAAAAGTCAAAAAGTAGAATGAGGTTCAAGCGGGGGAAGTGGGAATATTAAATTGGAGTTCAGGAAATTTAAGATTGTAAAAATGCAAACCATGCCGCAGCCCCCATGTCTATGGTGAAATTCTACTAAAAATGGATAGACCACAGTGCATCCGCCTTAAACCACACTGCAACCCCTCCTATTCAACCAGTCTATGAATTTCATGATAAAGGTTGTGCTAATATCCTATTTACTCATGGGTATAGCTACGGTGAATCCCACACACCACGCCACAACCACACGAGCACCCCAACCCCTCCTACATTGTAGACCTCCTCCATGCTGCAGTGGTTCCCAAAAAGGTAGTAGTACAAAAACTAAAGCCTGAACCTTCACATTGTAGCCCAGTGGTCCACACAGTAGTCATGATGAAAAAGGAAATGGCACCCAAAAATGGTTACATTATAGGTATTAAAGGATCCAAGTTGGCTACATTATACCCTACATGACCATGACATAGCCTAAGTTCTCCATGGCACATCCTCCTACACAAAACTATCCTTCCTCTAAAAAAAACTCTCCCAGAAGCCTCTAAAGGACTCAAAATGAAACTCAAACAACAGGAGATAAAAAACAAGGATCAATGGAGAAGTAGTAATAGAGAGTGGTAACAGAATGTTATAGACATGTTGATTCTAAATATGGAATCCATTTTTCAAGATTCTATTTATATAGATTTCAAAATTTTATTTAAAATTAAACTCGCAAAACGCAATGAAAATGGTTTTTCAAAAAATATGTTTTTAATTATAAAAAAATTATACCAAATTCAAGAATAAAATTCATTCCAAAGACCATAATTGAATATTTTTTAATCAAAAGAAACTAATGACATTTTAAAACTAATCTAAAATAAAATTTTACTTAGTTAATACTTAAAATGAAAATACAGTTTCTAATAAAAATTGGTATTCTTCACTATTCATTAAAAAATAAAACTTTTCATAAAATTCTAAAAAAATCATCCTAAGCTAATTTTGACATGATGAATCTAGAAATAAAGTTCATTTTTCAAATTCAAATTTTAATATTTGGAAATCAAGATTTTAAATAAATCATATAATGCATGAAAACCCAATTTGGTTAGAAATAAAACTTTACTGTTTTGATTGAAAAATTACCTAATAATATTATAATGAATATAACTTGAAAAAATTTAATTAATGAATATTAATAAGAATGAAAATGATTTATCATAGAATTACCTGGGTTGTTACATTCTTCCCCTTTTTAGAAAGTGCATCCTCACAATTTTGTTTTTCTATTTAAATAAGTTGGGATATATTTCCCTCATAGCATTTTTTTATTCTCATGTTGTTTCTTCAATCATATGTTTTTTCTAAAAAACATTAACCTAGTGAATCACCTTATTCTATAACATCTTCTTTATACAGTCAATAATCTAAACAGGTTGTTCCTCATATGAAATGTTTTCGTTCAACTGAACTGCCTCAGGACTCTAAACATGATGTGCATCTGGAATATATTTTCTTAACAATGAAACATGAAATATGTCATGTACTTGAAATAAATTTGGGGGAAAGGCCCCTTGATAAGAAACTGATCCAACTTTCTCTAATATTTCATACAGTCCAATGAATTGTGGACTTAGATTCTATTTTTTTCCAAAACACATAACACTTTTTTATGGAGATACTTTAAGGAAAACATAATATTCTACCTCAAATTAAAGATCTTTCCTCGAATTATCTGTAGAACTTTTCTACCTACTTTGATTCATCCTCACATGTTACTTAATCATCTCTACCTTTTCAACCATTTCTTCTACTAATTCAGGTTCCAATAACTCTCTTTCACCTACTTCATCTCAAAAGTCTAAAATCTAACACCACTTTCCATATAATTCCCCAATAGGTCTCATTTTCATACTGGAATGAAAATTATTATTATAAGAAAGTTCAAGTAATGAAATATGTTGATCCTAACTTCTCCAGTAATCCATTTAACAAGATCGAATCATGTCTTCAGAGGTCTGAATAGTTCTCTCAGACTATCCATCAGATTGAGGATAAAGATATGTAATCAAATTTTATTTAGTACCCAATGACTTATTATGTCCTTTCCAAAAATTAGAATTAAACCTGGGATCACGGTCAGATACAATGGAGAGATGAACTCAATGTAACTTGACTATCTCCTTGAGTTACAGTCGAGAAAAATTATCTAAATACATAGTATCTCGAATGGAAAGGAAATTTTTATATTTAGTTTGTAAATCAACAATAAATTAAATTGTATTATTACCTTGAGATTTATTTGGAAATCCCGCCACGAAATCCATTGATATATTATCTTATTTCCATTATGGGACTGGAAAAGGCTGAAGTATCCTCTTTAGTAAATTTCATTTTACTTTAACCTGTTGACAAGTTAAACATTTCATTGTAAATTCAACCATATCTCTTTTCATTCCATCCCACCAATAATACTCCTAAATATCTATGTACAATATAGTACTTCTAGGATGAATAGAAAATGAAGAACTATGAGCTTCACTCAATAATTCTATCTTCAACTAGTAATCATAATGTACACATAATCTTTTCCAAATATGATAACACCTTCTTCATCAAAATTAAACTATGGAAACTTACCCTTATTAATATATTATACCTTTTCCTGTAAAAAATGATCCTCATTCTGAGATTGCTTAATTATTTTTGATAGATAAGATTGTTTAGACACTTGAAACAAAACAAAGGAAGTTCATGCATGCACAATTTCTAGAACAACATTTATCAAACCATTAACCAAAGGGTTATGTTCCAAATGTAACATGGTTAATGGAGCATTATCTTTATAACACAAAGCATTGACTTCATTGACTAATTTTCTAGGATGGTAATGAATCATGCATTCATAATCCTTAATGAGTTCTGAATATCTTCTTTGTCTCATGTTCAACTCTTTCTAAATGAATATATAATTCAAACTTTTTGGATCAATATATATTTCACACTTTAATCAATATAAATGATGCCTCAAAATTTTTAAATAAAAAACCACAACAACTAATTTCAAATCAGGTGTAAGATAATTTAACTCATGATATTTCAGTTGACATGAAGAATAAACAATTACCTATTCATTATGCATTAGAATGAAACTAAGTCCCTTCAATGAAGCATCATTATATATGACAAATTCACCATTTCTAGAGGGTAGGTCCAAAACTGGATCATTCACCAATATTATTTTTCGTTCCTAGAAATAATCAACACACTCTTGTATATATATGAATTCAAATCTTTTTCGAGTCAACTTAGCTGGTGGGATAGATAACCAAACAAATATTTCAACAAACTACTGATAGTAACCTGCTAATCTGAGAAAACTATCAATATTTGTGACATTTTTAAGACTTGACCATTCTTCAAAAACTTTAGTTTTAGTAGGTTCAATAGATATTTCATCTTTATAAACAATATTACTGAGGAAAGAAATCTTTTGCAACCAAATTTCACACTTACTAAAATTTTCATATAACTTATTTTCTTTAAAGGTTTGAAAAACAATACTTGGGTATCTTTCATGATTCTCATGAATTTTATAATATACCAATCCATCATCAATAAACACAATGAAAATGTTATCTAAATAGTCATGGTAAACACTATTCATAAGATCCATGAATACAGCTAGTGCGTTAAACAACCCAAAGGGAATAACTAAAAACTCATAATGTTTGTATCTAGTTTGAAATCTTTTCTATGGAGTATTTCCCCCCTTCACCTTCAACTAATGGTATCTTGACATGATACCAATCTTTGAAAAATACTATGCTCCCTATATATGATCAAACCAATCATAAATATGAGGCAAAGGATACTTTTTATTGACAGTGATGTTACCCAAGGCTATATAATCAATGAAAAGTCTCATTGAACCATCTTTATTTTTAACAAATAAAATAAGAGTACCCCTTTATGAAGTATTAATATGAATGAATCATTTATCTAGAAACTCTTGTAAGTGCTTTTTCAATTCCAAAAGCTTTATGTGATTCATTCGATAAGGTTTTTTTGAAATTGGATTAGCATCAATCACTAAGTCAATAGTTAACTCAACTTCCCAATTAGGTATAATATCAGGAAACTCATCCATAAATACAACCATATATAAATTCACTATAGGGAAATCACCTATATGAACAGTCTATTTCGTACCAACAATATATGCAAGATAACTTTCATTCCCATCTTTTAATAATTTCTTGGCTTCTTGATATATTATCAAAGGTATGAATTAATTTTTTTATATAGACTGAAACTCATTCTAGAAAAAAACTTCTTTAGCTCTACAATATTTTTTATCATGGTAAAAAAAAGTCAATACATACCCGGAATAACATCAAACACTACAAGGGTTAAAACAACAAGGTTTTTAGTTAAAACCTTTTCACAGACAACAACAAGAAGTTTCTTATAATTTCTTTTTATCTTAATACTTACCTCGGGTGTTTTTACCAAAATTTACAGCTTTATTTCTTGAGGTAAAATTTCCAATTTATCAGAAAAAATATTAGAAATGAAAGAGTTTGTAAACCCCAAATCAAACAAGACATTGACATAATCTGAATAAAAAAATGTATATGACACCACATTGTTGTATTTTCCAACATCTACCAAAGTAGTAACAAAGGATTTGGCCACAGCTTTCTGTTTGTGATCTTTTAATTTTCTATATTTCATTCCTATCTTTGGAAAAGTACTCAGATAATGACTTGACTCATTACTATTAAAGCATATTTTCATCATATTTTAATTATTTTTCTGATCATTTTCTTTTCAGTTGTGATCCATATGTCCAAACTTTCCACATCATAAATTTTTCTTATATTTTATAATACATTATCTGGGTTTCTTTTTACCACACTTATCACAAGATGGAAATTTTATTTTCTTACCTTTGTATTTATTTGATGGATGTTAACCCATTTCCTATCATATGTACATTTTCTTCTATTTGTTTTCATGAAATACATGATCATCGGCAAACTCCATTTCTACCTTCTCAGTACATCAAACAAGTTTCTCATAACTTTTTAATTTGCAAGAAGCCAATTCCCTTTGATATCTTAGTTTAAATCCTAAGTAAAACCGATTAATTTTACTTTCATGATCTTCAATAAAAATGTTTGTATACCTGGCCAATCAAGTGAAGTTTTATTCATATGTGGCCACTGAATCTTCCTCCTTATGCCTCAATTTCAAGAATTGTTTTTCCATCCTAATTTTAAAAACCTTAGAAAAATAATTCACAAGGAAAAAATCTTTAAATGTGTCTCATTTCATGGTGTTAATCACTTCTATTTCTCTAGTATTTGTAACCATTGATCATCATTGATCAACTTCACCTTAAAAATGGTAAATAAAAATAGATTCCTTTTAAGGGTATGAACTACCCATGACTTCAAAAATTTTCTTTGGGTATTTAACCTATACTTTAACTATCATAGGGTCAAATGATCCACTGAATGTGGGAGGGTGTTGTTTTATGAAATTCTCTACTATAGACATGTTCCTCTGTGGTAAAAATGGTTTCACTTTCAAATGGATACCGCCATCATTTATAGCTTTTTTCAACTAAGTAATCGCAACAAAAAACTTATTTGTTCTAATTTCAACCATTCTAGGTTGCTTATTTGGAAGGATATTGTCATCTTAGTGTCTTCCTACTTCGACTTCCTTGTTTCCTAAGGGGAAAATCACTCTAAAAATATATATAGTTTAGGTAAAAAAACATGGTAATATTCAAATTTTATATCATGATAACCATAAATTAGAATCTCCTAAGGGTATTTACATCCATTATCTGAACCTCTAAAATTATATATGTAATGGTTTGTTCCCTCCCAATTCATTACTTTGATATTTTTTTTGATTGGAGGTGTTTGGGGGAGGTTTTAGAAGTTTTTAGTGGATTTTAGAGGTTCATTAGAGATACTGCAGGTAATACACACTGTGTATTGTTTACACAACATGAAATGATGGTTCATATCTTATATAGTTGAGTGGTTCAAGTCTTGTAAATAATGGGTAGCCTGTGAGATGAGTACACATCATGTAATTGGAATTCCCAACAAGTATTAAATAAAGGTTGAGGTGACGTGTTTTTTAGAGAAAGTTGTAATTTTTCAAAAACTCAAGGATTGCACATCATGTAATGGTTACACGGTATGAAACCTACGGGATACCAGGTTTTAAGTTATTTTTCTTAGCTGATTATCATTCATTCGGCCACACATCTCCCTCTCTCATTTTTGAAGAACCCTAATCACCCTAAGGATACCTTCCATTCCTCTTATCCCCTCTTTGTTTTATTGGTTCTGGCAGTTTTTCATTGACGATCGGTGGTAAGATCTTATCTCTCTTTCTTGGTGGTTTTCTCTTATTCTTATCTCAGGGATCTGTTGCGGCAATGTTTTTTTTGTTTTAAGGTGTGAGTTGGGATGCATTTTGATGATCCTTTAGTGTGGTGTAGGTTGATCTATGGTTTCTCAAGTGCATTTTTGGTTTGTGGGTGTTTCTTCTTCAGTCTACAGTGCACAGAAAGTCATAAAAACTTCTTTGAGAAAGGGAATCCCTCATTTTTATTTATTGTGTATAATACGGGAGGGGTTTACTTTAATTCATCTATGAGTTATGGTTGTGTTATCTTAATCAAAGATAATTAAATGGTTAATTAAAATTTAAGGGGAAAAGAGTAATGGTGGATGCTTGAGGTGTTCAGGGGATGATCCAAGTATTTTTTGTAGATGCTGGAGGTGCAGCAGAGCTATTGTTGGGAATACATGTTGTGTATTTTTTACATGACATGAAATGGTGGTTCAAGTCTTGTGTGGCTACATGGTTCATGAATTTTAAATTGGATAATGGGTAACTCATGAGATGATTACACATCATTTAAGTGGGACTCACGACGTGTATTAAATAAAGGAAAATTCAATGCATTTTTTAGTGAAAATTTGAATTTTTTGGAAACCTTAGGATGACACGCCATGTAATGGTTTCATGATGTGAAACCTATGAGATTCTAGGTTTTATGTTATTTTTCTCAGATGATTCTCATTCATTCAATTACACCTCTCCCTCTCTCATTTTTGAAAAACCCTAGGTTCCCCAAGGAGACCTTCCGACCCTCTTCTCCCCTCTTTGTTTTGTTGGTTCTCATGGTTGTTCGTTGGTGATTAGTTGTAAGTCATTCTCTCCCTTGGTGTTTTTATCCTATTCTTATCTTAGGATTCCATTAAAGAGATGTTTTTTTGGTTTTGGGTGTGAGTTGATATGTGTTTTTATGATCCTATGGTGCAGTGTAGGTTAGTTCGCAGTTTCTCTTGTGCAGTTGTGGTTTGTGGTCATGTCTTATTCTATTTGCGATGTGCAATGAGTTGGAAAAGCTTCTTTAAGGTAGGGAGTCCCTAATTTCTCTTTATTTTGTATCATTCATGATGGGTTTAATTTTGTTCATCTATGAGTTATGGTCATGTTGGCTTAATGAAAGATAAATAATTGGTTAATTGAAATTGAAGGGGAAAAGAGGAATGGTCCACATTATTTTACATCTTTTTCATTATTGTGATATTGTGAATTGTACGGGCTTGATGTCCCACTGAAAAATGTGGATGTTGGGGTCTTTTTTTACATTTAATGACATGTATTTTTGGGACCCTTGTTATGTGGTTGTTGTGATATCACCCTAAAATGGAAATTTTCTAACCACTTATATTTTACTAATAAAATGGTTGCCCCGGGATTATGGATTGTGTGATAATGTCCCTAAAATAAAGTGAAATGTGATAAAATTCAATTTTGAAAATATAAAAAATGATCTTGATTTGTTTTGATGTTTGGTCATGCTTATGGGATGGTAATGTCTGGTTGGGGCATGTGGGGAAGATGGTTTGATGGTCGTACTTTTTGGGTAGCAAGGTGGTGGTTTTTTTTCCATGATTTTGTGGTAGTGAGGTAGTGGGTGTTTGGATATGCTTTTGGGTCAGCGGGGTAATGGTTGTTTGATCATGCTTTTGGAGTGATGGGGTGGTGTGTTTTTTTTTTGTCATGCTTTTGGAGTGGTGATGTGGTGGGTTTTTTTTGTTCTTTTGGTGTCGTGAGGTGGCGGTTGTTTGGTCATGCTTTTGGGGCGTAAAGGTGATGGTGTGATGAGAATGATGAGCTATTTTTGATATAAGGTTTCTTTGTGCTAGATTCCCAGGGAGTGGTGGAATAAATAATTGTTTAATTGTATTTGAAATGGTTGGTTTTTTGGTTTGGTTAATGGAATGAGAATGAATAATGAATAAATAAATGATGGGTTGTGTGGTTTAATGTGGTTAATGCTTAATAATGAAACTAATTGGCTGGGTAATGGGAATCGGTTGGAAATGTGAAATGTGGCTTATGGATTGTGTGGTGTTATGAATTTAGAGGTGGCAGAAAAAGTGGAAATGTTGTGATTTGTTTAATGTTTGGTTGTGAAACCATAGTTTGGGCTTGTGTGTGGCTATATGTATATACTTGTATATTATTTTTTATTTATATAATCATCCCACCCAAGTCGAGCACTATGTTCCGACACCCACATAGTCATACGATGGGTGTTTTTTCCGACATCTGGTGAGGAGGACATATGGATAGGTACACGCTCTTTCCCACTTTCTATTCCAGGTGAGGTAGGTATTGCATAGGATGTGATGATTGGAGGTCTATTAGTTCACTATATGGTGGTTTTGATAGCTCAGGTGTCTTCAATAAAGTTTTGATGTGGTCATGTTTGTGGGGTGGCGAGCCCAAGTGTCTTCGGGTTATATGTGATATAGCCCAGGTGTTTTTGGGTGTGATGTGTTATGATCGTTCTTGTGGGGTGGCGTGTGGTGGGGTCATGAATGGTTGGAGGAGGGCATGAGGTTAATTTCCTTCATGTTCATGAAACCCTACTACTATACTTACGTCAGTGGTTCTGATGTGATGGCCCGTGTGTCTTCAGGAAAGATGTGATGTTACTGTGCTTGTGGGGCGGTGGCTCAAGTGTCTATGGGCAAGATTTGATGACACCATTCTTATGGGATGATGTGGTATTTAGAAGAGATGGGAGCACTAGGATGTATGATTTTGGGGTGTGAGAGTGGAATACAGTGGGAAAGTGATTCAAGGTTCCCTTTTATCGATGTGACTCGTGTTATATTATATTACTTAGCTTGTGATATTTGGTGAGTGTTCCTTGGTGAGGTTAGGATTAATAGTTGACCTATTTAGGTGGTGTTGGTTCCGTTGTTTTATCACGAGTTCATTAGTATGCTTCTTTCACATATGCATGAGATAATTTGGTTTTCCTACTTAGTATACTTGTATGTTCACCCTACATATAAAAACTATTTTCAGGTTTTCAAGAGGAATGTGTGGATCATACTATACATCACTAGCTCAAACCTTTGGATAGTTGTTGTGTCGCTGCCTTAGCTTTGCTTATGGGTGTTTACTTTTTGAGACTTTTATTTGTATCTATTTTATTTATACATGCATGTGATATGGTTTTGGTTTGTTTTTATATTATGTCATGGATTTTTTTTATATGATTCATCTTATCTCCCAATCCTATATTATTATAGAGGTTAATGTCTCCCATTTCATTAGATTTTTATACCCAATGTTAATCATAAATCTGGGACCTACTGGAGGTGGGAATTGAGGGGGTCATTATTTCTCTTCCCTCATTGTGGTATCTTTTTAGGTAGGGGGTGTGGTAATCTAAACATTTTCTTTGATACCAACTATAAGGACCCAACCCTTATTCAGTCCATAATTTCATTTTTAAACAAGAATTAATTTACTTGCATTCCTGCAGTTCTTTTTAGGTTTATAGTTTATAGAATTAGGTCACATATCTTACATAACATACTCATACATTACAAGTTGGAAACTTCCTCTTATTATTCATTTTCCCAAAAATACAAGACTTTTAAAATAAAATAGGTTTTTTCTCATAAAAGATCTTAACAATTTTCAAATTAACTTATTTTTTGTTCCTACTCGTCCTTAAAACCTATAAAAACGTTTGAAAATGTAGGACGAGCACAAAAATATCATTAAGGGACAAAAAAAGAAGAAAGAAACTTTTTGGTACATTTTAAAACCATAATATTATAAAAGAGATTTTGTCTTTAACATAATAAACTTTGAGCTCAAATAATCATTTACTTCCACATAAAATTAGCTTTACTAACCAAAGTTTTTTATAAAAAACATTATCAGAAAAAATAAAAAAAAAATCATAATCATGAGGGTTTCTTAGAAAACATGAGAACCCATAAAAATGTTTTATTAAAAACATACCTTTTTACCCTAAAAGGGCATAATCCTTTCTTTAAAACAAAAGATCATTAACTTTCCTTTTGAAATCAAAAGATTTCTATGAAAACTATTTTGTAAGAATATAAAATTCATGTAGGTGATTTGGGACATCATCTTCATAGAACCATTACAATAACCCTTACAATGGTAATAACCAATATGGTCAACTTCCAACATAATTCTCGAGAATTCATAATCATTACTCAATGCATTGAAGATATATATCAGGATCACTCATCATTATAAGCTATATCGGGATCACTCATCATCATAAACAATTTCCAAGGACTATAACATGCATGAAACACACAAAAAAAATTCATTTTGATCGTCAAATTTATAAAAATGTCTTTTTGAACCCGTAAGTAAAACATTTTAATATATTGATATATCACTTTCTTTTAAAACCCAATTTTCAAAAATAAAATTCTCAGGAGAAAGGGAAGGAGGGTTTTTCTTTAAAGAAAACTTGGAATCTTATAAAGGAATTAAAAACATAAAATAACAATTGTGATGGTGAGAAAATCCATTGGTGACATATAGGTTAAAATATAACATTCATTTTTTCTTTTGTAAAGAAAGTCAAAACCTTCTGTAAAAATATTACTTTTGAAAACCTTTGAAAGAAAGTAAAAAAGGATACATAAATGTATTTTCCAATTCATTTATGTCAATATAAATACATTCAGAAAATAATCTTAAGAATATGGACATGGAAGAAAATGATTTGGAAAAGGAATCTTTAAAACATTTAAAATAAGGTTTTTAAGGTAAAGTGTCTCTTACCTCAAGTCCAACCCATAACATACATTCTTTATATTCCTGAATAATAAACTTATGTTAATTATTTACTTAAGAATTTTTTTCAGGTTTATTATTCATTTTATTTTATTTATTACCATGTTATATGAAATTAATTAATCAATTAAATTCACGTCGGATGTTTTGACGATATTTGGCTCATATGTCCAAAATGACATTGGTAAGTTAACTATGGTCAAAGTGGTCATTATTTCACCATCTCCATAAAAATAATCAGGGAATATTTATTATTTTTATAGATTAATTATACTTTTAAAACCAACCATGAAATACGGTTATTAAAAATGAACTACGTTACAATCATGTATATGATAGGTCATATGTACACATGAGTAACATTTCCATTTTTCAAATAACATTATGGAAAAAATTTAAGTATTATTTGATCTTTTCATAATGATGATTATATCATAAATATCGTATTCTTTCTTTAAATACACTTATATATAGCATCCATGTGATGTGGTCATGAAAAATGAATTACACATCGCTTTGTAGATGTGGTAATCCGCACATACGCACAAATGACATTATAATTATTCAATGGATAGATAAGTATGAAATTAGATGATACATTATCTTTATATAATGATAAATATGTCATTAATATCATATATATACATTAAATTTATCATTATATACATCTATAAGAGGTTTTCATGGAAAAAATATTTATATCGATTCGTGGGGTGGTAGTATGTCATACACAGGAATGGTGGATTTATTTCACATTTGATGGAAGAATAAGATGGATATATGTTATATAATTAACATAATAACATCTCAATATATGAAAGGGACAATATCATTTATTTTACACATTAAACCCTATAATGTTGATATTATTACTAAACTAAGACCTCTAATATGTGGGGAGGGATGTTAGGAATGGATTTGGGCAGGGCTTGGATGAGCTAGAGTTCTCAATGATTTGAGGAATAGGGGAGGGGATGTGTCCTTTTATAAGTGAGGAGAGGGGCATACTTGGAATTTCTTAAAGTATTAAATTAATATAAATTACTTTCCATGTTCAAGTGGATCCAAATTGATATAATACAAATATATGATGAAGATAAGTCAAAATACTCTCATCCAATAAAATTTAGACAAGTTTATATTATTTTTTTATCTTTATCTCTTTGTTTTAACCTCTTGTTAGCTCTTTTGACAATTATGATGATATCAATGTTTTTCCTCTTTATGGGTCAAGAAAGTTGCTATAAAAGGAAAAAATACCCATAAATGGTCCAATTTTAAATCATATCTCATTCACTTGGCTGAATATAGTATTTTTATAAATTTTAAATCATTTAATAAAATATATTTTATTATAAAATATCATTAGTCATTTTTTTAACTATTCATTAACTTGACTTTAAAATAATTAAGATAACAATGGAATTCGAATATAAATATTTCAAAAATCTCTAATATGTTATATTTATCTACATAATTTATGGGTCACATTAACTCACACAAACAATATTACTTTTAGAGTTTTTAAAATCTTTTACTTGATGTTTCTACTCTTTGCACAAACATTGTGTCGGTGTTTCATAAACATTTAAGGTAATTATATAATCATAAAAAATTAGAAATAAATGATCATCATAAAAATAATTTCATTATCCTCATAACTTATTTTTATCTCTATGTGAACATATAAGAGGCATTTAAAAGAAAGAGAGTGACATTTTTTATTTTTCTTTACTTAAAATAATATAAATGTCAAAATCAAACCTAGAAGGCAACAAAATGTCATATTTTCAAAGTTTTAATGATTATTGACAAAGTAAAGGCAACCAATTAAATAAATTCAAGTGCTTAAATGAATTTTAATTATTATAGCATTAGTTTTAATCCTAATTAACTCATTTTACATTTACCGTGGTAACAAAAATTTACTATGGTTATTATTTATAATAACCAAAAATAAAAGAGACTTATTTACTAAGTTTTGACCACTTGATTCCAAATATGAAATCCATTTTTCAAATTTCAATTTCTAGAAGTCGTAGAATTTAATTTAAAATTAAACTCTCAAAACACAACAAAAAACAAATTTTCAATAAAAGCAATACCTTTTTAAGTATAAAAGTGTTTTTATTCCAAATTCAGGTATAAAATTCATTCCAAATACCATAATTGTATTTTTTTTAATCAAAATAAATTAATGAAATTTTAAAACTAATCCAAAATAGGATTTTACTTTTTAAATACTTGAAAATAAAATTCATTTTTAAATAAAAAATAGTAAAATTCATCATAAATCAATTTTGACATTCTAAATTTAAAAATGAAGTCATTTTTTTGAATTTAAATTCTATAATTTTGAAAATGAGCTTCTAAATAAAATCATATAATGCATGAAAACTCAATTTGGTTGGAAATAATTTTTTCATTTTGACTAAAATATTACCTAATATTCTTGTAAAAATATAATTTTATAAACTCTAATTAATGAATATTAATAAGACATTAAAATGATTTATCTTAATATTACCTTATTTGTTACATGAATTGTGACTAGAATTATAATATATGTTATCATAAGACACGATATATCCATGCATTACAATATATGATATCACAAGCAGCAATACAATTGAAATCCATCGATTTTACATATATCATAGTGTACAGTATTGGAAATTTTACAGTATAATTGCGTTGTTTTTATCTTACACATGTTTAAAAAACAAATTATCATATTGTAATAATGATATCGATGCCAATCATAGAATATGACCTATCAAGCATCAAAGGATTAGTCAAAAACTGAGAGGTATCTATCACAAGATATGACAGATAACAATGATATTCACACCTTATGATATATCATATATCATAGAATACGATATGCATAGATATTTTATTTTTATTATTTTCAATTATGAATTGAATTACATAGTTTATAAATTGTTTATAAATTATAGAAAAAGTTATTATGGGATGTTTATTTAATTTATAAAGCGTTTATGAATTAATTAATTATAAAATGTTATAATTAATTATTAAATGTTTATCAAACATTTATTAAATAAATATTCATAATATTAAATGTTAATATTAAATACATTTTGTGTTTATATTGCATGAATTATAATTTAGCTATAAAGTGTTTATATAGAAATTATAATTATAATTTATAAAGTGTTTATAAATTAAAAAATAAGGAAAATATTTAAAGGAGTTTATATTTAAAATTATGAATTGTTTCATGATTAATTTGAAATGTTCAAATTAAAATTCTTTATTTGAGAAAGTATTTAAATAATATCAAAAGGGATTCTGATAATTAATATGATCAAGGTTTAAATAATAATATGTGATACTTTGGATGTTTACATAATATATATGAATATTTCATATATAGAATGTTAATATTTCATATATCATTTATTTAAGTAAATGTTATAAAATAAAAAATATGAAGGAGTTCATATTTGAAATAAATATAAAGTGTTTATACTTATTTAATTATAAAATGTCCATAATATATGGCTAAATTATAGTGTTTATAACATCTTTTTTATGAATTTTCCATAAATAGTTTATCTCATGCTTAAATATATGAATTATTTATTTATTTAGTTTAATATTTGTTTTATTCATGGATATAATTGGTATATTATGAAATAGTGTGTGCAAGTGTTAAATTGCTTTGATAAATTCACATATATGCATTTAAGGAGTAACATGTTAGGTATGATAATTGATTTAGTTTTCTTCAACCTTAAGTTTGTCTTATATAAGGTTATGAACTTTAATTAAGAAGTTTATTACTGTTTATATATATTAGGTCTTAGAATTATTATGGAATTGATGTCTCTCTTGGGTAAAGTAACCTTTAGGTAAGACTACTCAATGTTTTGGAGGCTTATACCTTGTCCAGAAAAGTATATCTTGGTTATATATCTCTCCAAACTTACTCTTAGCCTTTACATGAAAAGGGTTTTATGTACCTTATTCATGAGAGACATTTGGATATGTATGAATATAGTTGGCTTTTAATTTGGGTTAGTAATAAAAGTTATGAGTTATGTATAGAATTATACATCAATATGGTTTGAACATATTAATTTAGTGAAAGGGATAGGATTCCAAACTAAATCATTGGAAGCATGCATAAATATTAATGGAATAACATGAGATAAGATAGAGATTAAATCCACTTTAAAATACTAAGCGTCAGATTCCTTTCAAAGAGTACATTTTTCAAGACCTCAATCATCCAACCAGATAGGTTTATGTTGAAACAAGGTTCCTATGGATTATATTTTATAAAGCAAGAAAGTAGTAAGGTGACCCTAATTGTTGGGTGTCTATCTTTTGGTGTTTGTTTTGGATTACACTAAGGTGGGAAACCCTAAGAGTTAAAGTACAATGTGAATAGTGTTGAGATTATCCATATGATGGATTGGATAAGGAGTTGTTCACTCAACCATCCAAGAGTCATGTATGATATGATTGACATAATGGTCTACGTAAATAGATTAGGTGATAAGGTTCATGGAAAACGGGGTCATTACTTAGAGAAATATGGATCATGACTAACTAATTGATATGATGTATATTAAAAAGTGTCTTCATTTTAGTGAGAGTATATTTAATAAAAGTCCTTATTAAATGAAATTAAAACATGATACTCATACGATTAAATATTTTATTGTAGATAAGTGACATCACCATCATCAAACATAACTTTGAGATCAATATTTGAAAAAGAGAATTTCCACTAGGATGACATTATTGTTGTCATCCCATAGGGCCTGACATGCTACAAACCTTAGCTCAATGGAATCCCCTTTCAGGTGCACTACATCTGATAAGACAAGGCCTACGAAAAACCCCATCTCATTTTCATCGCTTTTTAGGTGCGATACATCCGACAAGACAAGCCCCAAGCCCCGGACGAATCATCACACTTGGATGACATTTTCTAGAGGCAATCGCTTAATGCAAGAAACTCCTTAGATTGGTATAGAAACTTAATAATCATTCTTAAATAAAAAGAAAATTTTTGTGTTAAAGTAATTCCTTCTTGAGTAACCTAATGATGAATTTTTTCAACAAATGAATCTAAATTCTTATGAGAAGTGTAGAATTATTCACTCAAGGTTTAAAATGCATTAGATATATGATAACCAAAGTAAATTTAGTCTCCACATATTCAATATTATTGAGTATATTAATGACTTAGAGAGACTGGAGGTTTCATTTAAGACTTGTTTTGGGAATGGAATTCATTCTATTTTCATTGTTAGAAATGTTTTGACAATGTGAATGAGTCCAATAAAAGTTTACTCTATTTTCTCAAAGTGATGGTGATAGGTGAACCTGTTGTACCTCTCGTACCCCTCGTGGTTTTATTTTCATGATCACAATCACCCTCTTATTTATCTAATCCTTTTTCAAGTGTTTTTGGATGATAGACATAATTTCAGGTTGCCAAGGAATTGGGCCAAGAAGGCCAAGAAGGCAAAAAGCCAAAATGGACTGAATTTCAGTCCACCGGCCAACCGGTGTGATAGCACCGGCCAGCCGGTGGACCTGGCAGAGGCATTTCCCACTGCCAGGTTCCACCGGTCAGCCGGTGGCTCTGTCACCGACCAGCCGGTGGCACCCAGACCAATGGGCCAGCTACTGTCTCCCCACCGGCCAGCCGGTGGCTCATCCACCGGTCAGCCGGTGGAGCCTGGACCAAAATTCTTCTCCTCTGCCAAGGCACCGGCCAGCCGGTGGAGCTGTACCGGCCAGCCGGTAGCCCAGTCAAACTAGCCGTTGGCTTTGACCAGTCAACCCTCTTTTGGCCTCCAACGGCTCCGAAGACTTCTCCAACGGCTCCGAAGGCCCCCAATGGGTTCCATGCCTATAAATAAAGGCTGAGGAAGCCCCGGACACTAACCAGAACAAAAACCAATCCCAATGACACTTTGTTGATCATTCGGCAATCCTCCGGCGAGCCACCTCAAGGAACCCCAAGTGCTCCATCCAATTCCGCATCCAAGAGCACCACCAAAGAAGCTTGGAAGCGGCCTTCAACATCTCCAATCAATCAAAGGCGCCCAAGACTTCCTCAAATACGGTTTTTCTTGTTTATCTATTTTGAGCTTAATTTGGGTTTGTGTCTACAAACCACTCTATTTCTCATCCCCTCTTTTTTTGGGTTTCACATCACCATTAAGGTGTGAAAAGGTTGTCAAGCTTTCCTTTAAATAGCTTGAGACATAGGTGAGATATCCTTCACCTGTAAGAAGGATAGTGGGTTCTTGATAAACCATTAAAAGCAAGTGGGTTCTTGCTCAACCATCAAAAGCAAGCTGTAATAGGTCCTAGTGCTACCTCAAAGCCTAGTGGGTTTCTTGCTAAAACCATTGAAAAGCAAGCGGTAGGAATCTCTCAACGGTTGAGTTGGGAGCGGAGACGTAGGCCGGGTTTTTGGCCGAACTCCGTTATCAATTCTTGTGTCTTGCCTCTTTATTTCCGCTGCACCTTTAACTTTGATTTTAATTTGTTAATATTTTTTTAAAAGGCAATTCACCCCCCCTCTTGCCATCCTTCCCGTTTTTCTCCGACCAACATTTGGTATCAGAGGGAGTATTTGAATAATTCCTTAACCGGTTTCAAATTAAAGATCCTTTTGTGATGGATTCTACTGCTTCTTCTTCTCAAACCCTCGAAGGTCATTCATTGGGTCGTGCTCCATTGTTTGATGGAACCGACTATTCTTTTTGGAAAACCCGCATGACCACTTTTTTAAAAAGTATTGGTTATCCAATTTATAAAATTGTTATGCAAGGATTTTCCCTCTCCTCTCCCGATGAGTCTAAATGGATCCCCAATGACATTGTTTTTTTTGAGCTTGATGGCAAAGCCATGAACGCTCTTCATTGTGGTCTTGACCGTAATGTTTTTAATTGCATTTCTACTTGCTCTACTTCGCATGATATTTGGAAATATTTAGAGCTAACCCATGAAGGTACTAGCAAGGCTCCAAAGCAAGAACCCGCTCAAGAGCAAGAACTCGACGAAAAATTCAAACCCGCTTGCCCACTTCACAAGAAAAGGGCCAAGAAAAAGAAGGAAAAGAAGAAGGCTTCAAAGGTAACATGGAGTGATAGCTCCTCCTTCTCCTCCTTCTCCTCGAGCGACCAAGGTATAAAATGCCTAATGGAAAAACATGAGGTATCATCATCCTCTTCCTCTTCTTCCTCCTATAGTTCTTCTAATTCTTTTAATCATTTGTCTTATGAAGAACTCCAACATGTTAAAGATCAACTTGAAAATGGTTTTCATGAACTTTCTTCAAAATTTGTTTCTTTAAAAAAGAATTTCAAAAAACTCTCCTCCGAAAAAGAACAACTTCTTAAAGAAAAGGAGGAACTCTCCCTAAAAATCCAAAATTTCCCCAATGTTGATTCTTTGGAATCAACCATTAAGGACCTTAGGGAATCCCTAGCCAAGTTCACCCAAGGTGAACAAAATTTGTCCAAACTCTTAGGTTCTCAACGAGTTTCTAGAACCACCAATGGACTTGGCTATACCAACCAAGCCTCCTCCTCCCATGCACCCACTATTTTTGTAAGGGGGAGCTCCCAATACAAATTTTGCAATTATTGTAAAAAACCCGGGCACTTAATCTATGAGTGAAATTGCAAAAATGCCTGGTATGGCCGCCCCAAATCTATTTTCTTAAATGATGAATTTTATAGGAGAAGACCCGCCATGAAACAAATTTGGATTGAAAAATCCCTTTTGGCGAGTCTCTCCGGGCCAAAAATAGTTTCGTTTCCCCGATGATCTTTTGTTTTATTTAGGGGGAGAAATTTTCTTAAATTCAAAAATCTCTTTCGATTCATTTTTCAATTTAAATTCATTTTTGATTCAAAACTCTCAATTTCAAAAATTTCATTTGGTTTCAAATTTCAAATTTCAATTGGTTTTTGATTCAAAACTTTCAATTCAAACTGTTATTCAAATTTTCATTTCAATTTCAAAAATCTCAATTGATTTTTCTATTCTCATATCTAGTTTTTCAAACCCTTTCCCTCAATCAAGTTTTATGCCCCGTGCTATTTTGATAATCACAAAGGGGGAGAAATTCTAGATTGATTGGGGGAAAAATATTTTAAAGCATGCCTCTCATTTTAAGTCTTTTACATTGATTGTTTCGGTGATTGTGATCATCAAAATAGGGGGAGATTATTGTACCTCTCGTACCCCTCGTGGTTTGATTTTCATGATCACAATCACCCTCTTATTTATCTAATCCTTTTTCAAGTGTTTTTGGATGATAGGCATAATTTCAGGTTGCCAAGGAATTGGGCCAAGAAGGCCAAGAAGGCAAAAAGCCAAAATGGACTGAATTTCAGTCCACCGGCCAATCGGTGTGATAGCACCGGCCAGCCGGTGGACCTGGCAGAGGCATTGCCCACTGTCAGGTTCCACCGGTCAGCCGGTGGCTCTGTCACCGGCCAGCCGGTGGCACCCAGACCAATGGGCTAGCTACTGTCTCCCCACCGGCCAGCCGGTGGCTCATCCACCGGTCAGCCGGTGGAGCCTGGACCAAAATTCTTCTCCTCTGCCAAGGCACCGGCCAGCCGGTGGAGCTGTACCGGCCAGCCGGTAGCCCAGTCAAACTAGCCGTTGGCTTTGACCAGTCAACCCTCTTTTGGCCTCCAACGGCTCCGAAGACTTCTCCAACGGCTCCGAAGGCCCCCAATGGGTTCCATGCCTATAAATAAAGGTTGAGGAAGCCCCGGACACTAACCGGAACAAAAACCAAGCCCAAGGACACTTTGTTGATCATTCGGCAATCCTCCGGCGAGCCACCTCAAGGAACCCCAAGTGCTCCATCCAATTCCACATCCAAGAGCACCACCAAAGAAGCTTGGAAGCGGCCTTCAACATCTCCAATCAATCAAAGGCGCCCAAGACTTCCTCAAATACGGTTTTTCTTGTTTATCTATTTTGAGCTTAATTTGGGTTTGTGTCTACAAACCACTCTATTTCTCATCCCCTCTTTTTTTGGGTTTCACATCACCATTAAGGTGTGAAAAGGTTGTCAATCTTTCCTTTAAATAGCTTGAGACATAGGTGAGCTATCCTTCACCTGTAAGAAGGATAGTGGGTTCTTGCTAAACCATTAAAAGCAAGTGGGTTCTTGCTCAACCATCAAAAGCAAGCTGTAATAGGTCCTAGTGCTACCTCAAAGCCTAGTGGGTTTCTTGCTAAAACCATTGAAAAGCAAGCGGTAGGAATCTCTCAACGGTTGAGTTGGGAGCGGAGACGTAGGCCGGGTTTTTGGCCGAACTTCGTTATCAATTCTTGTGTCTTGCCTCTTTATTTCCGCTGCACCTTTAACTTTGATTTTAATTTGTTAATCTTTTTTTAAAAGGCAATTCACCCCCCCCCCTCTTGCCATCCTTCCCGTTTTTCTCCGACCAACAGAACCATGCATGAAATGTTCATGTTTTATTACTATGTTGATAGTACAATTGGGTAAAGGTTTAAGCTAGAAGAAGAAGATTATATTTTTCCAATAGTCGCCTTTGGTTGTTGAAACCTAAAGGAAATATCAGGAAGGATATTGTTTCCATGTGATGGAATTGTCCAAGATACCTGAAGGGGTTTATGAAACTTCATGGAAATCCCATGTTATATATCAGTGTTATAGAAATAAATTATTTAGTTTTGAATGGTATATGATACCAACTATATGTTTTACAAGTGTTGTAAACATACAGGAGTTCAAAATCAAGGAAATAATTGATCAATCTTGTAGTTTTCATTCAATTAATGAAGCAAAGGTTTGTTGAATCATATATATTTTTTTTTTTTGACAAAGAAGACGGATCCATTAATGATGGAGATCAGCAGAAATACAGGAGCATAACCACGATGGAAAATGATTGAACCAGAGCAAATCCTCATAGGGAGGGCCAATGCCTGCCATCTTGTGAGCGGCTTCGTTCGCTTCCCTTTTAATAAATGAGAAATTGCAGGAATTGAAGCCTTGTCTCCGCGAGTGAATACACCGGATAATGGGACCGAAAGGTTGAAGCCCGCCGTCAGGGAGATTGATGGCATTGATTACAGTGAGACAGTCGGATTCGATGTGAATGGAGTCCCAACCGCAATCTTTTGCGAAGTTTAATCCAGCAAGGATGGCGGCGGCCTCCGCGACTGAGGGCTCCCAAAGTGCATAACGTGCTTCGTATTTGGCAGCGATAAGATTTCCCAGGTTGTCCCGGGCCAGTAAACCTAGTCCAACTGGGCCGTCCTTAGGGAGTGAGGCATCCACATTGATCTTAAAAATCCATTCCGGTGGGGGGCACCAATGTTGGGGAAGAGGAGGGTGGGTGGAAAGTCTTTGTTGTTCAGGGTGGTTCTGCCAAACCGCAATCCATGACAATGCCCGGTCAATCCAAAACCTGGGGGGCCTCCGGAAATGATTGAAAATGGCCTCGTTCCGCCTATTCCAGATAATCCAAGCCAAAATGCACAGGGCGCCTGCGTTAGCCGGCGAAAAGGAGGAGCACCATCGCATCAGGAGAGCTGTGAGATCTGAGGCGGGGTCCGGGAACAGCTCTAAAGTTGATCCCCAGCCATTCCAAATCTCCTGAGCCCCGGGACATTGAACAAGGGCATGGAAAGGGGATTCAGTCACAGAAGGGCAGAAAGGGCAAGAGTTGTCGTCTGAAAAGTGTCTGTAGACAAGGAGGCTCTTAGTTGGGAGGATACCAGTACACACCTGCCACCAGAAAAAGCGAACTTTAGGGGGAACATTAAGCTTCCAAATTGATGTCCAGGGCCTCGCATCTCCTTCTGAAATCTGAGCAGAAAGAGCTCGCCGGTAGCCAGCTTTCACTGTATACTCACCTGAGCTGTCGTTTGTCCAGTAGAGATGATCTGGCCCTGCGTCTGACACACAGGGAATACTCAGAATAAGTCTCCTATCCCTCTCATTAAACCAGGAGTAGAGTTTTTCCAGACACCATCCCGCCCCTTGATCATCAAAAAGACAACAGACTGTGGCATGTTCGGATCCGGGATAAACAGGGGATGACGCCTTCGTGCCTGTCTGATCAACAAGCCAAGGATCGGTCCAAATCTTGACCGTAGAACCATTCTCAATCCTCCAGCCTAGCCCTTTCCTCAGTAGATTACGACCGCCCCAAATGCTTCTCCAGAGAAAACTGGGTCGATAGCCAAGATGGGAATCCATAAAATCCTTATGTGGGAAATATTTAGCCCGGAGAACACACGTGCATAGGGATGATGGGTTATTAATCATACGCCAACCTTGTTTAGCCAGCAAAGCATCATTATATCAATCTAGGATGGATCTTAGTAAAGGATGTGTTCACGCTCGTGCGTCGTTGGTCATGGGCAACAAACTAAAATTTAAAACCTACTTATTACTTAGGACAGTGGCAAGATAGGGTCGAACTACAGGGAGGCCCATTTTTGTGTTTGGTGTTCGAAAAAAAATGAACTAAACAAAAACACACATGAAAAAACAAGCAAAACACACTTGGTGGTGGTGAAGGTAAGTGAATGAAATTTAGTGTGAGGAGAAGTGGGGGTGAGATGGCGAGTGCAAAGTGAGTAGACAGAGTAGCAAGAGGAATTGGTGTGAAAACAACTAATAGATGAATAGGGGGAAAAGTCCACTGGCCAATTTGATGTTTCTTAACCTTGTTCACACACTGAGATTAAGAAAAATGGATCTGACTAAAAGTGACAAGGCAGATTTTTCATTCAGTCAGTTTGTGATGAAATAGCTCTTACAGTCCTTCGACTGTAAGATTCATCTCATCCAATGGTGAAATTAAGTCAGCAGTCACCGAGCTCAACTTGTTAGTTGAGTTCGGTGTGTCTCTCTCTTTCGAGAATAATTCACTTGTTAGTGAATTACTCAATTTGAAACAGTTTGAATTATGGTACAACAAGATCGGTTTTCACACGATCTTGTTGTTTTGAAAATAAGCTTGTCTGAAAACAATGAGAGAGACGATCCAAAACAAAAGGATGTAGCGCACGAACAAGGATAAACAACCCTAATCACCCAACTTATTTTCCCCCCGAAGGAATTTATCCGGACATAGTGTATGGTTTTAATGCAATAGTAGAATTAAGAGCAATGAAACTCATATTGAAATAGGTTGCAGAAAAATAGAGCACAAGCAAATAAGAATGTTTATCTCCCTACTCGAGCTCTCGGAAACTCTAACTCCTGCTGCTTGATGGTGGGTGCAATGTTAGAACTCACTCGATGTCCCGCCCTGGGAATCAAGGTCTGGAAATGCACTGGTCTCTGCTCTTGGTACTCGAATCGCTCCAAGGGAGATTGTGTAAGTTACTCCTGCTCTGCTCAAAAGTCTGGATCAAAAGTCTTGCTACTTTTCTACCTGGATGATGTTCCATCTCTCTTCAATGATCTCCTCTGGTGTTCCTTGCTCTAGTCGATGACTAGATGCCTCTTCCGCCTCTTGTGAATTCATCACCTAACCAAAGCCTCTGTAATCTCCCCTGAGGAGTTCCCTAGCCTCCACGTGGCGCTTTCACTCCACTGCTCCTCCCGCACTGGTCACTCGAGCAGTTGCTCTTAATTGAATCAAAAATATGTGCGCGTGGCAAGCCAATTTCTTCCCTGGAGACAGCAGATCCACGTGGTGCACTTCTATGTGCACGTCACCCTCTTTCTAGTGAACTCTAAGTGAGTGCATCCTACCCCTTCCACGAAACAACAAAATACACACGTGTGTCAAGTATGAAATAAATGAAACCAACTATATATATACTATCTATTTATAACACTAAAATAAAAATACCAAAATCTAATATTATTATTAGATTAATAACTATTAATAACTTATAAGAAATATAATAAATTAATATATACTTTTATTAATAAACCTATTATTATTATTATTGTATAATAATTATAACACATAATAAATGAATTATAAAAAATAATGTACCCAATTATATATTATTCATGTTATACTAACTATATTTAGTATGTATGTTGATATAAATATTACTATATATCATATACATATATATGTGTGTGTTATTATATGTTATAACATAATATAAATATAATAAAAGAAAATAGAAAATGAAAATTAGAGAAGAGGAGAGGGGGGATTCGTGCGGGTGCGAGGTGGCGAGAAAAAGGGAAAAGCAGGGGGTGTGTGGCTGGGTTTAGGGAAGGGGTAGCAGCGGCGGTTCGAGGGTCTCGCAGCGATGAGGAAGGAGGCGCGGACAGGCTGAGAAGGAGGCGGCGGCACCTAGCAGGGTTTTGGGCGCGGCTTCAGCAGGGTATTGCGGTGACTCTGCGGTGGGTGGCTTCAGCTTTGAGGCAGACGGTTCAAGGGGGTGCTGGCAATGCGAGGCGGTGAGGTGTGGAGGAGGACTTGCGGCAAGGGCATGGGTTTGATTTTGGTCGGCCACAGCTAGATGATGTGGGAAGGTCAAGGAGGCAGGTTCATCGGCGTGCAGGGAGAAGTACGGGGCAGCGCACAGCAGGGGCACCAGCGTTCGGGTGTTGCGGAGATGGAGGCAGGGAGATCTGTGGATTTGCTGTGCAGTCGGAGAACCGGTGTGGTGAGGTCCGGTTAGGGTACGATTAGAAGATTTCATGTCTGGTATTCAGATTCAGATTGTTGTTCTGTTTTTAAATGCTCTGTTCGATTTGCTTGATTTACTGCGGAGATTTTTGTGGGGATTTAGTGTTGTTGGTTTGCTGGAGCGGAGGCGGGGAGAAGTGTGGATGATGGAGTGTTGTGCGAAGCAGGAAGGAGGGATGTGGGGCAAACGGTGAGGAGTAGCGGGCCGTGAGGCAGGAGCAGGGAAGAGGGCAAGGTGTATCGCTGAGGTAAGAAGTATCAGTGAGGAAATAAAACATAACAGTGAGGAATGTATCGGTGAGGTAGGCTGAAGTGTATCAGAGAAAAAATAGTAACAGTGAACTAGAGGGTATCAGTGAGGAAATAAAATATAACAGTGAGGTGTAAACTGTATCGGTGAGGAAAAATATAACAGTGAGGCAGAGTAACGGTGAGGAAATAAAAAGGGTAACGGTGAGGTTGGTATAACGGTGGACTGGAGAAGTGTATCGGTAGACTTAGCCTGACGGTGAGAAAAAATGGAACGGTGAGGTGTGGACCGGTAGCAAGGCTACTGATAGAAAGGGCTAACGGTGAGGAGGTCACCGGTATTGAACATGGTCATGCAACCACAACACCTGCAAAAAAAAATAACAAAGAAAATTAAATAAATAAAATAATTTAATGAAACTAAAAATAAATAAATTAATAAATTAAATTAAATAGAAAGGAATAAAAAACTAAAAACACAAAGTTAAGAAAAATAAAATTAATGAAACTTTATTTAAAAAAATGAATTAATTTGGGTCTAAAAAATAAACAAACTTAATTAAGGAACAAATTAAAATATTTACACCAACTTGCTTAACTTATTTGACCAATTAATTAAAGAATTAATTAAATTGAAGAATGACAATATTAATTGAATAAAAATAAATTGTTAAAACTAATTAAATTGTTAAAAGACTAAAAACCAAAAAAAAATATATTTATTTATAATTTAAAGAATAAGGCATTAATTAATTTAATAAATTAATTAGTAAACTAGCTAGAATGAAAAATTATAAAAATAAAAGTCTAATTCGCAAGACTCATTTAATTTTAGAATTATTTAAAATGACACTAAAGCACATTAAAACACATGATTTAAACTAAAATTGATTATTTTACACAGCAAAGTACAAAAACAAAACAATTATCAATTATTTACTAAAAACAATCATTTTGGTATAAAAAAGTCAATAAAAATACACAAAGGATGTGGAAAAGAGTGTTAAAACACTGCCACATCAAACTCCCCAACACTTAAAGTTTTGTTTGTCCTCAAACAATTACATGTCTTTGACTTTAAAATAGTAATAAGTTTAGTGAGTTTCAGCTTAAAAGGAGCATGATTAAACTTTAATACTCAGAGGATCAAGACCAATAGTAGGTCAGGTTTTTCCAAAAGTTGTTCAACAATGATGTCCTGTCTAGCTTCAAAACCCCACTAGAAGTCAAGAGCATCACAAATTCGTACACTGTCAAATATGTCATGCCTCATACTTGTACTCATTAACTTTCCTACTTCACCTTCCAATTCAAGTTCTAATTCAAGGAGTGTTGACAGGTTAGATGAAGTGGAACTCAAAACTTAACCAAGTGAACCTCCCATTCTCACCTTCCCCCAGGTTCCAGAAATTAAAGTCCATTAAATTGATCACTTTATTAATTCAACTCAAATGAATATTAACCAAGTCAATTGCTCCCTTCTTCATCTGGGTTCAAAATTCCTCTCACCTTAATGAGTTCATTTTTGACAAGGGCACTTTATTTTACTTTTTCCCAGCCATATTTCATGTGCAGAGCACTGTGCATGGCACTTATTAAAATTGAAATTGGCTTTATTTATTCACAGAAATGAACCCAATGCACCTTGTCTCATATACTCACCGCGGGATCCCATTTTCCCATTTTACTCCAGTTACAAAGGACTTAATTAATAATCATTCGGATTGACTTCCTAAAGTGATTGAATATTATTTTATAAAAATGTGAGTCCCCTGGGTTCCAATGAGAACATCAAGTTACTTCAAGTCATGATCATCATCCCACAAAACCTATCATGTCATACTCTTATCCTTAGTTCCTAAACAGACAGATCCATAGAGATAGTGAACATTTGCACTCAGCAATCATTCATACTTAATAATTTATGACTAAGTACCACTCTCAACAACTAGTGAGCAGTTATGCACTAAACAGGACAAAAAATGAAGTACCATTGAACCTCCAATGACCATCATGTGATGAAAGAATTTGAAAATTAAAAAAAAAATGAAGGAATATTGAACCATTTTTTTGAAAAAAAAATGACCATTTTTTAAACAAACTCAGCTTCAAGAAGGGGGAATTCGACATGACACTAAAATGACCCCTCTCCCCCACACTTAAAACCCAACATTGTCCCCAATGTTGAATCTCAGTGTAGTAGATAGTTAAAGTTCAAAATAGATGGACATTTCAACTGAAAAAGGAAATGGAGGGGTATCAATGAAGTTCAAAAAATTTCTTTTCCACACAAAAAGTGAAAGAAAATAAAAACAAAAACAAAAGAAAACAGAAGAGCCCAACCCCACCAACCATCACCAGCAATAAGTACAGTTCTTTTCCTAAATTGTTCATGCTTTAAATCATTGTGAGCAGACAAAAGGTTTTAACAATTTACTTCAAATAGTAGCATGTTTAGCAATGATGTGCAGCAGTAGCATAATGAAATAAAAATAGTGGGTGCAATCATGTTTCACAAATCAACTCAAAATAATTTTTCAACTCTCTAGATACTAGCAGCTAACACCCAAGCAAGAAGCACAATTTACCTTTCACTGAAATTCAGGGGAATCCCCCACACTTAGTTCACAGCAGCATGCAATAAAAATTTGAAGAGTAAAACATTGCAACGTAAAACAATACTCCCCTGAATGTGAAGCTTCTCAAATTTACAAATGTCTCCCTTTTATTTCCATGTGCATAAACTCTGGTTGCTCCAGTTGGGCACCTACATGATGAAACAAGTTGACATTAGTGTTCCAGATTTTAAAGCTCAAATAAAAAGAAACCACAGAGTATGAGTTAGGGAGTTTTATCCATTAATCCAGTGAGATGACCCTCTGAGACTTGAATGATAGCCACGTGGAATCTACTGCCTGTTTATTGTCCTAAGAAAAAAACACTAAAATTAAAAACAACATGCAAAAATAAACTAAAGCAGGAAATTAAAGAGGATAATCCTGGGATAACCCCCCAGGGGGTGCTGCAGTTTGACTGTCCAAAGCTGGACAGTCCTCGGATCAACCCCAGTCAGATGGGGGGTTTGGTTTCTTTCTCAGGAACCACCAGGTGTGATTCCTTCCAACTTTAGTGCTTTTCTATCTTTGGTGTACCCCATGTGCAGCTTCAACCACAGTCCCCTCCTTGGAAATGAAGTACTTCATGTTGAATAGTGTAGGGAAGAATAGGATATAGGGGTACTTTCCTACATCTTCTTGAGGTTGAGTGGGCACAAGTTGTGATCTTGGAAATGTTAGAAAGCTTTGATGTGACTTGTCTTCTGGTTGAATCCAATAAAATATGTTCTCTTGGAAAGCAATTAATGTGTCATCATCCACTTGTGAATTTGTGCACAACTCCAAAAAATCCTCTTCAAAAATAACTCCCAAACTGGAAGTGTCATCCAGAATTGGAAGTTCCATAAACTCTTCAACAGATGAAACCTCAACTTCCTCACTCTCTAAGAAATCACAAAAGTGAGATGCATCTTCCAAACCTACACAGGGAGAAACACAATTAAAATCAGCTTCAATGTAATCCAAGTTGAATAAAAATACATCTTCTTCCATAAAATTGTCAACTCCCTTTATCAGTGCGGCTTGTTCCTCCTTGTAAAGGAATAGTGATCCTAGGAGAGGGTCCAGGGTAAGAGCGAGGTAGTCAACCTCCTCCAACCACTCTTCAAAACACACCACCTCACTTGCTGAGTCTTCTAAGTATAATGATATAATGTCATGTGCTAGCTCCCTCTGTTGAATCATTGAAAAAACATTAGAATAGTTATAGCGAAAAAATCATTAGAATTGAAATCAGGTAAAAATGATCAAAGAAATGCCTAGCATCATGAGTCCTTGCAAGTTCCATCTCTTGCTATCCCTTGAAAACATCCTCAGAAATTGGTTCTCGAATTTCCAGCTTTGACTCCAGGAGAAAATCCAAATCAAAGTTGGGAAACTCTAACTTTTTCTTTCTTTTGTTTCTCTTCTCTGTCCTTCTCAACTATTTTCCAGAATGTTGGGCTTCAATGGGAGGTGGCGGTACTGCACTTTCTTCTTGGTATCCCTTGACCTTATCCATGTCTTGTTGCATCAACTGTATGATCTCATGAGAATAAGTTGTCTCCTCATCAGTAATTTCTCGATGTTGTCTTTCATGCATCCAACATTGAAACATATCAACACCCTCCTCAAGCTCTTGAACCGGGTCAAACAGTGACACTACATCAGATTCGTTAGAGTTCATCACTGTGTGTGCGTGTGTTTGTTTGCTTTTGTATGTTTTTTTGTATGTTTGTTTTTGTATGTTTTTTTTGTTTTAAAATAAAATATAAATTGGAAACACCATTGAGACACTCGTTGCTTCTCCAGCAACGGCGCCAAAATTTGCACGCTCGCGCGTCATTGGGCACGGGCGACAAACTAAAATTTAAAACCTACTTACTACTTAGGACAGTGGAAAGATAGGGTCGAACCATAGGGAGGCCCATTGTTGTGTTTGGTGTTCTAAAAAAATAAACTAAACAAAAACACACATGCAAAAACAAGCAAAACACACTTGGTGGTGGTGAAGGGAAGTGAATGAAATTTAGTGTGGGGAGAATTGAGGGTGAGATGGTGAGTGCAAAGTGAGTAGACAGAGTAGCAAGAGGAATTGGGTTGAAAACAACCAATAGATGAATAGGGGGAAAATTCCACTGGCCGATTTGATGTTGCTTAACCTTGTTCATGCACTGAGATTAAGAAAAATGGATCTGACTAAAAGCGACCGGCCAGATTTTTCGTCCGGTCAGTTTGTGATGAAATAGCTCTTATAGTCCTTCGACTGTAAGAGTCATCCCATCCAATGGTGAAATTAAGTCAGCAGTCACCGAGCTCAACTTGTCAGTTGAGTTCAGTGTATCTCTCTCTTTCGAGAATAATTCACTTGTCAGTGAATTACTCAATTTGAAATAGTTTGGATTATGGTACAACAAGATCGGTTTTCACACAATCTTGTTGTTTTGAAAATAATCTTGTCTGAAAACAATGAGAGAGACGATCCAAAGCAAAAGGATGCAGTGCACGGACAAGGATAAACAACCCTAATCACCCATCTTATTCTCCCCCCGAAGGAAGTTAGCTGGACATAGTGGATGGTTTTAATGAAATAGTAGAATTAAGAGAAATGAAACTCATATTGAAATAGGTTGCAGAAAAACAAAGCACAAGAAAATAAGAATGTTCGTCTCCCTGCTCGAGCTCTCGGAAACTCTAACTTTTGCTGCTTGATGGTGGGTGCAATGTTAGAACTCACTTGATGTCCAGCTCTGGGAATAGAGGTCTGGAAATGAACTGGTCTCTGCTATCGGTACTCAAATCGCTCCAAGGGAGATTGTGTAAGTTTCTCCTCCTCTGCTCAAAATTCTGGATCAAAAGTCTTTCTATTAGTCTCCCTGGATGATGTTCCCTCTCTCTTCGATGATCTCCCATGGTGTTCCTTCCTCTAGTCGATGACTCGATGCCTCTGTCGCCTCTTGTGCATTCATCACCTAACCGAAGCCTATGGAATCTCCCCTGAGGAGTTCCCTGGCCTCCACGTGGCGCTTTCACTGTGCTGCTCCTCCCGCGCTGGTCACCCGAGCAGTTGCTCTTAGCTAAATCAAAAATATGTGCACGCGATGATCCAATTTCTTCCCTGGACACAGCAGATCCACGTGGCGCGCTTCTATGTGCATGTCACCCTCTTTTTAGTGAACTCTAAGTGAGTGCATCCTGCCCCTGCCACGAAACAACAAAATACACACCTGTGTCAAGTACGAAATAAATGAAACCAACTATATGTATACTCTATATTTATAACACTAAAATAAAAATATCAAAAACTAATATTATTATTAGATTAATAACTATTAATAACATATAATAAATATAATAAATTAATATATACTTTTATTAATAAACCTATTATTATTATTATTGTATAATAAATATAACACATAATAAATGAATTATAAAAAATAATGTACCCAATTATATATTATTCATGTTATACTAATTATATTTAGTATGTATGCTGATATAAATGTTACTATATATCATATACTTATATATGTGTGTGTTATTATATGTTATAACATAATATAAATATAATAAAAGAAAATAGAAAATGAAAATTAGAGAAGAGGATAGGGGGGATTCGTGCGGGTGCGAGGTGGCGAGAAAAAGGGAAAAGCAGGGGGTGTGCGGCGGGGTTTAGGGCAGGGGTAGCGGCGGCGGTTCGAGGATCTCGCGGCGATGAGGAAGGAGGCATGGACAGGCTGGGAAGGAGGTGGCGGCACCTAGCAGGGTGTTGGGCACGGCTTTAGCAAGGTATTGCGGTGACTCTGCGGTGGGTGGCTTCGGCTTTGAGGCCAACGGTTCAAGGTGGTGTCGGCGGTGTGAGGTGGTGAGGTGAGGAGGAGGACTTGAGGCAAGGGCATGGGTTCGATTTTGGCCGGCCGCAGCTAGGTGATGTGGGAAGGTCATGGAGGTAGGTTTTCCGGCATGCAGGGAGAAGCAGGGGGCGGCGCACAGCAGGGGCACCAACGTTCGGGTGTTGCGGAGATGGAGGCAGGGAGATGTGCGGCTTTGCTGTGCAATCGTAGAACCGGTGTGGTGAGGTCCGGTTAGGGTACGATTAGGAGATTTCATGTCTGGTATTCAGATTCAGATTGTTGTTCTATTTGTAAATGCTCTGTTCTATTTTCTCGATTTGATGCGGAGATTTTTGTGGGGATTTAGCTGCAGTTGGTTTGCTGGAGCAGAGGCGGGGAGAAGTGTGGATGATGGAGTGTTGTGCGAAGCAGGAAGGAGGGATTCGGGGCAAATGGTGAGTAGCGGGTCATGAGGAAGGAGCAGGGAATAGGGTGAGGTGTATCTGTGAGGTAAGAAGTATCGGTGAGGAAATAAAACATAACAGTGAGGAATGTATCTGTGAGGTAATGAAGGGGCGGAGGTGTATCGGTGAGAAAATGGTAACAGTGAACTGGAGGGTATTAGTGAGGAAATAAAATATAATAGTGAGGTGTAAATTGTATCAGTGAGGAAAAATATAACAGTGAGGCGGAGTAACGGTGAGGAAATAAAAAGGGTAACGGTGAGGTTGGTATAACGGTGGACTGGAGAAGTGTATCGGTAGACTTAGCCTGACGGTGAGAAAAAATGGAATGATGGGGTGTTGACCGGTAGTAAGACTACTGATAGAAAGGGCTAACAGTGAGGAGGTCACCGATAATGAATAGGGTCGTGCAACCGCAACACCTGCGAACAAACATAACAAAGAAAATTAAATAAATAAAATAATTTAATGAAACTAAAAATAAATAAATTAATAAATTAAATTAAATAGAAAGGAATAAAAAACTAAAAACACAAAGTTGAGAAAAATAAAATTAATGAAACTTTATTTAAAAAAATTGAATTAATTTGGGTCTAAAAAATAAAAAAACTTAATTAAGGATCAAATTAAAATATTTAAACCAACTTTATTAACTTATTTAACCAATTAATTAAAGAATTAATTAAATTGAAGAATGACAATATTAATTGAATAAAAATAAATTTTTAAAACTAATTAAATTATTAAAAGACTAAAAACCCCAAAAAATATTTATTTACAATTTAAAGAATAAGGCATTAATTAATTTATTAAATGAATTAGTAAACTAGCTAGAATGAAAAATTATAAAAATAAAAGAATAAATAAATAAAAGTCTAATTCGCAAGACTCATTTAATTTTAGAATTATTTAAAATGACACTAAAGCACATTAAAACACACAATTTAAACTAAAATTGATTATTTTACACAGCAAAGTACAAAAACAAAACAATTATCAATTATTTACTAAAAAGAATCATTTTGGTATAAAAAAGTCAATAAAAATACACAAAGGATGTGGCAAAGAGTGTTAAAACACTGTCACATCAATGTGTATAGTTATCTTGTTTCTCTTATACGATAACATAAGTTTTTTGTTAAAAAAGAGTTGTTATTAACAATATTAAGTGATACACATGGTTTATGATACATCAGATTCTATAATATACTTGAAAAGGAGACAGGGATAAAAGGATTTTTTATCCAGGACAAAATAATTTATCCAAGATATTTGTTAAAATATGAGGGACATGATCCCACCACCCATCAGTGACATATTTTAAAGAATAAAATCTTTTTTTTTTCAGAAAACTGCTCTAAACACATAAAATACAACATAAGATATGAATACAATAGTTTATTCATTAAATATTTTCACTTGAGGAAATAAGTGTTATTTCCTAACATAGAAGTGTGTATCTTAGCATGATGTTCTAAAAAGAATATAGTTTCTAAGAGGCTACTAGGGGTATATTTGGACTTAAAAAAATCAAAGTGTAACAAATAAAATATTATACCAGTCAAAATACAAAATAAATATAACTTTATATCCTAAAGGAGTTTAGGGTGTGTTAGTAAAATAATAGAGTAGAGTAACATTAATTACCAAAAAAGATCTCAGAGAAAAATTTTGGTGGAAAAGGTTCCAAGAATGATGATGATGGTGATGATGATGATGAACTTGGAAAGTGTTCTAAGAGGACAATGAAAGTTACTAACATTGTAACATTTAATGTTGTGAAGTGAAGAAGTTTGAATAATATATTCAAAGAATTGAACATTAAAAATACGATTCCTAAGTTTCACCATTATTTAAACTATCTTAATCTATAGACACAACTCGCTAAAAGAGTTTAGTAAGAGAGTTTATCAGATGATCACATAGAGATGCGGTAGAAATTATATAGAGATGTAATGAGTTTAACAAAACCTGAAAAGCACAACAAACATAAGGCATATCTAGCGGTCTATCATATGGGATATGATTAGATGGGTTCTATATATGGATTTGTTAGTATTCTTAAAAAGTTTAAGAATATAAAATGTATCATGTCATTGGAACTTTACTCTTACATGTAAAGGTATTAGAGCTGTTGCATAAAGGTCTATGTTGTTTACTTTTATGCAGCGTAAGAAATACTAGAGTACCCTTACGCAAAGGAGTTGCGTAAAGGTAATACTTTTACATGAGGGAGGTGAATAAAGGTAATCTTCGTATAACCTTTATACAAAGATTTTTCAATCGGGCTACATAAAGGTAACCTTTAAATTACCTTTATGTAGGCTTCTAAAACATCAATTACCCTTACAAAAATCATTTGGTAATAAGGGGAGACTCTTACACAGAATTGAGATTATGCGTAAGAATAAACAGAAAATTGTTAAAAAAATTAACATATTAAATGTTTTTAATGGTTTATAAATTGTTTATAAATCGTGTTAAAAGGTATTTTAAATATATTTAATTTATAAGGATTTTATAAATTAATTAATTAATTATAAATTGTTTATAATTAATTAAAAAATGATTATGAAACATTATTCTCAAATATTAAATATTAATAATTTAAAATATATTTTGGAAAATTAAATGGAATGCCTTATGACCTTAAAATAAAAGGTTTATTTAGAAATCATAAGAGGTGATTTATAAAGTGTTTATAACTTAAAAATATATATGATATTTATATTATATTAAATTTTTATATAATATTGAATTATAAAATTTTTATAATTCATGAAATATAAAATAAATACTATTTAATATAAAATATGAAAATTCATATTAAAATGAACATAAAATGTTTATATTCTAGCTAAATTATAAAGTGTTTATGATCTCTCAGCTTCGGTCGGGAGCTCTCAGCGCCCTTAGGGTTTCTTCGGCAGTGGATCTGTTTCAGATTGGCAAGGCGTGTGCGAGTTATCTGGCATCATTGGTTGCAGTCTCTGGCGTTGGTCCTGGTGGGTGGTGGTCTGTGGGTAGTGTCGATGTTGTGTGTCACAACAGGGGTTGGTACTCCGGTGACCTCTCTACTGATTGGATGATGTGGATCTTCCCAGTGGTGGATCTCAATGGAAATAGCAGTGGATGGATCAGGCAGTAGGAGATGGAGGCAGGTCCAGTGACGATCGTTGGTTGCAAGTGGGCTATCTGGTGGTGGTCCTCAGCGGAGGTGGGGGTCATGGTGATGGTGGACAAATGGATGCAATGGTAGCCTAGGTGAAGGTGATCTCTGTGTAAGATCTGGATGTAGTGTGTAGCAGCAATAGTTGTGGAGTGGTCCTCGTGTGCGTCTGCGGCCTTCGGATGGTGATGGTGTGGCAGCAGCGACGTTAGTGATTAGGATTTTTCTGTGGTGTTTTCATAAGTGGACTAATTTTTTTTTTGGGTTTTAAAAAAATTAAAATATGATAAAAGGGGTTAGGGTTCGGATAATTTTAAAAATGGGTCCGGGATGCGTGAACGCCGTTCACGCATCCTTCGCCGCGGAAGGATGCGTGAACGGCGTTCACGCATCCCGGACCCCGACGGTAATGCGTGAACGGCGTTCACGCGTCCTTTGCTGACCAGCTAAAGGAAGCGTGAACGCCGTTCACGCATCCTTGCGCGGGAAAAGATGCGTGAACGGCGTTCACGCTTCCTTCCGCGGTGAAGGATGCGTGAACGCCGTTCACGCATCCTTCGCGGACGAGCTGAAGGATGCGTGAACGGCGTTCACGCATCTGGCTGAGAAAAATTATAAAAGGAGGGGTCCCCCCCAATACCCATTGTTCTCCTCTGATTTTTGTTGCGAAGCTCTGCAGAAATTCTTTCTCAACAAATATTTGCTGCTTTTATTGAGGTAAAATTTCTATTTAATAATTTAATTGTTTATTTGTGTTTATTTATTTCATTTGTATGTTTAATTGTATTTATTTATTTCATTTGTATGTTTAATTGTGTGTATGATTTATTTATTTCATATGTTATGCATGAAATGTTTTGTATGATTTAATTTTCTTGATGTTGAATGTTCGTATGATTTAATTTTTTGAATGTCTGTTGTCTAAATATTGAATGTTTTATGTTATGTCTAAAATTTTTAATGTTTAGAAAAAGTAATTTATGTTAGAGAAATTTATTTTAATGGATGGTTTTGATGTAAGTGTAAATTAAATTACTTTTATTTACTAGTAATAATATTTTTAATCAATAAAGTATAAAATATATTTACTTATATTTTGAAAAGTAGAAGAATGCCCAAAAAACATTACAATTTCATAAAATTTAAAATAACAAAAGTGTTTATTATGTAAATCTCAATTAGATCAGTTATAATAAAATTTATTTAATGTTTTTAATAAATATATATATATATATACACATGAAGTTAAATTTTTGTAAAAGAGGTGTAGTATTTAATATAGATTTTATATAATACGGATAATATAATAAATATACCAAAAAACACGGTATGAGTGATGACTGATCTTGAGATGACCGACCATGCATAATTGAAATTGCATGTTTTATTTTGTGTATGTTGTTATTCAATTTGTAATAATTGCATTTTTTCGGTATTGATGACCTGCGAGTCATCTCTCAGTAAGTGTAAGGACCTGCGTGTCCGTTTAAATTAATTTATGTATTTCATACCCCTAGACCCTCTCACATACATGTGAGTAAATTTGTAATTAAAAGACTGACGCCCCAAAGAGGTGTCGACGAAGAGGCATCCCCGAAGAGGTGTCGACGAAGAGGCATTTGAGAACTCGTTCGAGAGGAGGCGTTGCTATTTGACAAGAGATTGGCGGTTGCTGCAATATTTGATAATAGAGACAGGAGTTTACTCATATAAATTGTGGTTAGTTTATCAGATAATGATAAACTAATCGCAAGTCTCAAGATCAAGTCATGATTATATATTCATAAGTAATCAAACTTTATGAAACATTATATTAAATTTGCTTTTGTGCTAAAATCACAATCACTATACCTTAACAGTGATAAATCAATACATAAAAAAGTCTCAAGATAATCAATTATTCAAAACCAAATTAAATAATTTAAAATTTTAATGTAGTGTATAATATTTTTAATTTTTTTTTAATAGGTAATTATGTCTGCTCAAATATATTGCAACGGTGAGGTAATTTGTACCGAGTAGGGTTTTAGCTACAGTGTTCCACCTGTCAAAGTGGTAAATCTCCATGGTTGTATGACATTGGATGCAGTTCGTAATAAGATTCATAGTCGGTTAAAATTGAGTGCAGGACAAGCAATCACTTCAATTAGATACCGACATCTTCAATATCCTGAGCGTATGTGGCACAGCGACTACCCTATAGTCGATGATGAGGATTGGATGGAGGCTTCTCAGTTATTCAGGAAACAGTGTATTAATGGTTTGATGGAATTATTTATTGTCATTTCTGATATTGATGTGGTGCAATCGATTACTACAGAACCATGCTTTGTGACCTCTATAGAAGTCGGTCCTTCACAACAGTCTTCTTCATTGCCTCCTTCTCATACGACTCCTGTGGAAGAATGTAATGAGGAAGATCATCAAAATTTGGAAGGAAATGTAGATGACATCCCTTTCTGTGCTGATATAGTGCAAGAAAGTTTATCTGAGGAAGAAGAATCTGGGGAGTCAGCAGGAGATGATGTGGTTGGAAATGAACCTTCTGAGGTTCCTTTGAGAGACAGACATCCACTACATCCACCAGTTAGTGGTAATCAGCCTTCAGTTTTGAGTTCCTTAGTTGGAGGAATGTCTCGTGAACAACCTTTTGATTGGGATGTCATTACACTAGCTTATGAATTCCCTGGCATTATAGGGAATATGCCTGCATCAAATGATAATGCCATATATGTTGGGAAGGAGTTCGAAAGTAAACAGGTCATGAAAAATGTGATAAAGCAATACCACATTGAGCGACATTTCACATTTGTGGTTTATGAGTCAAAGAAGACCAAATATCTCATTCGTTGTGAAAAATATGGGTCAGAATGTAAATTTCGATTAAGAGCACTATTTGATAAATGTTATGGATGTTGGAAGATAACCAAATTAGAAGGCCCACACACTTGTCTGCATCCCAGCTTGGCACAAGATCACTCTTCTCTTGATGCAGAGTTTATATCTACTGTTATTTGTGAGATGATACGAACAAGTCAGGATGTTCCTGTTGCCCTTATTCAGGAAAGAATTCAACAGTTGTATAACTATAAGGTATCATACAACAAAGCTTGGAATGAAAAACAGAAAGTCATTGTAAAAGTGTATGGTGATTGGGATGAGTCTTATGCGTTGTTGCCACAGCTTATGGAATTGTTGTCTCTCAATAATCAGATTGTTTATCAGTTGGACAGTGTTGAGTATGTATCCCAAAATCATCTAGTTGATCGGTCAAAGGTGAAGTTCAAGAGGATTTTTTGGGAATTCAGACCGTGCATTGCTGCATTTCCCTTTTGTAAACAATTTATTCAGGTAGACGGCACATTCCTTTATGGAAAGTATATAGGTGTTCTACTCATTGCTGCCACACAGGATGGTAATCGCGCTCCTCTGCCACTTGCTTTTGCTGTTGTTGAAAAAGAAAATTTTGAATGCTGGAGCTGGTTCTTGGCATTTGTACGTGTTCATGTCACGCAGAAACAGGGCGTGTGTCTGATATCTGATCGTCATTGAGCGATTATAGAGGCCGTGAGTAGTGATGGGGTTTCTTGGACTGAGCCGAATGCTTATCACCGTTATTGCATTAGACATATTGCAAGTAATGTGCATAAGCAGGTTAGAGATGAGGCAATAAAGAAGGCGATCCTCAAATTGGGTATGGTTTTCTAAACTTTCTTTTTTTAACAAAATTTACTATCCATTTTAATACATTATTATGTTATGCTTTCAGCATATGAACCCCAACAAGAAAGGTTTGATCGACGTCTTGAAGAGATCCGAACAGTTAATGAGGAGGTATATGAATATATGGTACAAATTTCAAAGGAAAAATGGTCATTAGCATACGATGGTGGCATGAGATACGGGCATATGACCACTAATATAGTGGAGTGCATAAATGGGGTCCTCAAGGGTGTGCGCAAACTCCCAATCACAGGGTTAGTGCAAGAGACATTTTTTAGATGTGTTCACTACTTTGTTGACCGGTCCCAAAAGGCCTACCAGAGGATGGAAAATGGAATGCTTTTTACTCAGCATTTTCAAACTGATATTGACCGGATACGGAATGAGGCTTCACGATGGAATGTTATAGCCTTTGACAGGGAAAAGAGGAGTTTTCGGGTAAGAAAGTGCTACGACCAGGGTGCATGCACTAATGGTGGAGTGTTTGTCGTGATGTTGGATAACAGGTACTGTGATTGTGGCAGCTTTCAGGCATTGAGATATCCATGTGTACATGTTATTACAGCTTGCGCTTCGGTAAATATATCGTGGGAGCCATATGTTGACCCGGTGTATCACATGAGCACTTTGGTTAACTGTTATAGTGCTGCTTGGATGCCTGTTGGTGACTTCCATTCTATCACATTGCCTACTGATCAATCGACCATTGTCCCTGATATTTCCAGGTTTTCATAAGTCGGTTTTGGTATCATTTATAATTTTTTCAATGTGTGTCATTTTTAAAATTATTGGCTTCATGCTACTAGGTTGCGGCCTCGAGGAAGACCGAAGTCAACTCGCATCAGAAATGAGATGGATTGGCCTCGGCAACGAGGAGGGAGAATACGATGCAGTATCTTCCACGCAGAAGGACATACTCGTAAGAGATGTCCCCAAGTGGCAGGACAGAGTTCCAAATCTCATCATCCATGATCGAGTCTGTGTACCTGCTCTAAGAGGAAGAGGTTGTGGTTGGTGTCGATGATGAAGAAGAAGAATAAGAAATAGAGGATGAGGATGAGAAGAAGTAGAAGACTAAGAGGAAGAGGTTGTGGTTGAATAACCTATTGTGGAAGTTTCTATAGTTACTTAGGAACTTGATCTATTTGGAATAATGTTAATGGTTATCTAATGGATAATGGATAAATTAACAAACGTAATTTCACAAATAAGAAGAAATAATTAATTTTTCACTTTTTCCTCTTAATTTTTAATGTGGAATAATGTTAATGGTTATTTAATGGATAATGGATAAATTAACAAACGTAATTTCACAAATAAGAAGAAATAATTAATTTTTCACTTTTTACTGTTAATTTTTAATGTGGAATAATGTTGATGGTTATTTAATGGATAATGGATAAATTAACAAACGTAATTTCACAAATAAGAAGAAATAATTAATTTTTCACTTTTTCCTGTTAATTTTTAATGTGGAATAATGTTGATGGTTATTTAATGGATAATGGATGAATTAACAAACGTAATTTCACAAATAAGAAGAAATAATTAATTTTTCACTTTTTCCTGTTAAATTTTAATGTGGAATAATGTTGATGGTTATTTAATGGATAATTGATAAATTAACAAACATAATTTCACAAATAAGAAGAAATAATTAATTTTTCACTTTTAAATTATGGTTTTCTTATAAGATGTCTAGTTTTAGTAATGGCATCTGAGTGTCTGAGCATCCTTAACTAATGTTGATTGTGAGACTAGGCTAATCTTGATTGTGACACCAAATAAAAATGAATATATCATGATTCCACTATTAATAAGTAACGATGATATCATGTGTGCAGATGACAGGTTTTCCATTGCTTACATCTCATGCTACTCATGTATCACGACTGCTTTTAGAGGGACGTCCTGTGGCTCCCTTGAGTGTACGTAGATCTCACCATTTCCATCATACTGCACCACCTCCCGCTATCTTCCCACATCTTCGTCGAGCTGGATTTTATGGAGTAGCGATGTGCGACTTCACGTTTCTTGATCATCAGCTCATTGCCGCACTTGTCAAGAGATGGAGACCAGAGTCGCATACTTTCCATTTCAGTGAGGGAGAGATGACTATTACATTGCAGGATGTGGCTATTATGTTGGGCCTCCCTATCGACGGACATGCTTTGACAGGCCGAGTTCCATCAGATTTGCCTGAGCTTGTTCATAGACTTCTGGGCATAGAGGTCCAGGATGATGGCAGGACCATCGTCGGTGGTAGATTGTGGATGCCTTGGTTAGACCAGCACTTCACACATTTACCAGATGATGCTGATGACGTCACCGTGCTGCGCTTTGCACGGGCATATATTTTGAGGCTGATCGGTGGCACGCTTTTTGTTGACCACTCTACTACTTTTGTGCACCTGATGTATCTATCTTTTTTAGAGGATTTGGACCAGGCAGGTCGATATAGTTGGGGGTCTGCCTGCCTAGCATATACATACAGAGCCCTATGCAGCGCATGTCGCATCGATAAGATGAAGATCACAGGATGCATGGTTCTTCTACAGATGTGGGTATGGGAGCACATACCTCGTTTAGCTCCACATGCTCGTGCGCCATTACCCGTAGATATTGTAGCAGAGGCTCCACGTGGACGTTGGTATGTTATTAATTATTTCTAATATCTAACTTACTTGTATAAAATTCTTTTATGAAATGTAAAAAAAAATGTTATCTACAGGTGGAGTCAGGCGCATCGACATTCAGATTCTCCCAAACATGATGTTCACGCTTACAGACTTATGCTAGACAGCATTCGACCAGACGATGTAAGTGATTATTATTTATATTGTTAAATCTTTACTCTTTACTGTAAATCTATTCATTTATTAATTGATTATTCATTTTTTCTTTCAGATTACATGGATGCCATATACAAATGTTATCCTTCAGAGTCTGCCCCCATACTGTACAGTGATGCTTGATATCGGCTCCTGCATGGTTCCACTGATTCATTTTCATATAGTCGAGTGGCATCAGACGGATAGGGTTATAAGACAGTTTGGATTCCTTCAGCCAGTTCCTGACCCGCCCAGTCAGTTGGATTCATTGCATTCCCTGAAGATGTCAGGGAAGAGAGATTTTGATTGGAGGAGCTACCATGCGAGATATGTTGCGTTATGGGACAGGCGACGGGAGTCCCAGTTGCGAGGGGAAGGGACAGTACGCTTTCATTTGATGGATCAGATGGATTATGTAGGCTGGTACATCAGGTCTCCCGTCAGATTTCTGACACGGCACGGACGGGGCTTCCATGACTTGGTATGCATTCTTCCTTTCACAGTTCAACATATTTTTTATTCAAATTAGTTAACAACAGAATTTGTTTTCGCAGGATGCTCGTATTTGTCATCTACTTCATATGTCTGATCCAGTGGAGAGAGCTACCTTTGACCCAGCATATTTTCACAGCCTTGTATGACAGATGCTACCGTCGATGGACGAGATTTATCATGGCATTTTCTTTGATCCACCACCTGCTGCGGAGGCCGCGGAGCCTGCTGAGCCTCACATAGATGTACCTGGGGGTGACGACCCTGTTATGGATGCTGTTGTTCCACAGGATGAGGCTGCTCAGCTTGCTCAGCCACATGATATTATTCCACTGGAGGAGGGTGTTCAGCATGATCAGTCATATGCTCCTCTAGCTTCTCAGACACAGCCACAGGTACTTACAGACGCTGACTAGATTGAGTTCGATGTTTTATTGCAGTCATCCGTAGCAGAGCAGCCATCTACTTCCTATATTGGTGAGAGTTCCAGCCAGCTTCCACTATCCTTAGATGCAGGCCAGGGTATAGGCGGTGAGACTGTACATCCACCGTCTGTCACACAGGAGGATGTGGAGGTGGCTGTCGATGAGGATGCGCAGCGTACGCCAGAGCACAGACGTAGACAGACACGGCGTGGACGCATCCAGTATACGCCTGACTGTGGGACAGAGGAGCATCCACACTGGAGGCGTAGATTAGGTTGACATTTGATTTATGATACGTTTTGTATGTGTATTACTGTTATCTAGACTTCTATTATACCTTTAATAAGTGTCTTACTGTTATCAAATTATCTACCAATGTATATATATATATATGTGTATAATAAATAATATGATTAAATTAAATGATAAATATTAATTATATTAATTATTTCGAATTGCAATAGAAGTGGTCACAGTTATGATGAGTGATGGTTCAGTCCAACCATGAAAAATGCATATGCTGATAAGAATAAAAGGCCACAACAAGTGTAGAAGAATGGAACAATAGTTGGAAAATCTTCCATTGGGAATATGCAAAACAATGAAGTCAAGAAAACTGTGAAAGAAACTATTTCCAAGAATAAGTTTGAGCTAAAATCCAAGGATTATTTCATGACAAATCTTGAAATTCATATCATCTCAAGAAGTTGAAACTTGAGGTATTCCAATCACACTTTATCCATTGTTCTTAATTATATTTCTCATTTCAATTAAGGGGGAGAGCTTGATTGATGGAAAGATGGGATGAAAAGGGGAGATTTATCTTTTCACTTGAACTTTTTAATATATTTGGTGAAGTATGTGCAAGATTTAGCATTTCATTGATAATTTTGATTATCTACCCTTGGTTAATAATTGATGCACTCTAAGCATGATTTAACATTTATGGTTTTTTATGGACAACATTGAAAACTACAATATGAATTAGAAGTTCATTTGGCCAATTTTGAGAAGATACATATTCAGACTTTATAAAAGGAAACGATTTATACTGGTACGCAATCTAAAGAGTGAGATTATTGAGTATGCATCTCAAAACTTAGGTCATGTCCATGACATCACTTCTTCCACCTTATTTAGATAAAATGATATTTTTTAGAGAGCACATGCCTTAAAAAATATTAATCTTGGATCTAGAAATGAAACTCATAGAACTTAGCATAGTGATGATGTGATCATGGTTCACTCATCACAATTAAAGACCAAGTAAAATGTATTGAAGAACTTTATGAGGATTTTGTTGGCCTACAATTAAATATAGGATCAAGAGAAACTCTTGACTCCTAATATGATATTAGGAAATTAGGTCACACAAGTGATGGAAAAAAGGGAAATTATGGTTCATAGGTCCAAAAAATAGTTAAAAAATGTTTAGGGAAGAAAATGATACATCGTAATGCCACAAATGGTATGGTTATTGTTCATAAACAGAAAGTAGTAATGATTGGTGTCAGAACACAAGAGCCTGTTATGTGGATAAAGATTTATTTTGGTATGAATTAGAATCAGAATATTTAGTGATCTTAAGGAATAATGAGTGGTGTATTAGTGATGCACATGAATAAACCATTTATCAAATATTATTTTTGTGGAAATATGGGGAATTCTTAGAATGCTCATTCCATAGCCTTGAGGGTCACTATTTTAGGTTTAGAGGATTTAGACACATGGAAAAATATTTCTCATCAATAATGTAGAGAAATTTACTAAAGTATACCCAAAGTGGTAATATGCAGTAGATCAAGGGATCATCAAACAAGATGATAATGAAAAATAAATTTGCATCTTTTCAGGATGACGTTAGACCATAATAATTTGATTAAGATTGATAATATTAGTCAACATCAAGTATAAATTCAAATACATGGATCAAAAAGAATATTTGAGAAGGTAGTGATTGTAGAGATTTCCTTTAAACCATCAAATCACACAATATTATAGATCAATTAGGTGGTAATGAGAGGGAGGTGAATCAGTGGTAGCCTTATTTTACAAATTCTTTTTTTAAATTCAACCTATTGAAATTTTTTTAGGTTTTTGATCCACTCAATATAAACTCTCAATCATTCCTCAAGTGTAGTTGTAATGAAATAGGGAGAATCACATGTTATTTACAGGGTTATTTTGAAAATACTACTCATTTCTATATTGGTTATACCCCCCAACATGTATTATTCACTATCTCCACAAGTTAATACAATGACATATAATCCATTTTTCCTCTCTATAACAAAAAATAATCCACTATACACTCTCTTTCTCCATAATACATTGGAGATTCATTCTACTCTATAATCCAAAAGATACATCTACTTCCAAATTTAGGAAGAAGTTCTTCTTCAAATAGACTTACTCTATAAGAAATCTATTCACTCCCACCTTGTGTACTTTATCAATAATTTTAGAAATTATTATATTAAGACTCTTTTCAGATTTTGTGCAATCTAGATTCTCCTCAATATTAAAATACTCAAGAACTCATCAATTCATCTTTCTGTATTTACCTGATACATTATTGTATCGAGTTATCAGAAATAATATTTCAATTCAACACAGAGTCTTCATCACCTTCATACACACTTTATTCACAAAACAAACAATAATTGTTCATGGGTAATATATCATTATTACATGATTTAAAATCAATCATTTAAATCCTTATTTAAATTTGTTTAGTAATAACACATTTAATTACACATTTATATATGAATACTCATCAGTAGTGGTATCATATTTTCCTCATATTGAATGCCCCATTAATTTCTGTGGGTATTTTGTTTCATGCAACTCATAAAGAATACTAGAAGGATTAAGGTTACCCTCTTTCTTCTTAATGTGGTGTCTATCTCTATGAATCATTATCTATATTCATACATGTAACTCATATTTAATTACATAATAAAATACAAAAACTCATCAAAAATACCCAATGATCGGGTCTTCTCCATTCTTCACATAAATGTTACAACTCATGTAAGAATCTGATTCACGTGGATTCATCAAAATATGATCTTCTAATCACCCGAATACTTATGTTTCACATTTAATCACATAGGATATTCATTTTAGAATAAATTTTTACTCTCATCACATGAACTATTCATTTTATTATTTAAATTATATTAATGAAATTGTAACTTCATGAATATATTATCATGATTGTACCTTGGCATTAAATCTAGATCTTACTTCATTTGAAGACTCTATTTCATCAAAAGTCTTGGGATCCTTCAGTTCATGCACGACAATGCATGAATATTGAACATGACTTGTTCTTGGATCATGCTTGGATATTATAAGTTCATCATGGACTTCTTAATATGGAAGGGTCCTTGGTTTTATCCAAGGATTCCCAACCATTATTTTTGTGACTCATCAATGGTAGATAACCAATGCTCTATAAAACCCTTGAGAAAGGGAAGAAGGTTCTCACTGATTAGACAACTTGAAAAAGTTAGATCAAACTGTTGTGTAAATGTCTGCATGTTTTTAGTGGAGAGACAATGATTGTGTCACCATTTTCCCATATAATAATATCACTCGGTTGAGTGCTTCCTTATTTATTTTATCATTCCTTCAGCTTGGTAGAAGTGATTACTGGGGTACGCTCTCAAATCCTCACTGGCATCGACCCATGTTGTCTTCTCTAACACCATTCCACTGCACATGATTGAACCACCACTCTAATACCATGTGCCTCATGTGAATTCATGCTCGCCTACCATTTCTTCCCATACAATAGTCAACTCCAGTTCCCACCTCAAAAGTGGCTGCACCTAATTCCCTTATCTAGCTAGTTGGATGGATTCCTTTTTTAAATAAAGTTAAAAAAATGTGTTAGATAAAATATTCCACCAAATTCCATATTCACTCCAAATACCAATCCTTATTCTTCATGAAAAATATAAATAATATATTTATACTTTTTTCATATATCTCTTCATTCATACTTTAGTGAACATTTTTGAAAACTCCTTTGCACATTTTTTTCTATTTAAGATAATCTTAAATAATTCTCACTTTTAAAACATGGATAATTATCCAAATATGAAATTAAATTACATAACATGAATCCATAAAAATTATCCAAGCACCACCACTTCACATATTGACATATTGATAAAACATACAACCATTTTTTCCAACAATCTCCCCCTTTATCTTCTGTTGTTAATATCCATTCATATCATAAAAGTTAATATGTGGTAACATCAATTATTCTCCCCCTTGTTTAAAATAAAATGAAAAGGATAATTGGACAATTTTAAACTCATATTTCTTCTCAAAAAAATCTTCACATATATTTTAAATAAGGGGATGATATGACATGATACTTGGAACAAAGCCTTTAGTTAATAAACACTATATCTATATGATCCATCCTAGTGTAGAAAGAAATAATTAAATAACCAATATAATATAATCTACCTATAACACATACTCATATGTGATACTAAAATTAGATATTCTCAATTATCAGGATGAGTAATTTTAAGATAAGAAATACATGATCCTGCACACACTTCAAAAAACACATTAGAAAGTTCAAGTGCAAGAACAAATCCCCCTTTTCTCATTTTTTCATTAAATAAGTACTCAACCTTAAAGAATATAATTAAGAAAAAATGTAAGATAATGTGATTGGAATACCTCAAATCTCTTATAAGATCCTCCTTAAGAGATGAACTCATTCTTCATCATGGGAATTTATGTACTCCATGATGAACAATACTTCTCCTTCAATTCCATTCAAGTAAACTCATAACACATAAAATAATAAGGAATAAGGAGGAACCTCTTGTATTCTATAGAGGAAACATTCAATGTGAGAGTTTTCTCTCATCCTTTATTTCTTCTTATTTCTAAGACAAGCATGGGATGTGATTTATTTCTTATTACATGCTTCATGGATTATGCACATATTTCCTTCCCATGAATTTCCTCTTTATTTGGAATACATTTTCCCCCTCCTCCACAGCTGGTACAACCTCATTATTTTTCTTCCAAATTTTTCATCTTCTCTTCCAAGATTCTTATTACGAGGGATTTGATTTTGGTTCTTTAAACACCATTTTTTGATACTCGTTTTTATCTTTAAAAACATTGAACTTATTTTCTATCTTAATATGACTTCTTTCAGGATAAAAAAATTCCTTGTAAGTCATATGAGTAGAGTTTGTCCACATAGATTATTTACCCTTGCATGTTTTCCTCTAAGTGAAATACCTTTCCATATGATCTAGGTTAGAAAAAATGAATCATTTAGGTATTCTGTGAGATGCGTGAACGGCGTTCACGCATCTCTTCTCTCAGGAAGATGCGTGAACGACGTTCATGCATCACACCGGGGTCCGGGATGCGTGAACGGCGTTCACGCACCCCGGACCCATTTTTAAAAATATTCGAACCCTAACCCCTGTTATCAAATTTTAATTTTTTAAAAACCCAGATAAAAAAATTAGCCTCATAAGTGTGTTGAGCATTTATTCAGTCCAGTTTAGATATATTTTTAATGGGTTTACATGTAATGGGTTTTGTGTCAATGGTATTTTGGTCCATTCAATTCTAAGTTTGCGTGTCTCTGGGCCTTCGAGCTTGTACTGGGTTTTACTTAACCCATATCAAAAGGGATTTCTATCTGTTTTTCTTTATCTTTTTAATGAAGGGGTTGGTCACCCACCTACTTCAGTATAAATTTTTTATAATTAGCATTTACTTATGAATAGTTCATAAATGTATCGTGTTTTGGAAAATAAATAAATTGTTTATTTATTTGTTAAATTTCCATGATATTCATGTTTAATAAATTGTTTATTAAATGTGAATATTTTGTATGCCCATTTATATGATAAATTGTTTCTAGGATACAGTCATGTATATCATGTTAGGTTTGATATCATAAAATTTAGTTTCCATCTACCTTAACCTCGGTTTGTAATTTTAGTTATGAGCTTGAGAATGGTTATTGGGAATAGTTTTTGCATATTAGGTGTTAGAATTTTTCATGAATTAAATTCTCTCTTGAGTATAGTCTCCCCGGGTATAGGGATTTTGGGTCAGACCATCTACTTTCCTAGAGGCTTTCCTTGACTAGGAAAGTGATTAGGGGTGACCATTTATCACTTTGGGTTACTCATGTGGAGTTCTTCAATCTCATATAACTCTATGTATTTACATGAAATGTTCATGTACCTTACGCATATGATGCATTTGGATAGTATGAATATACTTGACTTTGTTTTTTGGTGATTAATTAATAGACTTGTGGGTTTTATAAAGAGTTTCACATTAATGTGATGTGAACACATTAATTTGGTTGTTGGAATAGGGATTTCAAAACTAAATCATTAGAAGCATTCATATAAAAAAGAAATAAAACATATAAGATAATGATTACAAAATATATAATAATTATGAATTTAATATGTATATGGTCTATATTAAATTTATGAGACCTTAAAAAATCCCTTCAAATGCTAAGTGTAATGTCCCGGTTCCGGAAGCACCTAGAGGCGCCCCGCACCCGGTTGGTTACATGGCCTCAAGTGCATTTCCCCAAACGCCAGAGGCTACCGACTAGCAGCGAGGGCCTTGGGTGTGATAGTGGGGAAACTATGCTCTCATTGGAAGAGTACACATTGGAAAAGAAAAACAAATAACAACAATATCAGAAACAGTAGACCTACATACACGAGTAAACGATAAACAGCGGAAGACTAACAAATAAACAACTGGAGCAGGAATATATGTAAATGATGCATGATACATATATGTCTAGGAAAACAGCCAAACAAGTCACAATGCTGAATACAGTACTAAGCCAAAGTACAAAAGAAAAACAGATGAGCGACTCCTCGGCATCGCAAGCCTCGGCTTGGTCTCATGCTCTCCAGCTCCACAGGAATCAAGAACCTGATGTAGAAGGGTGCTTGCCCTTATCTATACCTGCAAAAATATAATCTGCTTGGGCCCAAAAGAATGGACCAAACAGGGTGTGAGATATAATCCCAGTAGGCAATCACCCAAAGATATGTGCCTAACATTCATTGAATACAAGGAAAGTAAAAGTGCAAGAATCAGTAAACAGAAAAGCATACAGCAACTGCAATCCACAGTTCTAGCATAAGAAGTATACAAGTGAACGACCAACAACAAGTAGAAAATAGGTAACCCTCTGGGTATCTCTCACAGCCTAACCCCTATGGTTCAAAATACAAGTACTAGCAACCCTCTAGGAGGCACACTCAGTCTCACCCATCTGGTTCAGCTAAGAGTAGACTTTCTGAGGAAGCACTCACCGTCAATTCCCCCTATAGTCTCGTATCGTACTAAAGGCTCTCTGGGGAAGCACTCAACGTCTCATTCCCCCTGCAGCCTGCATCGAGGAACTACAGACTCTCTGAGGAATCACTCATCATCAATTCCCCATGTGGTCTCGCATCCTATTAAAAGACACTCTGGAGAAAGCCTTACTTCCATTCTCCCTATAGTCTACTACACTAGGTTCTCACAGTCCTGTATAAAATAAACATGCTCAGCGCGCGCGTATCATCCCAAGTAAACCTCAAGAACTACTTGGATATCATTCTAAGTCACAACAACATAACAGTATAATAGCCCCTATCCTACAACTAGGCAAGGCAACTGGAAAATGCCTAATAAGAAAACATGTAAGGCGAAGCATAATAATACAACATAAATTATCCAATTTTACAAGCAATGATCTCTACTCAAGAAATCAAGAAAATCAGACAAACAAAAGAGGAAAAACAAGAAAATCACAATTCCCCGCCCAAGGGAATTGGTGGAATTTGCACAAATATTCACAGACTTCCTACGAAAAGGCACAAATCACCTACCTCGATCCTAGGAGATTGATATACGTGAACAACGATGACAGATTCTCCTTAGAACGTCGTAGATCCGAGAAAACGTCTGAAACACATAAACCATGATAACTTGAGAAAGAGTAGGAAAAGGAAAACAAGGATCAAGAAGAATGTAGAACTCACCGCTGTGATTCTAACGCAATCAACGGTGCTCGAATCGGAGAACGGACGGAGAGGCATGGGCTCATTGAATATTTGTGGATCCTCGGCGCTCTCGGACGAACGGAACCTAGAAGAAGACATTTTTGTGTGTCAGGTGTGACCCCGATCCGTTTAATGAAAAAAAAGTACATGGCGTTTACTTTTAGATTACACGGCGTGTACTAGGTTTTTCCGTACTCTGATAAAATCGGCCTCCACGTCATCCCTACACACCGTGTGTGTGGCCTGGACATGGCCAGCACACGACTTTGAGCGGGAAAAGAGTACACGGCGTGTACTCAAGAAGTACACTGCGTATACTCAAGAAGTACACGGTGTGTACTCAAGAAGTACACGGTGTGTACTCAAGAAGTACATGGCGTGTACTTCAAAAATTTCCAGAAACTTCATTTTTCTCAAAAAATCTAGAAAAAGGAAGAACATACCTGAAATGAAGATCCGGGTTCTTACAAACTTCCCCCCTTAAAGAATTTTTTCCTCGAATTTCCCTAGCGAGGTGTAGAAGAAGAAACCACGAACAGCTCCGACCACTGTGATCGAACCTTGGCCTCCCTCTCCCAAGTCTCATCCTGTACTCGCCCGTGCTGCCATAGCACCCATACTAGAAGAACAAACCGGCCTCGGAGAACCTTCATACTGCGATCGACAATCCGGATAGGATGCTCCTAAAACAATGCATCCGCTTCGAGCTCAACTTCCTCGGGTGAAATACATGAGACGGGTCTGGAAAGTAACGTCGGAGCTGAGAAAATGTGGAAGACGCCGTGCATGGCTCGGTACCTCTGAGTTAACTACAACCTATAGACAACCGTCCTAACTCTCTCCAACACCTCAAATGGCCCGACGTATCGCGGTGAAAGCTTACCCTATCTCTGAATCCTCTTGTGTCCCAACCTTGGTGTGACACGCAGGAAAACCTGATCCCCAACCTTGAACTCCAGAGGTCGTCTCCACTGATCAGCATAAGGCTTCTGTCGAGACTGTGTTGTAGTAATCCTCTTTTGAATCAACTCTATCTGCTCTGAGGTCTCCTGAACAAGACGAGGTCCCAGAAAAGCTGCCTCTCATGCCTCTAGCCAGCATAAAGGTGATCAGCATGGCCTACCGTACAAAGCCTCGTAAGGTGACATCTGAATAGTCGCATGAAAACTGTTGTTGTAGGAAAACTCTACAAGAGGAATATGCTTCTCCCAAGAACCGCCAAAGTCCAGAATGCAAGCTCTGAGCATATCCTCTATCACCTGGATTGTACACTCGGAATGGCCATCTGTCTGGGGATGGTATGTTGTACTCAAAACTACCTATGTACCCAATGCCTTCTGAAGCCCCTTCCAGAACTGAGACCTAAAGCATGCATCCCTATCTGAAACAATGGAGTTTGGAACTCCATGTAGACGTACAATCTCACAGATGTAAAACTGTCCTAGATCATCAACACTGAAGGTCTCCTTGATCGGTAAGAAGTGAGAAACCTTCGTAAGCCTGTCGACGACAACCCAAATAGCATCATTTCCTCAGGGTGACCTTGGAAACCCTGTCACGAAGTCCATCGCGGCATCATTCCACTTCCACTCCAGAATGGGTACTGCTGAAAAAGGCCTGCTGGTTGTTGATGCTCCGCTTTCACCTGCTGACAAGTAGAACATCTCATGACAAAACCAGCAATATCTTTCTTCATACCTAGCCACCAGTACTGGCAGTATAGATCCTGATACATCTTGGTGACGCCAGGATGAACTGCCCAAACTGAGGAATGAAAATCCCACATCAGCTCCTCGCGTATGTTTGCTGGTACCCATACACGTCCTTTGAAACACAAGATCTCATCCTCACCCACTGTCCATCCAGGAAGAGGGTCCTCTCCTGAAACGCTCTCCCACAGGACTAATCTTTCTAAGTCTGATAGCTTCCTCATCCGTACCTGATCAAGAAGCATAGAGGTAACAGCTAAAGAAGATAGGTAAGTCTGTCCCTGTCTATCGTGCACCTACAGATGCATCTCAGATAATAGAGCCATCAACTTCCACTCATTGTTGGCCTCCTGAACTGCCCGAATCTGATCTCTCCTGCTCAACACATCTGCCACTGCATTGCCCTTTCCCGGTGTATAGGCGAGATCGAAGTTGAAAGACTAAAGATACTCAACCCACCTGCGTTGTCTCAGATTCAGATCCCACTTAGTAAAGATATACTTGAGACTCTTTTAGTCGGTGAAAACCACGAAGTGCTCTCCCAGAAGGTAATGTCTCCAATAGTGTAAGGCATGAACAACAGCTGCCAATTCCAGATCATGCATCAGGTAGTTCCTCTCATGTGGCCTCAACTGCCGAGACCCATATGCAACGACTCCATCTCCCTGCATAAGCACAACACCCAACCCGATACCTAAAGCATCACAATAAACAGTGTAGCTCTTTCCTGGCTCTAGCAAGGCTAGTATCGGTGTTGACGTCATCTTTCCCTTTAGCTCCTGAAAGGCTGACTCGTAAGAATCTGACCATAAGAACTTCACCCCCTTCTTGGTCAGACCTGTCAAAGGTGCTGCTAGGCATGAAAAGTCCTGAATGAAGCATCTCTAGTATCCAGCCAGCCCTAGGAAACTCCGCACCTCAAAAACGTTCTTCGGCTACTCCCAGGAAACTACAGCTCTCACTTTCTCCAGGTCCACTGATACTCCTGCCTCTGAGATGACGTGACCCAAAAAGTGAATCTGATCCATCCAAAAGTGGCACTTAAAAAGTTTAGCATAAAGTCGATGCTCTCTCAGTGTGCTCAAAACGATCTCAAGATGGGTAGCATGGTCGTGTCGAGTGTGAGAGTACACCAAGATGTCATCCACAAAGACCACAAAGAAGGAATCCAAGTAAGGATGGAACACTCGGTTCATCAGTGCCATGAAAACTGTTGGCGCATTCGTGAGACCGAACGACATGACCGTATACTTGTAGAGACCATACCTGCTCCTGAATGCTGTCAGAGGTATATCTGATGGTCTAACGCGTAACTGATGATAACCGGACCTCAAATAGATCTTCGAGAACACCTGGGATCCTCGAAGATGATCGAAAAGGTCATCAATCCTAGGCAAGGGATACCAGTTCTTGACCGTCAACTGGTTCAGCTTCTGATAATCCACACAGAGCCTAAGTGTACCGTCTACCTTCTTCGCAAACAGGACAGTTGAACCCCAAGGAGAAGTACTGGGTCGGATGAAACCCTTTTCCTACAACTCCTCCAACTGCTTCTTGAGCTCCTGAAACTCAGGTGTAGCCATCCTATAAAGAGGAATGGACATCGGTGCCGCTCCTGGCACGAGCTCAATCGAGAAGTCTACCTCACGCTCTGGAGGAAAACCTGAAAAGTCCTCTGGAAAGACGTCCCTGAAACGATCCAACACTTGAGGAAAGTCCAACTGAGAAGTCCCATGGTCATCCAGATAAAGACTAGCAATCCGGGCCGTCACCCTTCCTATCCCATGATGCTCATATAGCATCCCGCCATTTTATAACATAAACTTTCATTACATTACACACAACTGAGGATCTTTAAGGTTTAGTGTCTTGGAAACCAGGAACATAATACATAAAAAAACATAAAACATTCTTCTTAAACACTTTCAAGGCGTCTCCTTAAGTTCATTCTAGGTTCATTACTGCATCTCATAACCTGGGGACATACATCAAAAGAAAGGGTGAGCAGAAGGCCCAGTAAGGGAAACAAGAGGAACATTTTACATGTGAACTTGAGATACTTCAATAAGGACATGAAAAGAACTTTAAGGCATGAGAAAGAAATCATGAGGCATTTCATAATAAAAATAACATTTTTTCATAACTTGAAGATGTGGCTACATCATTTAACATAGAAAATCATGAACATATCACCAAGGTCCATCCCCAAGGTGTCATTTGAAAATTACCAAGGTTATTCACCAAGGTATCGTGAAAATTGTAATCTCTAGTGGTTACATCATTACCCAATGCATTGGAGCGCTATCAGGGCGCACCCTTAAATTTGCCTTTATTATCATGTGAGCCACATATATCATCATCAAACATTTCATAAATAACCCACATAGCATAAAATAAATGGGTTTCATTTCATAATCATAACGTTTTAAAAACTGCTTTAAAGACATGATCTTTACGTCACTTTAAACCCACGGAAAGGGAAAGCGGGTCTCATGTATGTAAATCCCAGAATTTAAAATGGAACATTTTGATATATATGTGAATACCCTTGTAGAAATAAGAGCTTTGAGTATTCACTTTATAACAGAAAATAATTTTTGAGAAAAGAGAGAGGCATTTTGAGGGGAAAATTCTGCAACATAACGGCTAAGTTTCGGGGTTTTAGAAAACATTGAAATGAGAGGGGACATGGGTCACCCACTCATAAATGATCCATAAAACAGTAGGGTGAAAGAATAAGAAGGAAATATGGACATGGTAATGAAATTTTAGGGACATACCATTTGAAATGAAAAACATGGAAGGAAAAAGATTAGATTTCTCTTATGAAAATTCGGCAGCCTTACGGCGTCACTTAACTTCAAAAGAAAATGATTTGACAAGATCAAAAAGGGTCCCTCATCATATGATCATAAGAGATCAGTATGATTGATATAGAGATCATACCCCAACATAATAAAAAGGAACTTGAAAGACTTGACATGAAAATCGAACTTGAAAAATGAGAAGGGTGAAAGAATCCCTTAAAAATTCGGCAGCCTAACGACGTCACTTAAACTTTCATAAAACGAAATGATGAGAGTAAGAGGGGATCTCTCATCATATAAACATGAAAGGGCAGTAAGAGGAATATAAAAGAACATCCTCTCACATAAAAACATGGAGCATAATAGGAATGACATAAAAGAGATTTCATGAAAAGAAAGAGAGGGGTCGGATCCCTTACCTTAAAACGTGACTCTTGAAACTCAAAGGATTGGACCTTGAGGGCTTGGGGGCACCTTGGGAGGACTCCTTGGAAGGTAAGAAGACCAGAACTTCGTTGGGGGAGAGTTTGGAGTGAAAACTAAAGGAGGAAAGGGTGGGTATTTATAGGGAAAGTGAGGGGACAAAGCATTAAAGGCCAAGGGACACCTCACTAGTGGTTTTGGCAAAACCATGGGCTTGCCCATGGTATTTGCCCATGGTATTGGCCACTTGGGACACCTCACACCTTATCTTACTATTCATAATTCGACCATATTGAATATATACTTAATACATCATTTAATGATGTCATTAAACACTCGTAACTTAAAAACTATACTTTCACTATTCACCGAAAATTCAACCTTCTCAGAATAGTCCCAAAATTTCACCTTAACCAAATATTAATGCTACGATTTCAAAAATGAACTCCATTTTATAAAAATAATTTTCTAAATATTTTTAATTTAATTTTTAAATAAAAACACTATTCATCGAAAATTCATTTTTTTCAGAAAAATCCCCAAAAATTACCATAACATAATATCGATGCTCTGAGTTCAAAAATAAAGTCATTTTTATAAAAATAATTTTCTAATTATTTTTAATTAAATTTTTAATTAAAAAACACTATTCATCCGAAAAAACTAATACTTGAATAATAATTTATGAAACCGTTATTTAACCATTTTATTGAATCACATTACTTAATCTAGGTGTCTAAATTATATTAAAACTTTCTTTGAGTGAAATTACTAATCCATTTGGTCATATTACTAATCCTAAGAGTAAAATCACTATTCATAATTTACTATTCATCAAAAATTAAGTTGATCTTATTAGACTCCAAATTCCTTAATGAACACTTTTGTAGAAGACCATTTTTTGAAAATCATTACACATCATTAGTTATTTAGGGTTTACATATATATTTCAAAATATGCCTTTTTCAAAATTCATCAATAAAATACATTCTAAAATTATCTAGACATTTGAAATTTCACAAACATCACTAAAGGATGAAATCTCAATTTATTCACCCGAAAGGATTACACAAGGAAACTAGGGTCTCATCACATAGCCCCTTATAACACTGGCATAAGACCTAAGTGTAAGGTGTGCTATGGTGAGAGAATCTGAGGGAGTCTCAGATAACATTGCCCTAGTAGCAATCTCCACTAACTTGAACTTCTCCTGCAAGCGTTTTCGTTCAAGCTTGACACGCTGGAGCTCGGCTTGGGCTTGGTCCAAAGCGAAGCCCACAGATGCTACCTCCTTCCCAAGCTCTGATAAGTGGGCTTCGTAAGGGTTGAGTCTACTGGATGAAGCCATCAACTCCCCTTTCTGCATTAACCATTAACGTCTTATTAAATCATTAAGAGTAAGTTAATATAACACTCAAAAAGATTGGGTCGTTACATTCTTCCCCCCTTAAGAAATTTCGTCCCCGAAATTTATACTTGAGGCCTAGTCGAAAAGGTGAGGGTACTTTTGCTTCATCGTTTCCTCAGGCTCCCAAGTCGCTTCTTCGTACTTATGATTCCTCCACAACACTTTCACAAGGTGGGTAGTCTTGTTTCGTAGAACCTTGTCTCTACGGTCCAAGATCTCCACTGGCTGCTCCTCATAAGAGAGGTCATGTTCAAGTTGTACCACCTCTGGGTTCAGTACATGCGAAGGGTCGGGTATGTACTTCCTCAAGAGAGATACATGGAAGACATCATGAACTTGAGCTAGGTTCGGTGGAAGTGCTAGACGATAGGCCACTACTCCTATGCGATCAAGGATTTCATAGGGGCCGATGTACCTAGGGCTGAGCTTCCCTTTCTTCCCAAACCGCATGACTCTCTTCCATGGAGAAATTCGAAGGAAGACTTTGTCACCAACATCAAACTCCAAGTCCCTTCGACGATTGTCAGCATAGCTCTTCTGCTGACTCTGAGAAGCTTTTATGTGTTGTTGGATGGCATGAACCTGTTCTGTCATCTCTTGCACGAGATCAGGCCCAAGAAGCTTCCTCTCACCAGTTTCATCCCAACAAGTAGGAGTTCTACACCGCTTTCCATACAGAGCTTCATAGGGTGCCATCTGAATACTCGCATGGAAGCTGTTGTTATAGGAGAACTCCACTAATGGGAGGTGTTGATCCCATCCACCTTTAAATTCCATTGAGCATAATCTCAACATGTCTTCGAGTGTCTGAATAGTCCTTTCAGATTGGCCATCAGTTTGAGGATGATAGGCCGTACTAAAATTCAATTCAGTATTCAGAGCATGCTGAAGACTTCTCCAGAATTTTGATGTGAATCTTGGGTCACGATCAGATACGATGGATAGTGGTACCCCATGCATCCTTACCACTTCCTTCACGTATATCTTGGCAAGCTGATCCAGATAGAAATCTTCCCGAATAGGGATAAAATGGGCTGTCTTGGTGAGACGGTCCACAATAACCCATATCGCATTGTTCCCTTTGGATGTTTTTGGGAGACCAGTTACAAAGTCCATGGTGATATTATCCCACTTCCATACTGGTATGGGTAGCGGTTGTAATACCCCCTTAGGAAGTTGTCTTTCTGCCTTTACTTGCTGACACACCAGGCACCTTGCAGTGTAATCGGCAATCTCCCTCTTCATGTTATCCCACCAATAATGATCACGAAGGTCTCTATACATCTTAGTGCTTCCCGGATGTATAGAAAAAGTAGAGCTATGAGCTTCATCCATCAGTTCTTTCTTTATCTCCGGAATAGATGGAACACATAGTCTTGTACGAAATTTCAATACAACTTCTTGATCAATATTGAAATCAGGGAACTTCCCATTCTTTACAGCCTCGAACTTCTCCTGCAGTAAAGGATATTCTTTTTGAGCCTTCTTGATCTTCTCTAGTAATGAAGGTTGAGAAATCATTTGGGATAGGGTTGATGATGTCCCTTTCCTTATAATTACCATGTCCAGTTTTACTAGATCTTTAATCAAGGGATCTCCCAGGATCCTCATTGTTGCCAGAACAACAGGATCTTTCCTGCTTAACGCATCCGCGACTTTGTTTGCTCTACCAGGGTGATAATGAATTGAACAATCATAGTCTTTAATAAGCTCCAACCATCTCCTTTGTCTCATGTTCAATTCTTTCTGTGTGAAAATATACTTTAGACTTTGGTGGTCAGTGTATATATCACATTTCTCCCCATAAAGATAGTGCCTCCATATCTTTAGAGCAAAAACAACTGCTGCCAGCTCTAGATCATGCGTAGGATAATTCTGCTCATGAATCTTCAACTGTCGAGATGCATAAGCAATTACTTTGTCATTTTGCATGAGGACGCACCCAAGCCCTTTCAGAGATGCATCGCTAAAAATAACGAATCCTTCTCCGATAGAGGGTAGTGTTAATACAGGTGCAGTAACCAATCTCTTCTTCAGCTCTTGGAAACTTTCCTCGCATTCCTTTGTCCAGATGAACTTAACCCCTTTTCGAGTCAACTTGGTTAGTGGATTAGAAATCCGTGAAAAGTTTTTCACAAACCTCCTATAATATCCCGCTAAACCAAGGAAACTACGAATCTCAGTTACTGTTGTGGGTTGAGGCCACTCCTCCACAACCATTGTCTTTGCAGGGTCAACCGAGATTCCTTCATTGGTTACGATGTGCCCCAAGAAAGCCACTTGTTGTAACCAAAACTCACACTTGCTGAACTTCCCAAAGAGCCTCTCCTTCCGTAGAGTTTTCAAAATAACCCTCAGATGATTTTCATGCTCCTCATGACTTTTTGAATATATCAAAATATCATCAATAAAAACTACCACAAAGTTATCAAGGTAGTCCTTAAAGACTCTATTCATCAAATCCATGAAAATAGCAGGATCATTAGTCAAGCCGAAGGGCATAACAGTAAACTCATAATGCCCATATCTTGATCGGAAGGCAGTCTTTGGAATATCTTCCTTCTTCACCCTCAGTTGATGATAACCAGATCGAAGGTCAATCTTAGAGAAGAATTGAGCCCCACGAAGTTGGTCAAATAAATCATCAATTCTTGGAAGAGGGTATCTGTTCTTCACTATGATCCCGTTCAGTTCTCTATAATCAATGCATAGCCGCATTGATCCATCCTTCTTCTTCACAAAGAGAACTGGTGCTCCCCAAGGAGACACACTCGGTCGGATAAACCCCTTCTCCAACAAGTCTTGGAGTTGTTTCTTTAGCTCCTCTAGCTCCACATTTGCCATTCTATACGGAGTCTTTGATATCGGTTGAGACCCAGGTACGAGTTCAATGGAGAACTCTACCTCTCTTTCTGGGGGAGGTCCAGGTAACTCCTCAGGAAATACATCCATGTATTCCTGAACAATCGGAACATCTTCAATTTGTATGCTCCCTTTCCCTTCTTCATCATCACCGATTAACTCCATAAAGAAAGCTATAGGAGGTGCTTCTAGATAGGGATCAGTTCGGGATATCTCTCCTCGGAAGATAACTGTAGGTTGTTCATTCAAGACTACTGAGATTTCCTTACTTCTGCATTTGATCTTAGCATTATACTTTGAGAGCCAGTCCATCCCTAGTATAACGTCGAATTCCATCATGGGGATGACTACTAGATTTGAGATAAGATTGTGCTCACCAAAGTAAACACTAGAGTCTCTAAACACTGTTGATGCATGGATAATCCCACTTGGAGTCTTGACTGACAACTCTACCTCAAGCAATTCAGGGATTGATTCTATATTCTTTGCAAACTTGGAAGAAATAAAGGAATGCGTAGAACCAGAATCAAATAAAGTACTTGCTAGCTTTGAGAGGACAACAAGAGTACCTGCTACCACATCGTTTGGGACTTCAACTTCAGCTGTTGTGATAGCGAAAGCACGACCTTGCTCCCTTGGCCTCTGCTGAGGTTGATGGTGATTCCCCTCCACCGCCCTCGGATTTGGACATTGATTAGCAAAGTGCCCAAGCTGTCCACACTTGAAGCATGTGACATCGGGTAGGGCCAGAACCATCTTTCCTCTGTCCTTAGTGTTGGGAAGTTGAGGCTTCACATCACCACGACAATTCCGAGAAATATGGTCTTCTTTTCCACACCTATAGCACTTGCCACTTCCGATCAAGCAGTTCCCCGGATGCTTCTTCCCACATTTATTGCATGTGGCATGTTGCATATGCTTTCCACCTCTTTCCTGATCAAAACTTCTTCCCAGGCTCGGTTCTAGAGTTCTCTTCTTCTCATTAGATTTGTGAGACCACTGTGTCTCCCCAAACTCTAGTTCAACTTTCATAGCACTTCGAACTATTTCTTCATAGCTATCATAGTCCCTGTTGGCTAGATTCTTCCGCAGATGTGGTCGTAGTCCGCCAAAGAATCTATCAACCTTCCCATTAGGGTCCATGACAAAGCTTGAGGTATAACGGGAAAGCCTTGTGAAGTTCATCTCATAGATTCCGACAGATTCGTTCTCCTTCTGCTTCAGCTCGAGAAACTCTTTCTCCATTTTCGTTCTCATGGAACGAGGGAAATACTTGTTAAAGAAAATCCCCCGAAATTCTTCCCACTCCATAGCTTCCATCTCTCCTCGTGGCTTCGTGTTTTTGATCAGTGACCACCACTGATCAGCTTCTCCCTCTAGGTGGTAAACAGCAAGGGTGACTTTTTCTTGTTCCGAACAATGAAGTACAGAAAAGATCTTTTCAATGGAGCTTATCCATTGTTCCGCAACCAATGGGTCAGTAGATCCACTGAATGTTGGCGGTCGTTGACGCATGAAGGACTCAACAGAAAGTTGTTCCCTTCGTGGTGAGGTCGGCCTCTCAGCTTGATTCAAGTTATTACTCATAACTTGAGTCAGTTGGTTCATCATTCGCATGAATGTTTCCATTCCGGCTTCCATCGGAGGGTCGTCAGCACATGGTGCATTGCGGTCACCATCGGCACGGTTTCTCCTATTGCCCGCCATTTTCTAAAAGAATAAAACCTTAGTGAGAAACTTATTTCATTTATGAATCTTTTAACTAAGACTTCATGCTTAGAAAATTATACTTCTCTATAATTCCTTCATAATGATTCATAAAAAGCTTGTGATTAACCAAACATATTCCCCGGGAGTGTCGTAACCAAGAGTGCAGCAAGGCCCGTTATCGTGCACCAGTTCCCGTTCGAGTCTAGCTCAAAGCGGTGTTTTCGGGTTTTACCCCTATGTACATCTGTGCCAAAGCCGCCTCTACCTGCTCGTATCCAGACAGGGATGTATTTGTTTGATAGACCACTTACTCAATACTTACCAAAATACCAGGAAGTTTTCCTATATTTAAACTTTTCTATAGGGTTCTTCCTAAAGTTTTTATATCCTAATTTCCACAAATAACTAAACCATCCTTTGATACCAACTATAGCATCCCGCCATTTTATAACATAAACTTTCATTACATTACACACAACTGAGGATCTTTAAGGTTTAGTGTCTTGGAAACCAGGAACATAATACATAAAAAAACATAAAACATTCTTCTTAAACACTTGTAAGGCGTCTCCTTAAGTTCATTCTAGGTTCATTACTGCATCTCATAACCTGGGGACATACATCAAAAGAAAGGGTGAGCAGAAGGCCCAGTAAGGGAAACAAGAGGAACATTTTACATGTGAACTTGAGATACTTCAATAAGGACATGAAAAGAACTTTAAGGCATGAGAAAGAAATCATGAGGCATTTCATAATAAAAATAACATTTTTTCATAACTTGAAGATGTGGCTACATCATTTAACATAGACAATCATGAACATATCACCAAGGTCCATCCCCAAGGTGTCATTTGAAAATTACCAAGGTTATTCACCAAGGTATCGTGAAAATTGTAATCTCTAGTGGTTACATCATTACCCAATGCATTGGAGCGCTATCAGGGCGCACCCTTAAATTTGCCTTTATTATCATGTGAGCCACATATATCATCATCAAACATTTCATAAATAACCCACATAGCATAAAATAAATGGTTTTCATTTCATAATCATAACGTTTTAAAAACTGCTTTAAAGACATGATCTTTACATCACTTTAAACCCACGGAAAGGGAAAGCGGGTCTCATGTATGTAAATCCCAGAATTTAAAATGGAACATTTTGATATATATGTGAATACCCTTGTAGAAATAAGAGCTTTGAGTATTCACTTTATAACAGAAAATAATTTTTGAGAAAAGAGAGAGGCATTTTGAGGGGAAAATTCTGCAGCATAACGGCTAAGTTTCGGGGTTTTAGAAAACATTGAAATGAGAGGGGACATGGGTCACCCACTCATAAATGATCCATAAAACAGTAGGGTGAAAGAATAAGAAGGACATATGGACATGGTAATGAAATTTTAGGGACATACCATTTGAAATGAAAAACATGGAAGGAAAAAGATTAGATTTCTCTTATGAAAATTCGGCAGCCTTACGGCGTCACTTAACTTCAAAAGAAAATGATTTGACAAGATCAAAAAGGGTACCTCATCATATGATCATAAGAGATCAGTATGATTGATATAGAGATCATACCCCAACATAATAAAAAGGAACTTGAAAGACTTGACATGAAAATTGAACTTGAAAAATGAGAAGGGTGAAAGAATCCCTTAAAAATTCGGCAGCCTAACGGCGTCACTTAAACTTTCATAAAACGAAATGATGAGAGTAAGAGGGGATCTCTCATCATATAAACATGAAAGGGCAGTAAGAGGAATATAAAAGAACATCCTCTCACATAAAAACATGGAGCATAATAGGAATGACATAAAAGAGATTTCATGAAAAGAAAGAGAGGGGTCGGATCCCTTACCTTAAAACGTGACTCTTGAAACTCAAAGGATTGGACCTTGAGGGCTTGGGGGCACCTTGGGAGGACTCCTTTGAAGGTAAGAAGACCAGAACTTCGTTGGGGGAGAGTTGGGAGTGAAAACTAAAGGAGGAAAGGGTGGGTATTTATAGGGAAAGTGAGGGGACAAAGCATTAAAGGCCAAGGGACACCTCACTAGTGGTTTTGGCAAAACCATCGGCTTGCCCATGGTATTTGCCCATGGTATTGGCCACTTGGGACACCTCACACCTTATCTTACTATTCATAATTCGACCATATTGAATATATACTTAATACATCATTTAATGATGTCATTAAACACCCGTAACTTAAAAACTATACTTTCACTATTCACCGAAAATTCAACCTTCTCAGAATAATCCCAAAATTTCACCTTAACCAAATATTAATGCTACGATTTCAAAAATGAACTCCATTTTATAAAAATAATTTTCTAAATATTTTTAATTTAATTTTTAAATAAAAACACTATTCATCGAAAATTCATTTTTTTCAGAAAAATCCCCAAAAATTACCATAACATAATATCGATGCTCTGAGTTCAAAAATAAAGTCATTTTTATAAAAATAATTTTCTAATTATTTTTAATTAAATTTTTAATTAAAAAACACTATTCATCCGAAAAAACTAATACTTGAATAATAATTTATGAAACCGTTATTTAACCATTTTATTGAATCACATTACTTAATCTAGGTGTCTAAATTATATTTTCTTTGAGTGAAATTACTAATCCATTTGGTCATATTACTAATCCTAAGCGTAAAATCACTATTCATAATTTACTATTCATCAAAAATTAAGTTGATCTTATTAGACTCCAAATTCCTTAATGAACACTTTTGTAGAAGACCATTTTTTGAAAATCATTACACATCATTAGTTATTTAGGGTTTACATATATATTTCAAAATATGCCTTTTTCAAAATTCATCAATAAAATACATTCTAAAATTATCTAGACATTTGAAATTTCACAAACATCACTAAAGGATGAAATCTCAATTTATTCACCCGAAAGGATTACACAAGGAAACTAGGGTCTCATCACATAGCCCCTTATAACACTGGCATAAGACCTAAGTGTAAGGTGTGCTATGGTGAGAGAATCTGAGGGAGTCTCAGATAACATTGCCCTAGTAGCAATCTCCACTAACTTGAACTTCTCCTGCAAGCGTTTTCGTTCAAGCTTGACACGCTGGAGCTCGGCTTGGGCTTGGTCCAAAGCGAAGCCCACAGATGCTACCTCCTTCCCAAGCTCTGATAAGTGGGCTTCGTAAGGGTTGAGTCTACTGGATGAAGCCATCAACTCCCCTTTCTGCATTAACCATTAACGTCTTATTAAATCATTAAGAGTAAGTTAATATAACACTCAAAAAGATTGGGTCGTTACAGATCAAGTCCTGCTTGACTCGTCTAAACATCCCATTTTCCTCTATGAAGAAAATATTCACCCTCTGGTGAGATAAAACTCACCATGTGGTGATAACAGTCGACAACTGCCTGGAAGGGAACCAACCAGTCCATCCAAAGAATGACATCATAGTCTGTCATCTCTAGGATGTAGAGATCTCATAAGAAACGATACCCTGTAACCTCTATAGGGCACTCTCTACACTGACATGCACTAGATGTTCTTGTCCCCAAAGGTGTGTCTAGTGTCAACGAGTCGATAGAAGAAAAGATACAGAGCCCAAGGCTCTCCATGATAGCAATAGAGATAAAACTATGTGTAGCACCAGTATCAAAAAGAGATGAAGATAAAACTGAGGCTACTAAAATCATACCTCGAACTATAGAAGGTCTGGGATCCTACTCCTGATGGGTCTGTTCCATGATGAAAGACTGGCCTGCACCGCGGCCCTACACCCCTGGTTGACCACTCTGAGCTGACCCACCCTGCTGACATTGAAAGACTGGTGGCTGACCGCCAAGGCCTTGACCTCCACCTCAGCACGAATGGCCGGAAGAACTCCAGTTCCCCGACTGGTGAGAAACTGGTGGTGCTGCTCCTGAACGAGGAGTCATGGAAGAACCCTCGTCACCAGCTGCTGGTGAGAAAACCTGGCAGAAACGCTGAAGGTGACTCATCTTGCCGCAAGATCGGCACTCCATGGGGTCTCTCTGGCACTGCGGCCTCGTGTACCCTGACTGGCCACACTGGTAGCATATCACCTGGCTGCCTGATGATGTATCTCGCTTCCTCAGATCACCGCGCGTAGACTCCTTACAGTGCTTCTTGCTGTCATCTGGAGGAAAACTAGCCCTGGAAGCAGAACCTCCTTGGCTTGCAGCTCTAGAGTCTCTCAGATTGCGCTCTGCAATCAGTGCATGGTTGACGATGGAAGTGATAGAAGTCAACTGGAAGAGATTCACCTGCGAGCAGATCTCCCACCTAAGACCATCCTCAAACTTCCTCGCTAAGAACATCCTGTCACCACCTCAGAGGGGAGTGAAATGCTAAAACTCGGTGAAACGAGAGGAGTACTCCATAATAGAAAGAGTACCCTTCTCTAAGCTCATGAACTCCCGGGCTCGGTCGGCCTTCAGGGTCTCCGGGTAGAAGTAGTCATAAAAGACATGCTGAAACTCCTCCCAAGCCATAACCTGTTGATGACCCGCCTGTGAGATCACATCCCACCACCTCTTGGCGGAGTCTCATATAATATAGGTAGTGAGCTTGACCCGACTCTCTGGAGGCATCTACAGATGCTCAAAGATGGTCAACATGGCTTCCAGCCATGACTCTGCAGCCTGAGGTCCTCCTTCCCCCAAAAAAGTGGGATGCTACTGCTGCTGGAAAACCCGCATCAAGTCGGCCATGGTCGTGGTAGGAGGCGGTGCTCCCTGAAAGGTCTGAATCATCCTCATAAAACCTTCCATGAACTGCGCATCAGCACCTGCAACTGGTATGACAGCCGGTGCCAAGGCTGGCCCGACCGGAGGATCGGCAGGAAGTCCCTGATCAGCCATGTCTGGCGTCTGATCACTGCCTGACAACTGAAGTACAACCGGAGGACGTCTCGGAGGCATAGCTCTGGAAGATCAAAACATACCTTAGATTAGGAAAACAAGGACAGATAACCAAGGAGTACCAAAACGAGAACAGGAGAAGGAAACACACAAGATTTACAAAACAAGACTATACACGGCGTGTATAAAATCTACATGGCGTGTACTTAACTCTGATTCCCTACCCGTGTCTCCTTTCATGGATAACCCACACGGTCCTCTTAAACTGATACTACACGGTGTGTTCCTGGTGGACACGGAGTATAGTAGACACGGTTTCAATGACCCGTGTTGTTGGCGACACGGCCAAGTACACGACTGACCCTTACACGGCGTGTTCCGAACAAACACGGCGTGTATGGAAGAAGATAACACCGACCTGTGTTGCTTGTGACACGGTCGGGTACCTGGAACAAGACTACATGACGTGTTTCTATCCAACACGACATGTTTTACTTGAGCTTCCCCGGCCCGTGTTGTTAGTTACACGGTTGGGTACACACTCACTACTACACGGCGTGTACCTACCGTACACGGTGTGTTCCTAGAGATTTTTCACAACCCGTGTTTCTGCTCACTCAGTCAAAGACACGGTTTAAAACTACACTGCGTGTATATATAAAGTACACGCCATGTATTCTGGTTTTTTCTGGGCAGTAGCTCTGAAACTGCACCAAAGCCCAGAAAACACTGAAAATAAGACATGATGGTGCCAAATTCCAATCCGTGAGGGCCTATACTCCCCGCAAATCAAAGTTTGGAATCCAATACAGTCATATAAAAAGAAAACAGGTCATTGATCCACCAATTTCTGATTCAAGAGGGCCCATAACGCCTTAAGAACCAAAATTTGGTGTTCATTCAAGAAAAGTACAATACAAAAAGTCCTCTATCAAGCAGCATAGATTCTATCAAAGCATCTATTACAACATCATGAAAAATATACACAAGTCTATCACAACAACATGAAATCACTAATCCACCCTAGATGGCATGGAAAGAATGCATGGAATGTGATTTCTAATAAGTGTCTATATGATGCATGAGATGGAATACCCTCATCTCATTGGGTTGCGACAGAAATAGAACCGCAATAGAAAAACAACAACAACACAGGACATCTGAATCACTCTAGGTGAAATCATATCAACTGTAAATCTCAGAACCAGAAAACTGCAATAAACGAGGTAGTATGTCTTTTCCCTGTACATGGGTTAGCTACTCCTGGGCACAGCTTAACACCAAGTACCGAATCCGTCATATCCCTGGCTAAAGGCTCCAAACAGTAATTCAAGAGAAAAGAACACACTCTGATACCACTTTGTAACTTCCCAGTTCCGGAAGCCACCCAGAGGCATCCCGTACCCGGTTGCTTACATGGCCTCAAGCGCATTTCCTCAAACACTAGAGGCTGCCGACTAGCAGTGAGGGCCTTGGGTGTGATAGTGGGGAAACTATGCCCTCATTTCCAGAGTACACAGCAGAGAAGAAAAACAAATAACAACAATAGCATAAGTAGTATACCTACATACACGAGTAAACGATAAACAGCGGAAGACTAACAAATAAACAACTGGAGCAGGAATATATGTAAATGATGCATGATATATATAGGTCTAGGAAAATATCCAAAAAAGTCACAATGCTGAATACAGTACTAATCCAAAGTACAAAAGAAAAACAAATGAGCGACTCCTCAGCATCGCAAGCCTCGGCTTGGTCCCATGCTCTCCAGCTCCACAGCAATCAAGAACCTGATGTAGAAGGGTGCTTTCCCTTATCTATACTTGCAACAATATAATCTGCTTGGGCCAAAAAGCATGGCCCAAACAGGGTGTGAGATACAATCCCAGTAGGCAATCACCTAAATATCTATGCCTAACAGTTAATAAATACAAGGCAAGTAAAAGTGCATGAAGCAGTAAACAGAAAAGCACACAGCAGCTGCAATCCACAGTTCTAGCATAAGAAGTATACAAGTGAACGACCAAAAACAAGTAGAAAATAGGTAACCCTCTGGGTAGCTCTCACAGCCTAACCCCTATGGTTCAACCTACAAGTACTAGCAACCCTCTAGAAGGAACACTCAGTCTCACCCCTCTGGTTCAGCTAAGAGTATACTTTCTGAGGAAGCACTCACCGTCAATTCCCCCTATAGTCTCGTATCGTGGCTAAGGCTCTCTGGGGAAGCACTCAACATCTCATTCCCCCTACGGCCGTGTCGAGGAACTACAGACTCTCTGAGGAAGCACTCATCATCAATTCCCCTTGTGGTCTCGCATCGTATTAAAAGACACTCTAGAGAAGCCCTTACGTCCATTCTCCCTATAGTCTACTACACTAGGTTCTCACAGTACTGTGTGAAATAAACATGCTCAGTGCGTGCATATCATCCCAAGTAAACCTCAAGAACTACTTGGCTATCATTCTAAGGCACAACAGCATAACAGTATAACAGCACCCCTATCTTACAACTAGGCAAGGCAACTGTCGAACGCCTAATAATCAAACATGAAAGGCGAAGCACAAGAATACAACATAAATTATCCAATTTTACAAGAAATGATCTCTAATCAAGCAATCAACCAAAGCAGACAAACAACAGGGGAAAAACAGGAAACCCACAATTCCCCGCCCAAGGGAATTAGTGGAATTTGCACAAATATTCACAGACTTCCTACGGAAAGGTACAAACCACCTACCTCGATCCTAGGAGATCGATATGCGTGAACAATGATGACAGATTCTCCTTAGAACATCGTAGATATGATAAAACATCTGAAACACATAAACCAAGATAACTTGAGAAAGAGTAGGAAAAGGAAAACAAGTTTCAAGCAGAAGGGAGAACTCATCGCTGCAATTCCAACGCAATCAACGGTGCTCGAATCAGAGAATAGACAGAGAGGTGGGGGCTCGTCGAATATTCGCAGATCCTCAGCACTCTCGGACAAACGAAACCTAGAAGAATACCTTTCTGTGCTTCAGGCGCGACCCCGGTCCGTTTAATGAAAAAAAGAAAGTACACAGCGTGTACTAGGTTTTTCCGTACTCCGATAAAATCGGCCTCCATGTCATCCCTACACACCATGTGTGTGGCTCGGACATGGACAACACACATCTTTGAGCAGGAAAATAGTACACGGTGTGTACTTCAAAAATTTCCAGAAACTTCCTTTTTCTCAAAAACTCCAGAAAAAGGAAGAACATACCTGAAACGAAGATCCGGGTTCTTATACTAAGTGTGAGATTCCTTCTAAAAAACACATATTTAAAACCTCAATCTTCTAACTAGGTAGTTTAATGCCAAAGTTGGGTGCCCCTATATTATCTTGTGTAAGGAAATAAAGCAATAAGCGACTCTGGATTGTCTTGTCAGGTAGTTTCATGCCAAATCCAAGTTCCCATGAATTGTCCTTGGTTAGCTTGTTTTTGGAATTTTCTTTGGATCACACTAACTGGTAAGCCCTAATGGTTAGAATACTAGAGAAATATAGTTGAGTGAATCCATATTATGGATTTGGATAAAGTGTTATCTTCTCAACTATCCAAGAATCACAAGTGTTGTGATTGGGATGGTTCTCTACCTAAATTAGTGAGATGAACACTAAGAATACTCATAGATTATAGAAATATGGATCTTTGCTCACTAAATGGATATGATGTCTAGGTCAACATTTTTAATGGGAGCACTTTCATTTAAATCCATTAATGAAAAGATACTAAAAAATGATATTCATCTAATAAAAATTTCTATTGTAGAAAAATACATCATTGTCGTCAAACTAAACTTTCAAATTAATCCTTGAAATGAGAAATTTAATGCAAGAAACTACTAATACTTGTAGATTAAGAAAATTTCTTAATAAAGAGAAATATTCTATATGTTAAAATGGTTCCACCCCAAGTAACCAATTTTTGAAATTGTTCAACAAGAAAATTAAGATGCTTATAAAAGCATGGAAAGATTCAGTTAATCTTTCAAAGGTACTAGATGATAATTGAACTAAGGAATTATAGTCTCATATACTCAATATGAGTGGGTATGTTAATGATATTCAATATGACTAAATATTCTTAGTGAGATTAAAAGAATTATTATAAGACTTATTTTGTTTAAGGAATTCATTCTATTGTCATCTATGGAAATGTTTTGGTGAGATGGATGAATTCAATAAAATTTTACCTGATATTCTCAAAGTGTTGAGAATAGATTAACAGGGAATATGATGTCTATTGGATTGGTGTATCCCAATATATTCTAAATTATGATTGGGCTGAATGCTTCTGACCCAAATTGTGCACCAGGATGCAACTCTGCGGGTCGAGCTCCACCGTGAGCTCGTTGGGGGTTGTAGGGGGAAACGCACCCCTGCTCTGGGGGTTCGGGGACCAAAGGTCCCCGCCTGTAATGAACCGACTCGAGTTACCCTCAAAATTGGCACCCAACCTAATCTGTCACATACCTAAAGGGCATTCCCAATCCCCACGGGTTGGCGACAAGCACTCAAACGTCGAACAAAAAACTAGAGGGAACGATTTTCCCCAAGTTGTACAAACACATAGCATATATACACATGAAAAAGAAAGTGGCAGTGGAAGTTTAAAAAATATACGTCATAACCTTAAGAAGACAGCAAAAACAAAACAAATGAAAAGGTATCTAAAACTCCAAAGAATAAGTCTGGCTGCAAAGGACCAGAACCAAATGGACACTCCATGTGATGTCGTTGACAAACTCACACCATCTCATCACCAGCTACCCAACGTAGCTGACACAAAACCTCACTACCTCACTGTAGCACTTTTCCCTTCCCTACAATGGAAGACATACAAAGGACTATGCGCTATCAAAGAGGTGCACATGGTGTGAGCTAACATGCTCCATAGGATCTCACTCAAGTGTTCCATAACAAGTCCCTGTATAACAATTCTTGTATTCCCGTTTTAAATAAAACATTTCATGATAAGCAGTAAAGCAGTTTTATAGAAAATATTGTAAACATTTCCATTTTTATCATAGTTCTAAAACAAAGAAGGTATATCAATTTCAAATAACATTTTCCACATCATTTATCCATAGGAATAAACATGCATATCAAGGATAAAACAAAACATCCAAGAAAAATAAAACAGAAACATGGGTATCACACCAAGGATCATTATAGATCAGACTAGAAGACTACTCGTACCACAATCAATCAAATGCACATTCTGGTTCCTAGAACACATGCCTAGGAATAAAAGGAATACCACATGAGTAACCCCCCCCCCAACAATGTCAATATCAGTCCCCAATAACAATGGGCCTATGAAATAGAGGAAATACCCATGAGAAAACCTTCCAAAAATCACAAAAAAATGGATGATGGCCTCAATCTAAACATTCCACCTAAGTACCCAAGGTAACTCATGTGCTCATTTTCACAATTCATTCCAATGCTTTGAAAATCATTTAAAAACCATTCACAAATCCATTTTAATGCTTTGAAAATACCCATTTTCTTTCCATTTATCAACAACTAGGGAAAAACCATTATTCTTTAAAAACTCTTTTCAACACACACAAAACAAACATGTCAATTCCTTTTATAAATCATTTTATAAAACAAGAATAATAAGGTTTATCAACATAGGTTATAGACAGAACCAATGACCTCAAAACTCGAGTCGCACACACCTGCAACAGGATCCACCAACAACGAAGACCCAGCAACATCTACAAAGGCCCTAAAATCCATTACACATCACAATATTGATTCAATTTAGAAAACAAGGGGTCGGTGGAAAGGATGAAACCCACATACCTCATGAACGAACACCTGCCGCACCACAACCAATAAAGGGACGACCTCCAGAATGAGATTGAACGATGGATCTAGAAGAATACATAAAGAACCACCAATTCAGATCAACATATCTGATAACGTAACCCAAGGGAGCTACTTTGATCATTGGAAACAAAGAAGTGGAAAGATCACTTACCCAGAGAGACGCACTGCAACCGCAATGAAGATTGAACGTTGAATGAATTGATCGGGAAGGAACGGTGTCTCTCAAATTCATTTGGGAATTTCACTGAGTCGAGAGAAAGAGAGTCTAGATAAAGAACCAAAACAAAAATAGCCACACCCCTATTTTAAAACTATAAGTGTGTCGTTACACGATGTTTAACCCAGTTACATGACGTGTAATTGGAAAAGTCCCACATACGCCGGAAAATCCGTCACCTTGGATTAGAATTTTGACCTTTTATTAACTCACGATGTGTAAAGTCTCTTCATGTCATTTAACCCTTCACATCTTGAATCCTTTCACAACATGAATCCATCAACTCTTACACGTCATGTAACCTATTTACACAGTGTGAAATACTCATACATCTTGCAGAAAAATCTGTTTAAAGCTAAGAGTCCAACAAATATTTGACTTCACCATTATAGGAATCCTACCAATTCCTTCGCGACCCTATACATACAATGAGAAAAGGAAAACCATGATGAGTTTAAAGACATACCTGATCAATCGATAATGGGATGTTACAAACTCCCCACTATAAATAGTTTTCATCCTCATAAATTCATGTGGAATATGTAATCCCCAGAAAAAGATGAGGTCATTTCTCTCTCATCAACAACTCATGTTCTCAAGTCTCATGAGAATCAAATCCATGTTTCCATAGAATTATGACCAATGGAATTTATTTCCCATGAAAGACTTTCACTTTAGAGTTAATGATCTCAACTGGTTTCTCCAAAACATAAACATCTAGTTTTAACACAATTTCTTCCCAACTCAGAACCTGAGCAGGATCAGGATGGTACTTACTTAGCTGAGATATGTGGAAAACATCATGAATAACTATCAACTGAACTATAAATTCTAATCAATAAAAATCCTACCCGAGCCACTCAGTGACCAAAAATGGTCCAACATATCTCGGAGGCAACTTTCCCTATTTTACAAGCTGATGATGACCTAACCGAGGAGAGACTTTCAAGAAAACCCAGTCACCAAGGGAAAACTCTAGAGGATGGAATCGCCGATCCGCATAAGATTTTTTTCGATTCTAGGATATAACCATACATTGATGCACATCCTGAATCTTTGGGGATGTCTCATCAACCAAACTTGGTCCAACTAAAGATACTTCGCCTACCTCCACCCAAGAAAGAGGCGATCTACACGGGCAACCAAACAACACCTAGAAGGGAGAAATTATTATCGACAAATGATAAATAATGTTTTAAATAAACTCAACCATTCTTATATGGCTATCCCATGATCCACTGAAATGCAAGACACAAGCACAAAGCATATCCTCCAGGATCTAAATTACATGATTTGTCTGACCGTTTGTCTGTGGATGGTAAGTTGTTATCAACTTTACTTGAGTTCTCATCACCTCTTGGAGACTCCTCCATAACCTCTAGGTAAACCTAGGATCCTTATATAAAACAATGGCATAAGAAATCCAATGTAAACTCAAAATCTCCTAAACATACAGCTTACCCAGATCTTCAACCATAGTGGTATCCTTGATCGGAATGAAATGAGCAGACTTCATCAATCGATCAACGATTACCCAGACAACATTTTTTCCTCGTGGATTATATAGCGACCCTATCCTTTTACACATATCATTACATGATTTTAAGCATAATAAATCATCATATTACAAGACAAAGATCATAAATTCTAGTGTCTTGGAAGACTAGGTACATAAAACTTAAAACATGAGACTAAATAAAATATTTCTTTATTTAGTCTTCATAAAGAGATCCTAACTTCCATTATTCTCATACATCTTTATAGGATAACCGAGGGATAACATAAATAAAGGAATGATCTAAAATCTTAGTAAGGGAATAAATATAAGAATAAATCTTTAGTACATGGGTTAGAAGGCATGACATAATGATATAAAAAGACATGGAACATATGGAATCATAACATATAAACATGGGATCATATAAACATGGAGTCATGTTAATGTGGAAGCAACATAAAACATGACTTTAGAAAGATTCAAGGCTCATTGCATATAGACGATCACAAGTCAAGGTCAACCACCAAGATCGGTGAATATGGTAGCATGAGTCAAGGCTAACTGCCAAGACCATTGCATATAACGTCTCATGAGACTCAACTTTACCCAATGCATTAGAGCGCTATCTGGGAGCACCCATCATAACATGTTCATGAATATGCTTTCCACATATGTCATGAACCAGCTCGGGTACCCTGGTAACCCGATAACTGAGCCGGCCCTGACCTAGCCCAAAGGGCATTCCCAATCCCCACGGGTTGGTGACTAGCACCTGACATCACACAACATGAAAGTGGGAATGATTTTTCCACCAACAATGCAGAACAAAAGAAACAAGACAATACGCATAACAAAAATAAACTCCACTGGGATTAATGTACCAGAATACAAATAGGCATAAAAAACCCAAAGTACTACAACCCAAGTACTAAAAATGGGAAAACAGCCCCAAGGTTCCTAAGGACACAACACACCAGAACCAAATATTAACAACTGGATCCACCTCCAAGAGATATCTTCCCTTTTCTCAAACCTAGAAGAATAAAGTCTACAAACACTCGAAGGAAAAACTAGGGTGTGAGCCTAATCCCAGTAGGATACCACCAAAGATTCCGTAACAGATGCCAAATATAGATCATCCAAAGAAAAGCTTTCAATTTTCAAATAAACAGGTTTGGCAATTTAAAAGCATATTTTAACAAAACATTCTATACATATTAAAATGGTGGAAATAAATATTTTTAAGCAATGATTTCACAAATGATGTAATATTTCTAAAACAATAGCTTAAGTAAAACATTTATATAAAATAGTTTATATAAATTCAGCAGGCATGTAAAGCAGTTCAAAAGCATTGGCATACATTTATATCTCAAATATAAATAAACAAGCGAGCAACATGGTCATATGCCAAAAGGTATGATAGTATTAACCATTTATAGGATTCCACACTCTTCTATGTGAAATCAGAAAAATTTGTATACACATGTCCCTATGACACTGACCAAGGAGACTCGTCACCAACCCGTCGGGGATGTGACCCGCCGCAAGTATGTTTTAGATCGTTGTTGTAGCGTAGAGTGTATCCAAATAACTCACTAACTACCTAATCCTTGCATGAACTCTTACATGATGGGTGAACTATTTTAAAAATGCTTAAAAATATGATCAATATCATTCTTCCATTTTAAAAGTGCCAATTTCTTTCCATTTAAAACCAAACAGGTTTTATTCAAAAACATGCCTTTTTCACAAGATAAAACCAAGGGGTTTCTATCAAATAATTTTATTCCATTTTCACCGGTTTAAAATCCATTCAAAACCAATTCTATCATAACACAATTTATTTCCACAATTAAATTCAAAAATTTAATTGAAATCATTTCCATCAAATCCAAAATTTAAATTAAACAATTTAAATCATCCAATTTCCATAAACAAACCCAATTCAATGGAATTGGGGTTTTCCAAATTTCTATGCCAAAACCATTTCAAATATCTCGATTCACTAGAATAGAGTTTTTATCAATTTAATTGAAAGAAAATTTTAGAGATTGAATTTAAATCAAAAAATACAAGGATGATCAATTTGTAAAGTCGGGACGGAACCACCTGATTCAAAGATTTTGATGAAAACCACAACGGTTGAAGAACGCTCAAGAAACCCGGGTCGATTCTCCAAAAACCCACCTTAGATCTCTTCTCCTAGAAAGATCAAGACCAAATATCATCATATTTGGAATCCACACACTTAGATCTACTCATAACAGACGTATATCTAAGAAACTAAGAGAAGAGGAGAAGTAGATCTAAGTAGATCTAAGAAACCGATCAAAAACGATGAAGATTGATCACATACCTCAAGAATCTAGCTTCGATTCACCAAGAGAAGCCTTTGGATTGCCTCCAGAATGATGGGAGAACCTTCTCTGACCTTAGGAGAAGCAAAATCCTGAGTTATGGCCGCTTATGAGCTTAAACGAGGCACTTAGATGCAAAAATGAGTGAGATCCACTTTTATAGGATCTCATTTAAGTAGCTGCAAGGTTTGCCCGCACGGTTATACAAACCGTGTGCTAACCGTGCATTAGACACTACCTCAGTAGACACTCCACGCACGGTTTGGCCGCATGGTTAGACAAACCTTGCGCCGCCCGTGTGGAAGCTACTGTCTCCAAGACCAACTACACACGGTTTGGCTTAACGTTTTAGACAACTCGTGCGCCGCCCGTGCGACTTCCCCTTTGCCTCAAAACAACATTTAAAGTTCTCCCAACTATCCCATTCATCACTACTACAAAACAAAGGTACTTAAAAACATAAAAAGTACCTGAAAATGTAATGTGATGTTACAACCTCCCCACAATAAGATCTTTCGGTCCCCAGAAATCCTATGAAGAAACCTCCACGTCAAAAAGATGAGGTCACTGCTCTCTCATTAGTGCCTCCCTTTCCCACGTCTCATGAGAATCAAAACCATGCTGCCATAGAACAAGGACCAGAGGTATCGTTCTTCTACGAAGTACCTTGGTCTCAGAATCAACAACCCTGACTGGTCGTTCAGTCACAGATAAATCTGGTTCAATCTCAAGATCACTCCAGCTAAAAACATGAGATGGATCAGAGAGATACTTTTGCAGCTGCGATACATGGAACACGTTATGTATCAACGTCAGCTGTGGTGGTAGAGCTAGACAGTAAGCAACTTTCCCTACATGAAAAACAACCTTGAAAGGTCCCACAAAATGAGGGGCAAGCTTCCCTTGCCTCCCAAGCCGTCAATGACCTAATCGGGGTGAAAATTTCAAGAACACCTGGTCACCAACTGAGAACTCTAAAGGTATACGGTGATGATCAACATAAGACTTGTACCGACTCTGTGCTATCAACATTCTCTGACGAATCAACTGGATCTTAGTTGTCGTCTCTTGGACCAAACTCGGTCCTACCAAAGAACTTTCACCAATCTCCAACCAACATAAAGGATATTTACAAGGTCGGCCATAAAATGCCTCAAAAGGATCCATTTTGATCGTAGATTGATAACTGTTGTTATAAGAAAACTCAACTAGCCCCAGATGATCATCTCAAAACCCACCAAAGTCGAGAACACATGCGTGAAGCATATCCTCAAGGTTCTGAATAGCTCTCTCTGTCTAGCCATCTGACTATGGATGGTAGGTCATGCTCAAACGGACCTGAGATCCCAGTTCCTCCTAAAGGCCTCTCCAAAATCAAGAAGTAAAATGAGGATCCCTATTAGAGACTATAGCAGACGGAACTTCGTGCAAACGAACAATTTCTTTCACATAGATATTTCTCAACTCCTCAACTATGGTTGTATCTCAAATAGGTATAAAGTGAGCCAACTTGGTCAGGCTGTCAATCACAACCAATATTGTGTTCTTCTTCCTCTGGGTTTGAGGTAACCCAACCACAAAGTCCATAGAGATTTCATCCCACTTCCATGTAGGGACTGGAAGTGGTTGAAGAAAACCCGGAGGTTTCTGGTGCTTGGCTTTCACCTACTGGCATGTATAGCAATGAGATACAAACTCAGAAATGCCGTGTCTCATATATGGCCACCAAAACTGTCGCCACATTTAATAGAACATATTTTTGGTTCCTGGGTGCACATCCCACTGAGAGTTATGGCAATACCCCATCACATACTTCCTTGCCAATAACGGCACAACGTAATGGTTTCGATAACACAGAACACCCTCTTTGGAGAACGACCAATGGGTGTCGGTCTCCCCACCATAAAGAGAGTCCCTAATGCTATGGAATTCATCATCCAGTTGTTGTTCCTAAATAATTAACTTGAGAAGAGAAGATGTCAACTGGACATTGGATAAAGAAAATTCATTCCCCTTCCACTGAACTTCAATATGCAATTGAGCAAAAAGATCCATCAAACTCCACTCTTCTGAAGATTCTTTCACAGCCTGTGATGGAATTTTCCTACTTAACGCATATTCAAATACATTCCCTTTCCCTGGGGTATAGTCAATGTCAAAGTCAAAAGATTTCAGGTAATCCACCCAACGCCTTTGGCGGAGATTCAAATATTTTTGAGAGAAGATATAACTCAAGATCTTGTGGTCTGAATACACAGTAAACCTTTCTCCATAAAGGTAATGTCTCCAACACTTAAGTGCATGCATTACAGCTGAAGGTTAAAGGTCATGGGTAGGACAATTCTTCTCATGAGGCTTAAGCTGATGAGATTTATAGGCAACAACATGATTACCTTGCATAAGGACACATCCCAAACCTCAACCCGATGCATCACAGAAAACCACATAATCTATCCCAGCCTCAAGAAGAGTTAACACCGGTGTAGTAGTCAAAAGACGCTTTATCTCAACAAAAGAACTCTGACATTTATCATTCCAGGAAAACTTCACTCCCTTACGAGTTAGAGCAGTCATTGGAGAAGCTAAATTTGAGAAGTATTTAACAAATCGGTGATAATATTCTGCTAAGCCCAAGAAGCTTTGAATCTCGAAAACATTTCATGGTTGTTCCCAAGTCATAACAGACTTCACATTCTCAGGATCAACTGATATTCCTTGTTCTGACATGACATGTCCCAAAAATTTTACTTCCCGAATCCAGAAATTGCACTTTGAAAACTTGGCATAAAGTTGGTGATTCCTTAGAAGACTCAGAACTATTCTCAGATGATGCACATGATCCTCCTCAAACTTGGAGTAAACAAGAATGTCATCCACAAAAACTACCACAAAAGTATCTAGATACTCATGGAAAACCTTGTTCATCAAAGCCATGAAAACTGTAGGAGCATTTGTTAGGCCTAAGGGCATAACAAGGTACTCATAATGGTCATACCTACTCTGAAAAGCGGTCTCATGAATATCAGATTCTTTTATCCGCAACTGATGGTAACCAAATCGAAGATAAATTTTTGAAAACCAATTTCCCCTTTCAATTGATCAAACAAATCATCAATTCATGGTAACGAATATTTGTTCTTTATCGTAACTCGGTTGAGATTTCGATAATCAACACATAAGCGAAGAGAACCATCAGCCTTCTTGGCGAAGAGAATTGGTGCTAACCAAGGTGACACACTTGGGCGTATAAAACCTTTCTCAAGAAGATCTTCTAACTAAGACTTTAGTTATTTTAGTTCTGTTGGATCCATTCAGTAAGAGGGAATAAAAACTGGTTGAGTACCAGGCATTAAGTCAATAGAAAAAATCAACCTCCCTTACTGGTGGCAAACTAGAGAAGTCAGAAGGAAACACGTCGGGAAACTCAGTGATGACTGAAGGAAGATCACCACACATTGAATCTCTCTCTAGATCAAAAGCAAACACTAATATAACTTTCTCCAACTATAGATAAGAGGGTCTGGCTCTGCTTGACATTGGGTCTCATTCTCCTTGAAAAACAAGAGGCACACCACTGGGTGTAGTAAGGTAGACCCGTCAAAGATAACAATCGATCCGAGCTTTATTGGAAATGAGCCAATCCATCCCAAATATGACGTCAAAATATTTCATGTCGATAACTAAAAAACCCCAAGAAAGATCAACATCTGATAGAGAGAAGACACAAGCAGGACTATGGAGACCCTTCTCTCTCATTGTACCAAGGGGTGTAGTAATATCCATCAAACAAGATAAAAGCTTCAAAGGTAGATTAAGCAGATTAACAATATGGGTTGAAATAAATGAGTGAGATGCACCAGTATAAAAAAGAGCGGTCACTAAAGATGAAGCTATAGTAATGGTACCTCTCACAGTTGTAGGACCTGTATCAGCTACCTCTGGCGACTCTTCCACTGTGTGAAGAAGCTTCGTTTCAGATTCTTATGGTTGGAACCCTTTTTTATGTGAAGCATTTGCTTTCCCCGCAGTTTATGGAGGTGTTGATGATCCTGTTCCACTACGTGGAGTAAATAAGTGATGGTAGAATATCTATAAGTTCCCTAAACGTCTGTAGGAGCTACAGTTCTTGGGTGTCTCGGTGTAACCCCTCTTAGAATTTCCTGGCTATCCACACTGATATCAAGTCAATGAGGCCCCTCCTGGTGCTACCAGAGGTCTGGAATGACTCTATTATTGAGAACTACCATGAGAAACGTCGCGCTTCTGTTTTCCTTTAAAGGAACCAACACTGCCACTAAGAGGAAAAGGAACTTCCTTCAACCCTGACTTTCCTCCTAGGTCTATCTCAACCATCATCACCCTATCCAGCACATCAGCATAAGTGGGTAGCTTTAGTAGGAAAACCTAAGAACGAATATCTGATCGAAGTCCCAACTCGAATCGTAGAGCCTTCATCTTCTCATTAGATGCAATCTCAGGAGCAAACTGTACCAATTCAGAAAAGCGATTTGAGTACTCAGTCACAATTTTGTTGGCCTGCTCAAGCTTGAAAAACTCCACAGCCTTGGCCAACACCATTGATTCTGGATAGAACTAGTTAGTGAAAAGAACCCTAAAGTCTTTCCACTCCAAACTCTCATGTTTTCCAACCGTCACCATCATGTCTCACTATCTCCTACTTGGTCCCTCCAGCACGAAGGTGGAACACTTCACCTTGATCACATCAGGTGTCTCCAAGAACCCAAACAGACATTCAATCTTACTCAATCATTCCTCAGCATGTTGAGGTTCAGTGGAGCCTTTGAAAACTGGTGGCTTCTGGTGTAGGAACTCTTGAGAACAATTTCATAGAATATCACTATGAGGATTTATAGCTGGAGCCTGAACAAGAACTAGAGGTGGTGCTTGTCCTGGATCTTGGACAGTGTGAACAATCACCTCAACCATACTCAGATCCAAAAAAGGACTCACTTGTTGAGATTCAGCAACAGCCTCTTTTTGGATCTGATTCCCACATCTTCTCGGAGGCATGATTCTACACAACATAAAAATACATTAGATTAACACTCAAACATAGTAACAAGGAAAACTATTCTTAATATAAGGGATAACAAGATTTGGATTCCACTCTATCCAAATCAAAACAGGGAAAATACTAGAACTAATCCACAAGTCGTATTTCCCTAACCAACCCCAGTGACTTAAGATTCATTATGGTGAGATCTGGCCAGGCACTCAATCACAACTACCTCTTGAGTCCTGATAAGAATACTCAAATGCATATTATCATCAAGGCAAGATGCTCAACCTCCTCTGATACCATTTTGTCACAAACCAACCTGGGTACCCTGGTAACCTGATAACCAAGTCGGCCCTGACATAACCCGAATGACGTTCTCGATCCCCACAAGTCAGCGACTAGCACCTGGCATCACACAATATGCAAGTGGGAATGATTTTTCCACCAACAATGTGGGAAAAAAGAAACAATATAGTATTAATAACAAAAAGAAACTCCACTGGGAGTAATGTACCAGAATACAAAGAGGCATAAAAAAACTGAAAGTACTACAACCCAAGTACTAAAAATGGGAAAACAGCCCCAAGGTCCCTAAGGACACAACACACCAGGACCAAAGATCAACAACTGGATCCACCTCCAAGAGATCCCTTCCCTTTTCTCAAACCTGGAAGAAGGAAGTCTACAAACACCCGAAGACAAAAGTAGGGTGTGAGTCTAAGCCCAATAGGATACCACCAAATATTCTGTAACAGATTCCAAATATAGATAATCCAAAGAAAATCTTTCAATTTTCAAATAAACATGTTTGGCAATTCAAAATCATATTTTAACAAAACATGCTATACATATTCAAATGATGGAAATAAATATTTTTAAGCAATGATTTTATAAATGATGGAATATTTCGAAAATAATGGCTTAAGTAAAACATTTATATAAAACAGTTTATATAAATTCAGCAGGCATGTAAAGCAGTTCAAAAGCATTGGCATACATTTATATCTCAAATATAAATAAACAAGCGAGCAACATGGTCATCTGCCAAAAGGTACGATAGTATTAACAAGTTATAGGATTCCGCACTCTTCTATGTGAACTCAGCAAAATGTGTATACACACATCCCTATGACACTGTTCAAGGAGACTCGTCACCAACCCTTCGGGGATATGACCCGCCGCAAGTATGTTTTGGAACGTTGTCGTAGCGCAGAGTGTATCCAAATAACTCACTAACTATCTAAGGCTTTCATGAGCTCTTACATGATGGGCGAACTATTTTAAGAATGCTTAAAAATACGATCAATATCATTCTTCCATTTCAAAAGTTCCAATTTCTTTCCATTTAAAACCAAAGAGATTTTATTCAAAAACATGTATTTTTCACAAGATAAAACCACTGGGTTTCTATCAAATAATTTTAAGTCATTTTCACCAGTTTGAAATCCATTCAAAACCAATTCCATCATTACACAATTTATTTCCATAATTAAATTCAACAATTTAATTGAAATCATTTCCATCAAATCCACAAATTAAATTAAACAATTTAAATTGGTCAATTTCCATAAACACACCCAATTCAATGGAATTGGGGTTTTCCAAATTTCTATGCCAAAACCATTTCAAATATCTCGATTCAATGGAATTGAGTTTTTATCAATTTAATTGAAAGAAAATTTTAGCAATTGAATTTAAATCAAAAATTGAAATAAATCAAGAAATACAAGGATAATCAATTTGTAAAGTCGGGACGGAATCACCTACTTCAAAGGTTTTGATGAAAACCACAACGGTTGAAGAACGCTCAAGAAACCCGGGTCGATTCTCCAAAAACCCACCTTAGATCTCTTCTCCTAGCAAGATCAAGACCAAATCTCATCATATTTGGAATCCATACACTTAGATCTACCCATAAAAGACGTATATCTAAGAAACCGAGAGAAGAGGAGAAGTAGATCTAAGTAGATCTAAGAAACCGATCAAGAACAATGAAGAACGATCACATACCTTAAGAATCTGGCTTCGATTCACCAAGAGAAGCCTTTGGATCACCTCTGGAATGATGAGAGAAACTTATCTAACCTTAGGAGAAGCAAAATCCCGAGTTATGGCCGCTTAGGAGCTTAAACAAGGCACTTAGAGGCAAAACCGAGTGAGATCCACTTTTATAGGATCTCATTTAAGTAGCCGCACAGTTTTCCCGCATGGTTAGATAAACCGTGCGCTAACCATGCATTAGCCACTACCTCGATAGACACTCCACGCATGATTTGGCCGCACAGTTAGACAAACCATATTCCACCCATGCAGAAGTGACTGCCTCCAAGACCAACTATGCACGATTTGGCTGCACGTTTTAGAAAACTCGTGCACCGCCCGTGCGACTTCCCCTTTTCCTCAAAACAACATTTAAAGTTCTCCCAACTATCTCATTCGTCACTACTCCAAAAAAGAGGTACTTAAAAACATCAAAAGTACCTGAAAATGTAACGTGATGTTATAACATATATAATCATATATAATCGATCATATATAAACACAAGGGTACCCATAGAAAGAAATGGGTATCATAATCATGTCATAAAGCACAATAGATGGGTGTATCATACAAGTGTACATGAAAAAAAGGAATTAAAATATTCATGTACATTGATATGGTAAAATAGGCATATATCACGGTAACTGATATAAAATATAAATGAAAACATGTAAGAAGAGTATTTAAGAAATTTTAGCATTAAAACATTTTAGTGCGGTTTTAAGAAAAATACTAAAGAGCCTTTAAAATAGAAAAGGGAATAATATTTTATATAAAACCAGAAGTAAACCAAGAATGTTTTCATAATAAAAATCCTGATTTTATAAAAACAATGGTGGATTAAAATAGATTATATAGTGCACTTGAAATTGGGTAAGAATTCAGAAAGTTCCCTTAAAACGAACTTGCTTATCGGTAATAATTGAGGAGGGAATCATTTAAAAACATGTATATCCCAAAATGAGAATGATTAATGGATATTGATACATGATTTTGAATAATATAAACAGCATTTAGAATATGTACATAAAAATAAAATATTACTTCATTTGGGTAGAAAGAAAGATAAAGAAACCTGAAGAAATAAAGGAGGTTCCCTTACCTTTAGTCTGAAGGTGTTCTTCTCTTGAACTTAATGTCCTGGATAACCAAATTAAATTCAATAATTAATATATCTAAAACTTCTTTGTTATGTAATTGATTTATTATAACCTTATTAAATTTATTCATGACCTTTTTGATGGGTTAATAGGTTCAATTTCATTATTTGTTTCATTGGTTTTCATGATTGATTTATTAATATACATGTAAGGATAAACATGTAAGATGAGAATGGTTTTACAGAATTGAATTTGTATGTTATTAGTGAACATCCAGAAGATTACATGGTTATAAAATTCATTTGGTTATTTGGAGTGAAGAGGAATCATTATATAAAATTTTAATGATAACTGTTTTGGTTAATTGGCGGTTTTTGATCACATCGAACACATTTTTCTTTATAAATTAATATCATGTGTAAAAAAGACTCCAAAACCTTAAATTATACATAATACATATATTATAGTACGTTTCAACCATAAAAATGTTTTCATGACCATAATTGAAGATGGTAAATGAAATTGAAAACTCATTGTCATTGAATGTGATAAATTAATACATCTCGAATTGTGTTTTCATCTCTAGTATAAAAGGAGGGGAAAAGAGAGATGATGATGAATTGTTCCATTATCATAATAACATTTCAGTACATGTAAGGTACTGGATTTATCATAAAATTTGGATGAAATTAGGTGAGGAAATAAAAATAAAATAATAGAACTTGAAAGAAAATAAAAAGAAATGAAAAGAGGAATTTACCTATTGAGTATATCTTCCTTGATAACCTCTTTAAGGGAGTGAATTTAGTCTTTTGAAGAGACCAAGGGATGATGAAAGTGGGAGAGATTATTAGGGAGATATTTTAGCATAATTTAGACTAGGCACAAGGCTTGATAAGAGTTAATAGAAGAGGGGATGAGGGTAGTTTTTATAGTGGAGGAGATGAGGGTTTTCTCAATATTGTATTCATTATTTTATTATTTTGTCCAAGAGAAGCAATAGTATTGATTATTATGACAAAAAATAATAATATGTGCATGTGAGTTCTAATTCAAGCTTCTTACATCAACCATGGCTCAATAAATAGTGTATTTAACATATAATGTATATATACAGCAAATTACCATATTTTACTATTCACCAAAAATTCAAGTATTTCAGAAAGATCCCAAAAATTCACCCCAACTATTTTTTAATGTGTATAATTAAAAAATGAATTCCATTTTATGAAAATAATTTTCTAAATATTTTGAAAATTAATTTTTAATTAAAATCATAATTTACTTGAAAAATACAAATTTTAAAATTAAAACTGCTTTTCTGAAACTTTGAAAAATTAATTAAGGTCTATTAAAATTATCATATAATCATAAGTCATAAAAATAATTATTTATGAATAAATTTTATGAAAATAAATTTTCTTTTAAATTATAAAATTAATTATAAAATTTTAATTAAATATACATGAATCACAAAAATACCAACATTATGATATAATTATATCATATTATCAATTATAAGATGGATAAATTTTATTTATACTTTCATTGGTAAGGTTATTTATTCACTTGGATGATTTACTATTCATAAAGGTCATATTACTATTCATAAGAGTAACATTACTATTCATAAGGGCCAGTTACTATTCACTAACAATTAAGTTTGTCTTGTTAGACTCCAAACATCTTACTGATCACAATCGTGTATGTCAGATTTTTGAAATTAAAATCATAGAAGTGATAATATTATGTTTAAAGGTCACATAGTACTTAGTAGTTCATTGTGTTGTGATTTCATGTGATTATACTATATGACAATAAGAAGGGAATTTCCATTGATTAAACTTTGGTTTGTTACATTCTTCCCCCCTTATGAAATGTTTCCCTTGAAATTTCATTTTACATTCTAAGTCGTGAACATGTGTGGGTACTTTTCCTTCATTGCCTCCTCTAGTTCCCATGTTGCCTCTTCGTACTTATGGTTTTTCCATAGTACTTTAACTAGGTGAGTAGTCTTATTGTGTAGAACTTTATCTCTACAATCCAAGATCTTCATTGGTTGTTCCTCGTAAGAAATATCATTCTCCAACTGTACCACCACTAAAGACAGTACATGTGAAGGATATGGTATGTACTTCCTTAAGAGTGATACATGGAAGACATCGTGTACTTTAGACATGGTAAGTGGAAGTGCTAGTTGATAGGCCACATCTCTGACATGATCAAGAATCTCGAAGGGTCTTATGTACCTAGGACTTAGCTTTACTTTCTTCCCAAATATCATGACCTTATTCTATAGAGATATATGGAGGAATGCCATGTCTCCAACTTTAAACTCAAGGTCTCGTCGACGATTGTCTGCATAGCTCTTTTGTCGACTTTGGGCTGCCTTGATGTGATGCTAAATGGTTTTCACCTTCTCCACCATTTCTTCAACCATTTCTGGTCCTAACAGCTTACACTCACCAACTTAATCCCAACATGTCAGTGTTTTGCACCTTTTCCCATAAAGGGCTTCATATGGTGGCATTTGGATACTGGAGTGGAAACTGTTGTTGTAGGAGAATTCAACCAGTGGAAGATTTTGGTCTCATCCTCCTTTGAAGTCCATAGAACATTCTCTAAACGTGTATTTAAATGTCTTAATAGTTTTCTTATATTGGCCATAAGGTTGAGTATGATAGGCCGTACTAAATTTCAGTTTAGTGCTTAGAGCATGTTGGAGACTTTTCCAGAACTTTTAGGTGAATCTTGGATTTCGATCAGATACAATAGATAGTGGTACTTAATGCAGTCTTACCACCTATTTGATATATATCCATTCAATTTGATCTAATGAGAAGTCCTCTAGAATGGAAATAAAGTTATCTATCTTTTTAAGATGATCCAAAATGACCCATATAGCATTGTTTTCTTGAGATGTCCTTAGAAGTCTAGTGACAAATTTCATAGCGATGTTCTCCCACTTCCATATTGGTATGGGTAGTGGTTGTATCATCATATTAGACTTCTATCTTTAATCCTTCACTTGTTGACATACCAAAAACTTTGATGTATATTCAGTAATCTCCTTCTTCATATTGTCCCACTAAAAGTTCTCTTGAAGATCTCAATACATCTTTGTGCTCCCTGGGTGAATAGAGAAGGTTGAGATATATGCGTCGTTCAAAATCTCTTTCTTTATCTATGGATCGGATGGTACATATAATGGTGACCCAAATCTTACAACTCCTTCTTCATTAATCTTGAACTTATAGGATTTAACATTTCTAATATCTTCCACCCTTTTCAGAATTTCCATATCTTTTCTTTGAGCATCCTTTATTTTCTCCATGAGGGATAATTGAGCAATCATTTGAGAAAGGATTGATGATGTTCCTACCTTAATGATTCTCATGTCTATCCTCTACAAATCTAATAATATTAGATCCTTTTCAATTATTATCATTGATAAAGATGCATGACCCTTTCTACTTAGAGCATCAGCCACCTTATTTGCCTTACTGAGATGGTGGTGGATTGAGCAGTTATAATCCTTGATGATCTCAAACCATCTTCACTAGAGCATATTAATCTCTTTCTATGTGAATATATATCTGAGACTCTTGTGATCAATATATATCTCACACTTCTCCCCATAGAGATAATGTCGCCAGATTTTCAACGCAAAGATCACAGCCTCCAACTCCAGATCATGCGTGGGATATTTTTTCTCATAGATTTTTAGCTGCCTTGAGGAATAGGCTATCACTTTATCATTTTGTATCATCACACAACCAAATCCCTTCTTTGAAGCATCACTGTACACCACAAAGATTTATCCACTTATTAGGAGTGTGAGTACTAGTGTAGTGATAAGCCTCTTTTTGAGATCCTTAAAGCTTTCCTCGCATTCTTGAGTCCAAACAAGCTTCACCCCCTTCTGTGTCATCTTTTTCATTGGATTTGAAAATCATGAAAAATTATTCACAAATCATCGATAATACCCTACTAGACCCAGAAAGATACGGATCTCTATAACAAATGTTGGCTTGGGCCACTCTTAAATTGCCTTTGTCTTGGAAGGGTCCACAGATATCCCTTTTCTGGTGATAACATGCCCCAATAATGATACGTCCTCCATCTAGAACTCACATTTACTTTACTTTGCATAATTTTTCTCCCGTTGCAAAGTCTTTGGTATAGTATTCAAATGCTCCTCATGTTCCTACTTTCTCTTGGAGTATATCAGAATATCATCGATAAATACTACCACAAATTTGTCGAGGTAATCTCTAAAGACTCTATTCATTAAATCCATAAATATTGTTAGATCATTAGTGAGTCCTAAGGGAAACACTATGAACTCATAGTGTCCATACCTCGTTCAAAAGGCAGTCTTGGGAATATATTTCTTCCTTACCTTTAATTGGTGATATCCTGACTGAAGGTCTGCCTTAGAGAAATAATTGTCCCCATGAAGTTGATCAAACAAGGCAACTATCTGTGACAAGGGATACTTATTCTTTATCGTGATTTTATTGATCTCACGATAATCAATGTAGAGGCGCATTGATTCATCCTTCTTCTTTACTAAGAGGATTGATTCACCCCATGGTGAAGCACTCGGGCGTATAAAAACCTTCTCCAGATTCTCCTGTACTTGCTTCCTCAGCTCTTCCAGCTCTACAGTGGTCATTCTATAAGGTTTCTTTAATAGAGGAAAAGATTCAGGAATAAGTTTAATTGAGAACTCAACCTCTCAATCAGGAGGAAGACTATGCAATTCTTCATGGAATACATTAGTGTAATCCCTCATGATGGTCATATCTTCAAGAAGTATCATCTCCTCTGTCTCAATGATCTGAGCTAGACATGCTTTCTCATAAGGCATTAATATCCACAATTGAGACAATGATTCTAAAGGAGATTCATCTTTCTTATTACACTTGTAAAGAATTGGAGGATGCTTCGGGATGTGAAGAGTGGTCTCTCTTTCCCGAAAGTTGATGTTGTCTTTGTATAAAGATAGTAAATCCATACCCAAGATAACATCGAACTCCACTAAATGAAGTATGACAAGATTTTCTATGAGGTTCAGTCTATAGATGTTAACTAGGGAGGAGTTATATAATTTGGATATAGTAATTTCCCCATTTTCTGTTCTCACACATAACTCAACCTCAAAATTTTGAGGTGGTGTTTGAATAGTTCTACTAAACTTTCAATATATGAAAGAATACGTAGAACCAGAATCAAATAGTATGTTCGCTATTCTTGAATGAATAACTAGAGTACCTGTCACCACATCATTGTCTAGCTCCACCTCAGTAGTAGTGATAGCATAATCCCTTCCTTGTTTCCTTGGAGGTTGTTGTTCATTTCCTCTGACAACTCTTGGCTTAGGGAAATTCTTTGCATAATGCTCATGATCCTTGCAGTTGTAACACTGCACTATAGGTTGAGTGTTGATCTGAACCTTCCTTTCTTCTTCCAAATTAGTGGGATTCTTCATGTCCATTCGGTATTTCTTTACTAGATGTCTCATATTTCTACATTTGAAGCAATTACTGGTTCCCTTTAGACAGTTCACAGGATGCTTCTTCCCACAATTTTGACATGTGGGATCTTCAATCTTCTTTCTATCATGGGATTTATTTGCCTAACCATCTATATTAGACTCTATTTTTCGCTTTTTGTCACCAGGTCCACTAGACCATTGAGATTTTCTAATCTCTATTTCAACCTTGAGGGCACAACGGACAATCTTCTCATAAATTTCAAAGTCACAAATCACCAATGTTTTTTGTAGACTCAGCTTTAGTCTGCTAAAGAAGCGATCCACCTTGCTTTCGGTATTCATGATAAAGCTAGATTCATATCTTGCAAGACTTGTGAAGTTTGTTATTATAATTATTTAAGAAAGATAGTTATAACTTAGATGTTAAACATAGTAATTTAAATAGTAATAACTACTATTAAATTTTATTTATAATAGTTTCACATAAATGAAACATATTTATAATGAAATGTATAATTTTTGGTGAAAATAAACATTTTTTTTCAATTTGGAATGTCAAAATTAATTTAGGGTGAATTTTATCTAAGAAGTTTCATTTTTTGATGAATAGTGAAAATACTACATTGTAGTTAAAAACTGTGTTTTTAGTTTAAATAATTATTATAATTGATTCTTAAGGTCACAATATATCAATTATACAAATATTAATCTAATGCGGATCATTGGAATCATTTTTATATAGAAAATTAGATATAAAAACCTATTGAAATTTTGAACATTCTTTTACCTGCCTCCTTGTAACACTTGCGGGATTAGCATTAAACATAATTTTTCTGATTTTGTGATTTGAATTTTGAAAAATGGAAATACACTGTTGCAATCAATAATTTTTTTAGAGTCTAATAGGATGAACTTTTTTTTGGTGAATAGTAATTTGACCTTTATGAATAGTAATGTTACCTTTATGAATAGTAATTTTGCCCTTATGAATAGTATATATGACTCTTATGAATAGTAACATCACCCATGAAATTATAGATAAAATTTAGGCACCTTATAAACGAAATATAATATTTTAAAAATTAATAATTAAGTGTTGATATTTTTGTGAGTAATAGAAATTTAATTACAATTTTATAATTAATAAAATTATTTAAAAGAAAATTCATTTTCAAAAAATGTATTCCTAAATAAATATTTGTTTGTAATATGATTTTAGGATAATTAAATGAGACCTTAGTTAATTTTCAGGGTGTTATAAAATCAGTTTTAATTTTAAAAACTATATTTTTTGAGTAAATGATGATTTTAATTAAAAATTAAATTTCTCATGTTTCAAAAATTATTTTGATAAAATTGAGTCAATTTTTTAATTCTACATGTCGAAAAATGGTTATGGTGAATTTTTGATATTTTTCTAAAATACTTGATTTTTTTGTGAATAGTGAAATATGGTAATTTATTGTATAAATACATTAGGAGCTAAATACACTATTTCTTGAGTCATCACTGATATAAGCACAAAAATCTCAAACCTACCTTCATTATTTTAATATAATTGATGATAATTCTCAAGCTATTCATAGTATTGAGCCAAAATAATAAACAAATGAATTAAATATTTAAAAATCACTCTTCTCCTCAACTATAAAAACCATCCCTCACCCCCTCCTCTCCTCGCTCCTCTAAGCCATGAATCTTGTCAAATATCTACCCAGATTCTCTTCTCTGGTCTCTCCCCACATCTAGGAGCTCTTGGTATTACCAAAATACTAAAACCCCTTTCCCAAAAGAGGTTCTCAATGAGGATAATTCCAGAGGTAAACCCTCTTTCTTTTTCTTTTAATTTCATTTTCAATTTACTTTATTTTCTTATATTCTCCTCATCTCCTCTATCCAAATAATCATAATAACTCCAGTATCATCTATATACTGTAATAATATCATCTTAATGGAATATTCTTCCTCAAACTACTACTTATCTCTCTTTTATTTTTAAAAATGAAATCATCATCCGGGAGGTGCCGATTTACAACCCTCATGGACAACAAACCATCGTTCTTTAATTTATCCTTCAAAGCTAGTCATGAAACCAATTTTATGGCTAAACCAGATTATAACATATGTATTATGACTTATTTCATGTTATGTAACCAGTATATATACCTAATACTAATTCATACGACAAAACTAGTTCGTGATGATTGAAATACCGCATAATAATCTAAACAATTATCACTAATGTTTTATCTAATAACTCATCATCATACCATATAAAAAAATGAATTATGTAACCATTTAATATTATGGGTTTTCATTGGTATCATATAAAATCAATTCTATAGAATTATATCCATTCCACATGAATCCATTACTTCTAAACAAGCGAACTGATCATGAAAACCAAGAAAATGAATGCTCTAGAACGATGAAATTGAACTCGATAATTCATCAATAAGGCCATAAATAAACATAATGAAACTATAATGAAACTAATACATGTATAAAAGGTTATTAATTAATTTAGTAATGTATTTAATTTTATTATCCAGGACATTAAGATCAAGTGCAGAACATTTTTGGACATAAGGTAAGGGTTTTCTCATCTCACTTCCATCTTTGTGAGATACTACTTATTCACCACTATTTCTTGTGTATGGTGTATGTGTAATTCCCATTGATGTATCATATCATGAATCTATTTTTTTTCATTGCATTCAATTTATCATTTTATTATTATTAATCTTGTGGTATATGGTTCGATTGATTACAATGTGGTAAGGGATTCTACCCAAACCCTCATTTTTCCTTTGGGTTACTCTTTCTCTACCTTTACTCAAATGTAATGCTTATTTATATTATTATATTTCTTATGAATTCTATGTATATGTTCCAAACTCATATATCTGGATCAAATCATCCTTCTTTGATGGGGATATACATATTTTAAAATGGTTTCATTCTCAATTCTTCCCAATAAATAAACCTGGTTTAAAAGAACCTCTCAAATTCTTAACCATTTTCAAGTGCACTATATAATCTATTTTAAGCTATAATTATTTTCCTAAAATCACTCAATTTATCATTAAAAACTATTTTTATTCATTTCTGGTTTTATTAAATCAAACATGTCTTTACACATTAAAATCTCTTTAATATTTTCTTTAAACCACACTAAAATATTTTATTTCTAAAGTTTCACAAAAACTCTTTTTACATGATTTCACTTCAATGGGACATCATTTATTCCTCCATATAATTTCAATGTTATTACCTTTTCTTTTCTGGTATATACATGTTTACAATCTTATTTTATGAAAAATACAAATGATTTTCCAAAAGAACTCTTCTTTCCAAAATAAAAAAGGATTTTTCTCATCTCATTTTTACTTTTATGAGACATATGACTTGATCACCAAATATTCCTTATCTGTGATGTATGTACTGCCCTTTGATATATCATATCAAGAGTCTCATTATAATTATGATATTCTAAGGGATTATTATTTTAATGTTTCAAAGTGGTATGAGATACTTTGGAATGTTTAAATATTATTTCCTCGTGAAATTTTCAATGGTCTCATTTAAAAGTATCTTCGTCTATGTAGACTTCCTTTGTTGAATATTTTACTTAATTAAGGTTTATCTATTTTGATACCATCTACCATATGTTTCTAAATGTTTTATAATCAATTTGAATATATATGGTCCATTTGATACCATTCATAGATTATGGTTCAAGTATTCACAGTTTGTATGCTAGTTTTTTAATACGAATGTTTATGTTGTTTATGTTTCACTCTTTTCATATGAGGGATGTATTGGACTTATTAAGTGATGGTAGGGGCCCATATAACCCATAGATTCATCGATAGGTCTCATGAGACAAAACAGAATTAGGTTTTGGTCGATGCCTTACACTATTATTTTCATACATCTTGGTCGAGGCCACGATGATATGTTTCATTTATCCTACAATATTCATTCCCTCATTATGAAACTATTAATTGATATTCCATGTGATTATTATTCAAGTAGAATATCCATGGTTAAGTTTTATTATGGCATTATTTATTCAACTTTTATTCCTGCCATATTATGCTCAAGTATATTTTTAAAGGAATGTGTTTTTAGGTGTTCATCATGTATAGTGTTTATATTTATGATAACTTATGCTGTATTACTTAACCTTACTGAGAATATAAGTTCACCCCTTTCTTATGTTTCTTTTCCCCATGTTATGAAGAAGAAAACTTTAAATAAGATTTCAAGGATGTAGTTTATTTCATTTTATATTGTATCATGTTTTATTTTCTTTTCCCAATGTGTTATGAGTATCATGAATGTAATATGGTACTCTAAAACTGCTAAACTGATCGATCCTTCAGGATTTGATTCCTTATAATCATGTCAATGTAATAAAATAATGCATAATCTCTAAGCTTATGGGGTCGGGGCATTGCAGTTGGTATCAAAGAAAGTTTAGCAGCAACCTTGGAAACTAGATTTAGAAAACATAGATTAGAGAACATAACCCCAAGATAGAATTTGAGAATAACTATAGAATAACATACTAGAATTTTGGTAAGGTGGATATTATGTGGGTATTCCAAGAAATACATCTATGTATCGATACTACAAGTGGATGTGGTTCTGGCATAGATGTACCAAGGAGTAACAACTCTGACAAGGTGTTCTGGGCGTGACTCGGGGTAACCTGGTACACGACAACATGCCTTACTATGCACCCAGTTTGACACTCCCAAGGAATATTCTTAGGATAATTCATATTTTCATTACAAACCATTATAAAGGATTTAAAAGTAAATATTTCCCCAAAGAAAACATATTTATGATTATGAGATTATCAACGCATAAATTTTCCAATTTATGTTAAGTATTTCACTAGTATTGGGATTATACATTATGTTTCATAATGTTATGATCTAATCTAGTGTATACAATTATTTAGAAATGATTCCTATCAAAGGTAATGGGAACCACATCAATGCACATAATCCAAAGAGTAATAATAATCATTTCTTCAATCGATTTGAGCCAGTATTTTGAAGGGAACTAGTCTCTAAAAATCTCTCATCATATAAGGAGATAGTATCATGTCCTAACGAGAAGGATAAAGAGTTTTCAAATTATCATTGCTTCGGAAGGAAGCAACATAATAAGAGGAAATCTGGGGAAAAATAAATAAAATGAAGAAGGGAAAGAATTATTTTCTCACATGTGATAATTATGGAAGGAAACACCCTAGTATATGCTTAATAGGAAAAGGAGTTTTATTTAAGTGCGGAGAAAAAAGAAACCATACTCATAATTGAAAGATAAGGAAAGAATTTTCCAATATTTAATGTTTCAACAGTAAGGATATGGGGCACTACGCAAATAAATTTCTCAATCATCAAGGGAATATATCTCTAAAAAATTAAAGGGATCATGGTAAATCTTATGATGTTACTACAATTTAAATAGAATAATTAATGTATTTTTTTTATTCAAGAACTATGTTATGATATTCTTGTTATAATAATTATATAATATATAAGAATTGTACCGAAGTACTATTTCATTAAGGATTTGAGGTCATATGTTGAATGGAACCAAGAAAAATGATTTGGTAGAAAGTTAAACATTGAAAAACAGATGGTTAAGGGAATGATAAACCTTAAAATGTTCCTAGTAGTGAGATAATGATGTTGGATAGAGAGATGATTGATGTGGATAAAGTAAATTGGATAGTACTAACTACCATGAGAATAATTCTAAAGTGTTGGATCATGATCTTTTAGAAATTTTAACCATTTATAAAATGTTTTAAGTTGATCATTGTATGAGGTTTTTGAGTTTAATGCATTACTTCACCACATGACACAACCTGTGCTAAGAGATGAATTATAGAAAGTTCAAGGCACAATCAAAGGATAATATTGTGTTTATGAAATAAAAATGTATATTTATATTCTTCTAGAGTGGAATAATTACTCAACTCTAGGAAAAGTGACTTAAATAAAAATGTTTTCCTATTATCATAATATTTGATAATATCAATGAAATTTTTCATAAATATAGTTTATGGTTTTGTGGTAATCAACTTTCATATGAATATGTTCTCTATCACTTTTCATCAGAACTTCATAGTTTGATTTTTCTTCCATGTTAAGGTTTTCACTTCCAACTAATGTTAGCCCATTCAAAAGAATAATTTTTGTGGTGACCACCTCATTTCCCTTAACCACTTTTTTAGAGGATATTTTATCAACCCTATTTTCAATGTCGATTTCCCACAAAGGAATTTTCTAGTATCAACCTTACTTTTTTGAAGTGATTTTTCAAATTGTGAGGACACAGTTTATTGAAATAGGGGAGAATATAACACTCCAAGTATTTACAAATAAATTTAATATAAAATGTAATGCACATAAAACTGATTCTTAGAAAAACAACACTTTGTTATTATAATTATTTAAATAAGATAATTATAAATTAGATGTTAAACATAGTAATTTGAACAGTAATAACTACTATTAAATTTTATTTATAAAAGTTTCACGTAAATGAAACATATTTATAATGAAATGTATATTTTGTTGGTAAAAATAAACATTTTTTTTGAATTTGGAATGTCAAAATTAATTTAAGGTGAATCTTTTCTGAGAAGTTTCATTTTTTATGAATAGTAAAAAATACTACATTGTAGTCAAAAACTGTGTTTTTAGTATAAATAATTATTATAACTGATTCTTAATATCACAATATATCAATCATATATATATTAATCCAATGTAGATCATTGGAATCATTTTTATATAGAATATTAGATATAAAAACCTATTGAAATTTTGAACATTCTTTTACACACCTTCTTTCCACACTTGCGGGATTAGCATTAAACATAATTTTTCCACTTTTGTGATTTGAATTTTGAAAAACGGGAATACACTGTTGCAATCAGTAATATTTTTAGAGTCAAATAGGGTAAACTTAATTTTTTGGTGAATAGTAACGTGACCCTTATGAATAGTAATGTTACCCTTATGAATAGTAATGTTTCCCTTATGAATAGTAATATGACACTTATGAATAGTAACATTACCCATGATAGTATAAATAAAATTTAGGCACCTTATAAATGAAAGAGAATATTTTAAAAATTAATAATTAAGTGTTGGTATTTTGTGAGTAATAAATATTTAATTACAATTTTATAATTAATAAATTTATTTCAAAGAAAATTTATTTTCATAAAATGTATTCTTAAATCAAAATTTTGTTTTCCTATTATTTTAGGATAATTTAATGAGATCTTAGTTAATTTTCAGGGTGTTATAAAATAAGTTTTAATTTTAAAAACTGTATTTTTTGAGTAAATGATTATTTTAATTAAAAATTTAATTTCTCTTAATTTGAAAATTATTTTGATAAAATGGAGTCTATTTTTGAATTCTACTCATTGAAAAATGGTTATGGTAAATTTTTTGTATTTTTCTAAAATACTTGAATTTTTGTGAAGAGTAAAATATGGTTATTTACGGTATAAATACATTTGAAGCTAAATACACTATTCCTTTATTCATCACTGATATAAGCACCAAAATCTCAAACCTCCCTTCGTTATTTTAATATAATTCATGATAATTCTCAAACTATTCATATTCTCGATCCAAAATAGTAAACAAATGGATTAAATATTCAAAAATCACTTCTCTCCTCAACTATAAAAACCACCCCTCACCCCCTCTTCTCCTCACTCCTCTAAGCCTTGAAACTTGTCAAGGATCTGCCCAGATCCACTTCCTTAGTCTCTCCCCACATCCAAAATCTCTTGGTCTTACTAAAATACCAAAACTCCTTTCCCTAAGGAGGTTCTCAAGGATGATGATTCAAGAGGTAAACCCTCTTCCTTTTTCTTTTAATTTCATTTTCAATTTACTTTATGTTCTTATATTCTCCCCACCTCCTCTGTCCAAATGATCATGATAACCCTAGTATAATCTATATACTGTAATAATATCATTTTAATGGAATATCCTTCCTCAAACTACTATTTCTCTCTCTTTTATTTTTAAAAACAAAATCATCATCCGAAAGGTATCGATTTAAAACCGTCGTGGGCGACGAACCTTCATTCTTCAATTTCTCATTCAAGGTTGGTCATAAAACCATTTTTATGGTTGAACCAGATTATACAATATGTATTATTTCTTATTTAATTTTATAGAACCAGTATATATACCTAATACAAATTCATATGACAAAACAAGTTTGTGGTGATTGAAATACCACATAATAATCTAAATGATTATCACTAATGTTTTATCTAATAACTCATCATCATACCATATAAGGAAATGAATTATGTAACCATTTAATCTTATAGGTGTTCATTAGTATCATATGAAATCAATTATGTAGAATTATATCCATTCCACATAAATTTATTACTTTTAAACAAGTGAACTGATCATGAAAACCAAGAAAATGAATGCTTTGGAACGATGAAATTAAGCTCTATAACTCATCAATAAGGCTATAAATGAACTTAATAAAACTAATACATGTATAAAAGGTTATTAATTAATTAATTAATGGATTTAATTTGATTATCCAGGATATTAAGGTCAAGTTTAGAACACTTTTGGACATAAGGTAAGGGTTTTCTCATCTCACTTCCATTTTTGTGAGATACTACTTATTCACCGTTATTTCTTACGTATGGTGTATGTGTACTACCCATTGATGTATCATATCATTAATCTATTTATTTTCATGGTATTAAATGTATCATTTTATTATTATTAATTTTGGGTAATATGATTCAATTGATTACAATGTGGTAAGGAATTCTACCCGAACCCTCGTTTTTCCATCGGGTTCCTCTTTCTCTACCTTTACTCAAATGTAATACTTCTTTATTTTTGTATATTTCTTCTACATTCTGTGTATATATTTCAAACTCGTATATCTAGATCATATAATCCTTATTTTATGGGAATATACATATTTTAAAATGGTTTCCTTCTCAATTCTTCCTGATAAACAAGCCCGATTCAAGGGAACCTATCAAATTCTTACCCGTTTTCAAGTACACTATATAATCTATTTTAAGCCATAATTATTTTTCTAAAATCACTCAATTTATCATTAAAACTGTTTTTGTTCATTTCTGATTTTATTAAATCAAACATGTCTTTCTGCTTTAAAATCTCTTTAATATTTTCCTTAAAGCGCACTAAAATGTTTTATTTCTAAAGTTTCATAAAAACTCTTTTTACATGATTTCACTTCAGTGAGACATCTTTTATGCCTCAAATATAATTTCAATTTCCATACCTTTTCTTTTTTGGTATATACATGTTTACAGTATTATTTTATGACAAATACAAATGATTTTCCAAAATAACTCTTCTTTTCAAAGTAAAAATGATTTTTCTCATCTCACTTTTACTTTTGCGAGATATATGACTTGATCACTACATATTCCTTGTCTGTGGTGTATGTACTCCCCTTTGATATATCATATAAAGAGTCTCCTTATTCTCATGATATTCTAAGGGATTATTATTTGAAAGTTTAAAAGTGGTATGAGACACTTTGGAATGTTTAAAGATTATTTCCTCTTGAAATTTTCAATGGTCTCATTTGAAAGTATCTTCATCTATGTTGACATCCTTTGTTGAATATTGTACTTAATTAGGGCTTATCTATTATGATACCATATAGCATATGTTTCTGAATGGTTTATGATCAGTTTGACTGTGGATGGGCCATTTGATACCATTCATAGATTATGGTTGAAGTATTCACATTTCGTATGCTAGTTTTGCAATATGAATGTTTATATTGTTTATGTTTCACTCTTTTCATATGAGGAATGTATTGGACTTAGTAAGTGATGGGTGGGGACCTTTATAGATCATTGATTCATCGGTAGGTCTCCTGAGATAAAAAAGAATTGGGTTTTTTCTGAGGCCTTACCCTAGTATTTTCAGACGTCTTGGATGAATCCTCGATGATATGTTTCATTTATCCCACATTATGAATTCCCTCATTGTGAAACTAGTAATTGATAGTCCATGTAATTATTATACTAGTAGAATATCAAAGGTTAAATTTTATTATGGAATTATTTATTCTGCTTTTATTCCTGCCATATTATGCTCAAGTATATTTTTAAAGGCACGTGCTTTTAGTTGTCCATCATGCTTAGTGTTAATGTTTATGTTAACTTCTGTTATATTACTTACCCTTACTAAGCATCTAAACTTACCTCTTTCTTATGTTTCTTTTCCCCAGTTTATGAAGAATAAAACATTAAATAAACTTTCAAGGATGGAGTTTATTTCATTTTATATTGTATCATGTTTTATTTTATTTTCCCAATGTATTATGGGTATCATGAATATAATTTGGTCTTCCAAAATTGTTAAACTGATCGATCCTTTGAGATTTGATCCCTTGTAATCATTCCAATGTAATAAAATAATACACCAGCTTTGGGCTTCTGGGGTCGGGGCATTACAGTAGGTATCAAAGGAATTTTAGCAGCAACCTTGGAAACTAGATTTAGAAAACATAGATTAGATAACATAAGCCTAAGATAGAATTTGAGGATAAGTATAGAAGAACGTCCTAGAATTTTGGTAAGGTAGAGATTATGTGGGTATTCTAAGAAATGCATCCATGTATCAATAATATAAGTGGACATGGTTTTGACACAGATGTACCAAGTAGTAACAACTCCGACAAGGTGTTTCGAACCTGACTTGGCGTAACCTGGTACACAACAATGGGCCTTATTGTACACTTTCTTTGAAACTCCCTGGGGATATGCTTAGGATAATTTACATTTTCATTACAAACCATTATGAATGATTTAAAAGTAAATATTTCCCCAAATAACCCATGTTTATGATTATGAGATTATCCACGCATAAATTTTTCAATTTATGTTAAGTATTTTACTAGTATTGGGATTATACATTATGTTTCATAATGTTATGATCTAATCTAGTGTATGAAATTATTTAGAAATGGAATCTATCGAAATTAATGGGAACTACATCAATGCACATAATCCAAAGAGTAAGAATGATAATTTCTTCAATCGGTTTGAGCCAGTCTTTCGAAGGGAACTAGTCTCTCAAAAGTTCTCATCATATGAGGAGATAGTATCATGTCCTAACAAGAAGGAGAAAGAGTTTTCAAAGTGTTATAGATTCTGAAGGAAGCGATAGAATAAGTGGAAAATGGGAAAAAGATAAATAAAGGGAAGAATGTAAAGAAGTATTTTCCCACATGTGATTATTATGGAAGGAAACTCCCTAATATATACTTAATAGGAAAAGGATTTTTTGTTCAAGTGTCACGACCCGACCCTACCCGGGCTTGAGCTGCAACTACCCCAAGCCCGCCTCCATAGGCCAGGGGCTGGCGACCAGCGCCGAAGGCACAACAACTCAGGGAGGCCTTTGCCTAGGTACCTGTACACACCCACACGCAGCACACTCAATGCAAAGGTGCAGAGTAAAAAGGAAGAACAAGCAGAGTAAAAAGAACAACTGCTATAAATAAACCACAGAGTGCATTGACCACTACAAGTAAAAAGTAAAAACTGAAAAGAAAAGGGGCAAAACACGCGCCCAACCGAAAAGTGCCACAACCCGGCAATAGGTAAACAAAAGAAACAACTGATGGGTCTCCCACCTGGATCCCGGCCACGACCACCGCACGCGGTCCAAACTCCCAAGCTCCTACGGTCCACTGAAGTCACGCTCCACATGTCCGTCGTCTGCAAGGGCACACCAAGTGCGGGCAAAGCCCAAGCAGGGGTGAGTATAAAAATACTCAGTAGGATACCCCGAAGGCTCGAGGGATCAACAAAAGGAGGTACCGAAGGGTGAGCAGTAGAGCGAATAGGAAAGTAAAAGGGGGGTACAACAGATAGTACAGTAAAGAGTCCAGCTCAACCCAACAAGTGAAAGGAATTAGACTCGTCCAGGCACAAGGAGCTGGAAACGGTGAGAAGATGAACTTACCGTCGAGTCTTCGCTACCTATAGCAGGAGAGTAGACTCGTCCAACCATGAGAATCTAGACACGAAAAGCACGTGGCATACCCCGCGCGGCTTCGCCTCTCCTGGAGGGAGAGTAACCAAGCCCAAGGAGTGGGTACTAGAACAAGGTATATACATATCCTTATGCTCAACGAGAAGCCCAAACAACGTCGTAAGGGGATCTCCATCCCGTAGCTCAGCCCAAGAAAAGAGTAGCCAACAGTCCCAGAAGTAACCCCATCATCGATGCCCAGCATCCCGCACGTCTGCCCTGAACCGCAAGCCAAGGGGCTCAATCACCACACTTCGACACTATCCGCTTTGGGCGGCACTGACTCGCTCGCACGGTTTTAGATCGCGTCACAAGAACGCGTCTCGGTGGGGAAAGCGCCCCTCGTACTTGAGAGTTCTAGGAAAGTCAAACCACACCTCATCACTGCCCTGCAGTCGAGAGGTCTCCTCAGAGTCAAGTTGTTCTATCACCGACCCGTACAACCAAGGGTCCCGCTCCGGTAACCACATAGGTAAGCCACAGACTAGCCTAGTACTAAGGACTGAGTCTGTAATGCCAAAAAATGTCCCACTGCCCAGCCCCGCTGGAGGGTAATTTATAACCAAATATCGGGTGACCCACTGCCCAACACTGCTGGAGGGTAAACCCTAACACATCATCAAGAGACCCACTGCCCAGCCCCGCTGGAGGGTAAACCATATTAAGATACTGGGTGACCCACTGCCTAGCCCTGCTGGAGGGTAAACCATAATACATCAACAGGCGACCCACTGCCCAGCCCCGCTGGATGGTAGACCTAGAATAAGTCGATAGACGACCCACTGCCCAGCCTTGCTGGAGGGTAGACCTGGAACTAGGCGATGGGCGACCCACTGCCCAGCCCTGCCGGAGGGTAGACCCTAAGAGGTCGTCGGGTGACCCACCGCCCAGTCTCTGCTGGAGGGTAGACCCTAAGTGCGTCGGGTGACCCACTGCCCAGTCTCTGCTGGAGGGTAGACCCTAAGAGGTCGTCGGGTGACCCACTGCCCAGTCTCTGCTGGAGGGTAAACCCAAAAAGTCAGTGAGAAACCCACTGCCCAGCCCTACTGGAGGGTAAGCCCGAGGAAGTCGATGAGTAACCCACTACCCAGCCCCGCTGGAGGGTAAAACTCAGAACCGGCTCTGCCCATCTCTATAGGAGGGTACAACACTTGCCAACCGAACACAGAGTGGGTGTCGCACAACCACCCAACTCTAGAACAACTCTCCCAAAAGAGGTGCAGCATCTGCTCCAGCACTGGGTGTCACTAGCACCGCTGCCGGTCAATCCATCGCGAGCGAAACCAGGGGGAGACCACTCAACCCTGCTGGTCAACAAACACAGAGAGGGACCCTCTACGTCACGAGAGGTCAAAGTACGCAAACCATATCATGGAACGCACGTTGGGCCCACACGACGTGTGGCCCCAAGTCAACCCCAACTGAGCGCACAAACATTCTTAGGTACAAACAACCACACGTACCTCCAAGCGCTCCCGTATACTCCCAGAGTATACCTCGTTCCAGCCCATAGGCTATCGTGCACACAGCACCCAACATCAACGTGAAGGCGTGACGTAACATCTCCAACTCAAAGGCCCAAGCAAGGACAACCACATCTCGTGAACCACTTACATCACTCTCCCAAGAGTGCGCGATCACACGCCAAGGGTCCGCTACAGACAAAGTAGGGCGAACCACCACTGGAGCACCTTCCATGCTCCACATTTAATAAGATCACGTATAAGGCTCCACAGAACCAAACGGATTGCACCGTTGTAATCCTCGTGGAAAAACACGCGAGATCGACTACTTACTCGCCTCCAACGGATACCCGACGGAAAAGTCACCAACACTGCCTCACGCCCGAACGACGTCCCGTGATCCCGAGCCTCAGCCCCGAAAACAGTCGGGCGCATCACACCATTGCGATCCCCTTGGGAAAACACGTCAAAAGCACTACTCACTTGAGTGCAACGGATATCCGGAGAAAAAGATACATCCCAGCGCACCGCACTCGAGCGGTGCCACGTGGAACCCGCATCCCGGTCTCGAAACTTAACGAACGGATCGCACCATTGCGATCCTCTCGAAAAAGTACACGAAATGAACTATCCACTTGTCCAAAACGGTCGTCCGGTGAGTAAGATGGAAAATCATCGTCGACGCCCAAACGTCCCTCGTGGGCCATGCACCATCGTGCTGAATTAGGGTGGGCGGATTGCACCACTGCAATCCCCTCGGAAAAACATTCAGAAACGACTGCTCGCACGCCCCGAAGGGACGTCCGGTGAAAAAGTCGTGAAACGCTGCCCGCAGCTCAAAGGACGGGCCATGGGGCCCGCGCCTCAACTTCAGCCTCAACGCCTGGAACCGCCCTGGAAAGCTTCGCCTCGATGCCAGGGTCCCAACGCAACTGATGGCGCTCAAAACGGACGTCGGATGCGTCCGCGCCGTCCAAAACAAGGTTCCCGGAGAAAACGACAAACCCCTCGTCGTACGTGTCACACCACTGAGGCCCCTCGTTTTGGGAATTAAAAATTCCCGAAACCATCTCAAAAACTCCGCCTTGACGCAAGGTCCTCGCTTCCGCAGACGGCGCGCAAAACGGACGCCCGTAGCCCGAAATACGGGCGTCCGAAGACTGAGGGGCAAAGCCCCTTGGGCCGGACCGGCCCGGTCTGGCCGGTCCGCCCTGCTTGGGCCGGCCCACGCCGGCCGGCCCGGTCCAGCCGGGCCGCGGGCCGCCGCTCCGCGGCCCTCTTCCCCTTCACACCCGCACGCCCGCCACGCGGGATTCCCCACCGACCGACCATGAGGGTCGGTCGCCTATTCCACGCAACGACCCGCAAAGCGCGGGTCGTTGCTGCGCTGCACGGGGCCGCCGCCTCGCGGCCCCTCCTCTGCTTGCCGGCGCCCGCGGCCGGCGCCGCGACCGGCTTCCGACAGCCGCCGCCGCCTCCCGGAAGCGCCGCCGCCACCTGCTGAAGCCCCGGCCGACCGCCGGAGGCCTTGCTCCGCCCCGCGCTGCGAAGCCGCTGCCTCCCGAAGCCGCGGCCGCCCTGCGCCGCCGTCCGTCGCCTTCGGCACTCGTCGGAAACTAGCCTCATGGCTGGAAAACTTCAGAGGACCACCGGAAACGATTCGATGGTCGAAAATTCGATCCGGATAACATTCCGGAAATCTCGGGAGAAGATCTACGCGATTATGGGCTTGGATCGAAGATCAGGCAGCAAATAGACACTAAAAAAAATTGAATTCAAAGAGGGGTTTGAAAATTAAAACGCAAACGAACACCGCCTACCTCGCTGGGCTTCGCCCGGAGCTTCGCATCGATCCGCCGGCACCACCGCACCTTGCCGGAGTCGCCTCTCCGGAGCTTGCCTCGCCGGAGCTGCCTCGCCGGAGGCGGAGGGGGAGGAGGGTTTGAGGATGAAGAAGAAGAAGAAGAAGGGGGTGGGGGTGTTTAAGTACAAATCACTTAAACGCCCGCCCGACAGCCCCGAACCCGAACTCCCGATGGGGTCGGGATTTAGCCTCCCCTAGGCTAAGAACCACGCTCTGAGCGCAACGGAGGTCTCAGAATTTTATTTCGAGACCCCGTTCAAAAGTTGCTAAACTTAGGGCCCGAGGCCGCCAAATTACGAAAACGCCCCTGGGGCCATTTTTCACAAACGGCCCGCGCCCGCGAAACTTATACCCCTCCTAGGGTAAACGACACGCTCTGAACTCAACGGTGCCCTCGGTTTTCCAATCCGAGCTACCGTTTAATAGATACTAGTGTTTCACCATTAAACGAATTAATTAATTAGTTAATTAATCCGTTTAACGTTTCAGAAGCGGGCAAGGGGTCCAAACATCCTGCGCCGACAAGTTTTATGTCGTTCCTAGGGTAAACACCCCATTCCGGACCCATCCGTACACTCGGATCTCTGATCCGGAACTCCGTTTAGGAGTGATCCCATTTATTTAGCGTTTCCAGTGTGAACGCACTGAAAATTTAATTCTGGCCACTCCGGGGCTCGGAATCGCACGCCGTCTGAAGGCTCTGCTCTGAAATATCATCAAGAATATTCCAAAGTCTTTCGTAGCAAAAATCGGGTTCTTACATCATTCCCTCTTTCAAGCTTTTCGTCCTCGAAAAGCAAAACTAGGGAGCAACACAGGGTACTAAGACCACACCTGGCTTTCCCATACCCTGAAGAACCCACGCACAGCTTTGCGTCACCGCACACAGACCAAAGGATTGATCTGTTCATGCGAGGTCGGCCCTTGCCGATGTCATGCACCCACTCCAGACTTTGGGGTTAGGGAAAGGCGGTAGGGTACCTCTCCATCCCTTTGCACGGTCTCAAACGGCCCGAAGGCCCTCGGGGGTATCTCACCTCCCCGGTCAAACCTCTACGTCGCACGCCGCGACTGGAATCACCACCCACACCTGAAACAAGTCCCGGTGATTCCCTCCTTCAGAATATCCATATGTTGAAACACCCAAGGATATCTGGTCACGCAAGATTCCACAATCGATGTCTCTCTACCAAGACTCTCTTACATGCTCGGAAGCGAAGGATCCAACACCATCGACTAAAGGAAAAGGTCTCACGCCTTTTTCCTTACCAACACAGGGTTACACCCGACGCCCTGCGTCACCCTGGTAACACCTCAAACAAGGAGCAGGGAGAAAAGCCTTTCACACGCAGAGCCTAACAATTCTACTGCAAGAAGTAGAAGAGTCGCAAGGGGTACCTCTCACCATACCGTGCTCTGCAGGATCGTAGACATTCAAAGCTCGCGGCTGTCCGTGGTCCCAACTGTCAGCTCCCGGAGCCTGACGTGGACCGCCTAGTGGTGATGGGGAGATCTCGTAAAGTCATCCCCCACTACCAGCTCCTCCCGCTCCTCTGCTAGCACCACCTCCTTGGGTACTACTCCGATCACGGCGCTGCCTCTGCCGTGGTGGTGCGCCTGCTGCCTACCTGAAGCTCCCAGCAACTCGGGTTGGGCAGTCTCGTACCAAGTGACCTCGCCCGTCACAAGCATAGCACTGGCGCTCTCTGGGCTGCCCTGGTGCCCTCCGGCGCCACTGTGGTGTACGACCATGGCCTGGGATCCACTCACGGAAGGGCATCCTCGGCTGAGGCCCTGCGCCTTTTCGCCACAGTGGTATACGACCACGTCTCCAAAACCGGCAGTGGGAAGGCCACTGGCATCGAGGTCCTGCCTCCGGCGCCTGCTAGCTACGGCAGACGTCTCGGCTCCATCGCGCCCACTGCCACTACCAACCGAAAAACATGACAGGAAGCCCTCTGTCACCAGCGCCTGCTCTAGCACCCCGGCATATGTGGAAATTCCCAAGGGTACTCTGACAGCACGAATATCTCGGCGGAGACCCTGCTCAAACTTCCGCGCTCGGAAGTTGTCGTCATAGACCAAGTCCGGGTAAAAGCGTGCACGGTCTGCAAAACTAGTCGCGTACTCGGCCACCGTCATCCCTCTCTGCTGAAACTGCAGGAGATCCTGAATCCGAATGGAGCGCAAGCAGGAGGGGAAAAACTCCTCACGAAACAACAACTGAAAGTCTCCCCGCGAAAGCGACAGCTCGTCAAGAAGCTGAGTCACCAGACTCCACCAACGCCAAGCTGATCCACATAAAAGGCTGGCTTCCAAATCCACTCTCTGATCTAACGGTGTCTGTACAAGCCTGAAAAGGCGAACCACTACCTCGGGCCAAACCTCTGCTGCCTGAGGGTCTGGCTCACCACTGAACCTCAGTAGTCTCTGCCGCTAGAATTCATGGAGCGCGCTCAACCTGCACTCAAACTCAGCCTGCTCTGCTGAAACTGTCTTCTACTCAAGAGGTGGGGGTGCTGCTACCAGCCCACCCGGAGGAAGGGGCTCACATGATGGGTCCTGGACTGAGGCCTCGTAGCTCACAGGGTCGTCGTCACGAACCGAAGCTGGTATCCTGGTTGGCTGTCTTCGCGGAGACATCCTGATCATTATCAAGGAGTGTCGCAGTCAGATGAGCATATATGTATATACCAATATCAACAATGGGGAGATGACTCAAGAAGGACGGTCAAAGACTCAATCCTATGTGATGCACAAACAAATTTCCCTACAACAAGTGTCTCAGCATGCCGAGTCGACAAGCGAGTTATCAAGGTCCTGGTGAATGGATACGTCGGTCGCCGCACCATCACTGGACTCTCTGGCCTGAGAGCCGCTCTCGAGACACGTTAACACTGTTGCCCTATATCCCAACCAATTCCTCTTTTAGGGACGTCCGCACAACGTCCCAAGGAACGAACCACCTCTGATACCACTTTGTCACGACTCGACCCTACCCGGGCTCGAGCCGAAACTACCCCAAGCCGCCTCCATAGGCCAGAGCTTGCGACCAGCACCGAAGGCACAACAACTCGGGGAGGCCTTTGCCTAGGTACCTGTACACACCCACACGCAGCACACTCAATGAAAAGGTGTAGAGTAAAAAGGAAGAACAAGCAGAGTAAAAAGAACAACTTCTATAAATAAATCACAGAGTGCATCGACCACTACAAGTACAAAGTAAAAACTGAAAAGAAAAGGGGCAAAACACGCGCCCAACCGAAAAGTGCCACAACCCGACAATAGGTAAACAAAAGAAATAACTGACGGGTCTCCCACCTGGATCCCGTCCACGACCACCGCACGCGGTCCAAACTCCCAAGCTCCTACGCTCCACTGAAGTCACGCTCCACCTATCTGTCGTCTGCAAGGGCACACCAAGTGCGGGCAATGCCCAAGCAGGGGTGAGTATAAAAATACTCAGTAGGATACCCCGAAGGCTCGAGGGAGCAACAAAAGGAGGTACCGAAGTGTGAGCAGTAGAGCGAATAGGAAAGTAAAAGGGGGGTACAACAGATAGTACAGTAAAGAGTCCAGCTCAACCGAACAAGTGAAAGGAAGTAGACTCATCCAGGCACAAGGAGCTGGAAACGGTGAGAAGATGAACTTCCCGTTGAGTCTTCGCTACCTATAACAGGAGAGTAGACTCATCCAACCACGAGAAGCTAGACACGGAAAGCACGTGGCATACCCCACGCGTATTCGCCTCTCCTGAAGGGAGAGTAACCAAGCCCAAGGAGTGGGTACTAGAACAAGGTATATGCATATCCGTATGCTCAACGAGAAGCCCGAACAACGTCGTAAGGGGATATCCATCCCGTAGCTCATCCCAAGAAAAGAGTAGCCAATAGTACAAGAAGTAACCCCATAATCGATGCCCAGCATCCCGCACGTCTGCCCTGAACCGCAAGCCAAGGGGCTCAATCACCACACTTCGACACTATCCGCTTTGGGTGGCACTGACTCGCCTGCATGGTTTTAGATCGCGTCACAAGAACGCGTCTCGGTGGGGAAAGTGTCCCTCGTACTTGAGAGTTCTAGGAAAGTCAAACCACACCTCATCACTGCCCTGCAGTCGAGAGGTCTCCTCAGAGTCAAGTTGTTCCATCACCGACCCGTACAACCAAGGGTCCCGCTCCGGTAACCACGGAGGTAAGACACAGACTAGCCTAGTACTAAGGACTGAGTCTGGAATGCCAACAAATGTTCCACTACCCAGCCCCGCTGGAGGGTAATTTATAACCAAATATCGGGTGACCCACTACCCAGCCCTGCTGGAGGGTAAACCCTAACACATCATCAAGCGACCCACTGCCCGGCCCCGCTGGAGGGTAAACAATATTAAGATACTGGGTGACCCACTGCCCATCCCTGCTGGAGGGTAAACCATAATACATCAACAGGCGACCAACTACCCAGCCCCGCTGGAGGGTAGACCTAGAATAAGTTGGCAGGCGACCCACTGCCCAGCCTTGCTGGAGGGTAGACCTGGAACTAGACGATGGGCGACCCACTGCCCAGCCCTGCCGGAGGGTGGACCCTAAGAGGTCGTCGGGTGACCCACTGCCCAGTCTCTGCTGGAGGGTAGACCCTAAGTGCGTCGGGTGACCCACTGCCCAGTCTCTGCTGGAGGGTAGACCCTAAGAGGTCGTCGGGTGACCCACTGCCCAGTCTCTGCTGGAGGGTAGACCCTAAAAGTCAGTGAGAAACCCACTGCCCAGCCCTGCTGGAGGGTAAGCCTGAGGAAGTCGATGAGTAACCCACTGCCCAGCCCCACTGGAGGGTAAAACTCAGAACCCGCTCTGCCCATCTCTACAGGAGGGTACAACACTGGACAACCGAACACAGAGTGGGTGTCGCGCAACCACCCAACTCCAGAACAACTCTCCCAAAAGAGGTGCAGCATCTGCTCTAGCACTGGGTGTCACTAGCACCGCTGCCGGTCAATCCATCGCGAGCGAAACCAGGGGGAGACCACTCAACCCTGCTGGTCAACAAACACACAGAGGGACCCTCTATGTCACGAGAGGTCAAAGTACGCAAAGCAGATCATGGCACGCACGTGGGGCCCACACGACGTGTGGCCCCAAGTCAACCCCAACTGAGCACACAAACATTCTTAGGTACAAACAACCACACGCACCTCCAAGCGCTCCCGTATACTCCCAGAGTATACCTCGTTCCAGCCCATAGGCTATCGTGCACACAGCACCCAACGTCAACGCGAAGGCGTGATGTAACATCTCTAACTCAAAGGCCCAAGCACGGCCAACCACATCTTGTGAACCACTTACATCACTCTCCCAAGAGTGCGCGATCACACGCCAAGGGTCCGCTACAGACAAAGTAGGGCGAACCACCACTGGAGCACCTTCCATGCTCCACATTTAATAAGATCACGTATAAGGCTCCGCAGAACCAAACGGATCACACCAATGTAATCCTCGCGAAAAAACACGCGAGATCGACTACTTACTCGCCTCCAACGGATACCCGACGGAAAAGTCACCAACACCGCCTCACGCCCGAACGACGTCCTGTGATCCCGAGCCTCGGCCCCAAAAACAGTCGGGTGCATCGCACCATTGCGATCCCCTCGGGAAAACACGTCAAAAGCACTACTCACTTGAGTGCAACGGATATCCGGAGAAAAAGATGCATCCCGGCACACCGCACTCGAGCGGTGCCATGTGGGACCCGCATCCCGGTCCCGAAACATAACAAACGGATCGCACCGTTGTGATCCTCTCAAAAAAAGTAGACGAAATGGACTGTCCACTTGTCCAAAACGGTCGCCCGCTGAGTAAGATGGAAAATCACTATCGACGCCCAAACGTCCCTCGTGGGCCCCGCACCATCGTGTGGAATTAGGGAGGTCGGATTGCACCACTGCAATCCCCTCGGAAAAACATTCAGAAACGACTGCTCGCACGCCCCGAACGGACGTCCGGTGAAAAAGTCGTGAAACGCTGCCCGCTGCTCAAAGGACGGGTCGTGGGGCCCGCGCCTCAACTTCGGCCTCAACGCCTAGAACCGCCCTGGAAAGCTTCGCCTCGACATCAGGGTCCCAACGCAACTGACTGCGCTCAAAACGGACGTCGGATGCATCCGCGCCGTCCAAAACAAGGTTCCCGGAGAAAACGGCAAACCCCTCGTCGTACGTGTCGCACCACCGAGGCCCCTAGTTTCAGGAATTAAAAATTCCTGAAACCATCTCAAAAACTCCGCCTTGACGCAAGCTCCTCGCTGCCGCAGACGGCGCGCAAAACGGACACCCGTAGCCCGAAATACGGGCGTCCGAAGACTGAGGGGCAAAGCCCCTTGGGCCGGACCGGCCCGGTCTGGCCGGTCCGCCCTGCTTGGGCCGGCCCGCGCCGGCCGGCCCGGTCTAGCCGAGCTGCGGGCCGCTCTCCCTTCACACCCGTGCGCCCGCCGCGCGGGATTCCCCACCGACCGGCCACGAGGGCCGGTCGCCTATTCCACGCAACGACCCGCAAAGCCCGGGTCGTTGCTGCGCTGCACGGGGCCGCCGCCTCCCGGAAGCGCCGCCGCCACCTGCTGAAGCCCCGACCGACCGCCGAAGGCCCTGCTCCGCCCCGCGCTGCGAAGCCGCCGCCTCCCGAAGCCGCGGCCGCCCTGCGCCGCCGTCCGTCGCCTTCGGCACTCGCCGGAAACCGGCCTCATGGCCGGAAAACTTCAGAGGACCACGGGAAATGATCCGATGGTCGAAAATTCGATCCTGATAACATTCTGGAAAGCTCGGGACAAGATCTACGCGATTATGGGCTTGGATCGAAGATCAGGCAGCAAATAGACACTAAAAAAAATTGAATTCAAAGAGGGGTTCAAAAATTAAAACGCAAACGAACACCGCCTACCTCGTTGGGCTTCGCCCGGAGCTTCGCGTCGATCCGCCGGCACCACCGCACCTTGCCAGAGTCGCCTCGCCGGAGCTCGCCTCGCCGGAGCTCGCCTCGCCGGAGCTGCCTCGCCGGAGGCGGAGGGGGAGGAGGGTTTGAGGATGAAGAAGAAGAAGAAGAAGGGGGGTGGGGGTGTTTAAGTACAAATCACTTAAACGCCCGCCTGACAGCCCTGAACCCGAACTCCCGACGGGGTCGGGATTTAGCCTCCCCTAGGCTAAGAACCACGCTCTGAGCGCAACGGCGGTCTCGGAATTTTATTTCGAGACCCCGTTCAAAAGTTGCTAAACTTAGCACCTGAGGCCGCCAAATTACGAAAACGCCCCTGGGACCATTTTTCACAAACGGCCCGCGCCCGTGAAACTTATACCCCTCTTAGGGTAAACGACATGCTCCAAACTCAACGGTGCCCTCGGTTTTCCAATCTAAGCCACCGTTTAATAGATACTAGCATTTCGCCATTAAACGAATTAATTAATTAATTAATTAATCTGTTTAACGTTCCAGAAGCGGGCGAGGGGTCCAAACATGCCGCGCTGACAAGTTTTATGTCGTTCATAGGGTAAACACCCCATTCCGGACTCATCCGTACACTCGGATCTCTGATCCGGAACTCCGTTTAGGAGTTATCCCATTTATTTAGCGTTTCCAGTGTGAACGCACTGAAAATTTAATTTCGGCCACTCCGGGGCTCGGAATCGCACGCCGTCTGAAGGCTCTGCTCTGGAATATCATCAAGAATGTTCCAAAATCTTTCGTAGCAAAAACCGGGTTCTTACATCAAGGTTGGAGAAAAAGGCCACCATGCTCATAATTTCAAGAGAAGGAAATATTTTTCCAATATCCAATGCTTCAACAGTAAGGATATGGGGCACTATGCAAATGAATGTCTCAAACGTCAAGGAAATATAGCTCCAAAAAAGTAAAGGGATCATGGTCAACCTTATGATGTTACTATGGTCTAAGTAGAATAATTAATGTATTTGTGTTTTTTTATGAAATAACTATGTTGTGATATTCTTGTTATAATAATTATGGAATATATAAGGATTGTACCATAGTACTATTTCATTAAGGATTTGAGGTCTTATGGTGAATAGTACGAAAAAAATGATTCGTTAGAAAGTTAAATAATGGAAAACACATGGTTAAGGGAATGATAAACCTTAAAATGTTCCTGGTGGTGAGATAATAATGTTTGATAGAGAGATGATTGATATGGATAAAGTAAATTAGATAGTACTAATTACTATGAGAATAATTCTAAAGTGTTGGATCATGATCTTTTGTAAAGTTTAAACATTTATAAAATGGTTTAAGTTGATCATTGTATAAGGTCTTAGAGGTTAATGTATTATTTCACTACATGACGCAACATGTGCTAAGAGATGAATTATAGATAGTTCAAGGCACAATCAAAGGATAAGATTGTTTTTATGAAATAAAAATGTATATTTATACTCTTATAGAGTGGAATAATTCCTCAACTCTAGGAAAATTATCTTAAATACAAATGTTGTCCTGTTATCATAATCTTTGATAATATCACTAAAATTTTTCATAACTGTAATTTATGGTTTTGTGGTAATCAACTTTCATCTGAACATGTTCTCTATCACTTTCCATCATAACTTCATAGTTTGATTTTTCTTCAATGTTCAGGTTTTCACTTTCAACTAATTTCACCCCATTCAAAAGTATAAATTTGGGGTGACCACCTCATTTCCCTTAATAAAATTTTTATAGGATATTTTATCAACTCTATTTTTGATGTGGGTTTCCCACAAGGGAATTTTCTAGTATCAACCTTTCTTTTAAGAAGTGAAATTTCAAATTGTGAGGATACAATTTATTGAAGGAGAGAAAAATGTAACACCCTAGGGATTTACAAATAAATTTAATATAGAATTTAATACACCAAACACCGAGTCTCATAAAAAAACACTTTTTTATTATAATTATTTAAATAATATATTTGTCACATACATGAAATATTTTAAAGGTATTTTTCTTTTATTTTCCATTCATGCTTTGTTTTTGAGGTTTTCCAAGCTTTTATAGAGAGATGGGTGAGTTTTCATGAATTGGGTCAAACCGTGAGCCCAGTTCCATATTTAAAAATAAATTTTGTTTCTTTTATAACTTTTTCATTTTTCAACATTTTTCATTCATTTCAATTCTTAAATGGCCTCCTCTGACATGTTAACACCACCATTGCAATTTGGAGCCTTTAGAAATCTATAACCAAGGTGTATATGAGTTTTTATTTAAGAGATTGGGTCTGCCCGGAATCCCAATTCCATTTTTAAAAAAATCAAATTTGTTTAATTAATAAATTAATCAATTTTAATGTTTTTTTGGTGATTCAAAGTCTCACTCAGGTTCATTAAACCCAGCCGCATTCCCAACCTCTCCCCCCCCCCTCTTTGGATCTTTTCTTCATCACGATTGAGTGCAGAACATATTAGGGTTTCTAAAAGAGTCCATATTTGAGGAGGTAAGTTCTTTCCATCATAACTCTCTCAATTCTTACTCTTTTTTCCTCCATTTATATTCCTAAATGACCTCCTCATCCTTCTTCGAACCTCCCTTGAAGTTTTGACTGTTTTAAAATTCAGATACTGGTGTATTTTGGGTGATTGTTCAAGATCCCTCAAGTAAGTGAGTCTCTTTCATTCCTCTTTCAAATTGCTTAGGGTTTAATTCTATTTGATTGGGGTTTATTCCCTTTTCCTTGAAGTACTAAATGACCAGGGGGTAGGGTTTCAAACCTATGGTTTAACCTTGGGTTTTCTTGGTCCATTTTTTTGGTTTTAGGTTTGTTCTAAGTCTCTCTTGGTGCGGTGGTGGTGCGACTTGATTTTCGCAGGTTGATTCAAGGGTTTTCATTACTTTGGTAGGTGATTCCTTTTGGCATGAAATCTTTGTGACCTAGATGTTGTGTTTATGGTATTTTCATGTCTATTTAATTTTAATTTTGCTGCAAAAATTGGTTTTAGTGACAATTATAAAGCAAATGAATTTTTAATGTCAATCTCATGTGAAATTTAGGGGTTTTCGTATAAATCTTTTGTTGGTTCATTAAGGGATGCCCTATAATTATTTAGTTGATTTTATTGAACTGTATTAGGTCTGAAAATAATGTTTTCAATTTTATTATCTTTTGGTAGTTGCTGATAAATTGGTTTTGGGTGACGTTTGTTAAGAAAATGATTTTTTGAGTACCAATTTGGTGTTGAATTGAGTGTTTTACATGGGTATTATATGTGATGCTTATTGGTATTGTTTTATAACTCATGTAATGAGTTTAAATAAATGTTTAAGGTGTCGTGGATTATGTTTTGGTAAATGTGAGTATGCACATGGTGTTCAAGTGGGGTTTTCAAAGAGTTTTGGGTGAAAAACAAGGAATGATTTGGAGAAGTTGTTTTATTGAAACAATTTCAGAATGATAAATATATCCATTTTTATTATTGGGGACCATTAGGTTATGGGTATGTTCCCTACTAGTGGCTCGTGCACGAGAATGGATTTTACCATGGTTACTTTACACCGAGGTATGAGGTACATGGGGCCCGAGACTATCTGGTGCCTAGGGGTGTTCCCGATTTTGTTGCTCATTGTGTTTGTAGTATTTTCACATGTATTGGGGTGTTTTTGGCAGTACTTTACAGTATCTAACATGTCTATTTAAATGTGTGAACATTCTAAAAACTTTAGCTTGAAAACTGTTTTCAATTGAAAGTTGCATTTCTTGGATTTTATCACTGCTTTTCTTTGCGTATTAAAATTGCTTGTTTTTTCACATTATATTGCATGTTCTTTGGAATCATTGGGTGGTATCATATTGGGATTAGGCTCACACCCTACTTATATCCCTTGGGTGTAAGTAGACTTGGTTATGTTTGACTCAGGTAAAGGAAAGGCTAAGGGTGATGGCGGTTCAGGGTGTTAGTCTTCATCCTTGTGGCGGAGTTGTGGAGACTGTTTGGGGGTGATGACCCCTTGTCATGTGGAGTCCATGGGGTTGTTTTGTTGCTGTTTCATTGTGTCTTTGGACCTTTTTTATTGCATTTGAAATTATGTATTCAGTTCTAGATTTTTGTATAAACCTTGTTGGTATGAATTTTTCAGATTCATTTTCTCAAATTTTTTGATGTTTTATGTATACATATTTGGGTAAATCATTCCCAACCCATGATAAATGATACCTGGGCACTTGTTCCAGCTCGTGGTGACAGGGAACGCCTTTCGGGCCTTGTCACGGGCTTGGTTTGGTGCTGGTATTGGTGGTGAACAGATTCGGTTCGTGATAATAGTTATAACATAGACGTTAAACATAGTGATTTGTATAGTAATAACTACTATTAAATTTTATTTATAACAGTTTCACATAAATGAAACATATTTATGATGAAATGTATAATTATTTGTAAAAATAAACATTCTTTTTGAATTTGGAATTTCAAAATTAATTTAGGGTGAATTTTTTCAGAGAAAAATCATTTTTTTATGAATAGTGAAAAATACTTCATTGTAGTTAAAAACTATGTTTTTAGTTTAAATAATCATTATAATTGATTTATAATGTCACAATATATCAAGTATACATATATTAATCCAATGTAGATCATTGGAATCATTTTTATATAGAAAATTAGATATAAAAACCTATTGAAATTTTGAACGTTCTTTTACCCGCCTTCTTGTCACACTTGCGAGATTAGCATTAAACATATTTTTTCCAATTTTGTGATTTGAATTTTGAAAAATGGACAATCACTGTTGCAATCAGTAAGATTTTTAGAGTCTAATAGGATCAACTTAATTTTTTTGTAAATAATAACTTGAACCTTATGAATAGTATGTTACTCTTATGAATAGTATGTTACTCTTATGAATAGTAATGTTTCCATTATGAATAGTAATGTGACCCTTATGAATAGTAACATTACCCATGAAAGTATAAATAAAATTTAGGCATCTCATAAATGAAAGAGAATGTTTTAAAAATTAATAATTAAGTGTTTGTATTTTTGTGAGTAATAAATATTTAATTACAATTTTATAATTAATAAATTTATTTAAAATAAAATTAATTTTCATAAAACATATTCCTAAATCAATATTTTGTTGTCCTGTGATTTTAGGATTAATTTAATGAGACCTTAGTTAATTTTTAGGGTGTTATAAAATCAATTTTAATTTTAAAAACTGTAGTTTTCGAGTAAATTGTGATTTTAATTAAAAATTAAATTTCTCATATTTTGAAATTTATTTTTATAAAATGGAGTCCATTTTTGAATTCTAAATGTTAAAAAATTATTATGGTAAATTTTTTGGATTTTTCTAAAATACTCGAATTTTTTATGAATAGTAAAATACGGTAATTTACTATATAAATACATTAGAAGTTAAATACACTGTTCCTTGAGTCATCGCTGATATAAGAACAAAAATATCAAACCTCCCTTCATTATTTTAATATACTTGACGATAATTCTCAAACTATTCATAGTCTTAAGCTAAAATAATAAGCAAATGAATTAAATATTCAAAAATCACTCCTCTCCTCAACTATAAAAATCACCCCACACCCCCTCTTCTCCTCACTCCTCTAAGCCTTGAAGCTTATTAGATATCTGCCCAGATCATCTTTCCTAGTCTCTCCCCATGTCCAGGAGCTCTTGGTCTTACCAAAATACCAAAACCCCTTTTCCCTAAGGTGGTTCTCAAGAAGGATAATTCAAGAGGTAAACCCTCTACCTTTTTCTTTTAATTTCATTTTCAATTTACTTTATTTTCTTATCTTCACCTCACCTCATCTATCCAAATGATCATGATAACTCCAATATCATATATATACTAGAATAATATAATGTTAATGTAATATCCTTCCTTGAACTACTCTCTCTCTCTCTTTTATTTTTAAAAATTAAATCATCATTCAGGAGGTGCTGATTTACAACCTTCGTGGATGACGAACCTTCGTTCTTCAATTTCTACTTCAACTATGGTCATGAAACCATTTTTATGGTTAAAAAATATTATAAAATATGTATTATGCCTTATTTAATGTTCTGGAATCAGTATATATATCTAATACTAATTCATACAACAAAACTAGTTCGTGATGATTGAAATACCTCATAATAATCTAAACGATTATCACTAATGTTTTATATAATAAATCATCATCATACCATATAAATAAATGAATTGTGTAACCATTTATCTTATGGGTGTTCTTTAGTATCATATAAATTCAATTCTGGAGAATTATATCCATTCCACATGAATACATTACTTATAAACAAACGAACAGATCATGAAAACTAGGAAAACGAATGCTCTAGAATGATGAAATTAAACTATATAACTCATCAATAAGGACATAAATGAACTTAATGAAACTAATACATGTAGAAAAGGTTATTAATTAATTAATTTATTTATTTTATTTGATTATCTATGACATTAAGGTCAAGTGTATAAAACATATGGACATGAGATAAGGGTTTTCTCATCTCACTTCCATTTTTGTGAGATACTGCTTATTCACTACTATTTCTTGTGTATGGTATATATGTACTTCCCACTGATGTATCATATCATTAATATATTTATTTTCATGGTATTAAATGTATCATTTGATAATTATTAATTTGGGGGCATATGATTCAATTCATTACAATGTGGTAAGGGATTCTACCCAAACCCTCGTTTTTCCTTCGGGTTGCTCTTTCTCTACCTTTACTCAAATATAATGCTTCTTTACTTTTTTATATTTCCTCTACATTTTGTGTATATGTTCCAAAATCATATATCCATATCATATCATCCTTATTTTATTGGTATGTACATGTTTTAAAATGGTTCCCTTCTCAATTCTTCTTAGTAAACAAGTCTGATTCAAGGGAATATCTCGAATAATTACTCATTTTCAAGTGTACTACATAATCTATTTTAAGCCATAATTAATTTTGTAAAATCACTCAATTTATCATTAAAAAATATTTTTGTTCATTTCTCATTTTATGAAATCAAACATGACTTTCCACTTTAAAATCTCTTTAATATTTTCCTAAAACCACACTAAAATGTTTTATTTCTAAAGTTTCATAAAAACTCTTTCTACATGATTTCACTTCAGTGGGACATCATTTATGCCCCAAATATAATATCAATTTTATTCCCTTTTCTTTTCTTGGATATACATGTTTACAATCTTATTTTATGACAAATACAGATGATTTTCCAAAAGAACTCTTCTTTCCAAAGTAAGAAGAATTTTTCTCGTCTCGGTTTTACTTTTGTGAGATATATGACTTGATCACCACATATTCCTTGTTTGTGGTGTATGTACTGCCCTTTGATATATCACATCAAGAGTATCTATATTCTCATTATATTTTAATGGATTGTGATTTGAATGTTTCAAAGTGCTATGTGACACTTTGGAATGTTCAAAGATTATTTCCTTGAGAAATTTTCAATGGTCTCATTTAAAAGTATATTCATCTATGTCAACTTCCTTTGTTGGATCTTGTACTTAATTGAGGTTTATATATTATGATACTATCTACAATATGTTGCTGAAGGGTTTATGAGCAGTTTGACTATGGATGGTCCATTTGATACCATTCATAGATTTTGGTTGAAGTATTCACATTTTGTATGCTAGTTTTTCAATACGAATGTTTATGTTGTTTATGTTTCACCCTTTTCATATGAAGAATGCAACGGACTTAGTAAGTAGAGGGTGGGGCCCACTATATCCCCTTGATTTATCGGTAGTTCTCATGAGACAAAACATAATTGGGTTTTGGCTGAGGCCCTACCTGAATATTTTCATACATTTGGGTTGAGGCCTCGATGATATGTTTCAAGTCCTAACAATCTTATCTCTAGTCTAACAGACATCCCAAGACAAGAACTCTTGGAAACAACATGCCTTTGATACCATTTTGTAACGAACCGACCCAAGTTACCCTCAAAACTAGCACCTGGCCTGATCTACCACATACCCGAAGGGCATTCCTGATCCCCACGGGCTGGTGACAAGCACTCGGGCATCAAACAACAAACCATAGGGAACAATTTCTTCCAACTTGTACAAACACATGACATATATACACACAAAAAATAAAGAGATAGTGGAAGTTTAAAAAATATATGTCATAACCATAAGAAGACAATGGAAATAAAATAACTACAAAAGCATCTAAAACATAAAATAACAAGTCTGACTGTAAAGGACCAGAACCAAACGGCTACTCCATGTGATGACATGGATGAACTCCCACCATCAAACCACCAGCTACCAAACCTAGCTGACATGAAACCTCGCCGCCTCAATGTGGCGCATTGCCCTTCCTTGTAATGGAAGACATACAAAGGTCTACGGACCATCGAAGAGGTGCATAGGGTGTGAGCTAACAAGTTCAATAGGATCACACCCAGGTGTTCCATAACAAGTATCTGTATAACAATTCTTTTATGCTCATTTTAAATAAAACATGACATGATAAGCAGTAAAGTAGTTTTATAGAAAACATGGTAAACATTTCTCTTTTTATCACTATTCTAAAACAAAGTAGGTATATCAATTTCAAAGCACATTTTCCACATCATTTATCTACAGGCATAAACATGTATATCAAGGCTAAAACAAAAAAGCCAAGAAAAATAAAATAGAAGCACAAGTATCACACCAAGAATCACTACAGGTCAGACTAGCAGACTACTCGTACAACGATCAATCAAGTTCACATTTTGGTTCCTAAAACATAGGTCTATGAAGCAGAGGAATACCCCATGAGTAACCCCCCCCCCAATAATGTCAATATCAGTCCCCTAAGACAACGGTCCTAGGAAACAGAGGAAAGGTCCATGAGAAAACCTCCTAATAATCACAAAGAAATGGGTGATGGACTTAAGATAAACCTTCCACCTAAGTACCCAAGGTAACTCATGTGTTCATTTTCACAATTCATTCCAATTCTTTGAAAACTATTTCAAACCCATTTCACAAATCCATTTCAATGCTTTCAAAATACCCTTTTTCTTTCCATTTATCAACAACCAAGAAAAAATCATTATTTTTTAAAAAATCTTTTCAACACACACAAAATAAACATGCCAATTCCTTTTATAAATCAATTTATAAAATGAGAACAATAAGTTTTATCAACATAACCTAGAGACGGAACCACATACCTCAAAACTCGGGTCTCACATGCCCGCAATGGGATCCACCAACAACGAAGACCCAATGATGTCTATAATGGTCCTAGAATCCAATCCACATAACAATATTGATCAAATTTAGAAAACAATGGGTCGACAGAAAGGAGGAAACCCACATACCTCAAGAACAAACACTCGTCGCACCACAACCAACAAAGGGACGGCCTTCGAAATGAGATCGCACAACGGAACTAGAAGAAGACATGAATAATAACCAATTTAGATCAACAAATTTAATAACGTAACTCAAGGGAGCTATTGTGATCATTGGTAATGAAGAAGAGGAAATATCACTTACCCAGAGAGACGCACCGTAATCGCAATGAAGATCGAATTCTGAAAAGATCGATAGGGAAGAAATGTTTTCTCCCAAATTTGTCTGGTAATTGCCCTGGGTCGAGAGTAAGGTAATATAGAGAAAGAACTGGAAAAAAAATAGTTTCACACCTGTTTTAAAAACTATATGTGGGCTGTTACACGAAGTGTAACTGGAAAAGTCCCACATACACTGAAAACCCCATCGCCTCGTATTAAAAGTCCAACCTTTTATTAACTCATGGCATGTAAAGTCTCTTCATGTCACGTAACCCTTCACAACGTGAATCCTTTCACGAATTGCATCCAGCAACTCTTACACATCATGTAACCTAGTAACATGGCGTGAAATCCTCCTGCAGCCTGTAGAAAAATCCAGTTAAAGTTAAGACTCCAAAAAATATTTTACTTCACTGTTATAGGTATCCTACCAATTCCTTATCGGCCCTATAAAAACAACGAGAAAAGTAAAACCATGATGAGGTTAAAGATGTACCTGATCGATTGGTAATGGGATGTTACACGACCCAATTTTTGGGGGCACTGTAGCAACTCTAACTAGCTATAGCAGTGTTGACCGACCGATACCGATAGAGAACTGTAGCAGTTTGGACTTTGGCACTATTGTAGCGGGTCGAACTTTAGAGACAATAGTATTGTAGCTCTGTGGGATTCCAATCACCAGTCACTGTAGCATCTTGGACTTGGGTGGTCGTAGCATTGTAGCAATGTGGACTTCCATCCACCTTTCACTATAGACAAACAAACTTTTTGTGTGGTTGGAGGAATAATGATTTGTCTTCTTTATTATCCCATTTCAGGTAAGGGTTTCTATGCATGTGAAGCTCTGATAGTCCCTATAATTTGTACTCTTGAAACTAGTGATATTTTTACCTCTCCATGAATGTAGGGAACCTTTCCCAAACCATATAAATCTATGTGTCTTGTGTGATTATTTCTTCTATCTTTTCTTTAACTAAAAACCTATTCTGTCATTGAAACTCCCGATGTTTCTACAAAAATGTCTAAGTTCTAGTACCGTACAGAGAGTAGAAGGAGGTAAAAGTTCAAACCAGAAGAAAAAAGTTAGTTGGAAAGTCTAATAATATTTCAATAGGAATCTAGTTAAGGTTATTTGAAAATTGAGTGTATTATCATAAAGAAGTAATGATTCTATATGATGGTATTATCAAGAATACCTAAGGGGGTTTGGAAACTCTATGGATATTATGGTGTTATCAAGAATACCTAAAGGGGTTTGGGAACTCCAGGGAATGTCCATGTCAGCTATAACTGTTATAGAAATCAATTCTTTAATTTTCAAGGGTATATGACACTCAATGTATACTTTACAAGTGTTGTAAATATGTATGAGTTCAAAATCAAAGGAATAATTGAAAGAGTTTTTAGTTTACATTCAATTGATGAAGTAAATGATTGCAACATCATAAATTTGAATGTGACGATGTTGATCAAGTTTGGATGAATCTAAGTAAAGTGTATCTTCATCTAACTTTTATTATATGATAAGAGGTGTTAACAAAGAGTTTTTATGAACAACATGAGATGATTAATTGTATACATTGGGTTTATGATTCATTGGTTTCTATAATATATTTTGAAAAGATATGGATAAAAAAAATTGTACCGAATAAAGTGTTTATCCGGCTATTTGTTAAAAATTATGATGGAATCTGATTCTCGCCCATAGTGGTGTATTTTAATGAATAAAATCTTCTTTTTCAAGAAAATAATCTAAAAACATAATACCATATGAGATGTGGAAACAATGGTTTATTTTTTAGATACTCCTATTTACTATGAGAAAGTGAATATCATTGTTAACTAAATGATTACACTGGTCTAAGATTATAATGATTCTTCACTTAATATCCTAAAGAAGTTTAAGATATGTTATGGTAAAGAAAAATGTAAAGAGTTGCATTTAGTTACAATAACAAGTGAACGCCACTATTCCAAAAAGGTTTATACCAACCAATACACAAAGTGTATAGCTTAGTATCCTAAAAGAGTTTAGTGTATAACGATAAATAAAAATGTGAAGAGTTGCATTAGTTTCCATAATAAAGTGGATATCACTTTATCCTAAAAGAGTTTAGGATGTGATAGTAAAGTGATAATGTAAATAGTTACATTATTTGCAAAATATTTCAAGAAAATTTTTGATGAAAAGGGTTATAATGATGATGTACTTAGAAAGATTTCTAAGTAGACAATAAAAGATAACATTATAACATTTGATGTTATAAAGTCAAAGAGTTTGAATATATGTTCAAATAATTGAACACTTAAGAGGTTGGTTGTAATGGTTGTAAACATATCATTTATTTATAATAAAGGCAATATTCATTTATCATTCATTCATGTGTGCTGCAAATTTACTTTACATGAATGGTTGAATGATAAAAATTACCTCAAAGTACCTAATTTGAGTTGTCCCTAACCGATGATCATCATGGAGTATAATGGGTTGTGATGATATGTAAAGATTAGCTTGAGTAGATTCTTATATCTGTTACAAAGGGTTGTATATGGGATGCGAGGAATAGATTCATGAGGTAATAAGTAGACTTATTACTTGGACTCATCCGCAAAAGTATATCTCATGAAATTTCATATGGTCATAGATATACTAAGAGGTGTATGCTTATTATCAATCTTTCTTACATGAGGTTATCAAGATACCAAGCATGAGACCCTTAATACTTTGATATCCTACCCACACAAGTCAATATATTAACTTAACTAATAGAAGAGTGTTTGGGTATGTTATTGATCATGTCGTCGGTCGGAGGGCAAACAAGATGGGATTTTTCCACTTATATGACTAGAAAATACATATGGCCCTTGATTGAATTAGATTGAGTAAATGCATGGTCATGCTTAGTTGTTTCACATATGATGTGTTCAACTACTTGGATAAGTGACATGTGATTTACTTATCAAATAAATGAATGACATGTGATGTATTCATTTAATTTGAAAGCATTTTTCAAAGAATCAAGAAATGATGAGAGGCTATACTATATTGACATGTTCCATGTCTAGTGGTCACTTGATATCATCAAAAAAGGTATTATATAGGTATACATATGATTTATATGATATATCTTTTGGTGGACATGTTCATATAGAAATATGAGTATGTTTGATGGAGATCGCACTAGACCCCTTAGTAGGTTGAGTAGCACTGATGTTTTGTTAAAGGTCGTTCTTTGCTTACATCTATGAAATATAGATTTTACAGTTGTTTTCAATGCTACTAAGGATCACGGGGTCACACTGTTAGGACCTTGGATAAGGATAAAGTTTTAGAAAAATTATTTGTTCAAAATGAAGAGGATTTGATGAAAAACCATATCCAAAAGAGTTTGGATGGATTCAAAGAGTTGTAAAGTTTTTCATAAAGTCCTTATGAAATTTTAGTGCAAGTGGGAGACTGTTGGATATACACTAAAATATACATACATGTGATGCATGTATTTTTCATGCATGTGATGAATGAATATAATATATATATATATATATATATAATTTATTTCTCCTGAATCATTTATTGATCAATTACAATCCATTATGAATGGGTTAATTGCTTTGAATTTTTTTATTGCAATGAATTCAATAAATAAATACCCCAACAGTCAGAAACTCATATGATGCGTTATGAATTGGAGGGGTCTCGGGAATTGGCTATATAAAAGGATTAGATCATCTCCTGTTGGTGTGTGATGTGTATGAGACTCTGCAAAACTTTATTCCTCCTGAGACTTTATTTATCTCATTTGAGAAGGCGCTAGCACCCCCTTTGGTTTTCAAGTATCCTCACGAAGCGTTTGTGGATCCATTGGTCAGTGTACTCCCTTGGAGGCAGGGTGTTTTTTTTCACTGCTCCTCATGATATTCAGAAGGAAGATCGAAACTATTTTTGTTCTTGAATTCCATGTACTGTATTTTAAAGTATTATTTACAAGTTAATTTCTCGAAGATAGATCATCTATGTTTTGGGTTGTCTTCCACAGAAAATGGGAATTAGATGATAATACAAAACCTTTAAGAACTCTTTTTTTGGCTATAAAAGACTTTTGAATATTCTTCATATTATTCCAGAGTAGTGCCTTCAGACGGCGTACAATTCCGAGCCCCGGTGTGGCCGGAATTAAATTTTCAGTGCGTTCACACTGGGAACGCCAAATAAATGGGATAACTCCTAAACGGAGTTTCAGATCAGAGATCTGAGTGCATGAATGGGTCCGGAATGGGGTGTTTACCCTAGGAACGACATAAAACATGTCGGTGCGGGACGTTTGGACCCCTTGCCCGCTACTGGAACGTTAAACGGATAAATTAATTAATTTATTTATTCGTTTAATGGTTAAACTCAAGTATCTCTTAAACGGTGGCTCGGATTGGAAAACAGAGGGCACCGTTGAGTTCATAGCGTGTCGTTTACCCTAGGAGGGGTGTAAGTTTCGTGGGCGCGGGCCGTCAATGAAAAATGGCCCCGGGGGCATTTTCGTAATTTGTCGACCTCGGACGTTGAGTTTAATAACTTTCGAACGGGATCTCGGATTAAAATTCTGAGACCTCCGTTGTGCTCGAGAGGTGGTTTTTGGCCTAGGAGAGGCTTAACCTTGACTCTGTCGAAGGTTTCAGATGCAGGTTTAATTATGAGTTTAAATTAATTAAAATTTTAATTAATTCTTTTTTTTATTTAAACCCTTCTTCTCCCCTCCCCTCCCTTGTTCTCCCCTCGAGGAATCTCCCTCAAGGCAGCCCCCTCAAGCTCCTCCTCTCCTCCTTCCCTCCGGCAAGGCAGCGGCACGGCGGAGGACCTCCGTGAAGCTCCGGGCAACGCCCACAAGGTAGGATCGTTGCGGTTTTCAATTTTTATTTCTGCATCTACTTCGAGCACGAATTTTTGTATCAAACCTCTATCGAATTTTCGAACAAAGCCCATAAATGAGTAGTATATTTTCTGAACTACCTGACGAACTTCTCAGAATTGAAATCTGAGTTCGGAGGTGGTCGCGGTGATCCGACGAAGCTCGGGGCGTTTTGGGGGGTTTTTCGGGCGGTCCAGGCTTTTCCGGCGAGGTTCCGGCCTTCCCTGGGCGGCGGCGCGGCGCCCTTCAGCGGAGGTGGTCGGTGGCTCGGTCGGGTGAGCGGCCAGCGGAGGCAGCCGGGCGAGTGTCCAGCGGGAGCGGCCAGCGGAGGCGGTCGGGCGGATGTCGGCGTCGGCGCGAGGCGGCGCTCACCGGAGCGCGAAGGAGAACCGGGGTCGCGGCGCGACCCCACGGGGGAGACACGACCCGCGTCTCGCGGGTCATCGCGCAGCGGGACGACCGGCCATGAAGTCCGGTCTGCGCGCGGACCGTGGGTCCACGGCCAGCCCTCGCGGTAGAGCCGCGGGCCGGCGCTCCGAACCGAGCCGGCCGGCGCGAGCCGGCCCAGGCCGTTCCAGCCCAAGGGACGTTGCCCCCACGACTTCGGACGCCCGTAATTTTCATTACGGGTGTCCGTTTTGCATGTCGTATATGGCAGTGTCCTCCTAGCGCCGAGATGAAGTTTTTTAGATGGTTTCGGGAATTTTTAATTCCCGAAACGAGGGGCCTCGGAGGCACGACGCGTCTTTAAGTGAATTGACGTCTTTCCGGGGGATCTTGTTTTGGACGGCGCGGACACTTCCGACGTCTGTTTTGAGTGTCGTCAGTGGCGTTGAGCTGGATATTTCCAGTGTGGTTTCGGGCGTTGGAACCGGGGTTGAGACGTGGGCCCCACGGCCCGTTTGTTGAGTTGTTAGCAGCGTCTTGTAACTTTTTCACCGGACGTCCATTCGGGGCGTGCGAGTAGTCGATGTTGGGTGTTTTTCCGAGGGCATTGCATTGGCGCAGTCTGCCCGTTCTAATTCCGCACGATGGTGCGGGCCCTGCGAGGGCCGTTTTTTGGAGTTGGCGGTGATTTCCGGCTTTATCACCGGGAGGCCGTTTTGGACAAGTGAATAGTCCATCTTGTGTACTTTTTCGAGAGGATCGCAACGGTGTGATCCGTTGGCAGCGCTTTGGGACCGAGATGCGGGTCCCACGAAGCACCGCTCGTGTGCGGTGTGCCGGAATGCATCTTTTTCTCTGGATATCTGTTGCACTCAAGTAAGCAGTAAATTTAACATGTTTTTCTGAGAGCATTGCAATGGCGTAGTTCCCCCAACCTTTTTCGGGGACGTGGTGTGGGTCCCACCCAACCTGGCTACGGTGAATAGTACCTTTTTCACCGGGTGTCCATTTTGGGCGATTGAGTAGTCAATCCTGTGTGTTTTTTGGAGGGGTTCGCGGTGGTGTGATCCGTTTGTTCAGTTTTGGGATCTTGGGGTGGGCCCCACACGGGTTTGTTAGGGTGAATAGTACCTTTTTCACCAGTTGACCGTTTCGGGCGAGTAAGTAGTCTATCTTGCGTGTTTTTTCGTGGGGATTACAACAGTGTAATCTGTTCATAAGAGCGAAGCCTCGTACGCGATATTATTAATTGTGGAAATATGAAAGGTGCCCTGGTGGCGGTTCTTCTACTGTGTTTGTAGCGGACCCTTGGTGTGTGATCGCGTGCACTCCTGGGAGAGTGATGTTGGTGGTTAAAGAGATGTGGTTGGTCGTGCCTCAGCCGTTGAGGTGGCAAGTTGGAGTTGTTACATTTACGCCTTCGCGTTGATGATGGGTGTCGTGTGCACGTTAGCCTTTTTGGCTGGAGACGTGGCATACTCTGGGAGTATGTGAGAACACTGGGAGGTACATGTGGATGTTTGTACCTGAGAATGTTTGTGCACTTGGTTGGGGTTGACTTGGGGCCACATGTCGTGTGGGCCCCATGTGCTTGTTGTGTTCTGTTTTGCGTACTTTTGACCTCTCGCAACGTAGAGGGTCCCTCTGTTCTCGATTGTTGACCAGTGGGGTTGATTTTTTCCCCTGGCTCTGTGCTTGATGGTTTAGATCAGCAGAGTTGAGTGGTTTCCCCTGGTTTTGTTCCGGAGTCGGGTGGTTGCGTGATACCCACTCTGTATTCGGTTGGCCAGTGTTGTACCATCCTGTAGAGATGGCCAGAACAGTTCTGGGTTTACCCTCCAGTGGGGCTGGACAGTGGGTTACTCATTGACTTCTTCGGATTTACCCTCCAGTAGGGCTGGGAAGTGGGTTGCTCATGGACTTCTCGGGGTTTACTCTCTAGCAGAGATTAGGCAGTGGGTCACCCGACGACTCTTGAGGGTCTACCCTCCAACAGGGCTGGGCAGTGGGTCGCCCGTCGTCTTATTTCATGTCTACCCTCCAGCAGGGCTGGGCAGTGGGTCGCCTGTCGACTTGTTCCGGGTTTACCCTCCAGCAGGGCTGGGCAGTGGGTCACCCGTCAACTTCTTCCAGGTCTACCCTCCAGCAGGGCTGGGCAGTGGGTCACCCGTTGACATTTCAGACTCAGTCCTTTCTACTAGGCTAGTCTATGGCTTTACTCCGTGACTACCAGAGCGGGACCCTCGTTTGTACGGGTCAGTGATGTGACAGCTTTGACTTTGAGCAGACCTCTCGACTGTGTGACAGTGATGGAGTGTGGTTTGACTTAACCTGGAACTCTCAAGTACGAGGGGCGCTTTCCCCACCGAGATGCGTCCTTGTGACGTGACCTAAAACTGTGCGGGTGAGTCAGTGCCGCCCAAAGCGGATAGTGTCGAGGTGTGGTGATTTGAGCCCATTGACTTGTAGTTCGGGGCAGATGTGCGGGATGTTGGGCATCGATGATGTTTACTTCTGGGACTGTTGGCTACTCACTTTCTTGGGCTGAGCTACGGGTCAGAGATCCCCTTACGATCTTGTTCGGGTTTCTTGATTGAGCATATATATATGTGTATACCTTGTTCCAGTACCCACTTCTTGGGCTTGGTTACTCTCCCTCCAGGAGAGGCGAAGACACGCGGGGTATGTCATGCGCTTTCCGTGTCTAGCTTCTCGTGGTTGGATGAGTCTACTCTCCTGTTATAGGTAGTGAAGACTCGATGGGAAGTTCATCTTCTCACCGTTTCCAGCTCCTTGTGTCTGGATGAGTCTACCTTCCTTTCTCTTGTTGGGTTGAGCTGGACTCTTTACTATACTCTTTACTGCACTCTCTGTTGTACTCCTTTTCTATTCCCTGTTCGATCTACTGCTCACCCTTCGGTACCTCCTTTGTTGCTCCCTCGAGCTTTCGGGGTATCCTACTGAGTATTTTTATACTCACCTCTGCTTGGGCTTTGCCCGCACTTGGTGTGCCCTTGCAGACAACGGACAAGTTGGTCGTGACTTCAGTAGAGCTTAAAAGTTCAGGAGCATGGGCCGTGTGCGGTGGTCGGAGTCGGGTTCCAGGTGGGGGACCCTTCCAGCTATTTACTTTTTGTTCACCTGTTGCTGGGTTGTGGCACTTTTCTGGTTGGGCGCGTGTTTTGCCCCTTTTCTTTTCAGTTTTCTTTCAGCACTTGCTTTGTACTATTTAGAGGTCGATGCACTTTTGTGGGTTATATATATAGTTGTTTCCCTTTACTTTACTTGTATTTTCTCTTTTACTCTGCACTTTTGCATTGAGTGTGATGCGTGTGTGTGTACAGGTACTCATGCAAAGGCCTCCCCGAGTTGTTTAGCCTTTGGCGCTTGTCGCCAGCCCCTGACCTATGGAGGTGGGCTTGGGGTAGTTGCAGCTCGAACCCAGGTAGGGTCGGGTCGTGACAAAACCTATCAACCACGAAGTTTCATACACTATGTCTTTGGTATACTAGGGGTGAATTCATATTTTAATTTCCTTGTACCTAAGGCTAGTGAGATACCCGGTATGATAATCTTCATACTTTGTCTTTCTTATACAATTCTTAAGGCTTGGCTAATTAGAAGGTGGTTGAGTATGTTTTTGATCATATCGTCGGTTAGAGATTAACCAAGATGAGATTTTTCCTCATGTATGATTAGTATGGCATATGGACCCTCGATTGAGATAGACTGAAGGGGTGTGTAGTAATGCCAAAACAATATATGTGATGTGTTTATCTATCAAATGAGGGGCATGTGATGTGCATCCATAATGGTGAATGACATGATGTATTCATCAATCCGATCAGTGAATTCTCAAATAATTGAGAAGTTATTAGTAGCTATATGGGATTAACATACTCTTTGTATCATTATTACTCAATGTCTCGGAAAAAGGGGTCATATGAAAATTCATTCTTGTATATGATACAACTAGTTGACACAGTTATAGAGATACATGTGTTTGATGAAGATCACGCCAAAACCCTTTGTAATCTGAGTAGCACTAATGCTTTTCTAGAGACCTCTCTTTACTTACATTTATGGATTCAATAATCCATATTTGTTTTCAATGCTACAAAGGCTTGTCGTGTCACATTTTGTGGTTAACTGAATGGGAATTAAGTTTCATGAAAATCAAAGATTCTTTAAAAGTGTTTAGAGTTTATCCAAAAAGAGTTTTGGATAGATAATTGCAAAGTATTATGTATGATATGATACACAATGAATTTGATAATAACTTTCCAAAAAGTGTTTTGACATATATTCTAAAGAGTTTTGAATATGGTTTCACAAGTTATTGTATATGATACAATATAAAGTGAAATAACACTAAGTCTATGGACTTTAGTGCAAGTGGGAGATTGATGGAGATATGTATTAAATCCATAAGCACACTTGATGTGTTGATGTTATATCATATGTACCATTTGGATATGTGGTAGCATACGACATATATATTGAAAATAACATGTTTTGGACTTAACATCAAGCGTGTCCCTTGCATCAACATCAACATGTACATATGCCAAACAACCAAAGAATCGTAAATGTGAGTCTTACCTCCTTACCAGACCAGAGCTACTCGGGTATACATTCTCTCATTAGTACAGATGGACTCTTATTGATGAGATATGATGTTATGTTCACTGCATCAACCTGAAAGGTTTTGGGTAACCCCAAGTGTAACCTCATACTCCTGGAACATTCATTAAACATCATATTCATCCTATTTTCCACATAATTATATTGTGGTGTACCTGGAAAAGTCTTCTACCATCGAATTCCATTATCAAAACAGAATTCCCTGAACTCTTGACTGTCATACTCTCCACCGTTGTCAGACCTCAAACATTTCAGCTTTGATCCCGACTCATTCTCCACCATGACCTTCCACTTATAAATCATCTTAAACACATCATATTTCCTTTTCAAAAAGTAAACTCGTATCTTCCTTATTGATTCATTGATGAATGTTGCATAGTATTATGACCCGCCAAGGGAAAGTACTGGTGCAGGCCCCCAAATATCAGTGTGCACCAAGTCCAGTTTCCCAGCCTTCGGTGTTCTGCCTCCTTTCGCAAAGGACACCTTATTTTTCTTTAAGAATATGCAATATTCACATAGGCCAATGTCCGCATACTTTAGTTCTGATATCATTCCTTTCAGCACCTTCCTCCCCTTCTCACTCATGTGGCCTAGCCTATAGTGCCATAGTTTTGAATCTCTGACAGCTTTCAGTGATGCAGGCATGTCCATGCAAGTTTCTATCATGTTATGCAGGGCACCATTCTTTGATCCTCTGAGATATGACCATAACTCCTTTGGTGATCTTCCATGCACCACTAGGGAACGTGGTACTAAAACCTGTATCATCAAGTTATCTGACAGAAATAAGATTTCTTCTTAAAACATAGATATACCTCACGTTTTCTAGAACCAGCATACTCTCATTGTTGGTCTTGATCTATGCATCACCCTTCCCCACGATCTACAAGGGTTCATCATTAGCAAGATGTACCTTTCCAAAATTTCCAAAAACATAATTGTTCAGGAAAACCTTTTTCTAACATGGAATAGAAAGACGCCCCTGAGTCTAAAATCCAAGACTCCATAGGGTTATTTACGCTCAGTAACAGCACATCATCAGTTCTTTTAGACATCATGTTTACTACATTAGTTTCAGGTGCCTTTCATTTTTCTGATGCGGAATGGAAATACGCCCCTGAGTCTAAAATCCAAGACTCTATAAGGTTATCTACACTCAGCAGTATCACATCAGCAGTTCCTTCAGGCATCATGTTTACTGCATTAGTTTCAGGTGCCTTTCGTTTTTCTCTACACTCCTTAGCATGTCATTTTTTTCCACAAATCTAGCAGGTAAGACTAACCCCATTTTTCTTGTCTCGGCTCTTTCCTCTTGAATTTGATTTCCCTCTACAATTATCTCATTGTGTATATCTTCCTCTCCATTCAACATTCAGAGAAAAACCAAAGAATCTGCCTGATTCTCTTCTTCGAATATTCACACTGAGGATCAGGTCTCGTACATCCTTCAGAACCAGCTTGGTATTCCCTAAAGAACTGCTCAGAGCTGTTACAGTCACTTCTCAACTATCAGGTAATGAAGATAGTAAAACCAGTGCACATACATCATCGTCAAGCATAATTTTCACTGATGTCAACTGACTTATGATGGTATTGAATTTGATGACGTGATCTGTAATAATCCTCCCTTAAATCATTTTCAAATTGAACAATATTCACATTAGGTACAATTTGTTTGACACTGAAGGCTTCTTGTACATATTCTCAAGAGCTTTCATCAACTCAATCATCATCTTCTCCTATCTGATATTGAACGCCACATTTTTTTCCAACGTAGGGCACACAAATCCCAGAACTTATTGATCCAGTAGCTCCCATTATGTCTGTTTTATATCTGTTGGTTTTAAACCTAGAAATAGAAAATGAAATTTCATCTGGTAAAGATAGTCTTTGATCTTCATCCTCTGGTAGTTGAAGTTGGTCCCATTGAAGTAGACAATATTCACCTTGCCCTTTTCCATATTCATCGTTCAATTCAACAAATATGAACTCAACATTTGATATCAGTTATTGCGGAAATGTCGGGATTCATAGGATAGATGTTCGTGAATGAAGAAAAGATAAAACAGAATATGAAAAAAAAAGATGGTGAACACAGACAGTGATTTACGTGGTTTGGGAATAATCCCTACATCCATAAAGAGGTAGAATTACTTCACTAAAAAATCTAGGAGCTCAATTATAGGGATATCATAGTTTCACTACACATGAAACCCTAGCTCAAAATTAGATAATAAAGAAGACGAAGTATTGTGTTACCAACCGCACAGTAAGTCCATTGTGCTAAAGTGAACGATAGCCGGAAGTCCGCACTATTACAGTGTTGTGGCCACCCAAGTCCAAACTACTATAGTAGCCAGTGGAAAGAAGTCCATGGAGCTATAGTACCGTTGTCCCCAAAATATGAGATGATACAGTAACCATGCCAAAGTCTACACTGCTACAGTGCCATGTCAGTGACGCGTGTTCAGCTCTGCTATAGTTGGTCAGAGTTTCTATAGTTTCCCCAAATTTTGGGTCGGGGGACTTCGACCCCGGACCCCAAGAGCAAGGGTGTGTTTCCCCCTACAACCCCCATCAACCTCACCACAGAGATCAACCTCTGAGAGTTACGGTCTGGTGTGTAGTATGGGCAATAAGAAATTATCCCAACATCATCCAAACAGATCGGGCTACACCAATCCAACACTTAGGGTTGGACCACCTACTTTCTAGGCGTCTTTCCTTGACTAGGAAAGTGAATGAGGGTGACTATTTTTCACTTTGGGCTTACTCATGTGGAGTTTTTCAATCTCATATAACTCTATACATTTACATGAAGTGTCCATGTACTTTATGCATATGATGCATTTAGATATGTATGAATACACTTGACTTATGTTTTTGGGTGAATAATTAACAAACGTGTGGGTTGTATAAATAGTTACACATTAATTTGATGGTTGGGATAGGGATTCCAAAACTAAATCATTAGAATCATTGATACACAAAAGGGAATAAAACATGAGAAATAATGATTACATAAGATGTAAAAATTATGAATTTAATATTCATATGATGTATATTAAATTGGTGATACCTTAAAAGAAAACTCATAAAATTATAAGTGTGAGATTCCTTCCAAAGAAACACTTAATAAGCGACTCTGGATTGTCTTGTCGGGTAGTTTCGTGCCAAAGTCGGTTGCCTCTGGATTGTCCTTGGTTAGCTTGTTTTTTTGTTTGCTTTGGGTTACACTAGCTAGAAAGACCTAACGGTTGGGATACTAGAGAAATATAGTTGAGTGAATCCATATGATTGATTTGGATAAAGGGTTATCCACTCAACTATCCAATAATAACAACTGTTTTGATTGAGATGATTCCCTGCCTAAATAACTAAGTAGTGAGATGAATGCTAAAACAAATTCATAGCTTAGTGAAATATGGATCTTGGTTCACTAAATGGATATGATGTTCGGGTCATCATTTTTAGTGGTAGTACTTTTATTTAATGACCTTAATGAAAAGATATAAAACATGATATTCATCTGATAAAAATTTATGTTGTAGATAAATGCATCATCATCATCAAACTAAACTTTAAAATTAATCCTTGAAATGAGAAGCTTAATGAAAGCAACCCTTAAGACTGGTAGCTTAAGAAAAGTTCTTAAGAAATAGAAATATTCTATGTGTTAAAACGGTTCTGTCCAGAGTAACTAATTGTTGAAATTGTTCAATAAGAAAAGTAAGATGCTTATAGAAGCATGGAATGATTCATTTAAGCTTTTAAAGGCATTAGATGCTAATTGACCAAAAGAATTCTAGTCTTATATAATCAATATGAGTGGATATGTCAATGATATTCAATATGATTTAATATGCTTGGAGAGACTGAAAAATTATTATAAGAATTATTATGGTTAAGGAATTCATTCTATCGTCATCCATGGAAACGTTCCGAAAAGATAGATGAATTCAAGAAAAGTTTACCCGATATTATCAAAGTGTTGAGAATAGATTAGATGGGCATATGATGTCTAAGTTCTAGTACCATACAGGCAGTACGATGAGGTAAAATTTCAAACCAGAAGAAGAAAGATAGTTGGAAAGTCCAATAATATTTGTAAGGACCGGACCCCAGTTGCCCGGAGTCGGTGCCTTGTTTGATTACATTGGCATACATACAAGGAATATGAATCACGAAGGACCGAGTAGTTTAGTATTATTGGAAACAAGATTCATACATAAGTTCAATATTACAACTTGAAGAGAAATACAACATGGAAACTCCTTAGACAACACCATTAAATCCTAGGTTATTTCAGCATGTCATTCATAATAAACTTCTTCATGTCCTGAAAAAAATGATACATAAGAAAGGGGTGAGCTTAAATGCTCAGTAAGAGTAGCAATACAGCGTAAGATAGTATAAACATAAGACATGGTGCATAATTGAAAACACATGCCTTTAATAATAAACTTGAACACATTATGGCAAAAAAATGAGCTGAGTAGATAATGTCATAATAAAACATAATCATGGGTATTCTACTAATTGAATAACCACATGAAATATCAATAGTTGAACTCATAATGATGGAATGCAAAATGTCAGACATTCTGAAACATCTTGTCAAGGCCTCGGCCAAGACGTCTAATGATTAAGGCCTCAGCCAAAATCCATATCACATTAGGAAAGGTCTCGGCCAATTCCACGTCTATTTGTCTCATGAGACCTACCGATGCATCGAGGGGCTATAGCGGGCCCCACCCGTCACATAATAAGTCCAAAGCATTCCTCATATGAGCGGGGATCAACATAAACAATATATACATTCTTATTGAAACTATCATATGAAATGTAACTAACTTTCCCCAATCATTAAACATAAAACACTAACCATTCAGAATAATATGGTGAATGGTTTTAGGATAGATAATCCATAATAAATTTAGACATAAACCATTAAATAAAATATGGTAGATGACTTAATAAATGAGTATACCCAATAATACCATAGAATCAACAAGATCATTGAATCAAATGAAAATACTCTTACAAAATCATTAAGCAATTTCGAGATAAATACTCATTTATTTTGAAAAGAAAAGCTCTTTTGGAAAATCTTTGTATAAAACTAGAAGTGAAGTAAGATAGTATTTTCATAATAAAATGAGTGTTTTTAGAAAGATAATGGTTTCCAAAAACAGATTATAGAGTGCCCTTGTAAATAGATATTAATTTGAGAAATTCCCTTGAATCGGGCTTGTATTTTGGAAATAATTTTGAAAGTTTCTTTTAAAACGTGCAACTATCCATAAAATAAGGAAGGATTCTGATTTGTAAACATATATATGATACTCACACAGAACATATAATGAGTACATAACAATACATAAGAATTACATTGAAGTAATTATACAATGAAAGTATCCTGAATGAAAATGGAAGTTTGGGTGGAAAAACTCTTACCTTAACTCTCAACGTGTTCCGCTCTTGTACTTAAGTTCCTGGAATATAAAATTATACTTATTAATAACTTATTTCAGAACCTGTTATACATGTATTTAGTTTATCATAATTTTGGTTAGTTCATTTATGTCTTTATTGATTAGTTATTGCATTGACTTTCGTCGTTCCGGAGTGTTCATTTCTCTTATTTTTATATTCGGTTCACTTGTTTTTAAGTAATGAAGTGGAATGGATGTAAATCTCCAGAATTGAAATTATATATTATTTATGAACATAAATAGGTGTTATTGTTCATTTATATAACTTGGTTACATGGAACGAGGATGAATTATCATATAGAACTTTAATGATAATTGTTTCGGTTAATTTGTGGGTTTTGATTACAACGAGCTCATTTTTCTTTATAACCTAACACCATTTGAACAAAGGGATTATAGAATCTTAAATATGTTATATTATATATAATAATCTGGTTCAACCATAACAAGAATGGTTTCATGACCAGAATTTATAATGATAAAGAAATCGAAAATCCATCGTCCTTGAATGTGTAAAATTGACACATCTCAGATAGTGTTCTTGCTACTAGTATAAAAGAAGGTAAAAAGGGGGAGATGATGATAACTTATTCCACTATCATGACAACATTCCAGTACATATAAGGTACTGGAGTCATCATAAAATTTGGATAAAGAGAGGTAATAGAAAAAGAAAACAAATGAACTTGAAAGGAAAGACAAAGAATTGAAAAGAGGAATTTACCTCTTGAACCAAACTTCCTTGAGAACCTCCTTAAGGGAGAGGTTTTGGTCTTTTAATGAGACCAAAGCTTGATGGACGTGGGAGAGAAGGTTGGGAGGGTATTTGGCCAGAATTTAGAGAAGGAACAAGCCTTGAGAGGAGTGTTTGGAATAGGGGGTGAGAGGGGGTTTTTATAGTGGAGGAGAGAGGGGATTTCTTAATATAAAACTCATTAATTTATTATTTCTTCACAAGACAAGTAATAGTAAGTATTCCAAGACCAAGAATAGTAATTTTATCATGTGAATTCAGATTAAGGGTGGTGATATCAGCCATGATGCTAGGAATAGTCTATTTAGCTTATAATGTATATATACGGTAAATCGTCGTATTTTACTATTCGTCAAAAAAATCAAGTATTTCAGAAAAATCCCAAAAATTCACCCTAACCATTTTTCGACGTGTAGAATCCAAAAATGAAGTCCATTTTTCAAAAATAATTTTCTAAATATTATTAATTTAATATTTAATTAAAATCATAATTTATTATTAAAAACCAGTTTTAAAACATTCATTAACTTATTTTAAAATATAGGTATATCGTACTTTCAACTTGAATATTATTTATATATTATCATAGGTAAGGTTACTATTCATTAGGGTATATCACTATTCATAAGGGTATGTTACTATTCATAAGGGTGGGTTACTATTCATCAAAAATTAAGTTTTTCTTATTGGACTCTAAATAACTTACTGATCGCGACTGTGTATGTCGGATTTTTGAAATTCACATCACAGAAGTGACAAACTTATGTTTTAAGGGTCTCATAGCACTTAGTAGTTAATGTGATTATGACATATTTATAAGAAAGTAATTTCCTTTAAAAAAATATCAGGTCATTACATTCTCCCCTCCTTACAAAAATTTCATCCTCGAAATTTCATTTACAATCTAGGCCAAGAACAGGTGGGGGTACTTCTCCTTCATTGATTCCTCCAGTTCCTAAGTTTCCTCTTCGTACTTATGGTTTCTCCATAGTACCTTGACCAGATGAGTAGTCTTGTTGCGTAGAACTTTGTCACTACGATCCAAAATTTTCACCGGCTGCTCCTCATAGGAAAGATCATCCTCCAGCTGTACCACCTCTGAAGAGAGTACATGTGAAGGGTCTGGTATGTACTTCCTTAAGAGGGATACATGAATGAAATCATGTACCTTCGACAAGGTTGGTGGAAGTGTCAGTCGATATGCCACAGCTTCGACTCGATCAAGGATCTCTAAGGGGCCGATATACCTGGGACTTAGCTTTCCTTTCTTCCCAAACCGCATGACCTTCTTCCATGGAGATATGCGTAGAAATACCAGGTCTCCTACTTTGAACTCTAGGTCTCATCGACGGTTATCTGCATAACTCTTCTATCGACTTTGGGCTGCCTTGATATGCTGCTGAATGGTTTTCACCTTCTCTGCCATTTCCTCAATCAATTCAGGTCCTAGCATCTTTCGCTCACCGACTTCATCCCAACACGTCGGTGTTCTACACCTTTTCCCATAAAGGGATTCATATGGTGCTATACAGATGCTCGAGTGGAAACTATTGTTGTAGGAGAATTCAACAAGTGGAAGATGTTGGTCTCATCCTCCTTTGAATTCCATAGAACATGCCCTCAACATGTCTTCCAGTGTCTGAATAGTCCGCTCAGATTGGCCATTAGTTTGAGGATGATAGGCCATACTGAAGTTCAGTTCAGTACTTAAAGCATGTTGGAGACTTTTCCAGAACTTCGAGGTGAATCTAGGATCACGGTCGGATATAATAGAGAGTGGTACTCCATGCACCCTTACCACTCCTTTGATGTAAATCCGTGCAAGTTGATCCAATGAGAAGTCCTCTCGAATCGCTATGAAGTGAGCTGTCTTTGTAAGACGATCCATAATGACTCATATAGCATTGTTTCCTCTAGATGTCCTTGGGAGTCTAGTGACAAAGTCCATGGTAATGTTCTCCCACTTCCATGATGGTATGGGTAGTGGTTGCATCATCCCCTTAGACTTTTGCCTCTCAGCCTTCACTTGTTGACATACGAGGCACTTTGACGTATATTCAGCAATATCTCTTTTCATATTGTCCCACCAAAAGTTCTCTCGGGGATCTCGATACATCTTTGTGCTACCAGGATGTATAGAGAAATTAGAGCTATGAGCATCATCCAACAGTTCTCTCTTTAGCTCAGGAATAGCAGGAACACAAAGCCTCTTCCCAAATTTCAAAATGACATCTTCATATGAGAAGTCAGTCACCTTCCCATCATTTATTGCTTTAATTTTCTTTTGAAACTCCTCATCATCAACATGAGAACTTTTTATCCTCTCTAGTAAAGAAGGTTAGGCAACCATTTGAAAAAGTAGTGATGTGGTACCTTCCTTAATAATTCCCATATCCATCTTTACTAAATCCATGAACATAGGATCCCTTTCAACACTCATCTTGTTTAGAATTCCATGGTCTTTTCTACTCAATGCATCTGCTACCTTATTTGCTTTCCCCGGGTGGTAGTGTATTGTGCAATCGTAATCTTTGAGTAGCTCAATCCACCTCCTTTGTCTCGTGTTGAGTTCTTTCTGTGAGAATATATACTTCAAACTCTTATGATCTGTATATATCTCATATTTTTCTCCATAGAGGTAATGTCTCCAAATCTTCAGAGCAAATATTACTGCTGCTAACTCAAGTTCATGGGTTGGATAGTTTTGTTCATGAATTTTTAGTTGCCTGTATGCATAGGCAATCACTCGATCATTCTGCATAAGGACACAACCAAGTCCTTTCTTTGATGCATCACTATAGATAACAAACTCATCATTCCCCAATGATAGGGTTAGGATCGGAGCATTCACTAACCTCCTCTTCAATTCTTCAAAACACTCTTCACATTCCTTGGTCCATACGAACTTAACCCCTTTTCGTGTGATCTTGGTCATTGGGTTAGCTAAACGGGTGAAGTTCTGAACGAAACGTCGATAATAACCTGCTAAACCAATAAAACTACATACCTCAGTTACGTTCGTTGGAGTAGGTCATTCTTGTACAGCCTTTGTCTTTGCAGGATCTACAGATATTCCATCCTTAGAGACAATGTGTCTCATAAAGGAAACTGATTGGAGCCAAAAATCACACTTGCTGAACTTCCCATATAATTTGTTTCTTCTCAAAGTCTTCAAAATAGTGTGCAAGTGATTTTCATGTTCTTCATAGATTTTAGAGTACACCAGAATATCATCAATAAACACCACCACAAATTCATCAAAATATTCCTTGAAGACTCTATTCATCATATCCATAAAAACAGATGGTGCATTAGTTAGTCTAAAAGGCATTACTGTAAACTCGTAATGCTCATATCTGGTTCAGAATGCTATTTTTGGAATGTCTTCCTTCCTCACAAGTAACTGATGATATCCAGATCGAAGATCAATCTTTGAAAAATATTGGGCTCCATGAAGTTGATCGAATAAATCATCAATTCTTGGCAGAGGATACTTATTCTTTATTGTAATAACATTGATTTCCCTGTAATCAATGCACAGCCTCATGGATCCATCTTTCTTCTTAACAAAGAGGACAGAGGCTCCCCATGGAGAAACACTAGGTCGAATAAATCCTTTATCACTCAATTCTTCTAGTTTCTTCTTTAGTTCTACTAACTCCACAGTTGTCATTCTATAAGGGGTCTTTGATATGGGTCTTGAACCAGGAATTAAGTCAATGGAAAACTCAATTTCTCATTCTGAAGGATGTCCAAGTAAATCTTCTGGAAACACATCAACATATTCTCTCACAATAGGTACATCCTCTATTTGAACATTCCTTTCCTCACCCATAGTTATTTCATTCTCTTCCTCCCCAATAATTGAATTTAGTTGAGCTACTGGGGATGAATCTAGATAAAAATCAGGTGGTGACGATTATGCTCTAAAGATAAGGTGTTCTTTATCATCGTCATCAAAAATCGTAACATCTTTCTTCTTACAATAAATTTTTGCATCATGATCTGAAATCCAATCCATATCGAGGATTATATCGAATTCAATCATGGGTATGACGATGAGATCAGCGGATAAAGAACATTTTTATGCCCTAATGGGAACAGATTGACAGAACTTTATAGCAATGATACTTCCCTTAGGAGTTTTGACTGACAACTCCCTTGTTAAATCAAAATGGAAATATCTAATTTTTTTAGCAAACTGGGAAGATATGAAACAATGCGATGATCTAGAATCAAATAAAGCATTGGCTAAGCTTGATGAAATGATCAAAGTACATGCCACCACATCACGCAGAACTTCAACCTCTGCAGTTGTGATCGCATATGCTTGTCCTTGCTCCCTTGGCCTCTTCTGTTGCATATTTTCTCAAAGTTTTGGACAATCATTAGCATAGTGCCCCATCTCCTGACAATTATAGCATCAAACATCATTGGCTTCCTTCTTTCCTTTGAAATCACCAGTAAGATGGTCTTTCTGACCACATTTGTAGCATACCCTTTTTCCTTTTAAGCACGCACCGGGGTGTTTCCTTCCACAATTGTCACATGGTGGAAATTCAACTCTTCCCTTCTTCCTTGTTTCCTTATTTCCTTTCCCAGGGTTTTCAACAGTCCTCTTCTTTTCTTGATTTCCCTTAAAGTCATAAGACTTAGAGAATTCTTTTTCGGTCTTGATAGCACATGAAACTATGTCCTCATATGATGAAAAATTTTGGGAGACCAGTGCCTGCCGAAGGAATGGCTTTAGGCCATCAAAAAATCGATCGATTTTGCTCCTTGGATTTCGTATGTAGTCCAAAACATGTCTTGCAAGCCTTGTAAAGTTGGCTTCATACTTGGAAACATTTTCATCCTCCTTTTGCCTCAGATTCAAGAATTGTCTCTCCATATCTGCTCTTTGTTCACGAGAGAAATATTTTTCTAAGAAGATTTCCTTAAAATACCTTCACTCCATCTCTTCTATTTCTTCATCCTCCTTTGTGTTTTGGATTAATGACCACCATTGATCCGCATCTCCCGATAGACGATATACTGTCATGAAAACCTTCTCTCTTTCATTACATCCCAAAGCGAGAAATATCTTCTCGAGGGAACATATTCACTGCTCTGCTACAAAAGGGTTTGTAGTCCCGTTGAATGATGGAGGCTGTTGTCGCATAAAGCGATCTAGCATGGCTCCTCCACGTGGTGGATCCGGATGCTCCATACAGGTAAGGTTATTATTCATAACCTGAGTAAGTTGTCCCAATATAGTTATGAGTTTTTCAGCACCATTCACAACACTAGAGCCAACATCATTGTCTTGCGTCGGAGGAAAATCCCTATAGGGGACACGTGCATTCATGCGATTTCCATTCTGTCCACTAGGCACCATATCTAGATAATGGAATACACTATATTAGGTTATGAATCACAATGTATAATCTTAACTTAAAAATACTCAGAAAAATTGAGATCCTACGCATGACTAATCCCATATTCACAAAAATAGATTCTTTGAGGAATATTTACATTAAATTCCTTCATAATGGCTTGTAAAGAAAATGTGAATTATCCTAAGCATATGCCCCAGGAGTGTCGTAACCAAGAGTGCAGCAAGGCTCATTGTCATGCACCAGTTCTCGTTCGAGTCTAGCTCAAAGCGGTGTTTTCAGGTTTTACCCCTAGATACATCTGTGCCAGATCTGCCTCTACCTACTCGTATCCAGAGAGGGATGTATTGCTTGAAAGATCCACATAATCTATTCCTTACCAAAATACCAGGACGTTATTGTATGTATATCCTCAAAGACTAACTTAGGGACTCTTACCTAATTCTATGTTTTCTAAATCTAGTTTCCAAGTATTCTACTAAACTTCCTATGATACCAACTGTAAGGACTCAACCACAGTTGCCCGGAGCCGGTTCCTTGTTTGATTACGTTGGCATACATACAAGGAATATGAATCTTGAAGGACTGAGTAGTTTAGTATTATTGGAAACAAGATTCATACATAAGTTCAATATTACAAATTGAAGAGAAATACAACATGGAAACTCCTTAGACAACACTCATAACTCCTAGGTTATTTCAGCATGTCATTCATAATAAACTTCTTCATGTCCTAAAATAAATTATACATAAGAAAGGGGTGAGCTCAAATGCTCAGTAAGAGTAGCAATACAGCGGAAGATAGTATAAACATAAAACATGGTGCATAATTAAAAACACATGCCTTTAATAATAAACTTGAACACATTATGGCAAGAAAATGAGTTGAGTAGATAATGTCATAATAAAACATAATCATGGGTATTCTACTAATTGAATAACCACATGAAATATCAATAGTTGAACTCATAATGATGGAATGCAAAAATGTCGGACATTCTGAATCATTTTGTCAAGGCCTCGGCCAAGACGTCTAATGATTAAGGCCTCGGCCAAAATCCATATCACATTGGGAAAGACCTCGACCAATTCCACGTCTATTTGTCTCATGATACCTAATGATGCATCGAGGGGTTATAGCGGGCCCCACCCGTCACATAATAAGTCCAATGCATTCCTCATATGAGCGGGGATCAACATAAACAACATAGACATTCTTATTGAAACTATCATATGAAATGTAACTAACTTTCCTCAATCATTAAACATAAAATACTAACCATTCAGAATAATATGGTGAATGGTTTTAGGATAGATCATCCATAATAAAGTTAGTCATAAACCATTAAATAAAATATGGTAGATGACTTAATAAATGATTATACCCAATAATACCATGGAATCAACAAGAGCATTGAATCAAACGAAAATACTCTTTATAAAATAATTAAGCAATTTCGAGATAAATACTCTTATTTTAAAAATAAGAGTTCTTTTGGAAAATCTTTGTATAAAACCATTAGTGAAGTAAGATAGTATTTTCATAATAAAATGAGTATTTTTAGAAAGATAATGGTTTCCAAAAACAGATTATAGAGTGCCCTTGTAAATAGATATGAATTTGAGAAATTCCCTTGAATCGGACTTGTATTTTGGAAACAATTTTGAAAGTTCCTTTTAAAACGTGTAACTATCCATAAAATAAGGAAGGATTATGGTTTGTAAACATATATATGATACTCACACAGAACATATGATGAGTACATAAGAATACATAAGAATTACATTGAGATAATTGGACAAAGTAAGTATCCCGAATGAAAATGGAAGTTTGGGTGGAAAACCCTTACCTTAACTCCGAACGTGTTCCGCTCTTGTACTTAAGTTCCTGGAATATAAAATTATACTTATTAATAACTTATTTCAGAACCTATTATACATGTATTTAGTTTATCATAATTCTGGTTAGTTCATTTATGTCTTTATTGATTAGTTATTGTATTGACTTTCGTCGTTCTGGAGTGTTCGTTTCTCTTATTTTCATATTCGGTTCATTTGTTTTTAAGTAATGAAGTGGAATGGATGTAAATCTCCAGAATTGAAATTATATATTATTTATGAACATAAATAGGTGTTATTGTTCATTTATATAACTCGGTTAGATGGAACGATGATGAATTATCATATAGAACTTTAATGATAATTGTTTCGGTTAATTTGTGGGTTTTGATTACAATGAGCTCATTTTTCTTTATAACCTAACACCATTTGAACAAAGGGATTACAGAATCTTAAATAGGTTATATTATATATAATAATCTGGTTCAACCATAACAAGAATGGTTTCATTACCAGGATTTAGAATGATAAAAGAAATCGAAAGTCCATCGTCCTTGAATGTGTAAAATTGACACATCTCGGATGGTGTTCTTACTACTAGTATAAAAGAAGGTAAAAAGGGGGAGATGATGATAACTTAGTCCACTATCATGACAACATTCCAGTACATATAAGGTACTGGAGTCATCACAAAATTTGGATAAAGAGAGGTAATAGAAAAAAAACAAATGAACTTGAAAGGAAAGACGAAGAATTGAAAAGAAGAATTTACCTCTTGAACCAAACTTCCTTGAGAACCTCCTTAAGGGAGAGGTTTTGGTCTTTTAATGAGACCAAAGCTTGCTGGATGTGGGATAGGAGGTTGGGAGGGTATTTGGCCAGAATTTGGAGAAGGCACAGGGCTTGAGAGGAGTGATTGGAAGAGGGGGTGAGAGGGGGTTTTTATAGTGGATGAGAGAGGGGATTTCTTAATATAAAACTCATTAGTTTATTATTTCCTTACAAGACAAGTAATAGTAAGTATTCCATGACCAAGAATAGTAATTTTATAATGTGAATTCGGATTAAGGGTGGTGACATCATCCATGATGCTAGGAATAATCTATTTAGCTTATAATGTATATAGACGGTAAATCGTCGTATTTTACTATTCATCAAAAAAATCAAGTATTTCAGAAAAATCCCAAAAATTCACCTTAACCATTTTTCGACGTGTAGAATCCAAAAATGAAGTCTATTTTTCAAAAATAATTTTCTAAATATTATTAATTTAATATTTAATTAAAATCATAATTTATTATCAAAACCCAGTTTTAAAACATTCATTAACTTATTCTAAAATATAGGTATATTGTACTTTCAACTTGAATATGATTTATATATTATCATAGGTAAGGTTACTATTCATTAGGGTATATCACTATTCATAAGGGTATGTTACTATTCATAAGGGTAGGTTACTATTCACCAAAAATGAAGTTTTTTTTATTGAACTCTAAATAACTTACTGATCATGACTGTGTATGTCGGATTTTTGAAATTCACATCACAGAAGTGACAAACTTATGTTTTAAGGATCTCATAGCACTTATTAGTTAATGTGATTATGACATATTTATAAGAAAGTAATTTCCTTTAAAAAAATATTGGGTCGTTACAATATTTCTTCAGGAAACCAGTTAAGGTTATTTGAAACTTGAGGGTATTATCATGAAGTAATGATTCCATATGATGGAATTATCAAGAATACCTAAAGGGGTTTGGGAACTCCATGGAATTTCCATGTTAAGTATAACTGTTATAGAAATCAATTCTTTAATTTTGAAGGGTATATGACACTGAATATATAATTTACAAGCATTGTAAATATATATGAGTTCAAAGTCAAAGGAAGAATTGAAAGAGCTTGTAGTTTACATTCAAGTGATGAACTAAATAGTTGCAACATCAGAAATTTGAATGTAAATATTTTTATCAAGCTTGGATGAATCTAAGTAAAGGCAGTGTATCTTCATCTCACTTCTCTTATATGATTAGAGGTGTTAACAAAGGGTTATTATGAACAACATGAGATGATTAATTGTATACATTGTGTTTATGATTCATTGGGTTCTACAAAATATTTTGAGAAGAGGATATGGATAAAAAGGTTATATCCAAGTGTTTATCCAGATATTTATTAAAAAATATGATGGAATTTGATTCCCACCCATAGTAGTGTATTTTAATGAATAAATTCTTCCTTTTCAAGAAAATACTCTAAACACATAGAATTTCATATGAGATATGGAAACAATAGTTTATTTGTTATATATTCAAAGTTATTGTGAGAAAGTGAATATCATTGTTAACTAAAGGATTATACCGGTCTAAGATTATAATGATTCTCACTTAATATCCTAAAGAATTTTAGGATATGTGATAGTAAAGAAAAATGTAAAGAGTTGCATTTAGTTACCATAACAAGTGAACACCACTATTCCCTAAAGGTTTATATCAGCCAATACACAAAGTATATCACTTGGTATCCTAAATGAGTTTAGGGTATGGCAGTAAATAAAAATGTAAAGAGTTGTATTATCTACCGTAATGAAGTGGATATCACTTTATCCTAAAAGAGTTTAGGATGTGATGGTAAAGTGATAATGTAAATAGTTACATTATTTACAAAAGATTTTAAGAAAAATTTTGATGGAAAGGGTTATGATGATGATGTACTTAGAAAGAGTTCTAACTAGAAAAAATAAGATCACATTATAACATTCGATGTTATGAAATTAAAGAGTTTGAATATATGTTCAAAGAATTGAACATCAGGAATGTGATTCATAAGTCTCACCATTATTCAAACTAGTTTGGTTCGTAACTGTTACTCATTAAGAAATTAGTAAGAGTATTTTATCAGACAGTCACATAAGGATGTGATAGAATATCTGGATACTAAACACTTAAGAGGTTGGTTGTAATGGTTGTAAACATATCATGTATTTATAATAAAGGCAATCTTCATTTATCATTCATTCATGTGTTTTGAAACTTTACTTAACATGAATGATTGAATGATAAACATTCCCTCAAAGTACCTACTTTGAGTTGTCCCTAACCGATGATCATCATAAAGTATAATGGGTTGTGATGATATGTAAAGGTTAGCTTGAATAGATTATTATATCTGTTACAAAGGGTTGTATATGAGATATGAAGAATAGATTCATGAGTTAATAAGTAGAGACTTATTACTTGGAATGATCCGCGAAAGTATATCTCATGGAATGTCATACATTCATAGATATACTTAGAGGTGTATGTTTATTATCAATCCTTCTTACCTGAGGTTAGCGAGATACCAAGCATGAGAACCTTCATACTTTGATACCTTACTCACGCAAGTCAACATATGAACTTAGTTATACAGGGGGTGGTTGGGTATGTTGTTGATCATGTCGTCGGTCAAAGTGCAACCAAGATGGGATTTTTCCACTTGTATGATAAGAAAACACATCTGACCCTTGACTGAATTAGACTGAGGAAATGCATGGTCATGTTTAGTTGTTTCACATATGGTGAGTTCAACTACTTGGATAAGTGACATGTGATATACTTATCAAATAAATGAATGACATGTGATGTATTCATTAACTTTGTAATCCTTTTTCAAAGAATCAAGAAATGATGAGATCTTATACAATATTGATATGTTCCATGTCTAGTGGTCGCTCAATGTCATCAATAAAGGGATTATATAGGTATACATATGATGTATATGATACATCTTATGGTGGACATGTCTGTATAGAGATATGAATATGTTTGATGGAGATCACACCATACGTCTTAATAGCTTGAGTAGAATTGATGCTTTGCTAGAGGTCACTCTTTGCTTATATCTATGAAATAGGGATTTCATAGTTGTTGTCTATGCTATACTAATTCTCACAGGGTCACACCGTTAGGAATTTGGATAAAGATAAAGTTTTGGACAAAGTGTTTTTCCAAAATGAAGAGAGTTTGATAAAAACACATATCCAAAAGAGTTTGGATGGATTCACAAATAGTCACAAAGTTTTGCATAAAGTTGTTTTGGAATATTAGTGTAAGTGGGAGATTGTTGGATGGACACTAAAAAATACATGCATGTGATGCATGTATTTTTCACACATGTGATGCATGAATATAATATATATATATATATATATATTATTTATTTCTCCCGAATGGTTTATTCATCAATTACAATCCATTAAGAATGGGTTAATTGATTTGAATTTATTTATTGTAATGAATTCAATAAATAAATACTCCAATTGTCAGAAACGTATATGATGCGTTATGAATTGGAGGGGCCTTGGGCTTTGGCTATATAAGAGGATGAGATCCTCTCCCGTTGGTGTGATATGCGTATGAGCCTCTGCTAAACTCTCTTCCTCCTAGAACTTTGCTGATCTCATTTGAGAAGGTGTTATCACCCCTTCAGTTTTCAGGTATCCTCACAAAGCATTCATGGGTCCATTGGTCGGTGTACTCCCTCGAATGTAGAGTGTTTGTTCACTACTGCTTGTGATCTTCCTCAAACACTCTTTGTGGAAGGAAGATCAAAACTGTTGTTGTTCGTAAATTCCATGTACTTTATTTTACAATATTATTTACATGTTAATTTCTCAAAGATAAATCATATTTTTTTTTGGGTTGTATTCAATAGAAAATGGTCATTAGATGATCATACAAAACCCATCAACCACATAGTTCCCTACATTGTGCCTTTGGTATATTATGGATGCATGTTTCATATTTGAATTTCCTTTTACCTGAGGCTAGCGAGATACCTAGTATGATAATCTTCATAATTTGATGTCTTTCTTATGCAAGGCTTAAGGCTTGGCTAATCATATGGTGGTTGGGTATGTTGTTGATCATGTCGTCGGTTGGAGCTTAACCAATATGAGATTTGTCCTCTCATGTGATGAGTATGGCATCTGGTCCCTCAATTGAGATAGACTGAAGGAGTGTATGGTCATACCAAGATAAGATATGTGATGTGTTTATCTATCAGATGAAGGGCATGTATGTGATCATCTATAATGGTGAATGATTAGATGTATTCATCGATCTGGTCAGTCGATGCTCGAAGAATTAAGAACTTATTAGTAGCTATACGCGATTAACATACTTTGTGTCTCATTGTTAATCGATGTCTTGGACAAAGGGGTCATATGAAAATTCATTTTTTTATATGATACAACTAGTTGACACAGGTATAGAGATACATGTGTTTGATGGAGATCACTTCAGACCCATGTATAGTTTTAGTAACACTAATGTTTTGCTAGAGACCACTCTTTACTTACATTTATGGATTCAGGAATCCATATTTGTTGTCAACGCTACAAAGGATCATGGTGTCACACTTTGTGGTTGACTGAATGAGGATTGAGTTTCACAAAACTTAGAACTGCTATAAAAGTGTTTAGAGTTCATCCAAAATGAATTTTGGATGGATAATTACAAAGTATTGTGTATGATATAATGCACAATGAATTTGATAATAGCCTTCCAAAAGTGTTTTGGAATATATCCAAAAGAGTTTTGAATATGGTTTCACAAGTTGTATATGATACAATATAAGGTGGAATAACACTAAGTCTGTGAATTTAGTGCAAGTGGGGGATTGATAGAGATATCTCTTTATCCATAATCACATATGATGTGTTTATGTTATATCGTATGTGTGATTTGGATATTTCATAGTGTACGACATATATATTACAAATAACATGTTTCACGCCTTTCGATATATTATTTCTTATGATATGTTGATATTATTTTACCACTATTTATCAGTCATATTGTATGACTTAGCTATATTGTAAGGCATTATGAATCATAATGTACAATTCACATAACACCCTACGATTAGCAAGATAGTCAAATGTTAAATGGTTAACATTCATATCTCTTTCATATTAGTTATCATTAATATTACATTTCATATGTTGAAATGATATGGAGAATAGTAATAGTCAAGGGTTATAAAGGGTTTGTAAATGTATGCATAACTTGTACATTTTGTAACATACGGGTAAATGCATGCTTACTCGATGAGCATCCTTAGGGGCTATAAAAGGAGGTCGGGCATTAAGATGTGTTGTCTTTTCATGTAATCCCAACTCAAGCTCCATTTTTTCAATTCTCCTTGTAGCTCTCTTCTTCCTACATCATTTTCTCTATGAGGTACTAGCATATCATGGATATATGGAAGATCCCACCCAAGCATTGGGTGTTTCAGATTAGCCCATGAATACACCACAAAGAGAGAGAGAGAGATACTCATTGGTTTCCCCTAAGGGATATTCATCAAATTATGCGATTAAAGATAAGAGTTGTAGCAATATTCAATGTAAGGTACATGAATGTTCTTCATGTATATTACACGTGGTTTCAGTTTCAATGCATGTTAATCTTGGGTTTATGGTTTCTAATGCCCTTTTTTGCCTTAAACAAGTGTTATCTAGTCCTTAGAAACCCAACAAGCTTCAAAACTGATATCATCTCTTGATGTGGGCTCCATTCTCGTAACATCAATAGCACTTATACTAATTGTGAAGTTCACTTTGTGTTACCCCAAACATCTGTTGGGGGAAGAAATATATTATACATCCCCCCTAGAATGGGAACCCCACTAACCTTATATACACCCCATAGGCTGATTCCAACCTCCCTGTACAAAAAAAAATGAATGTGTTCATTTGTGGGATCTATCTGCTTAGAAGCTCGGGAAGAAAATCCACAAGCATGTAAACATATGTCCGAGAAATCCATACAATCTCATGGATCTCTAGGGATTTTAGCTACTCTTTAAATTTGTTGCAACTTTTCCTTACCTAGTATGCCCACATCCGGTCACACTTAAAATCGTCCTTAGGGCATAATTTTCAACTCGTGCTCCAACCCTGAAGTTAATCGATGAGCGACAAGTGGCGGATCAATGGGTAGTTGTGTGTTTATGGCTCTAATGTATGTTGATGGTGTAACAACCCAAATTTTTTAATGATATTTTGTTTCCTGAAAATGTATGTCTTACTGTGTCATAATCAAAAACCATATAATTATAATTGAAATGTAACAATCAAGTTTTGACCGTTATATGACCGTTGGTTAATATGACCATTGGAAACCATAATAATTTTTAATGTTATAATTATTGTTTATAAATATGATAATGGATAATTAATGTAGAAAGAAGAGTCGATGGCCTTTACCAGTAGAATCGTATCATACGAAACCCATTTCTCAGAGCTTGGGAAGGAGGTAGCGTCACTGGGCTTTGCTTTGGACCAAGCCCAAGCTGAGCTTCAACATGTTAAGCTTGAACAAAATTGCTTACGAGAGAAGTTCAAGTTGATAGAAATCACCACTCGGTCAATGTTGTCTGAGCTTCCCCAAGATTCTATCACCATTGCACACCTTACGCTTAAGTCTTATGCAGGTGTTATAAGGGGTTATGTAACGAGGCCTTAGTTACTTTGTGTAATCCCTTTGTACAAATAAAATTGTAATGTCATCATTTCCATTTTAATAATAGCTTTGCTTAATAAAATATATGTTAATTAAGACAATTTTGATAAATTAATTTTAGAAGTAAAAAATTGTACTTTTTAGAGATTTCTCATACAGAGAATTATTATGGTAAAATAAACACCATTTTGAATTTCAAATGTCAAAATTAATCTAGGGTGAATTTTTAATAGTTTTCTAAGGAGTTTCTGTTTTTTGATGAATAGTATTTTTTTTTATAAATAGTATGTGATGGATAGTTTTTTTTATGAATAGTATTTGATGAATGGTATTATTTTTTATGAATAGTAAAAAATATTTTTAAATTAATTAATTCTATGAAATGATTTTCGAAAAACGGACATACACAATTGCAATCAGTAAGATGTTTAGAGTCTAATATGATCAACTTAATTTTTTGGTAAATAGTAATTTGACTCTTTCAAATAGTAATTTTGCCCTTATGAATAGTAATTTGACCAATGAAATAGTAACCTCACTTAAAGAAGTATAAATATATTTTAGTCATCTTAAATGGTAATGTGATATAATTATATCATAGTATAAGTAAATAAATGTTTTAGAAATTATTAGTTAAGTATTAGTATTTTATTTATTTAATTTAATTTAAAATAAAATTCATTTTTATAAAATAGAGTTCATTTTTGAATTCTACACATCGAAAAATGGTTAGGGTGAATTTTTTGAATTTTTCTGAAATAATTGAATTTTCAATGAATAGTAAAAATACAGTTTTGAGTTTTCAGTATATTTAATGACATCATAAATATTTCATAATGATGTAATGAGTAAGATAAGATTTCAGTAGACTCTTGTGGATTAAAATATGATATGAGGTGTCCCAAGTGATCAATACCATAGGTAAATACCATGGGTAAACCCATGGTTTTGCAAATACCACAAATGAGATGTCCTTTGAAATTAATAAAAAACTCTCTCTTTTACTATAAATGTCAACTCATTCCTTAATTTCCTTTCATTCCAAAATCATTCTCCATGAAGTTATCATAGTATTACCTCCCAAGGATTCCTCCCAAGGTGTCCTCAAACCTCCGAGGTCCTGATATTCGAGTTATAGAAGTTACTCTTCAAGGTAAGAGAATTCTCAACTTCTCTTTTCCTTTCAAGTTCTCTTTTATGTGGTATGTCTTTCAAATTTCCATACCATGTTATTATTTCCATTTTATTCTATCCCTATACTATATTATGATTCTTTTATTAATGGGTGCCCCTATCCCATCTCTTTTTAATGTTTTATAAAACCATGTTTTATACCCGTTATGCTGTAGAATTTTCGTCTCAAAATCTCTCTTTTTCTCAAAAATTTCTTTTATTTTCTTAATGTGAATACCCAAACCTCCTTCATTTCCAGAGGTATTCATCAAGACATAAAAATGATAAATTTTATTCTAGAATTGAAATACATAAAACCCCCATTCCCTTTCTGTGGGTTATAAATAACATAATGATCATGTTTTAAGCACTTTTTAAAACGCTATGATTTTGATATGAAACCCATTTATTTTATTCTCTATGGTTTATTTATGAAATGTTTGATTATAATCTATGTGGATCACATGAAAATAAAGACATATTAAGGGTGTGGCCTAATTGCTCCCTAATGCATTGAGTAAAGAAATTAATCTCTATAAATGACAAGTTTTACGATATCTTGGTGAATAAACTTGGTATTTTTTATGACACCTTGGGGATGGACCTTGGTGATATGCTTATGAATGTCTAAATTAAATGTTGTGTACACATTTTCAAGTTATGATTCAAGTTCTTATTGTTATTATATGCCTCTTTCTCATGTATTTATGAAATTCCTCATGTTCTTATTCATATCTCTTGAATTCACATGTAAATTGTTTCACTTGTTTTCCCTTACTAGGCCTTCTACTCACCCTTTCTCCAATGATGTATGTCCATAGGTTATGAGATGCATTAATTATACTTAAGATGAACTTATGATGAATCCATTCAAGTAGATTAAAATAATGTTATATGTTTTCATGAATTATGTACCTTATTTTCAAGATACTAAACTTTAAAGATCTTATGTTTGTAAAATGTAATGCAATGTTATGTAATAAAAAGGCGGGATGTCATAGTTGGTATCAAAGGATAGTTTAGTTATTTGTGGAAATTAGGATATGAAAACTTTAGGAATAACTCTATAAAAAAGTTTAAATATAGTAAAACATCCTGGTATTTTGGTGAAATATTAAGTAAGTGGTTTCCGAACAAAGAAATCTTTGTCTGGATACGAACGAGTGAATGTGTCTCTAGCACAGATGTATCTAGGGGTAAAACCTGAAAACACCACTTTGAAATAGACTCGAATGGGAACTAATTCACGACAATGGGTCTTAATGCACTCTTGGTTTGACACTCCCGAAGGATATGTTTGTTTAATCACAAGATTTTTATGAATCATTATGAATGATTTATAGAAAATTTAAATTATTTTTAATAAATAACGTGTTTAAGCATGATGTTAGATAACATAAAAATTCCCTTGGAATTATAAGATTATTAAATAAAATGCATTTCTCACTAGGGTTTTCTTCTTTTAGAAAATGGTGGGAAATAGGAGAAACCACATAAATGGTGAGCGCAACGAACCAGGCACTGAAGAAATTCTGATGGAATCTGGAATGTAAACTTTCATGAGAATGATGAATCAAATGACTCAAGTTATGGAAAATAACTTGAATCAAGCTAATAGGCCTATTTCACCAAGAAGGGAACAAAATTCCATTGAGTCCTTTATGCGTCAACAACCACTAACGTTCAATGTATCTACCAAACCATTGATTGTGGAACAGTGGATAAGCTCTATATAAAAGAACTTTTTTGCACTTCATAGTTCGGAATAAGATAAAGTCACACTGGCTATTTACCGCTTAGAGGGAGAAGCTAATCAGTGGTGGGTGATGATTAAAAACATGAGACCAAGAGAGGAGATTGAAGCTATGGAGTGGGAAGAGTTCATAGGGATCTTCTTCAATAAGTATTTCCCTCGTTCGATGAGAATGAAAATAGAGAAGGAATTGTTACAGAATCGCCGGGAGTCACAATGACAGAAATGAGAAAACGAAAGAAAGAAAGCAACAAGAACACAGCGATTTACGTGGTTCGGGAATAATCTCTATGTCCACAGGAGAGGCAGAATTTCACTATATCAGGAGCAAAAATTACAGAGGTTTTTCAGTAGTAACCCTAGCCTGAAAATGGGCTATAAAAAATGGAGAAGATGATCATTGTTCGAAAAGTAAGTCTGCGTCGCTACAGTGAACGGTGGTCAGCTTTGTCAAAAGCGCTACAATGGCTGCCGGTTGGAAGTCAAAAGTGCTACAGTCCAGTTGACCCCGAAGTCCGCACTACTACAGTGTCAGTCGGTGTCAGTCGGTCAGCTCCGCTACAGTAGTCAGCATTGCTACAGTTGTGGGCCACAAGCATTCAACCCAGCCGGATCGGGCTACACCAATCCAACAGGAATTTCTCGAGCTAAAGTAGAAGGAGAATGAATCTGTGGGAAGCTACGATATGAACTTAACACTTTGTCATGGATCCTAATGGTAAGGTCGATAGATTATTCGGTGGACTAAGACCTCATCTACGGAAGAATCTAGCCAACCAAGACTATGACAACTATGAGAAGATCATACGAAGTGCTATGAAAGTCGAACTGGAGTTCGGTGAGATGCAATGGTCCCATAAATCCAATGAAAAGAAGAGATCAATGGAGCCAAGCTTGGGGAGGAGCTTTGATCAGGGAAGAGGTGGAAAGCAAGTGAAACTTCTCATGTGTAACAAATGTGGGAAGAAGCATTCGGGGAACTGCCTACTCGGGAGTGGGAAGTGTTACAAGTGTGGAACAGATGACTATATCACTCGGAATTGTTGTAGTGAGGTGAAGTCTCACCTTTCCAACACTGACGACAAAGGGAAGATGGTGCAGGCCTTACCTAAAGTCTAGTGCTTCAAGTGTGGACAGCTTGGGCACTTTACAAATCACTATCTGAATCTGAGGGCAGTGGATGGGAATCATCATTAGCCTCAACATAGGCCAAGGGAGAAAGGTCGTGCTTTTTCTATCACAACAACAAAAATTGAAGCTTCAAATGATGTGGTGGCGGGTACTCTTGTTGTTCTCTCAAAGCTAGCAAGTACTTTAATTAATTCTGGTTCTACGTATTCCTTTATTTCCTCTAAGTTTGCAAAGAATATAGAATCAATCCCTAAACTTCTAAAAGTAGAGTTATCAGTCAAGACTCCTGGATGGATTCTCCAAGCATCAACAGTGTTTAGAAACTCTAGTATTTACTTTAGTGAGCACGATATTATTGAAAATCTAGTAGTCATTCCAATGCTGGAATTTGACATTATACTAGGGATGGACTGGCTCTCAAAGTATAATGCTAAGATCAAAATCATAAGCAGGGAAATTTCAGTAGTCTTGAATGGACGACCTATAGTTATATTCCAAGGAGAGATATCTCGACATGATCTTTGTCTAGAAGCACCTCCTATAGCCTTCTTTATGGAGTTGATCAGTGAAGAAGAAGAATGAAATGAGTATAAAGATAGAGAATGTCCCCATCGTTTAGGAATACATTGATGTATTTCTTGGGAAGTTACCTGGGTCTCCCCCAGAAAGAGAGGTAGAGTTCTTCATTGAACTCGTACCTGGATCTCATCCGATATCAAAGACCCCGTATAGCATGAAAACTATGGAGTTGGATGAATTAAAGGAACAACTCCAAGATCTTTTGGAGAAAGGGTTTATCTGACCGAGTGTGTCTCCTTGGGAAGAACATGTTCTCTTTGTGAAGAAGGATGGATCAATGTAGCTATGCATTGATTATAGAGAACTGAAGAGGATCACAGTAAAGAAAAAATACCCTCTTCCAAGAATGTATGATTTATTTGACCAGCTTCGTGGGGCTCAGTTCTTCTCCAAGATTGATCTTAGATCTGGTTATCATCAATTGAGGGTGAAGAAAGAAGATATTCTAAAGATCTCCTTCCAATCAAGATATGGGCATTATGAGTTTGTTGTTATGCCCTTACGATTGACTAATACACCTGCTATTTTATGGATTTGATTAATAGAGTCTTTAAAGACTACCTTGATAACTTTATAGTAGTTTTTATCGATGATATTCTGATATATTCCAAAATTTGGGAGGAGCATGAAGATCATTTAAGGGTAATATTGCAAACTCTGAGGAAGGATAGGTTATTTGAAAAGTTTATCAAGTGTGATTTTTGGTTACAAAAATTTTCTTTCTTGGGGCACATTGTAACCAATGAAGGAATCTTAAGTGACCCTACAAAGACAAAGGTTGTAGAGGAGTTGCCTCATCCTACAACAGTAACTGAGATTCATAGTTTCCATGGTTTAGCAGGATATTATAAGAGGTTTGTGAAAAAACTTTTCACAATTTTCTAATCCATTAACCAAGTTAACTCAAAAAGGGGTCAAATTCACCTGGACAAATGAGTGTGAAGAAAGTTTCCAAGAGATGAAGAAGATATTGGTTGCTACACCCATGTTAACTCTGCCTTCAATCGGAGAAGCATTCGTTATTTTTAGTGATGCATCTCGAAAAGGGCTTGGGTGTGTCCTCATGCAAAATGACAAGGTGATTGCTTATGCATCTCGACAGTTGAAGCCTTATGAGCAGAATTTTCCTACGCATGATCTTAAGATGGTTGCGGATTTTTTTGCTCTGAATATTTGGAGGCACTATCTTTATGGGAAGAAATGTGATATATACACAAACCATCAATGTTTGAAGTATATTTTCACGCAAAAGGAATTGAACATGAGATAGAGGAGATGGTCGGAACTTATTAATGACTGTGATTGTTCAATTCATTATCACCTCGGAAAAGCAAACAAAGTCGCTGATGCATTAAGTAGGAAGGACCCTGTTGTTCTTACAAAAATGAGGATTCAAAGAGATCCCTTAATCAATGACCTGGTGAAACTAGACATGAGAATTTTAAGGGAAGGGACATCAACAACCTTATCCCAAATGATTTCTCAACTGTCATTACTAGATAATATCAAGAAATCTCAAAAAGGAGATCTTTTTTTACAGAATAAGTTTGAGGCTATGAAGGATGGGAAGTTTTGACACACCCGGACTTTGCACTGCGTCATGTTTCTATTTTTTATTTTTATCTTATAATTTTATCTGCTTCTAATTATTATTATTTTTTGTTTTATATGAAATGTGTGTCGAGCCCGACCGGGGTTTTGCGCTTTTGCGCTGATAAATGAGCATTTTGGCCTTGATAGTGTTCAATGCGCCGCTTTTGAAGCTGTGCGGCCTCGCCTGGATCACCGCGTGTCCTCGCCCGGTTCCCCGCACGCCTACCCAGTGTGCAATTAGTTAAATAAATGGAATTAATAATAAAGAAATAAAATTAAATTATTGGTAAAATAAAAATAAAATAAAATAAGAAGTGATATAAATTTAATGAATTTTTTCTTTAATGATAATAATAATATTATTCTTATTATTATTATTATTATTATTGGTATTCTTATTATTCTTCTTATTATTACTATTATTATTATTATTAGTTTTAGTTGTATTCTATCTTTATCTTTTATTTTATTTATTTATTTATTCTTTCTTTTGATTAGGGTTTCACCCCATCTGTTTTCTTTTTCGGCGTACCCTTCCCCCACTTGACTTGGTCGCCGCCCAACTTCACCCTTACTCCCTTGGAACCTCTCCACCATCGCACCCCCTCCCCTGGCCTTAGTGCGCGTCACCCTCCCGAATGACCTACATGCGCTGCGCCCTGCCCTCATTCCCAGCCCGCTCACCGCTTGCGTCGTCGTACCACCTTGCTCCCCACCTTACCCTGAATCCCATTACGTCCCACATCCCAGGTGCTACCCTTTAGACCACCAGCGACCTCCACTTGCACCCCTGCTGGCCAGCTCCGACTCCCCCTCCCACTGATCCATGTCGTCGTCCGCCTTGCATTGAGCTGTCACAGCCCCTTGCAAATAGTCGTGCCATGCTCCCTCTCCTTCGCCAGCCTCTCCAGCCTTACGCCAGTTCCCCGACTCCCCTGCCTTTCTTCTACACTGCGTCACCCAGCTAGCCTACTGGCGTTGCCCGCATCCCCCTTAGACAGCCCCTCATACCCAGCTCGCTGCCTGCACTTGAACCCTCGTGTCACGCCCCCTACTCCCCTCGGCCATCCGCCGCAACTCCCCAGCTGGTCCATCGGTAACTCCCTTTTTGGCCACAGTTTGGTCTGGCGTCACCTCCCTCGCTGGTCGGCGCTGCTCCGGCTCCCCCATCGGCGTCTCGCCCTTCTTCCGCGTGTGCAAACCCCCCTCCGAATAAGTCCCTCTTTTATCTTCCATGAGTTTTTGTTTTCTTTTTTTTAGCAGGTATGAGGTTCATTAAGGGTTGTTTTTAAATCTTTGTTTTGTTGATATCTTGTTTTAAGGTTCATCCCAAATTTGTTGTGGTGCGTTTGATGAGCAATTGGAGTCGCGCACCAAATTTTATGGAATTCCTTCACTCGAGATAGGTGGTTCTGCGTTTAAACATTATTTAATGAATTAATTTGATTGCTTAGTTGATTTATGATGTTCTTTGATTAATTATTTTGGGTGCGGATTTGGTTTTCTTGAAGTTTTTCATGTGTTGAATTTGTTTGGTAGTATGTTTATATGGGTGGGTGCGTTCATTGGTTGAAAACTTATCCGTAGACAATTGTTAATGTTTAATAATATGTGCAGTTAGCTTTTCATTTGTGCAAGTGGTGTTAATTGTGTTTCGACATAGCGTTGCATGTGCTTAGTTATAAGTTAAGATGTTTTGTTGGTTGAGTAAGTTGTTGTGAAAACCATTGTTGATCTCTCTACTAGTGTTTTATAAAGTTTGCGTTAGTTTTGTGAAAATGCGCAAAGTGCGCGGTTTATGTTCTGGTGTAGCGTTCGTATGTGTTTTCTCCAAAAAGAGGGTTTGAGTGGTTCTTCGGCGTTTAAAGTCTTGTTTTATTTTCTGGAATTGCTTAATAAAATTTTTTGTGTCTTGTTTAATCGGAAAAAATGGTCTTTTAACTGTGTGGTTGGGTTATTAATCGATGTGAGTGGTGAAGGTTGGGTTCTTGATATGGCGTTGTGTGTGTTTGGTCGTGAAGGAGGGTTGGGTTGGCTTTTGTGTTAAGTCATTCCATGTCTCTTTTTAAATAGCTTGTTTACAAAATTTAATATGTTTTAGTAAATAATTATTAACGGTGCAAAAATGGTTTAATTGAGTTATGTAAAGTCTTTTGTGTGCATACTATTTCAAATGGTTTTTGTGTGTGTGCAAGTGTGGCGTCGGGTTTTGGTAACATCCTTTTTGTTTTGTTCATTTGATTTTGACATGAAATGTGAAATTGGAACATCTTGAGCACAAAAAGGGGAAGTCTGGGTACTAGGTGGGCAGACTAGATATAGCGTGTTAGTGATACGGAAGCGGATCTGACCCGGTTTCACTTAGCTGGTTTGACGATTACAACACTAACTAAACATTGGATGATGATTGGATACCACTAGGTTATGAATGTGTTTCCCTATGAGTGGCTCGTGCACGAGAACATATTTTGTTGTGTTTCCTATACTACTGTTCACCGAGACGCGATGTTCTAGGGTCTCATTCTTTTGTCTAGTACCGATAGGGCCTCTCCCACTTTTGGTGCTCCTGGACTACTACACACTCACTGTCGGCATACAGTGTATCTTTTGGGTTTTCTTTAAGGTTTGGGTTTTCTTAAATGCAAGGGTGTTTTTTTATTTAGGTTGTTTTCTTTTAAGGTGTTTTCTTTATAGAAATTGTTTCTTTAAAATTGTTCAAGTTTTGGTGTCCTTTCATTTATTTAGCCTACAAATGTATTTGTCATTTAATGTTTATACGTGGAACCTTTTTGTTGGGTGACGTCCTACTGGGCACTTGGCTCACACCCTACATACACCTTTGGGTGTATGTAGACCTTGTTCTTTGTGTATTCCAGGTTAAGGCATCCTGCTCAGCGATGGTGGTTCTGGTTGTTGATGGTCTTCGCCTGGAGGTTGGTATTGGAGTTTTAGTTCTCTATCATTGTTGTTGTTCATTTTGGGTTTTTAGTTGAATTGTAGTCTTAAACCTATTTATAATTTAAAAGTGTGTTTGGTTGTCGATTTCCAGATTCGGTTTATTTATCTTGTCAGTTGTTTTTCTGTCTATTTTCTGGGTAAATCGTTCCCACGTGTTATTTTGATACCCGGCACTTGTGCAAGCCCGTGGGGATCGAAAACACCCTTCGGGCCATGTCACGGACCAGGTTGGGCGCTGGGTCGGATGGCGACCCAACCTTGTTCGTGACAAAATGGTATCAGAGGAGGTTTTCTCTTTTGGGTCGTGTTCTTTGGGGATAGAGTCATGGTAGACTGGAGTTAAGTTTGTAGGGACTCGACGTCCTGGCTACGAATAAGGTGTCTGGCCAGCACACCTCGTGGTGGGACTCAAGTTACCAAAGTAAGTTGAGGTTTGTCTGAGTCTTTGATCCTTGCGGCTAATCTTGTCTAGGGGGAATGAAAAGGGAGTAGGGTCAGTGGTCCCGGTGAGCTCGCAGGGTCTGGCAAGCCATGTGGAGCCGGGGACGCTGTCCTAAAATACTCTTTGTGGCAGTGGCGTGAATGGCATATGGCCGCCAACCATATGTCTCAGTCACCCGTTGGCACTAGTTCCCTCTTGCTTCGTTCCTCGTCTCTTTGTTTTGAATTCATGGAAATCTGGTTTTTAAGTAAAAATGATTTTGTCTTGAAAAATGTTTTGAAATGAAGCACTTTAAAAAAATGATGTGTAAGGTTTGAAAAGTGTGGGTTGAATGTTTGGTTTTGAAATAATGAAAAGGTCCAGTTTTTATTCTTGGTGTTCTCATGGGCAACCATATGCATGAATGTATATAGAAAGAGAAATAGTTAATGGCATGAGTGGATGAGTGTCTGGATGGACATGAGGTGGGTGTCGGTGTAACATGGGAATATGCATGTGTGAGGCCCACGGGACACCATTGGTGTTTGTGCAACCCACCAGCTTTGTTAATTTCCAAAAAGTTTGGCTAATAAAAAAAAATTAGTGTTTTAATAACCGGTGATTGTGTGATGTGTCCTTGTGTTTTGGGAAGTGTTGGATGTGAGGTGTTTCGAGTCGAGAATCCTTTTTTACGGATTTATGTCCTGACTTTAAATTCTTATTTGTTAGATGGTGTGAAAGAGTGCGGTTAGTGGTTTCTTTTGAAAAGTGATTCGGGAATCCCTTGCAATGGTTCTCTCTGCACGTTTAGTGTTCGTTTGCAGTATGTCTTGACCATTGGACCAGTTGGATTGGGTCCATGGTTTTCTTTCTTAACTAGTGCACACCCCCCATAAAGCGTTAACATGTGATTGAAGTGCGGTCACGGGTAATTCGTCATTGGCCAAACCTCCAGTTGATTAAAGTGATAACTCTACCCTTTTTGTGATAGCGCTAAGTCTATCCCTCTTTCCTTTTCAGTTAAGTTGATCCTCTCGCAGCGGGGCGACAGATGCGAGGGGAGTCGAAGGGAGTTTTGGTCTCTTTGATTCGTCTGAGTCATCAGGAGTGAAGTTTGACACCGTCGTGTCTGAAAGTTCCCCCTGGAAATGGTGAAAGGAATTCCAGCTGGGAAGGGTAAAGGCGGTTCAAAATTTTCAGTATTGACCAGTGTCCTGAAGGGCTTTGTAGTACTTTCATTAGCCGCAAGGGTCATGTTTAGTGACGTCTACATCGTGAGTTCTCTTGAAGAATAAAGGTGGATTTCGTGGAACCCTTCGAGAATCCTTGTTTTCATAGGAGTGTGTCCTCCTCTTAGGGAGTTTTGATTTTTTCTGTCAAAAGAGGAGTTTTTGTTGTGCATCTTTCTTTCTTAAGTTTTTTAGTTAAGGTGAAGAGGTGATGCATGTGCATCATCTAAACCCCTGTGTTGGTAAATGCTCTGTGTGGGAGTAGTTGGATGTCGTGGTGCATTGTGTTTGTTGGTGTTGTCTCGGTTGTGGTGTGGTTACGTGTAACACCAAAAGGAGAAGCTTCGTTTAGGAGTCTTCAATACCTGACTGCGAGGCAGGAGATGCTTCAAACATCACGGCTCCAGCCATAGTTCTCGGAGTGAAGCTAGCGCGTGGTCAGGAACCCCGGGAGTGTATGAGACCCCAACTTTATTTTTGTCGTCAGTATTGAGAGTGAAGGCAATTTAAATTGTTCTATATGGTTCTTATGTTCCGAACGACCCGTTTGGGTGCGTGAGGTTTCCCATGGCAATGAGGAGGCGTGGTCACCTCATTACATTAAAGTCATGGGGGTTGCGTCCCATTGGATGTAACCTCTGTTAGCGGCCCTTATAGAGTCTGTTTTGGTGAATTGGTCTCAAATTTGAATGGTGCTCATCCAGAGATGTGGAGATGTTGGTTTGTATTGGGTTGTGGTTTTGACGCCCCAGTAGTTGGGATGTGTTTGTTGGTGTTGTCTCAGTTGTGGTGTGGTTACGTGTAACACTAAAAGGAGAAGCTTCGTTTAGGAGTCTTCAATACCTGATTGCGAGGCAGTAGATGCTTCAAACATCACGGCTCGAGCCATAGGTCTCGGAGTGAAGCTGGCGCGTGGTCAAGAACCCCGGGAGTGTATGAGACCCCAACTTTATTTTTGTCGTCAGTATTGAGAGTGAAGGCAATTTAAATTGTTCTCTATGGTTGTTCTGTTCCGAACGACCCGTTTGAGTGCATGAGGTTTCCCCTGGCAATGAGGAGGCGTGGTCACCTCATTACATTAAAGTCATGGGGGTTGTGTCTCATTGGATGTAACCTCTGTTAGCGGTCCTTATAGAGTCTGTTTGGGTGAATTGGTCTCAAATTTGAATGGTGCTCATCCAGAGATGTGGAGATGTTGGTTTGTATTGGGATGTGGTTTTGACGCCCCGGTAGTTGGGCCCCTCCCTCCCCACCCCTTGTGGTGGGGTGTTTGGTCACTATTGGGAAATTTTCAAGGTTTTGTATCTTATGGCGTCTTCATAATGGTGGGGAGTCCACTCAGACCTCCCTGTGTCGGTTTTCTAACCTCGTCTTGGGCATTGGTAGGTTCTTAATGGTGGGGAGCCCCTCAGGCTTCCCTATGTTGACCTTTTAGTTCTGTTCCTAAAGATGTTTTGGTGTAAGTGATAAGAGTTTCTTTGGATGTGATTTGATCTTGTTTGCTCACTCCATCCAAACGACGTGGTTTTCGTTTAATGGTGCTCGAGCTATTTTGGATTGTGATGTGGGTTTCTGTGGGTACGAGAGTTCATTTCCTTGATCAGTCAACTAGAGGTGTTCTAACTCTTTGGGGCGGATGACACAAATCAGAAAGTCTTTTACGGGTTTCTTGAAGTTGTATTTTGATACACTTTCTCTAAGCATGGTCTGTTTGCCTCTTTTCACTTGCTTTTCGTAGGGGTCCTTTTTGAACCTTAGTGGGGTATCAGTTTCTCCTTTGAGTCTCAACCTTAGTTGTGGCTTTCTGGGGATGGAAAACTTTATGGTGGGAAGAATTGTCACACCCAAACTTTACGTTGCGTCATGTTTCTAATTTTTATTTTTATCTTATAATTTTATCTACTTCTAATTATTATTATTTTTCCTTTTATATGAAATATGTGTCGAGCCCGACTGGGGTTTTGTGCTTTTGCGCTGATAAATGAGTGTTTTGGCCTTGATAGCGTTCAATGCGCCACTTTCAAAGCTGCGCAGCCTCGCCTAGATCACCGTGCGTCCTCGCCTGGTTCCTCACACGCCTGCCCAGTGTGCAATTAGTTAAATAAATGGAATTAATAATAAAGAAATAAAATTAAATTATTGGTAAAATAAAAATAAAATAAAATAAGAAGTGATATAAATTTAATGAATTTTTTCTTTAATGATAATAATATTATTATTCTTATTCTTATTCTTATTCTTATTCTTATTATTATTATTATTATTATTATTATTGGTATTCTTATTATTCTTATTATTACTGCTATTATTATTATTATTAGTTTTAGTTTTATTATATCTTTATCTTTTCTTTTATTTACTTATTTATTCTTTCTTTTGATTAGGGTTTCACCCCATCTGTTTTTTTTTCCGGCGCACCCTTCCCCCATTTGACCCGGCCGCCGCCCAACTTCACCCTTACTCCCTCGGAACCTCTTCACTGTTGCACCCCCTCCCCTGGCCTCAGTGCACCCTCCTGGATGACCTACATGCGTCGCGCCCAACCCTCATTCCCAGCCCGCTCACCGCTTGTGCCGTCACACCACCCTGCTCCCCACCTTACCCCAAATTCCATCGCGCCCCACATCCCAGGCGCAGCCCTCCAGACCGTCGGCGACCTCCGCTTGCGCCCCTGCTAGCCAGCTCCAACTCCCCCTCCCACCGATCCATGTCATCGTCTGTCTTGCACCGAGCCGTCACAACCCCTTGCAAATAGTCATGCCATGCTCCCTCTCCTTGGCCAGCCTCTCCAGCTTTATGCTAGTTCCCCAACTCCCCTGTCTTTCTCCTTCGCTGCGCCACCCGGTTAGCCTACTGGCATCACCCGTACCCCCCCCCCCTCGGCCAGCCCCTCCTACCCAACTCGCCGCCTCCACTTGAACCCTCGTGTCACACCCCCTTCTCCCCTCGACCTTCCACCGCGACTCCCCAGCTGGTCCGCCGGAGACTCCCTTTTTGGCCGCAGTTTGGTCTGGCGTGACCTCCCTCGCTGGTTGGCGCTGCTCTGGCTCCCCCATTGGCGCCTCGCCCTCCTTCCGCGTGCGCAAACCCCCCTCCGGATAAGTCCCTCTTTTATCTTCCTTGAGATTTTGTTTTCTTTTTTTAGTAGGTATAAGGTTCGTTAAGGGTTTTTTTTAAATCTATGCTTTGTTGATATCTTATTTTAAGGTTCATCCTAAATTTGTTGTGGTGCATTTGATGAGCAATTGGAGTTGTGCACCGAATTTTATGGAATTCCTTCACTTGAGGTAGGTGGTTCTGCGTTTAAACATTATTTAATGAATTAATTTGATTGCTTAGTTGATTTATGATGTCCTTTGATTAATTATTTTGGGTGCGGATTTGGTTTTCTTGAAGTTTTTCATGTGTTAAATTTGTTTGGTAGTATGTTTATATGGGTGTGTGCGTTCATTGGTTTAAAACTTATCCTTAGTCAATTGCTAGTGTTTAATAATATGTGCAGTTAGATTTTCATTTGTGCAAGTGGTGTTAATTGTGTTTCGACATAGTGTTACATGTGTTTGGTCATAAGTGAAGATGTTGTGTTGGTTGAGTAGGTTGTTGCTGTGAAAACCATTGTTGAGCTGTCTACTAGTGTTTTATAAAGTTTGTGTTTGTTTTGTGAAAATGCGCAAAGTGCGCGGTTTATGTTCTGGTGTAGCGTTCGTATGCGTTTTGTCCAAAAAAAGGGTTTGAGTGGTTCTTCGGTGTTTAAAGTCATGTTTTATCTTCTAGAATTGCTTAATAAAATTTTTGGTCTCTTGTTTAATTGGAAAAAATGGTGTTTTAACTGTGTGGTTGGGTTATTAATCGATGTGAGTGGTGCAGGTTGGGTTCTTGATATGGCGTTGTGTGTGTTTGGTCATGAAGGAGGGCTGGGTTGGCTTTTTGTGTTAAGTCATTCCATGTCTCTTTTTAAAGAACTTGTTTACAAAATTTAATATGTTTTAGTAAATAATTATTAACGGTGCAAAAATGGTTTAATTGAGTTATGTAAAGTCTTTTGTGTGCGGACTATTTCAAATGGTTTTTGTGTGTGTGCAAGTGTGGCATTCGTTTAATTGAGTTATGTAAAGTCTTAACTATGGTGTTGGGTTTAGGTAACATCCTTTTTGTTTTGTTCATTTGAGTTTGACATGAAATGTGAAATTGGAACATCTTGAGCACAAAAAGGAAAAGCCTGGGTACTAAGTGGGCGGACTAGATCAAGTGTGCTAGTGATGCGGAAGCGACTCTGGCCCGGTTTCACTTAGCTGGTTTGACGATTACAACACTAACTAAACATTGGATAATGATTGGAGACCACTAGGTAATGGATGTGTTTCCCTACTAGTGGCTCGTGCACGAGAACATATTTTGTTGTGTTTCATATACTATTGTTCATCAAGACGCGATGTTCTAGGGTCCTATTCTTTTTGCTAGTACCGATAGGGTCTCTCCCACTTTTGGTGCTCCTGGACTACTATACACTCATCGTCGGCATATGGTGTAGCTTTTGGGTTTTCTTAAAGGTTTGGGTTTTCTTAAATGCAAGGGTGTTTTTTTTATTTAGGTTGTTTTCTTTGAAGGTGTTTTCTTTATAGAAATTTTTTCTTTAAAATTGTTCAAGTTTTGTTGTCATTTCATTTATTTAGCCTGCAAATGTATTTGTCATTTAATGTTTATACGTGGAACCTTTTTGTTGGGTGACGTCCTATTGGGCTCTTGGCTCACATCCTACATACACCTTTGGGTGTATGTAGACCTTGTTCATTGTGTATTCCAGGTTGAGGCATCATGCTCAGCGATGGTGGTTCTGGTTGTTGATGGTCTTCACCTGGAGGTTGGTATTGGAGTTTTAGTTCTCTATCTTTGTTGTTGTTCATTTTAGGTTTTTAGTTGAATTGTAGTCTTAAACCTGTTTATAGTTTAAAGGCGTGTTTGGTTGTATGTTTCCAGTTTCAATTTATTTATCTTGTTAGTTTTTTTCTGTCTCTTTTTTCAGGTAAATCGTTCCCACGTGTTATTTTGATACCCGCGCACTTGTGCCAGCCCGTGGGGATCGGGAACGCCCTTCGGGCCATGTCGCGGACCGGGTTGGGTGCCGGGTCGAATGGCGACCCGACCTGGTTCGTGACAAGTTTCCTGAGTTCAATATTGATCAATAAGGTGTACTAAAATTTCATACAAGGATATGTGTTTCATCTATTTCAAAAATAAAGGAGTTGATGGATGAAGCTCATAGCTCTACTTTCTCTATACATCCTGGAAGGACAAAAATGTATGTAATTACCTCCGTGATCATTTTTGGTGGGATAACATGAAAAGAGAAATTACTGACTACGGTACAAGGTGTATGGTATGTTAGCAAGTGAAGGCAGAGTAATAACTTCCTAAAGGGGTATTACAACCACTACCTATACCAGCATGAAAGTGGGAAAATATTACTATGGACTTTGTCACTGATCTCTCGAGAACTTCCAAAGGAAACTATGCGATATGGGTTATAGTGGACCATCTCACCAAGACTTCCCATTTTATCTATATTTAGGAAGATTTCTATCTTGATCAACTTGTCATGATTTATGTGAGAGAAGTGGTAAGGCTGCATGGGTTACCACTTTCTATCGTATCCAATCATCGTCTGAGGTTCACATCAAAATTCTAGAAAATTCTTCAACATGCATTGAGTATCGAATTAAATTTTAGTATGGCCTATCACCTCCAAACTGATGGTCAATCTAAAAGGACAATTCAAACACTTGAGGACATACTGAGAACATGCTCGATGGAATTTAAAAGTGAATGGGATCAACATCTCCCATTAGTTGAGTTCTCATACAACAACAGTTTTCACTCGAGTATTCAAATGGCACCCTATAAAACTCTATATGGGAAGCAATGTAGAACTCCTACTTGCTGGGATAAAGCTGGTGAGAGAAAGCTTCTTGGGTCTGATCTTGTGCAATAGATGACAGAAAAAGTTCATGTCATCCAACAACACATTAAGGCTGCTTAGAGTCGGTATAAGAGTTATGCCAACAACCTTCGAAGAGACCTGGAGTTTGATGTTGGTGACAAAGTCTTCCTTCGAATTTCTCCATAGAAGAGAGTCATGTGGTTTGGAAAGAAATGGAAGTTTATCTCTAATTACATTGGCCCCTATTAAATCTTTGATCGCATAGGAGTAGTGGCTTATCGGCTTGCACCTCCAAATCTAGCTCAGGTTCATGATGTATTCCATGTATCCCTCTTGAGGAAGTACATAGCTAACCCTTCACATATACTAAATCCAGAGGTCGTACAACTGGAACACGACCTCTCTTATGAGGAGTAACCGATGGAGATCATGGATTGTAAAGACAAGGTTCTACGCAACAAGACTACTCACCTTGTTAAAATGTTGTGGAGGAATGAAAAATATGAAGAATCCACGTGGGAACCAGAGGAGACTATGAGGCATAAGTACCCACATCTTTTCTCCTCTGAGGGTACGAGTTGAAATTTCAGGGATGAAATTTCTTAAGGGGGGAAGAATGTAACGACCTGAACTTTTGAATGGTATTTTGTTTCCTAAAAATGTATGTCTTTTCGGGGATGAAATTTCTTAAGGGGGGAAGAATGTAACGACCTGAACTTTTGAATGATATTTTGTTTCCTAAAAATGTATGTCTTACTGTGTCATAATCAATAAAACCATATAAGTATAATTGAAATGTAACCATCGGTTTTTGACCGTTATATGACTGTTGGTTAATATGACCATTGGAAACCATAATAATTTTTAACGTTATAATTATTGTTTATAAATATGATAATGGATAATTAATGCAGAAAGAAGATTCAATGGCCTCTACCAGTAAAATCATGTCATATGAAGCTCATTTGTCGGAGCATGGGAAGGAGGTAGCGTCACTGGGCTTTGCTTTGTACCAAGCCCAAGTCGAGCTTCAACATGTTAAACTTGAACGAAATCGCCTACAAGAGAAGTTCAAGTTGATAGAAATCACCACTTGGAAAATGTTGTCTGAGGCGCCTCAAGATTCTATCATCATTCCACACCTTACTCTTAGGTCTTATGCGGGAGTTATAAGGGGTTATGTAATGAGGCCTTAGTTACTTTGTGTAATCCATTTGTATAAATAAAATTGTAATTTCATCAATTCTGTTTTAAGAACAACTTTGCTTAATAAAATATATGTTAATTGAGATAAATTTGATAAATTGATTTTAGAAGTAAAAAATTCTACTTTTCAGAGATTTCTCATACTTAGAGAATTATTATGGTAAAATAAACATAATTTTTAATTCCAAATGTCAAAATTAATCTAGAGTGAATTTTTAATAGTTTTCTAAGGAGTTTCAATTTTTTGATGAATAATATTTTTTTTGATGAATTGTTTTTTTTTTATGAAAAGTATTTGATGAATAGTATTATTTTTTGTGAATAGTAAAAAAATATTCTTTAAAATTAATTAATTCTGTGAAATGATTTTTGAAAAACAGACATACACAGTTGCGATCAGTAAGATATTTAGAGTCTGAAATAATCAACTTAATTTTTTTAGTGAATAGTAACTTGACCCCTTGAAATAGTAATTTTACCATTATGAATAGTAATTTGACCAATGAAATAGTAACCTCACTTAAGTATAAATATATTTTAGTCATCTTAAATAGTAATGTGATATAATTATATCATAGTATAAGTAAATAAATGTTTTAGAAATTATTAGTATTAGTATTTTATTTATTTAATTTAATTTAAAATGAAATTCATTTTTATAAAATGGAATTCATTTTTGAATTCTACACGTCAAAAAATGGTTAGGGTGAATTTTTGAGATTTTTCTCAAATAATTGAATTTTTGTTAAATAGTAAAAATACAGTTTTGAGTTTTTGGTATGTTTAATGACAACCTAACTATGTCATAATGATGTAATGATTAAGATAAGATGTTGGTCGACTCTTGTGGATTAAAATATGATTTGAGGTGTCCCAAGTGGCCAATACCATAGTCAAGCACATGGTTTTACAAATACCACTAAGAAGGTATCCTTTGAAATTAAAAAAAAAACTCTGTCTCTTTTACTATAAATGTTCACTCATTCCTTTATTTCCTTTCATTCCAAAATCATTCTCCACAAAGTTCTGATAATATTACCTCTTAAGGAGTCCTCTCAAGGTGTCCTCATGTCACGAACCAACCCGGGTCAACCCTGAACCAGTCACCCGAGCCGGACCACGACATGACCCAGAGGGCATTCTCGATCCCCACGGGCTGGCAACTGGTGTCAGGCATCAAAATAAGACAGTTGGGAATGATTTAGCCCATAAATAAAATACAGATAACTTAATATGAACTGAACAAAACAAAAAAAAACACTAGCAGCGAAAATAATAATAATAATAATAATAATAATAATAATAATAATAAATAAGTAGCAAAACATACCTCAAGTGACCTCGTGGGTCAACATGGAACACAAAACCACACTCTCCAAGAGTGATCCAAACTAGAGGAACCTGAAACTAAAAAATAAAGTATGCGTGATCACCGAGATGCTCAGTAGGAGTGCCAAAAGGCAATGATGCCATATGCCCTAACCTTTAAAAAGAAACTCAATCATGCTAGTTTGAAAATAAGACATATTAAAATAATGCTTTCATTCTTTTCGAAATCAAGTCACAAGTTTACATTTTTAAGGAAAGCATTACTATTTCACTATATTTTCAAAATAGTTCACAAGCATGCATTAATATTTCTAAATGAAAAGAAATCAGTTTAGATTAAAATTTGGTTTTCACAAATGAGACATCAAACATGAAACAACTGAAATGAAAATCACATCACGAGCACCATGTCACAAGTGAGCACCATGGCCCATCCCTATAGGTAACTAGCACAAGTGGGACCCTAGAGACCTCATACCTCAGTGAAACGTGGAATAGTAACCACACTAAACATCGTTCTTGTGCATGAGCCACTAGTAGGGAACGCACTCATAACCTAGTGGTCTCCAATCATCACAAATGTTTAGTTAGTGTTGTGGTGTCAATCCTACTAGACGAAACCGATACGAACTGTTTACGTGTCATCTAGCATACTAGTCATATTCTGCCCACCTAGATACCTGGGTTTCCCATTGTGCTCCATTCCAAGTGGTGGTGGGTTTTTTTATCAAGCAAACATATATGTACTTATCATTTTAGAAACATAATCACCCAACATTATTAAGTTTCCAAAACACTTTGAAAGCATAACTACACAACCAAGGTGCTACATATTTACACTCCAAGCTTAAAACCACACTTGAAAATGAAACAATCCTTTTAAGAAAATCAAATTGCCCTTTAACCTTGAGTTCACACCAAAACTCATTTTGGAAATCACTTTGGAACTTCTTTGGAAAACAAACATGTCATTTCCCTTTTACAACAAAACCGACCGAAAGACCACACATCTTTGGAAATACTCATTTTACGTTCAAAACATCAAAGAAATCAATTTTCAGAAATCACAACCATTTACATACATGCATGCATACATACATACATACATATATATATATATATATATATATATATATATATATATTGCATATGCATTTCATGTAGAAGCAGAAAATGCATTTTTAATAGAACACCAAGCAATTATGAAAATTCTAATTAAAGGTCAGGGCTCAAGGAACATACCTCAAGATGGAACCAAGCCGTCCACTTCATCTCTTGACGCTTTCTAACTAAAAGTTGTTGCTCCCCCACTAAGCATATGCACTTTCACATACATGTAAGGACACATAGCCCTTATGCACACACTTGCATGGCCATGAACATGTGCAAGGAGATCCTTACATATATGCTTATATGCATATACTAGTCGTCACTCGCCTACGCATGCATTTTCATATATATACATAGGCACACCTAGCCCCATACACGTATATTCACTACCATGGATGAATATACGTGTAACGGGGGAACCTACATATATACATATACTTACCTATGAATACGCAGGTGAGTCGCCCTTGACTCGGCGACCCGAAACCACCTAGCAGGGACCACACACTACACATATAATTTAATAAATCAATAAAACAATTTATGAAACACTTCAAAGTTTGCACCATAAAAAATTACACCAAAACACTTTTTAAACCTAAACGCACACTAAAACCATTTGAAAACACATTTCACACCACCTACATAGTTTCTCAAATTCTCCTTTTATAACATAAGAAAATACACACAATAAACACCAACCAAGACAATAGGCCTAGCCCCATTCATAAAATCATTCGTGCTTTTAAACCATTTTCAAAACAAGCTTTTCACCATTCAAACATTTTACAATTTTAAACTCAAGATGCACCACAAAGCTAACATACCAAAAACAATCTGTTTTCCAATGAAAATCTCATTTAAATACACACACCTAAAGTGACTTGAAAAAACATTTTGCACCTACCAAAAGACCCTTGAAATCCATTTTAGAAACATTACACCAAAGCACACACAAAAACACAGCCATTTCTTTTATTAAAAATCCATTTTCAACCTATAAACACATAAACCACTTCAAAAACACCATACGCGCCACACAAACAAACCAATGAACACATTTATAAACTTAAACATACATATTAAAATTCATCTAATAATGAATAAACATGGATTCACCTACCACTTCTGAAGAAATTGCTGGGGAAAAAAGGTGTGGAGTCCATCCGCACCTCCACCGCACCACAGGGGAGCCCAGACGCACCCTAAACAAGGTAAAATTTAACCAAACACCAAGATTAAACCCTAATTTAATACCATAACTGCTAGAAACTTAAAACCTCAAAGAAACAAGGACCAAAACCCTAGCAGGAAGGAAGAAGGGTCTACCTGGGAGAAGACGTGTGCGCAGGAGGAGAGTGGGGCGCCGGCGAGGGGGGTTCGGCCAAGGGGGGTTTGTCGCGCTGCCCAGGTATGCGTTGTAGGAGGGGGTCGCGAGCGGAGGGCGTTGGGTCGTGCGTTCGGAGAAGGATGGGGGGTGATGGCAGTAGTGGTCTTGAGGGAGGAGGTCGTCGGCGCAGCTCGTCAGTCGGCGAGCAAGGGGGTAGGCTCGGGGGGGGGGTCTGCATCGTGCAACCGGAAGGGGGGAGGGGTGGGTCGACCACGTGGATAGGAGGGGAGGGGTTGGCCGTGAGGTAAGGGGGAGGGGTTAAAATTGGAAATTTTTTCATTCTAATTCAATTGATTTAAATTTAAAAAACTTGAAAATGAATAAAATTAAATGCAAACTCAAAAATAAATAAAATAACCATGAAGTAAGGGGGTAGGCTTGTTGATTCTTGGTTGTTTATCTGCTTTACTTTTCCCCACTGCTCAAGACAGCTGGTCTTGCTTACCCTTCTTCCGAAGGAGGCGAAGACATGCAGGGTACGCCACGTGCTTTCCGTGTTTAACCTCTCAAGGGAAAATGGGTCTACGCTCTTTCTATAGGCGGCAAAGACTCGACGGGTAGTACGTCTACTCACCGTGTTGAGCCCCCTTGTGTTTAGTAGCATAGGTTGTTTTTCTAGAATGTCTGGGAATATGGGAAAGTAATTCTGTAATGAATGTTTGAATAAATGATGTTAACCCATGGGGTTGGAGTTTGTTGGAACTTAATGATGAGGTTGAGAACTTTTGAAGGGACGGTGGTTTTTGGATGTGATGTTAATGGGATTTAATGTGAAAAATTGTTCATGGTTAATTAATGTATAAAGAATTAATTAACATACAGTGGAATTGATAAAAAGGGAAGGAAGTAATCTAATAAATCCCTTTAAATGGTTGTGTGCTTATAGGATACCTAGTCTTAGAAGTGGCAGTCCGGAGTCCGAGAGACGTTAGTTGCAGTTGTGTCTAAACTAGGTTATGCTCATAGTGTGGTTGTGAGTTATAATATATTCTGTACTTTTTGTGTTTCTATACGCTACTTCACCCTGTCAGTAAGGGAAATTGACACCCCGGAGATTCTGAGCCCTGGGGGGTGTTTTCCCCAACATTCTGGTGGGAGAATGAATGGCTGACTACCCCCTTTGACCCCACTCTCTTCTCTTGCTAGATACTAGTGTCATGAGGCACAGCGGTTAGTTTTCCTCATATATGTGTGTAGAGGGTTGTAATGGCTTGTGGATTTTTCACACATATATTCTGGATATAGTATCCTATGGATTACTATAGGTGTAACGTGTATAGGTTGTGATGGCTTGAGGATCCTTACTCGGTGTATGGGTTGTAATGGCTTGAGGTATAATACCTGACGTATGATACACGTTATGCGAGCTGTGGTGGCTCTCAGAAACTGTCTGGTTACTTTTGGTTGTGAGGATGGTGTGGTGCTTCGCCCAAGTGTCTGCGGGCAAGCCCTTGTGATGCACATTATAGCATCCCACCTTTTTATAACATAACTTTTCATTACATTTTACAAAACCGAGGATCTTTAAGATTTAGTGTCTTGGAAACCAGGAACTTAATACATGACAACATAAAACATTCTTCTTAAACACTTGAAAGGCTTCTTCATTTGTTCATCCTAAGTTCATTACAGCATCTCGTAACCTGGGAGCATACATCAAAAGAAAGGGTGAGCAGAAGGCTCAGTAAGGGAAACAAGGGGAAACATTTAACATGTGAACTTGAGATACATCAACAATGTCATGAAAAATAACTTTAAGGCATGAGAAAGAAATCATGAGGCATATCATAATAAAAATAACGTATTTCATAACTTGGAGATGTGGCTACAATATTTAATATTGACAATCATTTCTGTTTCACCAAGGTTCATCCCCAAGGTGTCATTAAAAATTATCAAGGTTATTCACCAAGGTATCAGTCTAAATGGTCATCTTTAGAGATTAAGTCTTTACCCAATTCATTGGAACGCTATCAGGGCGCACCCTTAATTTGTCTTTATTATCATGTGAGTCACATATATCATCATCAATCATTTCATAAACAACTCATATAGCATAAAATAAATGGGTTTCATTTCATAATCATAACGTTTTAAAAACTTCTTTAAAGACATGATCTTTATGTCACTTTAAACCCACGGAAAGGGAAAGCGGGTCTCATGTATGTAAATCCCGGAATTTAAAATAGAACATTTTGGTATATATGTGAATACCCCTTTAAAAGAAAGAGCTTTGAGTATTCATTTAATAAAATTAATGAATTTGAGAATAAGAAAGAGACATTTTGAGACGGAAATTTTGTAGCATAACGGTTATGTTACGAGATTTTAGAAAATATTGAAAAGAGAGGGGACATGGGTCACCCACTCATAAATGATCCATAAAACAGTAGGGGGACAGAATATAAAGGATTTAAGAACATGGTAATGAAATTTGAAAGATATACCATATGAAATGAAGAACATAAAAGGAAGACAAAAATAAAATTTCTCTTATGAAAATTCAGCAGCCTAACAGCGAAACATAAACTTCAAAAAAATGAATTGACGAGATAAAATATGGTCTCTCATCATATGAACATAAAAGACCAGTATGATAGATATAGAGATAATACCCCAACATAATAAAAATGAACTTGAAAGACTTGACATGAAAGTATAACTTTGAAAAATGAGAAAGGTGAATGAATCCCTTAAAAATTCGGCAGCCTAACGGCGTCACCTAAACTTCAACATAAATGAATTGACGAGATCAAATAGGGTCTCTCATCATATGAACATAAAAGATCAGTATGATAGATATAGAGATCATACCTCAACATAATAAAAAAGAACTTGAAAGACTTGACATGAAAGTATAACTTTGAAAAATGAGAAAGGTGAACGAATCCCTTAAAAATTCGGCAGTCTAACGGCGCCACTTAAACTTCAACAAAAATGAATTGACGAGATTAAATAGGGTCTCTCATCATATGAACATAAATGATCAGTATGATAGATATAGAGATCATACCCCAACATAATAAAAAGGAACTTGAAAGACTTTACATGAAAGTAGAACTTTGAAAAATGAGAAAGATGAAAGAATCCCTTAAAAATTCGGCAACCTAACGGCGCCACTTAAACTTTCTTAAAAAAATTGATGAGCAAGAGGGGGTCTCATCATATGAACATGAAAAGGGTGGTAAGAGGAATATAAAAGAACATCCTCCAACATAAGATCATGGAGCATAAAAGAAATGGCATAAAAGAGATTACTTGAAAGAAAGAGAGAGGTAGGATCTCTTACCTTAAAACGTAACTCTTAAAACTCAAAGGTTGGGACCTTGAGGGCTTGGGGGCACCTTGGGAGGACTCCTTGAGAGGAAATGAGATCAGACTTCGTTGGGGGAGAGTTGGGAGTCGAATGGATGAGGATGGTTTGATATTTATAGGGAAAGTGAGGGGACAAGGCATTAATGGCCAAGGGACACCTCATTGGTGGTTTTGGCAAAACCATGGGCTTGCCCATGGTATTTGCCCATGGTATTGGCCACTTGGTACACCTCATACCCTATCTCACTATTCATAAGTCAACCATATTGATTACATACTTAATACATCATTTAATGATGTCATTAAACATCCGTAACTTAAAAATTGTATTTTCACTATTCATCAAAAATTCAAATTTCTCAGAAAAATCTCAAAATTTCACCTTAACCAAGTATCGATGCTCTGATTTCAAAAATGAACTCCATTTTATAAAAATAATTTTCTAAATATTTTTAATTTAATTTTTAAATAAATACACTATTCACCGAAAATTCATTTTTTTCAGAAAAATCCCCAAAAATTATCTTAGCATAATATCGATGTTCTGAATTCAAAAATAAAGTCCATTTTATAAAAATAATTTTCTAAATAATTTTAATTTAATTTTTAATTAAAAAACACTATTCACCCGAAAAAACTAATACTTAACTAATAATTTATGAAACCGTTATTTAACCATTTTTTTATTGAATCACATTACTTAATCAAGGTACCTAGATTATATTAATACTTTCTTTAAGTGAGATTACTAATCTATTTGGTCACATTACTAATCCTAAGCATAAAATCACTATTCATAATTTATTATTCATCAAAAATTAAGTTGATCTTATTAGACTCTAAATTTCGTACTGAACATAATTGTAGAAGACCATTTTTTGAAAATCATTACACATTTTTAATTATTTAAGGTTTACGTAAACATTTTTTTTTAAATATCATTTCTCTAAAATTCACCAAAAATATGCATACTATATTTATCCGGATATTTGAAAATTCATAAACTTCATCATAAGAAGAAATCAAAAATTTTATTTAAAACAAAGGATTACACAAGGCAGTTATGGTCTCCTTACATAGCATCTTATCACACCAGCATAGGACCTAAGTGTAAGGTGTGCTAAGGTGAGAGAATCTGAGGGAGGCTCGGCCAACATCGCACGAGTAGTAATTTCTATCAGTTTGAACTTCTCGCGAAGGAGATTCCGTTCTAGCTTCACAAGATGAAGTTCGGCTTGGGTTTGGTCCAGAGCAAAGCCCAGTGGTGCTACCTCCTTCCCAAGTTCTGTTAGATGGGCTTCGATCGGTCCAAGACTACTGGGTGAGGTCATCGAATCTTCTTTCTATATTAATTAACCAAGATCACTTGTAATTAGAGACAATAATCGAAACGTTTAGTTTCCGACGGTCACATTGACCAATGGTCATATAACAGTCGAAACCCAACGGTCTCATTTTAATTATACTCGTGTTATCAAATGAAAAGTTTTGTTGAGTATAAAAAAAATAACACACAAAATTAGGAAACAAGATTTATTCAAAATTTTGGGTCGTTACACACGTGCAGATTGTGGAGCTTAGCCCAAGTTTATACGGGCAAGCCTTTGGAGAGAGATGCACGGGACGTATGTCGTTGGGGCAAAGCGGCAAACCAGTGGGGAAGTAGTAGCGGGGTACCCTTGATATTCTTTACTATATGCTATATTCTTGTATGTGTTACTTAGTGAGAGTAGTCATGGTGAGGTTGGGAACTTAGTATACCTGTTTAAGTGACGAGTTAGTTTCACTTGTTGTTCACCGTGATTTAGCATGCTTTCTTTACTTTTGCACGAGAGACTTCGGGGAGGATCCTACTGAGTATACTGTTATACTCACCCTATGTTTATATAAACTGTTTTTCAGGTCACTTGGAGCAGGTTGGAGATCATGCTGGTTACTACTAGCTTGTGTTGCAGGAGTTGTTCGGGCTTGTGGTCGCTGTCGTTTTTACTTTCCTTTGAGTACTTGTAGTTTTCCCCTTCAGTTGTAGTACTTTTGCATGGCATTTCATATATGTACTTGGGTTTCTTTTATATTTCAGTTCTGAGTTAGAGTTGGTTGGTGTCTATCTTATCTCTCTTTTCTGCATGTGTTCTCTTAGAGGGTAATGTCTCCCATTTGTGTGTTTATTATACCATCAGTGCTAGTCGCCAACTCGGGGCCTACTGGAGGCGGGACTTGGGGGACGTTATCTCCATTTCCACATTGTCGGCCCAGGAGGGGTACACTTTGTGGGGAGGGGGTCGTGACAGTTGGTCGTGAGGTAAGGGGGAGGGGTTAAAATTGGGAATTTTTTCATTCTAATTCAATTGATTTAAATTAAAAAAACTTGAAAATGAATAAAATTAAATAGAAACTCAAAAATAAATAAAATAACCACGAAGTGTCAGGTCGGGGTGTGACAATTCTCCCCACCATGACACTTTTTGCCCCCAAAAAGTCTCAAATGGCTCAATTGGTCAAATCATGGATCACAACGCAACGATTCTCAAAACAAAACCCCTACCACTTGAGCATCGAACATTTGCTTTCCACCCAAGACCTGAAACCTCGTGACTCGAACTACCAAGCGAAAGAACCAATGACACGGGACTCACATTTCCCAAAAACAACCACAACCTGGAACACCCCAACCCCTAACTTAGAAATCACTAGAGTCCGTTCGGGATCTCTAATGAATATTCACCATACGACCCATCGTCTGGGCTAACCATCTACATTGATCGGGGTTGGCGGAGTAGAGGAAAGGAGTTTCCCCAATAAGAACACCTTGAAGATTAAGTACTCTACGAATTTGTCATATGTTGGTCTCCCCACCATATTAGGACTCTAGCCAAATACCAACTTCCTAAATCGAAACGAATTAGAAAACCAAACAAGACCCCTGGCCCTGGTGTGCCCCCCCTTAACTTCTCGAGTCGCACCCAACCAGCTTGAGGGAAGACATTGGTGAGACTCATGGTGAGTCTCCCCACCATATTAGAAACTGAGTACTACAATGGAACCCACAGGGGAACTCTCAATTCAATTTCAACAATGCAGATTGAATTTCCCATCATGAACCCACCGACACGGGGCTACCCCAAACATAGGGAGAAACATCAACACAAACCAGCCTGAAACCCTCAATCCAAGGGGAATCCAAACAAAAGAGACATCGGACAAATGCCAAGCCAAACCATGATTCATAAGATCCATAAACTGCATACATCTCCAAACGAGCATCACTAAGAAGCTGGAATTGGTCCAAAGAAAGACCAACCATTTAAAGTTTACACTAACAAGGCACAACCATTGAAATCTTATAGAAGTGGCCACCAAGACCTCCAAAACAAGCCCCCACCCCCAAACAGAAAACCACATGAAGCAAAAACTTAACTGGTCTCTTCCCAGACAACAGATGTGATAGGTTGGACGCGCATCCCTCGCACCTAGAAACTGTCTGACTGCGTGAAAAGCTTCGCTCTGAGACCTATGACTGGAGCTCTGATGTATTGAAGTATCTGATGCACTGTAGTTATGAAATAATAACCTCCAACTGAGGATTCATCTTCTGGAAAGACTGCTTACAGACTTCCCTAGGTGACCCAAACAGCCACACCGTTGACAAGCCTTTGGAAGATTACGACGAACGACTTTGAGTGACCAAATCGACCACATTGGAAACAAACAATTTTGTGGTCTTAGGAATGAGAAACAAGAACTGACAAAAGACTCATGCCAAAAACATATGTCTTCGGTTCACCCTCTGCACCCGATGGGGAACCCTTCACGAGCACCTTGAAAAACAAGAGTGTCATTTGTCCCAATTTGCAACCGAAACTTGCAAGGAGAAGGTAGAAATCACCCTTCTCTAGCCCAAACATGACCCTTCAAACAAAACCAGGACAACTTTCCCTTCACAACATCTAGAATTCCTAAAGACCTGAAGAAACACTCTACTTCCTCAAGTTACACTTCAACCCTATCAAACCTCAGCCACCATAGAGAAAACAAGCAACAAGGAAAAGAAAATAACCCCACCACTCTACTGGGGGTTTGGGTAAGACTAACAACCGAAAATGACCCCCCAGGGACCTTTGGACATTCCTGGGCGGCATACTTTAAACAAGAATCACAAAGCCAACCTGAAGCACATCACAAAACAAGCCTCCACATTTAACCATAAATCATTAACTCAAACTCAAATCATCATTTCAACCTTGAAACGTCAGCTCGAAAACAAGTATCAAGCCCATAAACTAATAAATCACAAAACCAAACCATAACCAAATCAAATATCAACCGAAATAATACCAAAGAAACATCACCAACCAACCCTAAACCCCTCTTTCACAAATGACCATTTTCAAAACAACCCAATTTCAAAACCATTCGAACGCTAAAAACCCCCTTTTAAAACCCATTTTCCATTTTTTTTAAATCTTAAACAAAATTCATCCCAGCACATCACTAATCAAAACATGCTTTTGAAAAACAAAACAAGCCTTGAAAACCGAGCACCCGCCATTGGTATTCCATGAAACCTCACGTATATACGTTCTCGTGCCAACTCGAGCATCCATCCACACGTACCAACAACCATCTGCATCCAATTACATTCATTCATACATGTGGGCATCCATAGGAATACCAAAGGTCAAATAAATCGTTTCCAAATTCTCATTTCCAAGATACATCAGTTCCACACTTCACAAGAATTTCAAAATCCCCAAAACATTTTCCAAATCCACTTCTGATTTATGCTTTACAAAAGCTTTAAGAGCTCCCAAAACAGTTCCCAAAAGAACATACATTTTCAAAACAACTCATTTCATTTTCAAACAAGCCAAGACTAACATTTTGGAAATCAAATTTCAAAAGACCAATCATCAATTTTGCAACCTGAGAAAAACACCTCAAAACCAACTAAAACTCACACCAAGAACATCTCAAAACAACCAATTCACTCAACGAATCAAGATTCCAAATTCTCAAATAAACTGCTACACGCGGATTGGTCACACGGTTTGGAAGACCGTGCACCAACCGGGTGAGCATATAGGAAGTCATCAGAGGTAATTGTGTGATCTACACATGGCTTGCCAGGCCATGCACAGCATCCATGCACCCCTCTAAAATGACCACCAAATTTCAAAACCAACTAGAAATGCCCAAACAAGACTAAGGACCTTGAAAACAATCGAGATCCAAGCATGGACTTCGAGGCAAGACCATTCCAGACCACCCTGACAATTCAAGTGCCATTCGGAATAACTGGTGATCAAGTACCTACCAGCAATTAACCACTTGAATTCTGACAAACCTAACTCCAAACTATCGGACATCCCCAAAAGACATGGGCTAAACCTCCTCTAATACCATTTTGTCGCGAATCAACCCGAGTCAACCCTGGACCGGTCACCCGAGCCGGTCCGCGACATGGCCTGAAGGGCGTTCTCGATCTCCACGAGCTAGCAACTAGTGTCGGGCATCAAAATGAGACAATTAGGAACGGTTTTTCCCATAAACAAAAGACAGATAACTGAATATGAACTGAACAAAACAAAAAAAACACTAGCAGCGAAAATAAAAATAAAAATAATAATAATAATAATAATAATAATAAATTAAGTAGCAAAACATACCTCAAGTGACCTCGTGGGTCACTATGGAACACAAAACCACACTCGCTCCAAGAGCGATCCAAACTAGAGGAACCTGAAACTGAAAAATAAAGTAGGTGTGAGCATCGAGATGCTCAGTAGGAGTGCCAAAAAGCAACGACACCCTATGCCCTTGCCTTTAAAAAGAAACTCAATCATGTTAGTTTGAAAATAAGACATATTGAAATAATGTTTTAATTCTTTTCGAAATCAAGTCACAAGTTTACATTTTTAAGGAAAGTGTTACTATTCCACTACATTTTCAAAATAGTTCACAAGCATGCATTAACATTTCTAAATGAAAAGAAAGCAGTTTAGATTAAAATGTGGTTTTTCACAAATGAAACATCAAGTATGAAACAACGAAAATGAAAATCGCATCACAAGCATCATGTTGCAAGCGAGCACCATGGGTCATCCTTATAGGTAACTAGCACAAGTGGGACCCTAGAGACCTCGTACCTCAGTGAAATGTGGAATAGTAACCACACTGAACAACGTTCTCATGCACGAGCCACTAGTAGGGAACACACTCATGACCTAGTGGTCTCTACTCATCACAAATGTTTAGTTAGTGTTGTGACGTCAATCCTGCTAGACGAAACCGGGATGAACCACTTACGTGTCATTTAGCGTACTAGTCCTAGTCTGCCCACCTAGATACTCGGGTTTCCCATTGTGCTCCATTCCAAGTGGTGGTGGGTTTTTTTATCAAGCAAACATATATGTACTTAACATTTTAGAAACATAATCACCCAACAATCTTAAGTTTCCAAAACAGTTTGAAAGCTTAACTACACAACCAAGGTGCTACATATTTACACTCCAAGCTTAAAACCACACTTAAAAATGAAACAATCCTTTTAAGAAAATCAAACTTCCCTTTAACCTTGAGTTCACACCAAAACCCATTTTGGAAATCATTTTGGAACTTCTTTGAAAAACAAACATGTCATTTCCCTTTTACAACAAAATCGACCGAAAGACCACACGTCTTTGGAAATACTCTCTTTACGTTTAAAACATCAAAGAAATCACTTTTCAAGAACCACAACCATTTACATACATACATACATACATATATATATTGCATATTCATTTCATGTAGAAGCAGAAAATGCGTTTTTAATAGAACACCAAGCAATTATAGAAATTCTAATTAAAGGTCGGGGCTCAGGGAACCTACCTCAAGATGGAACCAAGTCATCCATTTCAACTCTTGGCGCTTTCTAACTAAAAGTTGTTGCTCCCCCACTAAGCATATGCATTTTTACATACATATAAGGACACCTAGGCCCTATGCACACATCTGCATGGCCATGAACATTTGCAAGGGGATCCTTACATATATGCTTATATGCATATACTAGTCGTCACTCACCTACGCATGCATTTTCATATATATACATAAGCACGCCTAACCTCATGCATGTATATTCACTGCCATGGATGAATATACGTGTAACGGGGGAACCTACATATATACATATACTTACCTATGCATACGCAGGCGAGTCGCTCTTGACTCGGCAACTCGAAACCACCAAGCAGGGATCACACACTACACATATAATTTAATAAATCAATAAAACAATTTATCAAACACTTCAAAATTGGTACCATAAAAATTTACACCAAAACGCTCTGTAAACCCAAACGTACACTAAAACCATTTGAAAATACATTTCACACCACCTACATGGTTTCTCAGATTCTCTTTTTATAACATAAGAAAACACACACAATAAAGACCAACCAAGACAACGGGCATAACCCCCTTCATAAAATCATTCATGATTTTAAACCATTTTCAAAACAAGTTTTTCACATTCAAACATTTTATAATTTTAAACTCAAGATGCACCATAAAGCTAGCATACCAAAACAATCTGTTTTCCGATGAAAATCTCATTTAAATACACACGCACCTAAAATGCCTTGAAAACACATTTCGCACCTACCAAATGACCATTGAAATCCAGTTTAGAAACATTACACCAAAGTACACACAAAAACACAGTCATTTCTTTTATTAAAAAACCATTTCCAACTATAAACATATAAACCACTTCAAAAACACCATACGCACCACATAAACAAACCAATGAACACATTTATAAATTTAAACAAACATATTAAAATTCATCTAATAATGAATAAACATGGATTCACCTACCACTAAAGAAGAAATTGTCAGAAAAAAATGGTGGGGAGTCCATCTGCACCTCCACCGCACCACAGGGGAGCCAAGTCGCACCCTAAACAAGGTAAAATTTAACCAAACATCAAGATTAAACCCTAATTTAATACCATAACTGCTGGAAACTTAAAACCTCAAAGAAACAAGAACCAAAACCCTAACAGGGAGGAAGAAGGGTCTACCCAGGGGAAGACATATGCGCTGGAGTATAGCGGGGCACCGACGAGGGGGGTCCGGCCAAGGGGGGTTCGTCGTGTTGCCCAGGTACGCGCTGTAGGAGGGGGTCGCGAGTGAAGGGTGTCGAGTCGTGTGTGCCGAAAAAGGACGGGGTGTGATGGCAGCAGTGGGCTCGAGGGAGGAGGTCGTCGGCGCGGCTCGTCAGTCGGCAAGCAAGGGGGTAGGCTCGGGGGGGGGGGGGGGGTCTGCGTCACACAACTGGAAGGGGGGAGGGGTGGATTGGCCGCGTGAATATGAGGGGAAGGGGGGGTTGGTCGTGAGGTAGGGGGAGGGGTTAGATTATGGCTTTTTTCTTTTTTTCATTCTAATTCAATTGATTTAAATTACAAAAAAAACTCAAAAATGAATAAAATTAAATAGAAACTTAAAAATAAATAAAATAATTGCGATGTGTTGGGTCGAGGTGTGACACCTCAAGCCCCCAAGGTCCTGGTCTTCAAGTTTTAGAAGTTACTCTTCAAGGTAAGAGAATTCTCAACTTCTCTTTTCCTTTCAAGTTCTCTTTTATATAGTATGTCTTTCAAATTTTCATACCATGTTCTTATTTCCATTTTATTATGTTCATCTACTGTATTATGAGTCTTTTATTAATGGGTGACTCATGTCCCCTCTCTTTTTAATGTTTTATAAAACCATGTTTCATACCTGTTATACTGCAGAATTTTCGTCACAAAATCTCTCTTTTTCTCAAGGAATTCTTTTATTTTCTTTATGTGAATATCCAAATCTCTTTCATTTCCAGGGGTATTCATCAAGACATAAAAATGATTTATTTGGTTCTGAAATTGACATACATAAAACAATCATTCCCTTTCTGTGGGTTATAAATGACATAATGATCGTGTTTTTAAGCACTTTTTAAAACGTTATGATTTTGATATGAAACTCATTTATTTTATTCTCTATGGGTTATTTATGAAATGTTTGATTATGATCTATATGACTCACATGAAAATAAAGACATATTAAGGGTGCACCCTGATAGCGCTCCAATGTATTGGGTAAAGAAATTATCTCTAGAGATAACAACTTTTATGATACCTTGATGAATAACCTTTGTAATTTTTATGACACCTTGGGGATGGACCTTGGTGATATTCTTATGAATGTCTAAATTAAATGTTGTAGCTACATTTTCAAGTTATGATTCAAGTTCTTGTTGTTATTATATGCCTCTTTCTCATGTCTTTATGAAATTCTTCATGTTCTTATTTATCTCTCTCAAGTTCACATGTAAACTACTTCACTTGTTTTCTCTTACTGAATCTCCTGCTCACCCTTTCCTATAATGTATGTCCTCAGGTTAGGAGATGCGGTAATTGTACTTAGGATGAACCTATGATGAATTCATTCAAGTGGATTAGAAGAATGTTATATGTTTTCATGGATTATGTACCTTATTTTCAAGACATTAAACTTTAAATATGGTGTTTGTAAAATGTAATGCAATGTTATGTAATAAAAAGACGAGATGTCATAGATGGTCCTCAGGAGTGGCGGTCAAGTGCCTCATGAGATACACTGCTTCAATAGGATCCTCCTTGATATATGATCCGAAAAACAAGATGTTCACCCACTCAAGTCTTGATGTGTGAGAGAACCATGACAAAGCCAAGTTATGTTTTGGCGGCAAAATAGGTGCACCGATTAGCGGTTCAAATTCGTATATTAACATGTGATTCAAAGGATATTTTTTCAAACTTTGTGGCAGGACCTTCACGAGAGCCTGAATTTGAGGCCTAAAATAACACACCTATTAGGGTTCAATATCGTCGAACATTGCTTTGATTTGTGTGGTAGCCTAAAAGGCATAAACTTTGACATGGGGGAGAAAAGCATGAAATTTTAACGAAGTAAAAAATTTCATTCGTTGGGCCTCTCAGCAAAGCCCCTATTCATAGAGCCTTTAGCAAAGTAGGGCTTCGTTCAGGATCGTCCAGCATTAACGTGAATGATTTGTGCGCCAAAGTTGAACCTTAGTGAAAAGTGAGAGCTCTATCTACAGGATTCTCTAAGGTGGGTAGGGTGCTCCTTTAGTAGTGCCCCCCCCCCCCATTTATAGGTACAAAAATGACCTGTTGTCTACCACCTTAGCGTAAATAAGCAAAAAATGCATCAATCCTTAGTTCTTCCTCAGAATTCAATCATTTGCATTCCAAATAGATATAGTTCTGAGTGAGGACATTTATTGGTGCTTAAAAAGTATTCAATACAATTACACTAAGTCCAAGGAAAATTTTAGAGAATTTCAGGTTTTTGGGGAGAGGTGTGTCAAGCTCAAAGCTCAACACCCACCAAGGTGAGAGCTCAATGTGCGCCAAGCCCAAAGGCTCAGCGCACTCCATGCTCGAGGCTCGATATGCTCTAAGGTCAAGGTTGTGTGAACATAGAATTTTTTCCTATAAATAGACTGTTCGACTTCCCATTAGACACAGAGAAGAATAAGGAGGAAGTTACCTAATGGAGAGCATGGGCTTGGCGCAACACAAGTTAGTCAAGATTAAAAGGAGAATGAACTCTCACATGTGATTTATGAATCAAAACATAAAGGAGATGGAAGAAGATAGTGGATTTATTTTATCTAAAGGTTTCATGTACGGTGCCTTCATGAGAGAGTACTTCGCCAAAGCCCAAAATTTAAGCCTCGATGAAGGTCACCCTTTGAGGAAGTATTCTAAACAGGCTCAACAAAGGATATCCATGGCATGCCCCCTAAATCCAATGAGATTTCTCCAGGGGTTTGGCAGCCTTTGCTAAGCCATCAATCTTAGCAAGATTCACCTAAGCAAAGTCTTCCCATTTCGCCCAAGTGACTTTGTTTACCTTAATGGATCAATTTCACCAAGTTCTTGGTCCCAAGAGGAAAGATTTGCCAAGGTCCTTACCTTCGTAGCTCCTCTTACCTTGGTGAGACACTACCCCCTCTTAATAGTCTGGATTTTAGTCATGTGAGAGAGTACCGTAACCAATTTGTTCAAGGTCACCTACATTTGTCGTATCCATTGATGGGCCCCAAAACCCTAGTTGTAAGCCTCACCCATATCATGTACATCCTTTATTTGGTTGATACTCAATAGTGTCAAGTAACGTGGTTCCCAATGCACTACGGGCAGTTGTTGTATAAGACCCAAACGTATGTGCACTCATGTCGTCCCACCTTTCTTGGTGAAACCCCCTCACCTCCAACCAATCCAAACAGACTTCCTTTTCCAAGGTCGCATTTTGCATAAATCTCATAATTGATTCTAGTCGTATGATCTTAAACTACAAAACAATTGGTCTTTGTTGCACGGTCTTAAAATGCACAACATATTGGTCATCATTATATGGCTTGAAACTACATGGAATCTTTATGTACCATATAACCTAAAATTGTATGGCACGTTGTGCTTCACGCATGACGTTAAACTGCATGATACACCCACTTACATAGCTATAAATTGTAAGACTCGTTATTAGTGAAAGGTTCCACACCTTACATGGTTTTAAACTGCATGTTGTACCTTCTTTCTTGGCCTAAAAATGTAAGGTACCTTACATGGTTTTAAACTTCATGTTGCGCCTTTCTTGGCCTGAAATTGTAAGTCTTATTTACCAAGGACATGTGACACTCCTTGTCATATGGCTTTAAATTGTGACCCCGAATCATATGGGTTTTGATTCCTTTAATTGGGATACTTAGGAAGACTTTTAGAGGTTCAATCACAACATTGTTGCAACACCCCTCCCATTCACGCCTGGATGGATTTAAATTATAGAGTAGCTTTATTTAAGGCTTTAAACTATAACATAATTGTTCTCCCTCATGCAACAGGAATGTGCCCTGAACGCGGGATGATTTGATTTTATGCAGCTTCCTCGCAATTGCATCAATGTTGATCAATCTCTTTCATTCAAGGTAATCAGTATCCTTGCTAATAAGGATTTCACAAATATGTTTAAATTAATGAGTGTTTGGGAGTAGACACTCGTGTTTTGGAGTAGACACTCGGCACCTTTTCGAAAAAAGAGTACTTCTCGTCCTCTCAACCGACAAATTTGTACCTATGCCGTCAGAAAACGGTGGGTCGGAAAATGTCAAAAACATCAATTTGATGATTGTGTTGTAGTTGACGATGATATCACTATATCGCTCATAGCGATATGCCAAAATTGAGGATTTGTATTGTAACGTACTTGGTGATATCAACATATCGTTAAGCTACTCTATTTTGGAAAAGCCGCAAGACGTGTTATTGCAGACAATGATATCATATTATGGAAGTTAGCATTGCTAATGATATCAATATATCGTTGAATAATATAACGTGCTTTTCAAAAAAAATCATAAATTTCAAAAACATCATATTTCCTTCAAAATATCATTGAATATGATTAGGATATCATTGATGGGTTTTCATGACATTAAATGTCTAAATACAAACAAAAATATAAAACTCAATAGGTACGCTCTGTCATCTCAGCTGAAGTGATCTCTTCGTAGGGAGGGGGGTTCCTGGAGTGGAGGATTCAAAAAAGTCACTCTCGGGGATTCCCTATTTAAAAGAATAGAGAAACACCTCTTCAATTCATGAATTTGATGATGACCACTCTGCAACAACTAATGGGTCCTAGCCTCCGCAAATGACAGATGGTTTACCATTAATGTATATGTTATAACATACTGCCTCAAAAGTCAAGTTATCGTTGAACAATTGAATAATTCAAAAAGCACCTTAAACTTCATTAAAAACATCATCTAATGATGTACAAGTCGAAATACATGATAAACCACATGAAAAATATGAAATACACAAAAAAAACAACATGATAACATAAATCACATACACGTTCTTTAGTGCATGCGGCATCACACATTGGACCCCTATGAAGGGATGCTCAATTATACATATTTTATTCAGCATGGAGTTATTTATCCATTGTGGTTTAGTGAGTTATTTATTTTATTCATTATTTGTGCACAAATTTATGTTTGGAATTTACCTTCAGGGTAAATTGCTCCCCAGAGAAAAACAAAACGACTATGTATCCAGATAAGGAAAAACACCAAAACTCACTTGGCCGTTCCTACAAGCACGTAGCTTATAAGAGGACTTGGAAGATGTAAGGAACCATAGGAACCGGTCCTCAAGTGTGGGGGCACATGGACATGCACACACACTTAACGAGATCGGAGAAAAAAATTCTCAATGAATCTACTCATTCTTGGGGCACATGGACATGTAAACACAGTTAATATTAAATTGATTTTAGCTGCCTCAATGTGTGTAAAAAAGGAGAATAATTTAAAAAAAATATTAAATTATAAAGTATTTTATTAAGAGAATCAAAATTGAATTAACATACAACAAATTGAAGGCATTTTCTTTTTGAAGTTGGGGCAGACAAACCCAGAAAATTAAGGATGCACTAAAATCATCATGGAAACAAATAAGTGGATAAAGAGATACCTGAAAATTAGGGCAATGGAGGGAAGATCCTCGAGTAGGGAGACAGAACAGCCGCCTGCACGTACTGCATAGAGTTATTTGTGTCTGGAACCCATGAGATCTCACTCATGTTGGGTGTCTCTACATATGCCATAGTGAACTCCCCGATCTTCTCCACATTCCCCCTCTTTCCAGCCCTCAGCAACAGGGTGTTCCGATTGTAAGAGAAAATCCCGTTGGTTAGGTAGATAATGTCACCCGGTTCAAAGGCATCGCACTCCTCAGCCCACAGCTGAAAATGAACAGATGCAGTCTCGTCACCCACCAATGCCAAGCATGTCTTAAGCTGACCGTCCGTTGTGGTTCTTCCTTTGTCCAAAAGTATGAACCGCGTGTTGATATTGTTCTGAGCTGCTGGAGTGATGTCTCTGAGATGTGTCATTCCGGATGCCAACATACCCGCTTCAACCTATTTGGATAGAACATAAACACCAATTAAAGACTAGACCAAATCAAATCAAGAATTAATTCAACAACTGTGCTGGGAGAAACAATCCAAATAAGGAAAAATACCAAAACACTTTCAGTCATTTTTACAAACATGTAGCCTCCAACCCCATCAGACCCTTTTCCAAACTAGTCCATGAAAATAATACAAAATTATTCGACAGACAGAAGGAATCACAAGAATCGATCCCTTGTGCAGGGGAACATAGACATGTTGACACATTCAGCAATGTGGGAGAAAAAATTATTCTCAACGAACATGCCCAAACATGCCAGAAAACCCCCCAAGGAATAACCCCTTCTTGAACAACATTCTTCTTCCATGCACAAACATGCCAGAGAGATCTCACCGCAACTTGGAGCTCCTTCAAGAAAACCCTCCTCTCTTTACTTCCTCTCTCTTTTTGCTCCTCTCTCCTCACATTCTCTCTCGCACTCCATAGCCTGAAGTCGTGGAACGGCCCCTCAAAGTGAACTCCCCAAGGAATAACCCGTCACCCGATGATTATCATAACAAGCACGAATCAAAACCAATCAGATCTGAAAAAAATATGTATACATTTATAAATAAACAAAATATAAAATTTTTATTAATATTAAATAGATTTTAAATGCTCAAATAAGTATAAAAAAGAGGGGGGTGATTTGAAATTTTAATACAAGTACTTTTACAGTCAAAATGACCATGCCAAAAACTGCAAGCTGATTTGAAGGGATTAAAATCCATTGCAAAGCATTTAAAATCATCATTCAAAATGGCCCCTATATACAAAGTGACTACAGAGCGAAGTGATCGCTGGGACAGTATTATTAGGAGGCTTGATAATGTTATTCAAATGCTTTGTGCATGATGAACAACCTTTATTGGTAAATTAATAACCTAATAAATAAAAGAATTTTTAATTTCAATTGAAACCTCATCGGATGCCAGCGAACAAGGAACGGACTTGCTCTAATACTAACTAATTGATGTAGCACAACGGGATAAATGAAGTCCTTACGCGAGGACGGACAGGTTCCAATGAAGGCAACAATTTGAGTCAAATCTCTTGTTTTTGTCGAACACCATTCTTCAAACTTTCATGTTTCCCCCATCACCAAGGTTCAGAAGGTTCTTCCTCCGAGCATTTTCATCACTCAGGTGATCATCTCTTTCCAACTTTGGATTCAAGTCCTCCTCTATCTCGGGTAAAGAAATACGAACAACAGTATACTTAGCCTCCAGCGGGAGTCGTGACACATTCTGAGCAGACGGCGGAATACAAGCAGCAGCTTTTACTGATGGAGTGGGAAGAGTCATCAATCGGTGGCGTGCAAGCAGTGTCTCCAATTGTGTGCATAGGAATCGCGGGCAACAGCTGGGTCATGATGCCTCAGCTCTGTCTTTATCTTCACATTCACTTCTTTGATGTTATGCAGTGCTTTTGATTACCATATCATGTATATAGTTAGATATACATGATGATAACTTACCATTATAATGTAAATATTTTTGCATCCACTATATAATGGTAATGTCTATAGATTAATCGTCGTAATGTCTATAGATTAATCGCCGTATCAAATGATTATAGCAGTTCTCAGGCTATAATGACAACCTCGAGATACTATGACATTAATCTTAAACAAAGGTTTTATGGTCTAAATACATCTTACCGACTCGACACAGTAGATGTTTGACTATCAGGTGTTGGGGGCTCATAAGCATTGAGACTTCTTCTCATGAAATTCGCACTTGGTGATCTCAAGTAGTGAGATCATGAGCACAGACCCGCCAATAGGAACACTGCATGTTTCGAGTGTCATTGGTTGTTCCTATCTACAAACATGTGTGATGGTTTCTTGACTTGAGATCATTGCCAATATGTGTCATTTGATCTCATATTTAATGCAAGACGAAAACCATGATAATGAAATCGTGGCGAATTAGTTTGTTTTGAGTGCGTCGTTGGTGGCATGACATTGGTTGAATGGTCAAGAAAGGATTTGTCGCTTCCAGGTTAAAAAAAGTTATATATCTCAAGTTGATCAGGATGGTAGTACCTTGATAAATCCATGGTCATGGTGGTCCAAGGTAAATTCATCTAGTTAGATCAACAAATAATAAAACAAGTAAAGGGCGATGACACGGGTGTGAGTCCTACTTTATGAGATATTAAAGACAAAGAGATTATATTACACAGTGAGTGTCCGTAGGTTGTTTGCCGTTGTTGTGACAATCCTTATCTCTTTAGGAGTCATGATGGGTTGTTAGATCCCGCTTTTGTTCTGTAAATAGTATTCACTGCTACCAAGATAAGGTCTTGAAGAGTCACACACAATAGTGTAATCAAGAATCTACCTTATTCAGTTGAATAGGTATATTGGACATGATGGGGTCCACCACTGGGGTCCGGGATTTGTCCAAGGAGATACGATCACCGATGCAATAAATAAATCCATATTATTCAAATTAAGAATAATGAGCATTGAATTTATTTATTAAACGTATTTACAACATAAAAATATTAATTGAATGAATATTAGTTTAAAATATTCAAGTTTCAATTAATATTTGTGAGAACGACGAGTCCAGTTAATGACTCAATTATTATCACGTGATGTATTTTTTATATTACAGGAAAGTGATAATAATAATAAATGATATTTTTAACTCAGTTTAGTTGTCAAAATATTATTTATATAGTGTGTTAATTATCCGGTGATCGGGTTGGCATTTCCGAGTAATTCCATTTCACACTATAAATAGAGAATAAGGATTTGCCAAGGACTATTCATGGTCACTCTCTACTTATTTCTCATGCATTCTAGAGAGATCAGCTCTGGATCCAGGTTCTCGAATCGAGCTCTCTCATGCATCGCAAGCAAGGCGATGCGGTAATCATCGGAGCGTCGAATGCATCATCGGATCTCAATGCGTACCCAAAATTCGACGATCGACGCTCCCACAGTTTCTTGAAACGTGTGTGGATGGTCTAGAAGAATTCGACTTTGAATTCTTCGAGCAGCGATCGCCATCGACGAGAATACGTCAAGCGCGGCCTCAGATCTGAACCGGGTATTTTACAGTTTTAATATTGTGCTTAATCACTTTCACGCGTTATCTTGAGGAAGTAATCGGGCAGCGATTCACCGACATCGACAAAGTCATTCGTCGGTGATTTTTTTTTAAAAAAAATCCCAATTTCGGGGCTTCTGCTGCGTGTCTGGTACCTTCAATTGGTATCAGAGTCACGTGTGATGATTTAAAGCCAACAAAAATTAAATTTGCATTAAATTTAACAGAGAGCATTGTTACGGTCCCAACGCTGCAGACGGATTTCTAATCCAACCTTAGATGACCCAGTTACGATTATCTGAAATTTAAATACAGATTGAAAATTCATTTTTTTTTTTCAGGTATTGACATGAAAAACATATTATGACAACTATTAAGTCATGAAAACATCCTGGTCGGCCGCGAGGGCCCCTCCGCTGTCACCCTCACCCCTTCGAACTAGCGGCCCAACTAGCCGGCGACCACATCTATGGCGTGCATCTGCCCTCTCCTCCCCAAGCGCGCCTCCATCAGACCGGGCTCCTCCCGCCGTAGAGCTTCTTCAACCGGTCCCTCGTCCGGCCACCGGACGCCATGAGACCCTCACTCGCGCGTCGCTGCCCTCTCCGGCGAGATCCAGCTGGACCACTGCTTGCACGGCACTCGGCTCCTCTCCCCTCTGGCGCCGCCCTCCTACTAGACCGAGACCCAAACTTCTGCTCGCATCCCCTCCGTCGCGTAGGTCTGGCGCCCCGCAAACCCTCCTTCCTCGCCGGCAGGCTTTCCACGCAATCCGCACACACCAGGACGCCGGAGCCGCCCGTGTGCAAGCCACCTAGGGCCATATTTGGGTTCCCCGCCTCCCCCGTGCGAGACCAGGCCAGACCGCCCGCCGGCCAACACCCTCAATGGCGATCTGCTATCCACCGTTGTCCTCCGACATCCAGACCCGACCTGCAAGCCGCCGCCACTCGGCCGAACCAGCACCTAGACCGGCAGCCGGCTCCTCCATTCGAGCAGCACGGGCGACCTCGTGTGAGGTAATCACTGTCTGTCGCACTGTTGTCTGTGGTTTAATGTGCCCTGCAAAGGACCTAAGCGTTGGCCCGACACACACAGGCCCTACCTGAGGTTTTCAGGGCCCGAGTATTTTAATTTAATAAAAAGTTAATTAAATTAATTAATTTAATTTTGGTTGATTAAATTAATTAAATATTGATTTTTGATTTAAAATTAATTTTATTTATGCGGGTTAAATTAATTTATTTTTTGGTTGTAAAATTAAATTAATCAATGGGACCAAACCACGTGATAATTGAATTAAAAATAAGAGTGAAATTTTTAATTCAATTAAACGTCCTCGAGTTTATTTTAATGCAAGTTTAATTTATATATGCATTTAATTTAAATACACGAGTTAAGGCGTATTTGACTGGTCATGACCAATGCACGTTTGATGCATTTTCATTTAATTATTTAATTATTTATTGGTTTTGTAATAAGTAGTTTAAATAAATAGTGATCTGCGAATCATCTCAAAGTCATTAGATGCATAAGGTATGTGTGTCCAAATCAGAGTTATTTTTACTCCACAGTTCCCCTCGCCTACGAGCGAGTATTGTTGTATAATAACAAGATGATCAGTGACACACTTCGCGCCGAATTATTGTGACGCATCAGACAGGAGCTTGATGCATTGGATGGGCACACGCTGCAATTCAAGTCGCAACCGATGCGACTCAAGGTATATCCTCTGGGATCTAGGTTGATTCATTATTCACTCAATGGATCAACCATTAGAACGGCTCATGATCAGGTCATCATTTTATTTTTGCATCCATTATTATTTTTGTGAATATGTAGTTTAAGCGCGATCATATAGAATAATAAACAAGCATGCATAGATAAAATGAACATGTGACGTGATGAATTTTCTATTTATAGCATGGTCGGTTGTGAGTGCAATCAAATAGTACGTGCTAATAAGATAGAAAATGATTTCTTTCGTCACATTAATAACACAAAAACCCTCGAAGAAATATTAAGTCTAACTGCCTTATATCATTTGAATTTGGACAAAACTGAGTGTTTGGGGTGACGGTCATGCCATAATAGCTGAGGGTATCTCTTACTACCGGGGAGTTCTTATGAAAATGGTGGGTTGACTTAATTAAAGTGGTAGTAAGGATTAGTCGTAACTAACTTACTATCATTTTATAGTCAAGCATTGAGTAAATCAAGTAATGATTTTAGAAGTTGAGACTCCACTCAACTGATCAAGGAACCGCGAGTTAATGTGGTTGGTTAGTAAAAAGTCTACCTTGAACCCTCCAAGTAGTGGCGTAGTCATAGGTTGTTGACTATGAGAGGAGGTTCATGGATCTTTGCCACTAGAATACTCAAGTGGCAGAGTATTCCGATTCTAGCACAGAGGGTTCCTAGAATTCAATAAAATAGTGGGAGACATTTAATTAATTAATCAAAATGTTTAAACTGGTAATCAAATAAAAAGTACCAATCTGCTAAAATTTACTTTTGTAGAAAATGAAAAGTTATACCACGATAAATAATTGCAATAAATAATGGATAAAGTAAATGCTCACACCGGCACGAGTATCCAAGAATAGTACGGGTGTCTGCGCATTGATGTGGTATTGTCGTGCGCTCTCTCAAAAATATTTATAACTAAGTGCAGCACAGGGGCTGACTTAGGTCGTTCTTTTGAGGAGTTTTTTGCAGTCAAGCACTCACTACTTCTAATTCACTTTTTTTAAATATTTTTTATGAAACAAAATAAAACTAAAAGAAATTGAGGTTTGAGAAATGAGAATTCAAGACAAAAATTAAACATGCAAATGCAATGCAAACAGAATTAATGCAGACGGAATGATGTTAGAAAGAAAGGAGACATTCCCGAAAGAATCACCCAGATTGAACTTTCAAGGTCTTATTATTAGTTTCGAATTTACCTAATGAACACACTACATTGTATGTGTGAACATCCTCCTCTGCATATGGTTGTGATTATACGGTGCTCTCAACGATCGCCGAGACTAAAATTAAACATGCAAATGCAATGCAAACAGAATTAATGCAAACATAATTAATGCAGAAAGAATGATGTTAGAAAGAAAAGAGACATTCCCGAGAGAATCACCCAAATTAAACCTTTATTGTCTTCTTATTAGTTTCGAATTTAATTAATGAACACACTTCATCGTATGTGTGAACATCCTCCTCTGCATATGGTTGTGATTATACGGTGCTCTCAATGATCGCCGAGAGACTGCACATCCACCTCCTCGATCGAGAGAAAATATTGCAGAAGCAAAAGTTAAACCTCGGGTGGCAAGTGGAGACATAAAGGCGCCTTGCCCACTAAGATGCCCCTCAGCCTAACTCTAAGTAAATAAGAAACATTAAGAATGATAGATCAAAAACTTGGGTTCATCACTGAATTACTCCCCCAGGAACTTCCTCGAGTTAGCTACTCATGATCATGAACATAAGAGTTCACAGTGAAGAAGAAAATAGGGGAAAGAAAACAAAAGAGAAAGAATAATAGAGAAATGAGAACACTTAAATTAAAATATGAAATAAAATTACAGAATGAAAAAAATAAAATACAAGACTAAAATACAGAAAATGGCCAACAAAGGCTATCCCTAAGTTGTTAACCCCTTGGAATGAAGAAGAAACGTTCTTTTATAGGCAAAGGGAGTGAAATTTTTTGCTCCAATTCTGTCCACTGAATGTATGCGCATGGATGACCCATTTAATGATATAATTTGAAAAAGTTTCCTTCTTGAAAGTTGTTTATCCATCTCTCCTCAATAGACCCACAAAATTTTAGCTTCATTGAACACGGGTGGAGAGAGATATAGCCATTTTACACCGAAAATATATTCTGGACAGGTGGTCCTTCGTGTTCCAATGCTCCACTTTCCCATGAATTAATGATCATGAATAAAGCCAAATCAGGTGGGGCCAAAGTTATAGATATTGTTCCCCAGGATGTCCTCTTGCTCCATGTTGAATTTGAGCTCATTTGATTCGTCCATGTTGGAGATATGGACCCAACATCAAAATTCGACAGCACAGATTTCAAGGCCCGCCTTGTGAGCTAGATTTGGACCCTTAAATGGTTGATTGAGCTTTGGGTCCAGAAGGATAAAATGAAGCCCATCAAACATAGAAACCTATAAAAGAAAAAAAAAATCAATTTGGATTAGTGGAGAGATAGCTATGGCCGAAACATTGAAATAAATTAAAACTGTTAAAATTTCAAAATGTCATTTTTTCCAATTAAGCTCAAAAATGCTTCAAAAACATAAAATGTGACAATTGCCCTTAAAATAACACATGGGTGGGATTAAAAACAATAAAATTCGGAATAAAATAATTGAAAATATTTACTTCACGCATAGTACTATGATATAGGAAACTCAATGTGTCAATGTCCCCAACACCTGTTAAGTCACCTCAAGAAGCGAGGGTGAAAAATTGCTTACAGGAGACTCGTGTATAAAGCATATGATGGTTATGTCATTATGCTATCATCAACGTTTGATGCTAGTTGTGGTCGCTACATCAGGACATGTATGATATAACATGTAGTCTCATCTCTGAGAAGTTTTCAAGGAGAAAGTGAAACAAGATATAAATAAGGTAATGATTACACCGGCATGTGTAAATTGAAAGAATGGATCTCTTTCTCATCATTTTCACGTATTTACTCAAGTTTCGTTTTAGGTTACAAAACGAATAGTATAGAGTAAACGCTTCATTACCTATTTAGGTAAGGATCGCTAAGTAAATAAGAATATAAGAGACATAAAGGGATATTATTCCTGGTTCAGGAATTAATGTTTGTGGTGTTCAATACTCAAGTAATAGTTCAAGTGATACATGAATCATGGGCAATATGTGATGAATATAAATGTAAGACTCATTTACCTAGTCGTGGCAAGATAAATCTGTGTCAAGAAACGTCAAGGATATGCCTGGTTTGGTATTTAGGCTCAATAAAGCTAAACACCTTAGGTATTATCGACATATAAACTTAGTTTCGGGCAAAGGAACCTTTAATAATAAAGGTAAGCCACAAGACTATTGGAATTAGTTCAACAAGTGAACGTGAACTATTCTAAAGAGTAAGATAGTGGTAAATATACTTCATTAGATTCTTTTAAGTCATTAAGAAATGGTAAAATGATGTATATGCATGGTCATAAGATATGAGTTGCTTCGGGTCGGCATACCGAGGAATATCAACCAAGCATTCGTCGATCATGATAATGTAGCGTGGAGTAATTCCTAAACGCACATTACCTTATTTACATCACAACATTGATGTTAATGAGGAGGATCGATAATGAAGTCTTACATGTCAACATTGATCAACAAAATGTAGCGTGAAGTAATTCCTAAACGCACATTTTATACATCAGAATCATGATGTAAGTAGTATCGATGTTGCAACTTGCATAATCTTCCATTATATTTTATGATGTGCTTTGCAAATAACGGTGATATCCCATAATCAACTGCCAACTATAATGACTAACGGATATCATAACAGTTATAGTATAATGAAAATCAATTATGTCATAAGGACATGTGTTTGGATGCAAAGAGTTTGTTAGGATATAAACAAACTTACATAAAGTACAAACACATTGTGCATCTATTGTAATTGTCCTAACGGTTGCTTAGGATTTACATAAATCCCTAAGAAAAGTAGTAGTCAAGTGATTGACTACATTTCTATAAGGGTGCACATCTCTTTAGAGATAGTGGGAGCTAGATTAACTTGGTTTTAGTCAATGCTAGAGATGCACATGTAGTTAGCACAACAACTAGTTTCACAAGCGCATGTGGAACATGAACGCTCCAAAGACACATACTGCATAAGAAGGTTAAAATCACGGTGATGGCTTTGTATTCACCGAGATTGGTGATCTATTATTCATTGCGAATAATATTTCCTATAGGTAACCAGCATATGGCAATTAGCTAAGATTGACAAGACTAATTAAAATTCAATAAATGGATTTCATGTATCAAAGTGCAAAAAGGGCTAATTATAATGAATGCTTCAGTGGGTATTCAAGTGACATGATACATGGATGATACAAGGGCGGTACCAATAAGATTCGATTGGTTATACCAAGTCATTCTGCCTAAATCCATTAGAATTTTACTTGTCATAACTACTTTCTATGATCATATTATATTGAGCATTAGATGTCATGACCACCAAACATGGAAGGTGTCTATACGACGCAACCAAAAAGGGGTGGTCACGTCATAGAATGCTAGTAATGGTAGCAAGTTACTGATGTTCGGTTTAGGATTAAAGCAACATGATCATAGAATATACATTTGCAATAAATGTTTGTCATGTGTCTATCAAAGGTTGGTGGGAGCGCCAGGGTTTTCCAAGTAAAATATGTTCAACAACATATGGAAAAAGGATTGGTCTTCAAGTTGGTTAAGACCATAATGAATGAAAGTTATTCTTCAGTGATTGACTTAAAGTGGCAACCTAAGTTCTAAGGAACAGGATCTACTGAGGTAGATCTAAAGGTTGTTGGGACTTAGTCAATCGTACATATAGTGACACTATATTGAAAAATACAAGTTGGAACAATTCAAGAAGAGAATTGTTACGAGTGTCACATACCATATATCTCTCCAAGTTGACATGTCCAGGACATTGGAGGAGATTAACATGATGAGTTAAAATCCATACTCTCAAGCGATGGATTAATCACGTAGGCCATGATATGTATAAGAACCGATATTGCCAAGATATACTTTATAGTAGGCACATATCAATTATATCCAAGAGCACTGCAAGTAAAGCAATCAGAACTACCCATTTGTACTTTAGAAAATACAAAAGATATGTACCTGGTATGTGGAGAAAAAATGATACTAATTTTGAGGAGACACAAACTATCCATTTGTACTAGTCTTCTTTAGATCCATGTGATCTAATATCGTAGTTAGACTAAGGTGATGAGCGAGCCAAGCTCGTATTAGCCAACGGTAGTCATACCTACAATTACCGAGTACGTCGCAGCTTCTGAGGGAGCTAAGAAGCAGTTAAATGCAACGATTTGTTCCAGTTTTTGGAATCACGCCTAGTAAGATAAGTATTATCATAATGTAAATTATGATACTCTTACTAGCCAAGATGTCAAGTTTTGATAGTGGACAAAAAAGAACCTACTCAGGGATACCTTCTCTTGAGAAGTTTTACTCAAGGAGATGAGGTCGCAAATAGCAGAATAGTCACGCGGCGGAATCGTGGCAGACTCAACATCTAAAGTCGTGACTCAGCAGAAACACAATCTAAATCATGGGAAAACTAACAAGTTTGGTTAGCAAGTTGGCTCTAGTGCAAGTAGGAGTTTTGTAATAGTGGGTGTCTTAAACCCAACTATGCAATGCTTTTGATTACCATATGTCACAACCCGCCTTCACCAAGATGAGGGAAGGGACAGCAGATTGTCAGATCATTCCTACTTCAAGTTGAAAGAGAGATAATGACCCCCGAGGCCCGCCTTCAATAGGTCCCGGAGTGGCGACTAGCACCAAGGGTATGAAATCACACGCAAAACGGAAAGCATTACCCTTTTTATTTAGTAGGATCGGGAGATAAGATAGTAAATCCTCAAACAACACCAAAACTGAAAGTAAAAGTAAAGCTCAAACAATCCATTCTCATAAGCATGTTTTAATAATAAATGCTACAATACAAGAAAACTCCAAAGGGAAGCATCAAAGAAAAGAAAAACAACAATAACAACTGTCCCAACGTCCAAACTAGTACGGTCCCGCACAGTCCTCGAAGTCCTCCTGAAAACCTAAAAGCGGTTTTATATACATAGAGTGAGTATACAGGTATACTCAGTAGGGAAAACCAAAAGCTCTCGTGCACAAGTGGAGAGGCATTCTAATACCCTGTGAGAAAAAGGAGATAACCAAAGCACCTTGCAAGAAAACTATTCACCCAACCTCACCAAAGCACACTCCTCAAATAACACAAGTTAAGTAAAGTAATAGTAATAACACATCGATATTGGATACCTCGCACCACTTTCTCACTGGTTATTGAAGACATCCTACGCGTCAGACCTCTCCCGCCATTCTCACCACAGTCCCACTACCATACCCCGCCCGGACACACCTGGGCTACAACAACCACACGTAACCACGCCCGCAGACACCTGGGCCAAAACAACTACCACCACACCCGAAGACACCTGGGCCCGAACAACTACTGTCGCACCCGAAGACACCTAGGCCTCATCCCGAATACACTTGGGAAACAACCTGCCCGCACACACTTGGGCCAACCACCACAACTACCATGCCCGAAGAATCTTGGGCTATAATGGACCTCAGGCCGTCACAGCCTGCCCGAAGAGTCTTGGGCTACTCGGGAAAGGGAGCAGAAAAGAAGCTAATAACCAGCCACTCATAGGAGTGTTGGGAAAAACACCCTCCTCCATGAAATGAGGGTGTTCAGCACGAAGTGCTCAACTTGGGTGGAGCGCGAATAAGAAACATAAGAACTAATTTATACATATAGGTAAACAAGCACTCATCCCAACCTAGGGGTTTCCAAAACTAGCTCATACACAAACACTCTCGTTACTATTCATTCATAAAAAACACAACACCCACAACCAAGTCACAACTCATTCCCGGAAAACAATTCTCCATTAAACTCATTCTTGTTATCACATTCAAGTGGTTCCATTTAAATGATTCTTCACCACTAGGCAACTAACAGGCATAACCACAAGCCAAGGAAGGAAAAACAACCAAGCAGCAGATTAAGCATTCACACTCGGTTCTCTTGTAAAGTCACAACAACAAAAGGGATTTATGAGATCCCTCAAAGTACTGAAACCAAACCAAGCCCCAACATACGGCCCCACACGACCTCAGATCCACAAACCAACAACTGCACAACAGGGGATGTCATCCCCATCCACGTCACCCCACAAGCATCAAGCAAAACAACCACACATGTTACCAAGACAGAGAAAGTGAGTTTTTCAGATTCAAGCACACCATTTATTAGGTTCCTTCCTTCCATTTGGTTAATCGGGGTCATCACACAAGGATTCTTGTTCGCTGGACATCCATTTAATCAACCAAGTTTACATGATTAACCAATTTCCATGTTACAACCATTTAATCATCACAGAAGACAGGGGTTCATAGTGCGCAAGGAAAGACCACCAACGGCCATGATTTTCAGTGGACATAAACCCATACAATTCACAACATATAAGCAAGGGTAAAAGAGTACAGCAACATCATCAAACACACCCCTTCATTCTTTAAAAGTCTGTTTATTATCTTCGTTAAGGTTCGCAGCCTCGGGAAAGGGGGCTCCAAACGCACCAAGGAAAGAAGAAGAAGAAGAAGAAGAAGAAGAAGAATGGCTTTAAAGGCGGATATGAATTTTAAATGGCTTTAAAGGCGGATCGTGGTTTCACCACGCGGTTGGACGGTTACACACGATGGAATTTATTCTTATTTAACAATTCTCATCGGAGAGGTGGCCATAACAGCTAAGCGTTAAAGGATTTCCTTTAATTAGAGGAAAACGCATAACAGGGGTGGAACTGAAAAGTACGGGAAAAGGGTATGACACCGAGGAAAAAGCCACACGTTTTGGTAAGTCAAGGGTCTCCCGACTCTTGGGGGATCTTAGATATCATTTATAGGCTTTAATGGCTTCGAAAAGGGTATTAAAACACTTTTACGTCAAAAGATACGTTGCGGGAGCGGAACTGGAAAAAGAAACAAGGGTGAGACACCGTTTGGTGAGACACCGTAAGCGGTGCCACCGTTTCGGTGAAACCGTTTGATGGAACCGAGTTTTTGGCAAACTCCTTAATGAGTCATTGCCCGGGCCATTACACCATATCATGTGTACAGTTAGATATACATGATGATAACTTACCATTATAGTGTAGATATTTCTGCATCCACTATTTAATGATAATGTTCATAGATTAATTGTCGTATCAAAAAGTTAGAGCAGCTCTTAAGCTATAATGAGAACCTCGAAATACTAACATTAATCTTAAACAAAGGTCTTATAGTCTAGATGCATCTTACTGACTGGACACAGTAGATGTTTGACTATCACCTGTTGGGGACTCATAAGCATTGAGACTTCTTCTCATGAAATTCGCACTTGTTGATCTCGAGTAGTGAGATCATGAGGACAAACTCGTCAATAGAAACACCACATGTTTCGGGTGTCATTAATTCCTATCTACGGACATGTGTAATGATATCCTAACTTGAGATCGTTGCTCATATATGTCATTTGATCACGCACTTTGATGCAAGGTGAAAACCATGACGATAAAATCGTGGCGAGATAGTTTGCGTTAGTTGCGTCATTGGTGGCATGACATTGGTTGAATAGTTAAGAAAAAATTTGTCGCTTCCAGGTTAAGGAAGTTATATATCTCGAGTCATGTTGATCAGGATGGTAGTACCTTGATAAATTCATGGTCATTGTAGTCCAAGGTAAATCCGTCTAGTTAGATCAACAAATAATAAAGTAAAGGGTGATGACAGGGGCGTGCGCCCTACTTTATGATGTATTAAAGACAGATATTATATTACATAGTGAGTGTTCGTAGGTTGGTTGTCGCTGCTGTGACAATCCTTATCTCTTTAGAGGTCATGATGGGTTGCTAGATCTCACTCTTGGTCTGTGAATAGTATTCATTGTTATTGAGATAAGGACCTAGAGGGTCACACACAATAACGTATTCAAGAATCCGACATATTCAGTAGAATAGGTATATTGGACATGGTGGGGCCCGCCACTGGGGTCCAGGATTTGTCAAAGAAGATACGATCACCAATGCAATAAATAAATTCAAGTTAAGAATAATGGGCATTGAATTTATTTATTAAATGTATTTACAAGTTTTAAAGTAAATACATAAAAATATTAATTGAACGAATATAAATTTAAAATATTCAAGATTCAATTAATATTTGTGGGAACGACGAGTCGAGTTAATGACTCAATTATCATCATCACGTAATATATTTATTATATTACAGGAAAATGATAATAATAATAAATGATACTTTTAACTCAGTTTAGTCAAACTATTATTTATATAGTGTGTTAATTATTCGAAGGTCAAGTTGGCATTTCCAGGTAATTCTATTTCACACTATAAATAGAGGAGAAGAGAGATTTTACGAGGACTATTCATAGTCTCTCTCTCTCTACTTCTCTCTCCCGCATTATAGAGAGAGAGGCTCTGGATCCAGAAACTCAGATCGAGCTCTCTCTCAGGCATCGCAAGCAAGGCGATGCAGAGATTATCGGAGCGTCGAAGCCGTCGTTGAATCTTCGCACTAGCATCCGGAATTCGACGATCGGCGCTCCCACGGTTTCTTGAAGAGCGTGTAGACAATCTAGAGAAATTCGGCTTCATATTCTACAAGCAGTGATCGTCATCGATGAGCAGACATCGAGCGCGGCTTCGGATCTAAACCATGTATTTTACAATTTTAATACTTTGCTTAATCTCTTTCACGCGTGATCTTGAGGAAGTAATCGGGCAGCGATTCATCGACATCGACAAGTTTATGTCGTTCATCAGTGAATGTTTTTTAAAATCCCACTTTTAGGGCTTCCGTTGCGTGCCCGGTACCTTCAAGGCCTCCCAATGTCGACCTCCCGGTAGCTGCCAAGCTAAGTCCCAAATGATTTGTGTCCTCTTCCCAACACACCAGCCCCCAATTTATTACCTCGCTTGCCTAACCAGCAACCCCTGCCTCCTACAGCTGGCCAAAAAGACCAATGCCCTTGGCAGTTTATTATTCACAAACAGCCCACACCACCCATTCTAAACCAGCTACAACCCCACACAGGAACAACCCTTACTCGGGCTGCCCTCACCCCCACATTCCAAACCCATGCCTTCGTATGAACAGCCCCACCACATTTCTTATTAGCTTCTATGTTTATTTATATATTCTATCTGTTTTATAATGTGTTTTTTTTCATATTTCTAATTTATTTTTTTATATATAATATTTGCGTCGTAAATTAAATTTTCATGCGCAACTCTGTGCGCTGTGCGCCAAGGACCATCATCATCATTTTGCGTTGTGCGCCCTAAACAATTATGGTCACAACGTAATATGTATCATCACAGGGCAATATTTATCCTCTCAATTCACAAAATTCACTTAATAAAATCACAACGTATTCAAGATGCTTGGAGTGTGTTTTTTGACTTCTCCACCAAATTCATTTCAAAACATCTTTGAACTTATCCAAACTTGTCCAAAACTTCCCCAACTTTTTATTTCGCTATCTCGCACCAATTGCCAGCAAAACCAACCAACAGTGATCACTCTTCAACAACCTCCACTATTGGTTGAACTAGGTTCCAAACATCTCTTCTTGAATAATCTAGGTTCCAACAGTTAACCAATTTAATTATTTCCTTCTTTTTGGATCTTGTTATTACGGTTAGAACACTGTTTTTCTTATCTTTTCATTTCGCATGCAAGGAAAAAACAATCACAAAGAACGCATGAAATTTAATCGGTTCGCCTCTATCTTCCACTTGAATCTCCAAGGTCTTCTCATATTTCTTCCTCATTAAAAAGTAGTCAAATATCCTTTAAATCCATAATTAAAATTCAAGTGGGTTGACTCCATAAAATCTCAATATTTTCCATATCCTGAAATGATAGGAAATCAATATTTAAATCTCCTACAATATAAATAGTGGTGTGTCATGCTTCACCACGGTGAGTTCTTCGATCATGGAGATCCCAAGAATCATGCTTAATCAAACATCTTTCATCAAAAAATACAACTAGGATTTCTTAACTTTCCTTGTTCGAACTCTTCATCCAGCACGGCGTTTTTGTTCTCAAAACAGGCATTTTACTCGGCTTATGTATCTCTAAAAAAACGCCTCAAGAACCATGCCATTATCTCCTTCCTTCGAGCATGGCAAACAAACAAGACTGAATTGGACTACCTAACCACGACCATGACCGAAATGGTCTCAGGGGCATGACATACAGTACAACTCTCCAAACATCTTGAAAACACTCACCATGAAAGTCGCTATCTTTTATGTTTTGTCATTTCCTCCTTAATGTTATATTGTTTTGACTCACTCTAAAACTCTGTATTTTGTGGTTTCCATATAACCAAGACATGGTTAACTCCATGTTTTGTCATTTTATCTTTATGCTCCATCAGCTTCAATCCTCACCACAATTGTTGAACCGCCCCTTAACAGAACATGTTTTGTATTCCATGAAACAGCGTTGTTTCGAACATCAACACAACACTGCTTTGACAGAACATATTCTGCTAATTCTCCACGGTTACCACCCTTGGCTCCAAAATGACTTCCACAAAAAAACGCCACAACCATAGTTATTAATGGCGCGCCATGGCTAGCCCCAGACAGTGGTGTGCCACCCCATGGCTCATCTAGGTGGGGCATTCCTTACTCCATCATACCATTTGTAATTTTATTATCAAATCAAAATTACAAAAGTTTCCCACTCACAATCATATTCTCTTTCCACCGGGACAAAGAGAACCCTCTTCTCTTTCCACCGGGGCAGAGAGAACCCTCTCTTGGATGCACACACAGCACACGCCTGCAGGTCAGGGCTGGCCCGGTCCGGAAAATGTTGTTGTCCAAAGCCAAACTTTAAAAATGTTTCCCTTTGATATATCAAAATGCATATTGATAAAAATATACTAAATGAAATTTTACCGTAGCCAGCGGCCAGCAAGGCAAGAGTGGGAAGCGACGGTGCCGGACCTGCAGCGCAGGAAACGGGGCAGAGCGGGAGACGGGGGAGAGAGACGAGGCGAGGCAATGTCGTCGGAACGACAACCACAAGAGACGGGGGAGGAGAGCGAAGAAGGGGCTGGGGGAAGGAGGAAGGCTGTACGGGCTGATGAGGCGCCACTGCAAGGTCGCAGCGGGAGGAGGCGGTTCTTCGATCTGGGGTTACGGCTGCCTTTTGTTGTGTTTGAGGGAGCGCTGTGCGAGAGGATAGAGGGCGGCGATGTTGCCCCAGTGCCAGTCGGTGGCCTAAGCCCAAGGGCTTGCTGGGGTTCCCTTGGGCCGGGCCTGCTCGCGGTTTTCCTTTCACGCTGCTTTTTGTAGATTTTTTTTTTTTTTTTTTTTTTTTGAGTAAAAGACGGATTTATTAAAAAGAGGGATTAGCGGAAGTACAAGCACAAAGCCATGACGGAAAGTAGTCCAGCCAGAGCTGGTCGTCATCAAGAGGGCCAGAGGCCGCCGCTGCTTTTTGTAGATTGACGGGTGCCTTTTATAAACTCCGATTTTTATTCATCTTGTCGTGCCCCTAATCTTGTTTGTAAATATACAAACTATATTTACCATTATCAGTTCCAAAATATATATATATATATATATATATATATATATATATATATATATATATCTCATGTACTTTTTTCTAAAAAACAATTATCTCTATTTGAAATGTTAAATAATATTTATACTTAAAAACAAACAATTATTTCTAAATATATATATATACATTTGGTGTACCTTTTTCTAAAAAACAATTATCTCTTGCATCTTTTTTATTTGTTTATTTATTTTATTTTTATTTTTGCATTTTTTTAACCTACCAACTTGTACGCCCCAATTTAAAATACCTATTTCGAGATCAAACATCAACCTCCTCTTCCGACGCTGCGCAACACTCTACTCTTCTCATGAGTGCAGCGACCCAGCTAGTGTCGGACCACATCAACCGCCATGACCCAGCCACTACCCCTTGACCACCGCAACCCAGCCGACCACGACTCAGTCGTGCTCTCTTGACCGCCGCGACTCAGATACGCGATGTTTTCCGGGGCAGGTGCACCTTCTGTGCGAACCAGCAACTTTTTTTGTTTTTAATTCAATTTTGTTTATATTGCTCGCCCTTTTTTTCGAGTTACTCGTGTTTTTAATGCCATGTTTTCTTCATGTTTTTTTTTTGTTTATTGTTTTTTTCAGATATATGGTTTTTAATATTTAATTGTTTATTTTATATATTTCATGAATTGTGATTTATTTCAAAATCTGTAAGGAGGGCAAGGAAAGAGCCAACTTGGTTTGTTGAGATATATTGTTTTTAATATATTTCAAGAATTGAGATATGGTTTTTTAAGATATATGGTTTTTAATATTTAATTGATAGTGTCATTGTTGACTTCATTTGTTTTTTGATGTATGGAATTTGAATTATTGACAGATATTTTATATTTATGTATATATTGTATAATTTATTATTTGTTTTTATTGATATATGTGTACACCTCTTTTGTGCGCCACAAATTAATATTGTCACGCGTCGTGTGCCGCGCCATGTGTCGTGTTGTGCGCTTTTCCGTTAGGGGCCCCCGTCATCGTTGTGCATCATGCACCATAAATAACTATGGTCAGAACATGCACTACCACAAAAACAGTTTTTCCCGGCGTCAACCTTTATCAGCGTTAACGAAAAAGTGCTGATAAAGGGTCGACTTCAAAAAAAAATTAAAAATAATATATTAATATATAAATATAGTTACATTGATATAAATATAATATATGATTTTTAAATATATTTTAAATAAGTATAAATATATATTTACACTTAATATACTTAATATATAAGATATTTAGTGAAAATGACTTATAAAAAATTTAAAAAAAGATCCAAAATATATTGAAAACGCAACTCGAACTTCAAACGACCATAACTTTTTGATCTGGGTGTCCGTTTGAGCTCTACCACATATCAAATCAAAGCATGCGATGAGCTCCACACCCTTGAGATTAGGGGGGGCCCGGGTCAAGGTTTTTTTGAGGCCAAAATAGGCCCAGAATGCATCCAAAACTGAGTTTTTAGTCGGGATACCCCGATTTTTTAACATTTTGTTGATTTTCAGCCTCGTTTAAGGGGGTATTGTTGGCTTTTTTTTTGTGGGGACTAAATTTATTCCAAAGTATTACATTCATATTGATATTATGTCTTTGAAATTTTATCGTTTTTTATAATGCACTGCTATTTATAATCAAATATATAACTATATGTACATGTTTTTTATATATTCACATCTAAAAATTTAATTTTTTAAATAAATAATTAAACATATTTACATATAAAATATATTAGCTCTATTTAAATAATAACTAATATCCATTTTATTTAAAATACCAATATATGAATATTTATATAACTATATATTAATATAACTATATATATTAACATAACTATATATATATTAATATAACTATCAATATATATATTAATATAACTATATATATATATATATTAATATAACTATATATATATATTAATATAACTATATATATATTAATATAAATATATATTACTATACGAATAAATATAACTATATATATATATAAATAAATAGATATATCATAAATAAGAGAACAAATCAATACATGGGAGTGGCAAAGGCTTCAGGCGCGCAGGGGGGGTCTCAAGATCAAATTCGGGTGGAGGCAGAGGCGCGCGCGCAAGGGTGAATTAGAGGGGCTAGCGCCGATAAAGGTGGGGTATAACGCTGATAAAGGGTGGAGGTGGTGCGTGCGGGCATTGGAGGTGCGAGAAAGCGCTGATAAAGGGGGGCTCAAGCGCTGTAAACCCCCCCCCCCGAGATTGGAAGTATTTTTTTTAATTTTTAATTTTATTTTAGTTTTATCAGCGCTAAAAAAGCACTGATAAAAGGGGTCTTTTATCAGCGCTAAAAAGAAAGCGCTGATAAAGGACCCTTTTATCAGCGCTTTTTTTTAGCGCTGATAAAAGACCCCTTTTATCAGTGCTTTTTTTAGCGCTGATAAAACTAAAAAAAATTAAAAAAATTAAAAAAAATACTTTCAATCTCCGGGGGGGTTTTTACAGCGCTTTTTTTTAGCGCTGATAAAAGACCCATTTTATCAGTGGTTTGGTCTATTTTTACAAAACAACTCCAATCAACCTCCAAACTTTTATACTCTTTCCAAATCATCTTCAAACATAATATGAGTCATTTGTTCACTATTTTACCGACAAACACAACCCAAACTTAAAACTTTATTTTAAGCACAACAACAAGAGCGGGGGGAAATCACATGCCTAATGTGTAGGTGAAAGGGAATACATGCAAATAGATAAATCAGAGGTCATGGAGACACAACTTACATAGCAATTACTTAGCTTGTCAACAAACTCTATACATTTAAAATCACCAAATTCTACACTGAGGTTGAAGAGGAAACGTGATAGCTCCTTAGTTAGGTTCGATACTGGTAATCTTGTTTATGTTTTTTGACACTCTATGTTTATACCTGTTCAAGTATTGGATATTTACTTATGGGTTAACTGGGTCAAACCTATGGGTTAGGATTAGTAGGCTAAGCCCCTATTATCTTTAATTATTTGATTATACTTGATGCACTCTATTTCAACTATAAATAAAGAACCCTACCTCTTTATGAGGTATGGGATTTTATCCCAACATGGTATCAGAGCCTCGTATCTACCCCTGCTCGCTCAGCTCTCCCTCCGCGCACCCACCCATAATGATCCCGCCCTCCTCCCCCATGTCGGTTGTCTTCCACGCATCACCATCGTCGGTTCTCACTGCGCACTAGCCCCGTGATCGTGTGCCCCTCTCTGCGCGCTAGCTAGAGGTGTTAACGGGGCGGGGTGGGTCAGCCCACGGGGCGGATCATGCGGGTTGCGGATTTTATTGTGCGGTCCAGCCCGATCCACAAATAATGCGGGCTTAAAAAAAAAACCCGCCCCTACCATGCGGGACCCGCGGACTAACGGGCCGGCCCACGGGCTTAAACAAAATAATATATAAAAATATTTTTTTGCTTCATGAACCATGATAAAGTGGAACAGAAAAATAGAAATATTTGAGATTTGGTGAAAATATTTAGTTTTTAATTAACAATATCCCTAACAACAACAACAAACGTTAAAAGATTATATCTTTGATGATTTATGGGATTACTATCATCTCAGGTGAGTCATTTAACTTGACCGTCCAAACCAGTTTATGGACAACAATACTCTTGCACCTCTCGTTAACACTACAACTCATGTATATAATATTTACTACATATATATATAATAATATTTATCATTTATTATATAAATTTATTTAATACATATAATATATTTATTACATATACATGTAATATATATTATTTATTATATGTACATAGGTAAATCTCTATTGATTTTTTTGTGCAAATTTATATTGGAAATTTCATGTGTAGATTTCCACTGAAAATCTACACTTCAAATCATTACTTAAAATTATAATGAAAATATATTAATACATAAATAAAAAATTTAAATTTTCACTAGAAATTTTCATTGGAAATTTGTGACAAAAAATGTTTCTACAAACTTCCATTGAAAATTTAATTGGAATATCCACTTAAATTTCTAGTGTTAAATTCAACTTATTTTTTATTATAATTATACTGAAAATTTGATTAACAAAATTCTAAGATAAATGCATGATTAAAATTTTAATTTAAATATTTTAACTCATAAATAAATAATTTAATTTCACACTAAAAATTTGAACCGCAAATTTTCTATGGAAATTTTCAGTGCAAACTTCTATTGAAAATTTGTGTTGCGAATTTTCACTGGAAATTGGCATTTTAATTTTTCACATAAAATTACAATGTAGATATATTAAAATATAAATAAAAAAATTAATTTTTCAACAAATTAAAACTAAAATAAAAATATATTAATACATATATTAAAAATGTAAATTTTAACTGGAAATTTTCATTGAAAATTTGCATGAAAAACTTTCAGTAAAGATTTTCAATGGAAAAGTTTAGTTCAAATTTCCACTTAAATTTTTGATACAAATTTCCATTTGACTTTTATTATAATTATACTGAAAATTTGATTAACAAAGTTCTAAAATAAATGCATGCTCAAATTTTATTATTGAATTTTCCAGTGCAAACTGCCACTGAAAATTCTTAGTGCAAATTTTCACAGGTTTTCCGCAGTTCAATTTTTCCATTAAAATTACAATGTAGACACATTAAAACATAAATGAAAAATGTAAATTTTCATTAGAAAATTACATTTAAATTTTTCATTAGAAACTTTTACATTAAACTTCAACAAGAAACTTCCACTTAAAACTACAATAAAAATATAATGATACATAAATAAAAACTATAAAATTTCATCATAAATTTACACTGAAAATTTACATCAGAAACTATGAATGGAAATTTCCATTAGAAAAATATAGTTAAAATTTCCATTTAAATGTCTAATTTAAATCATCAAATTATATTTTCTATGCATTGGAATTTTACTCTTATGAGTGCAAATTAGTACTCAAAATTTGCACTGAAATTTTACACCGAAAATTTGTATTGGAGACTTGATTATCAAAATTTTAAAATAAATACATGTTTGGATTTATGCATGGTTTTATAAAACTTGAACTATTTTTTTCACACACTAATGTTAATTTATTATATTATATTATTTTGTTTTATTTTTCAAGAATAATTTTTTGTAATACTTATAATTGCGGGTCAAACGGGACCTGCGGACACCCGGCGGGCTAGTCCGCGCGGGCTGCGGGTTTTGCGGGTTGGATCAAATGCAGTCCGAATGTTTGCGGGCCTAAAATTTTAAGGCCCTAACCCACATAAATCCACGGGCTAATGGATCAGCCCGCAGATTTGCGGATTTTTTGACAGGACTAGCGCTAACACCCTGGGACTGCGCGCCCCTCTTGCATGCTTGCCCCAAGCCCATGCTCCCCTCCTGTGTGCTAGCCCAGGGCCCACCCCCTGCACGCTGCCCCAGACCGCACGACCCTCCTGGGTGACCCTCCCATGGTTGTCCCCAATTGCCAACCACGACTCTGTTGCCCTCTTACGACATCTTCGTTTTTCACCCCCCATTAACCACTTCCCCATGCTAGCTGCTTCTACAGATGATACAAGCATATTCTTGACAACCATCCATGCCTCTTCTCTCCAATTTCTTTATCTTTTTCCATGACTGATAACAAGATGTCAAGGGCTATGCAATTTCAGCACATGCTTTCTACCATTTGTGCACTTCCAGCACCTTATCATTGTGTTACGTGCATCTCCATCACTCAACAACCCTCCTGTGTTTTTCGGTCTTCTATCCACTTATGGAAACATCATCGCCCTTGTCGGACACTATTACCGCATCCACGCGTCTTGTGGATGAACGTCATGATTCCTCCAATTTTATCAAGTGGAATAAGCCTATTATTGTCGTCTTGAATGGCATGTAATACTATTCTCATATTATAATATTGTTGCATTTGCTCTGAATCCCAAGAATGCCACGTTCGGGCAATGAGAACATCAGGACAATAAGATCTTCTCCATGTTGCTTAATTCGATGGATCACTTGATTAAAAATGTTGCCAAGAATGCTAATACTTTGCAAGGAATTAAGGGACTCCTTATTGCTTAGGTTCTCTTAGACGAACAATCTTCCATGCATATCCGATTTTTTCATCAGTTTTTTGCTCTTCAATAAGAAAATCGCTTGATTTCATCGTATTACACCTAGTGGAAGTCCATTGCTAATGAGATCAACGACTTTTGGTCCACTCCACATACTTCTGATGAGGCTCACACTCAACGCGATCATTTGTTCTTATTCTCCTTACTCTGATCGGGCTGCCATGCTTTCTCGTGGTCGCAACTGTGGTGGTGGCCGTTCTGGGGACCATTGTCAACCAACTTCCCACAAACATTGCATGCCTTATGACAAAGATTATCACACAATTGATGCATGTTGGCATCTACATGGTCATCCTGATGGATCTCCAGCTATGAGACACTCTCATTTCATACAGATCGCTATACCTGAATCTGTGACTCTATCTGACATTCGACATACGATTGATCTCTCTGATAATAAGTATTGGTATCTCCAGTCTCAATGCATATATACTTCATCAAGCGCTATTGTTTCTCATGATGATGTTCCTGCAGTTAGAGTTAGTTCCCTTGAACCAACTATTTTTGTACTTTAGATTGTTTTATATATTCATGGATTTAAATATTAATACCTTTGTGACTCTATCTGACATTCGATATATTGTTGATCTATCTGATATTAAGTATTGGTATCTCCAGTCTCAACGCATATCTACTTCATCAAGCGCCTACTTTTTCTCATGATGATATTCCCACAGTTGGAGTTAGTGCCCTGGAACCAACTATTTTTGTACTTTAGATTGTTTTATATATTAAAGGATTTAAATATTAATACCTTATCATATATTGATTATTCTTTTGTTATTCTGCATAACATTAATGTGATAATGTCCTAGAATATTTTTTTCACTGAAAAGGTTACAACAGTTCTCCGCTACGATGAGAACCTTGAAGTGTCATGATGATGTTCATAAATATTGTTCTACAGTTGGATAACACTCTATAATGGGACAAAGAGTATGTAGATTGTCAGGTGCGAGTTTTCGTATGCAGATGAGACTTTATCTCATAAATTTTGTACTTGGTAATCTTCAAGACGAGAGATTATGATAACATACTCGTCTGTAATAATTTCATATGTTTACATGTCATAGGATATTCCTATATGTGAGCGTGTATAATTGTCCTTAAACTTTAAGATTATTATTAATGTATGTCATGACTCACAAACTTTGATGTATTGTCATAAATCATAACAAGACAGTTCATGATGAAGTTGGGTACGTCGGTTGCATCACCAATTATGTGTTACTAATAAAAAAGTCGAGGAATGATTTGTCTCTTCCATATTTATGTAAGTTGATATCTCAATACTTTGATTGAAATTGAACCGTCGCATTAAATTTCATGGTCATGGTATAACGACGAGTTTATTTAAGATAGTCAAAGAAAGACGTATCAAGCGTATAAGTTAATAACACGGGTGTGCAACCTGCTTGATTATACATTGAGATAAATGAATTATATTACACAATGAGTTTTCGTATGCGATTGTTGTTGTTGTGACATATCTTCTTTCTCCATGAGTGTCTTAATCCATTGCTAGACAGTAATATTGGACTTTAAGAAAACTCGTCTAATGTCACCGAGGAAAAGACTTAGAGAGTCACACATAAAGTGTTTATTTTGATCTTAGTTAAATATTATTTATATTTAACAGTTGAAATAAATATTATTTTTCAGACCGAGAAGTAATATTTATTCAGGATTTGTTAAATGATCGCAAATATTAAATAAATATTTATTCACAAGGTAATTGTTTAATTATGTGAATATATACTATTTATTTATATGTTGTTATTTTCATGGTAATAAATAATTATTTATTCATTAATAAAAAAATTATTATGCGAATATTAATATAAATATTTTATTCATCAGAATGAATATAATATTTATTTATTTATTGAATGTATAATATTTATCTTTTATTATTCTCAAAGTAATAAATAATTATTTATTAATAATTTATTTATTTAATTACATAAATACAAGAATATATATTTTATTTGCTAGAGCATGAATATAATATATATTTATGATATTTATTCATAAATTCAATAAAAGTCACGAGCGAGTCTAATTATGGTTCGGTGATAAATATTTATCTACCACTCTATAAATAATATTTATCATTGTGTGAGTTAGAGAATGCCATTGAATAAAATAATAATATTATTATTTTACATACATGGAGTTTTTTTTTGGGTTTATCATATTATTAAGGTCCTTTGTACAGTTAATTAATATGAAATTCTAACTCTGGGTCTATAAATAGACAATTATGAGAATTGTAAGGGTTGGTTGTCATGCACATCATTCTCCTCCCTAGAGAATTCCCTCTCAATTAAGAATGCATCTAGGGTTTTCTCTCAAGCTCGATAGAATCTTCCTCCATTTCTCTCAATCCAAAGAGATCAAGAGACGATCATTTCCAGACCAAAGGGATCATGGTGCAATCAAGGGCGCAACACAAGACTATCAGTACTGTCGAGCAAACACCTAGAGTATCGTTAGTGGCATTTTGAGATCAAAGGATCACATGTGAATCATAGCTATAGGAGCTCTGCTTTGAGTCTTCATCAATGAAACAAAAATACAATCGAACCATCTTCAGACACCTACATCGAAAAAAGATCTCAAGGTCTAGGTATTTCTTTGTTCTAATAAATTAATTATAAATTAACATGAAAAAAATCCTCTCTTAGTTCCAGCAAAAATATTTTTTAATATTCTTCGGGATTTTTTTTGTTAGTCGTGACACTCACGTCATGTTCATTGTGGATGATCCATTGAATCCGACAAAAAGTGAGTTGGTTATAGGCCCTATAAATGCTTTAGCTGTGTTCGAAACCATCAAGCGACATCAAATGGGTCGCACTCAATTTATAATTATTTATTGATTGTTAATCCTTAATGTATTTAAAAGTATGTTTTCATTTCAAGAAATTTTTATTTTAGTCCGATTGTCGAGATATCTTCTTCTTCTCTTTATTTATCTCTTATATAACCCAGATCAATCATATATATACAAATAACGTCTGAAGAACCATCTGGAGGTGCCGCACGGTTCTAGGGTTACCCGACATGTAACTCACCGACATGCCATGTAACCCCACATGATGTGGTGGTTGTGTGGTCAACAGATGCAAAGTAATTAATTAAATCACATGATATAATTAAATTACATGTAATGTAATCAATACACACATGATGTAATTAATACACACTCAATGTAATTAATTTATATGCGGCGTCATTAATTCACACATCTGGTAATTAATTCACATGCGGTGTAATTAATCCATATGTGGTGGAGTTAATTCACTTAATTCACACACAATGTGATTAATACACATGCGGTGTAATTAATTCGCATGTCACGTAACTAATTCACATGCAGTGTAATTAAGTCCATGCAACATATTTATTTTGTACTTGTTTATGCAGAATACATGTCAAGCCATGTACACTGCATAAATTAATTTACCCAGAAAAGAAATTAATTTATTGCTCCATTAAACCTCATCAATGCAAGTATGTGTGTCATTAATTTGAAATTACACACCAATTGATAGGTTTTATATTATATTAAATGTTTAATCAATTCCATGTAAAATAAGGAACTACAAGTTCTGCATAGTCGTTACATATTTTATACTTTGCGACATTAAATCGATACACACATTGTAATTCTCATGTGTTTCGTGTGTCAATAATTTGATAGTACACATCATGTGCACAATATGTTTTACGAGTGCATTGTACACAACAAGGACCATGTCAGGTAGTTTAGATGGGTGCACGTCATGTTGCTTCCAAGTATAAGTCGAGTACTTGATTAATTTTAAATAAAATTAATTTATTTAACTTATTTAAAATTACAGCAGATAGGCATCTCCAAGATAGATTGGATGGGGATTAGTATAAAATAAATTTATTAATTAATCAGATTAATTTTCCTAGGTTTTATCTTAATAAAAGAATAAATCGAAATGAATGTTAGTTGGTTATTTTAAATGCGTACTCATTGCACTAACTAATGGTCATGAAGTTGGATCAACACTACTAGAATATTGGGCTTTGAAGCCCCCTAACACTAGAGAACGCCAAAGGCGGTCGCTGCCCTTTGTAAAAAAAATTAAGGGCTTCGGCGCCCCCCCCATCGCCGCCCTCCCCGCGCGTCGTCCCCCGCCGCCCTGCCTCGCCCTCCGGGCGTCGTCCCTTGCTGTCCCCGTTTCCACCCTCCACCCTCCGCCCGCGTTGGCCTCCGCCCTCTGCGTGCCCTCCGCCCTCGGCCCTCCCGGTCCGGCCGCCCTCCACCCTCTGCCCTCCAGCCTCCGCCCTCCGCCCTGCGGCCTCCGCCCCCTCCGTCTCCTACCCCTTGGCCCTCCGGCCTCCGCCCTCGGCCCTCCGGCCTCCGCCCTCGGCCCTCTGCCCCCTCGCCCCCCACCCCGGACACCCCCCACACCCCGGACACCCCCCCCACACCCCGGACATCCCCCGCACCTCGGATAGCCGCCCCACACCCCGAATGCCCCCCGCACCCCGGACACACCCCCCACACCCCGAACAACCCCTTGCACCCCAGACAGCCCCCCTGCACCCCGGACACCCCCCGCACCCTGGACAACCCCCCTGCACCCCGGACAGCCCCACCCCCCTCACCCCGGACACCCCTCCCCGCACCCCAGACACCCCAGACAACCCCCCACCCTGGACAGCCCCCCCCCCCCTCACTGCCCGCCACCCGTCCTCTCACCGCCTCCTCTCCTCCGGCTCCCTGCCACCACCGCCACCCATCCCCTCCCTCACCGCACTGCCTTTGGCTCCGGATCCCCTTCACTGCCTCTCCTCTCCCTCGCAGCACCACCTTCGGCTCCCCTCCCTTCCAGGTTTGTAGCGCAATCGGGTATGACATGATCTTTCACTTACATTATTATTTTATCAATGGTTCATAAACAAATGATTAGTATTTATTTTAAATATAGTTGATTTGAAAAATAAAAATGTAATAAGTATTGTGTAAATGTTTGTTATACAGATATTATTATGGATAAGAGTTGGATTGATCTTCCAAATCGAACGTCTAGAGAATATTTCAATGGTATTATGCAGTTTATTGACTTCACCAGAGGATTTGAAAGTGACTATATTAGTTGTCCATGTAGAAAATGTGATAACAGATATCAATTCACACGAGATATTGTGAGGGAGCACCTATTCTTTAATGGATTTCTGAAAAATTATAAGAGTTGGACTCATCATGGAGAATAATATGTTCATTGTCAAAATACGGATGCAGCTCAGATGGATGTTGATGCAAGGATGAATGATCCAATGCATGAAATGCTTACTGAAATGGTACGTGGGTTTGATCCTGAAGGCATTGACATCCAGAATCTTGAGACCGGTGAGATAAATCTTCGCTCTGGTGAAGATCGTGATTCGAGGAGGTTTTATGAAGCACTTGATGATGCAAAAACAGAATTATATTCTGGATGTACTTCTTACAATAAAATGCCGTTTATCATGGAGTTGTTGCATTTGAAGACTTTGAATAATTGGTCAGACACATCATTCGACATGCTTTTGGTGTTATTGAAAAAGGTTCTTCCTGTCAACGCTAAGATTCCCGAGTCGTATTACCATGCTCGTAAGCTGACAGAGAACTTAGGTTTTACATATGAGACCATAGATTCATGTGTAAACAACTGTATGTTGTTTAGAAGGGAAACTAACCATTTGGATATTTGTACGGTTTGTGGTGCTTCTAGGTGGAAAGAGAACATGGGAAATTAGACTCATCAAAGTCATATTGCGATATAGGGGAAACCGATTGCCATAAAGAAAATGCGTTACTTTCCCCTTAAACCGAGGTTGAAAAGATTTTTTATGTCATGTAAAGTTTCTAATTTAATGATATGGCATGCAGAAAGAGTTTATGAAAGTGATATGTTAACCCACCCGACAGACTCTCATGCATGTAAGGATTTTGATAAGAGACATCCCGACTTTGCTAAAGATGTTCGTAATGTTCAATTGGGATTGACAGCAGATGGTTTCAATCCATTCAAGTCTATGGTTGGTGCAACTCATAGCACATGGACCATGGTGTTGGTTCCATATAATCTTCCTCTGTGGCTTTGTATGAAGCAACAATTTATATTACTTTCCACTCTTATCGATGGACCTAAAAGTCTGGGGGATAAGATTGATGTTTACCTTCAGCCATTGATTGATGAGTTGAATTAATTTTGGGGCGATGGTGTGATGACTTATGACTGTGAAACGAATGAAATGTTCAAACTACAGGCTAATTTATTGTGGACAATCAATGACTTCCCAGCTTATGCAAATTTATCAGGCTGGAGTACGAAAGGGGAATTTGCTTGCCCTTGTTGCAACAAAAGTAAAAAATCAGTATGGATTAAGAATTCCAAAAAATGGGCATACATGGGTCACACGCGTTTTCTCCCCCTCAGCACAGGTTCAGAAAGGATAGAGTGGCATTTGATGGTTCTAGAGAGTTCATCCCAGCACCAAAGATCATGACAGGAGTCGAAATGTTATCGCAGATTGAGGAAGAAAACATCCGCATGGTATATGAAATTCAGGATTTGGTGGCTCCTCCGGTACGTAATATTCGAGCTGCGGGTAGGCAACGCAGTCACAATTGGAAAAAGAAAAGTATTTTTTATAGTCTTCCGTATTGGAAAACTAACATGCTGAGGCATAATTTGGATGTCATGCACATTGAAAAAAATGTTTGTGATAACATATTGTGGACCATTTTAGGTGTCAGTGAAAAATCAAAGGACCATGTTAATGCACGCCGTGATTTGGAAGAAATGGGTTTAAGGAAATAGTTGCATTTACAGTTAGCTGAGGGAAATAAGGCATATATGCCTGATGCACAGTATACAATGACTACAAAGGAGAAAGATACATTTCTTTCCATTTTGAAGATGCTCAAGGTGCCTGATGGTTACTCTTCTAATATTTCAAAGTGTGTGAATCTGACGAGCAAGACATTGCAAGGGTTGAAAAGTCATGACAATCACATACTACTTCAACAGTTGATTCCAATCACAATTTGTGATTGTTTATCCCCCAATGTTGTTCAGCTGTTGATTGAGATGAGTAATTTTTTTAGACAACTTTGTTTAAGAAATCAACGAATGAGTGATTTAAAAAGTTTACAGGACTGAATTGTACTTACGCTTTGTCACTTTGAGAAACTATTTCCCCCCCTCATTTTTCTATGTTATGGTCCACTTAACAGTGCACCTAATTGATGAAGTAATGGCTGCTGGTCCAGTGCAATTCAGGTGGATGTATCCTATTGAGCGGTATTTGAGTACATTAAAACGATTTGTATGAAACAGAGCTCGTCCGGAGGCATCAATAGCCAATGGTTATTTGATAGATGAGTGTACTACTTTTTGTACAAAATATCTTACGGATGTTGAAACAAAATTAGATAATCCCTCGTGGATTCAGGATGGTCCAGTTGGAGAAGGAACCACATATTATATGGACAACATCGATTGGATACAAGCGCATCGATATATCTTGTTCAATACTTCATCAGTTGCACCATTAATGCAGTAAGTATCTTATCACTTTTATTGTTTAACTTTTACATGTTTTGTTTGCATAAGTTGATCATTTAAACATCGCATTATCATTTGCAGGAAACACATTAATGAGATAAAAGAAGAGATGTATTGTGCGACTGAGTCGCAAATTCAACAGTCTCATTATGCGTCATTTCATGATTGGTTTAAGGATTATGTACGTATAAATTGATTTTCATTATAAGTGAAGTATTATACTAATTTATTTCTTTATATATCATTATTGAATTCTGTGAATTATGTAGGTTCATAAGCTGAGGGAGTTAGGGGACCCCACGCTAACTGAATAATTTATCTAACTAGCTGAGGGTCCATCTATAACGACTCGTCGTTATAAATCTATAGATGCTAATGGTTTTCGATTTCGCATTAAAGATGTTGACGACAAACGAGCAACACAAAACAGTGGAATCGGTTGTCCATTTGTCGATTCTGGTTATTACTATGGTCAATTGATAGACATAATTGAAGTTGTATACACACATGGGTTGAAGTAAATATTGTTAAAGTGTAATTGGGTTGATCCAGTGCGTGAATGTAAAGTCGATCAATATCAGTTTTCATTGGTGAATTTTAACTATATGTTATACAGAAATGAACGATTTGATAATGAACCTTTCATTTTGACATCACAAGCGGAACAAGTATTCTTTATTACTTTGCCTTCGAATCCAATTTGGCAAGTTGTTGTTAAAATGTCTCGGCGAGGAGTGTTTATATTTAAACAAGATGAACCCGAGACTGTTTCTTTTGTTTCCCAATAGCTTGATCAACATACCATAGTTCAATGTGAAGAAGATATTTATTGGGTCAAAGCGTCTATTGAAGGAGAAATGGTCGATTTGCATGCTTAATGAAAGGTATAATTTTTCCCCCGCTATTCAGCCTAAGATATCATAAATTATCTAAACATTTTATAAATCCTTGTAAGTTTTAATCCTCACTTTTGGAAGTTTATTCAGTTATAAATATTTAGGGTTATTTAACTCATGTTATATTGATGTTATTGTCGGTGTATCTTCCCATTGAGGTATTCTTCATTTGGTTCATGTGCTGCTTGAATTTTTATTAATTCAATTTGAAATTTGGCTATGCATTGATTGGTTTTGTACATAATTTGTATATCTGTTTTGTGAACTTTCTGATTTTTTAAAATTCATTCACAACTAATTATTCAATTCCTTTTTGTTTGATTAACAACTGTACAAGTTTGATTTTTTTTAAAAACAATCCAATTTATCATTTGGACACTTTGGATAGTCCCCTTACTAATGTTTTCCATGACTGCAGGCATGTCAGGGGAAGAAGCAGAAGATCCACATCATCCATCTGAGGCATCTACGTCTCAGGGTCGAGGTATGTTGGAATGTCATTGTCTCTATTTTTTATGTAATTAATAAACATATATATATATTTATAACATCTGTCAATTTGTATATAAAATTGTTTTCAACAGGATCAGACTCGACTGCTTCTTCCTCTCGCAGGAGAGGCCCTGGTCATGGCATATTATCATGGAATTCTAACACGACTTTTGATGTTTCATTTGATGAGGTATTTCATACCATGGGATGGAATTCCCCTGAATTTATTCATCAGTTGGGTCATATCATACGTGATCCACATCGATTTCCATTGACCACGCGTGATTGGGCTTCTATCCCTCATAACACATTAGATCATCTTTGGAGGGAGGTTAAGGCAAGAAGACCATTTTACTTTATTCCCTATGTATAACCAACAATAACATATGTGATTTTTTTCTTTAATAGAAAAATTTAAAAGTATGTCCCGATGAGTTTCGGCCAGTGTGTATGAGAAAATGTCGTAAGATGTGGAAAGACTATAAAGGCAAAGTCAAGAGGGACCACTGGATACCAAATGTGGGTGCCCCAGACATTCTGGAAAAAGTCCTGAGAGGTGTCCTCCCAGCTCAGTGGCGTGATTTAGTTACATATTGGTCTACTGAGGGTGTTGCGGTTTGTATATTTATTTTGGTATATATATTTTCAAGAATGTGTGATTTGTTTGAAATTTGAATGAATTGAATGTAGGAGGTGTCAACACGCCATTCTGAGAATCGAGCATTGTAGGGACCACCTCACAGGCTCGGGACTTGTCACGTGTCTCAGCTCCAACATGAGGTATTTATTATTCATTTTTTTAATTTTTTTAATTAATACGGTTTTGTGTTTATATTCTATTCATATACAGTTGCGGGAGCAAGGTGCACCAATTGATAAAATGTCGGTGTGGATGAGGACTCGTGATCGTAATGATCCAGAGGCTGCAACATTGACAGTAAGTGCTTGTACTCATTACCAATACTTACATAAAATCTGTATATTAATATATGTATATATATTTAAATATTTCACAGGCTCAATTTGAAGCCGAATTAGAACATCTGCCAGAGGACCAGCGATAGCTTCCCATGTGAAGGGATGAGATCTTTCATTGCATTATTGGTTGGGACGAGCATGGATATAGTTTGACCTATGGAACAGGGATTCCTCATTCTGTAGTGTCACGCGCTGCGGTTTTCGGTCCTGCTATTGCTCAGATGACACAATAGTTGTCAGATTTCGAGGCACAACTGCACGCTTCTGAGGAGGTAAATGCGCAATTGATCGCTGAGGTTAGAGCACTACGACAATATGTGCGTCCATGTGATGGTGCTGGGGATTAGACGATGAAGGTTTATACTGTATTTATTTATTTAATTTATATTATTTTTGTTATGAAAATATTCATAATGTTTTTTTGTTGTAGGCCCCTGACCCACCTGATGGAGGTAGTAGTCATGACCACGCATGACGCATCATATTCACGAGGTGTGTTTCTGCGTTTAATGGTGGGGTTGTTATTGATATTTATGCTGGGTTTCTAGTGAGTTTTTTTGTGATTTGGGGGTATCATATGTGTTTTGGCCTCATGCAATGTTTGTGTGCACGAATTGAGAAGTAACCATGAAATTGATTAATGATTTGGATTTTTTTTGTTCATTTAATTTTCAATGTTTAGAATTGCATGTTCTATAATATTTTTGAAAAAAAATGTGATTCCTAATATAAACCATTAAACTTGTTTTTGATGAATGAGCTGAGTTCACTATTTGAAGTCCCCCGCCTACCCCGGACAGCCCTCCCCGCACTCCGGACAGCCCTCCTCGCACCCCGGACAGCCCCCCCCCCCCGCACCCCGGACATGCCCCCCACCCCGGACAGCCCCCCGTACTCCGGACAGCCCTCCCCGCACTCCGGACAGCCCTCTCACACCCCGGATAGCCCTACCCGCACCCCGGATAGCCCTCCCCGTACTCCGGATAGCCCTCCCCGCACCCCGGACAGCCCTCCCCGCACTCCGGACAGCCCTCCCCGCACCCCAGACAACCCTCCCCGCACCCCAAACACCGAACATCCCTCACCGCACCCCGGACAGCCCTCCCGCACCCCGGACATGCCCTCCACACTCCGGATAGTCCTCCCCGCACCCCGGATAGTCCCCCCGCACCCCGGACAGCCCCCTCGCACCCCAGACAGCCCTCCCGCACCCCGGACAGCCCTCCTCGCACCCCGGACAGCCTCCCCGCACCCCGTACAACCTCCCCGCACCCCGAACAACCTCCCTGCACCCCAGACAACCTCCCCGCACCCCGGACAGGCCCCCCGCACCCCGGACAGGCCTCCCCGCACCCCGGACAGCCCTCCCCGCACCCCGGACAGCCCTCCCGCACCCCGGACAACCCTCCCCGCACCCCGGACAGCCCCCTCGCACCCTGAACAACCTCCCCGCACCCCGGACAGCCCTCCTCGCACCCCGGACACCCCCTCCCCGCACCCCGGACAGCCCCTCCCTGCACCCTAGACAGCCCTCCCCGCACCCCGGTGGCCGGAAACGCGTTTTCGGTGTCATAAAACACCAGAAACGGCGTGAGACAGTCAAATTCGGAGCAAACGTGCTCCAAATGACCTGAAACCACACGAAAACATTAGGAAAATTATTCGTGACATGTAGGAGGAGATGGTACGCCCATCGGACATGTCGTGCGCGCGGTAAGGCCGATTGTGTCGTTTTTAGCAGCTCGGCGTGCGCTAAAATGGCGCGTTGGGGGGTCAAAACCACCCGAACGACCTCAGAATTCCATGAAACTGTACGACAACAGCCATTGTGTGAATTGTGAAATGGTCAGGCAGACGACATGTCAATCGGATGTGTCGTTTGACCGCGGTGACCGAAAACGCGTTTCCGGTGTCATAAAACACCAGAAACGGCGTGAGACGGTCGAATTCAGAGAAAACGTACTCCGAATGACCTGAAACCACACAAAAACATTAGGAATATTATTCGTGATGTGTAGGAGGAGACGTCATGCCCATCGGACGTGCGGTGCGCGCGGTACGGCCGATTGTGTCGTTTTCAGCAGCTCGACGCGCGCTAAAATGGAGCGTTGGGGGGTCAAAACCACCCGAATGACCTCAGAATGCCATGAAACCGTACGAAAACAGCCGTTGTGTGAATTGTTAAATGTTTGGGCAGACGACACATCAATCGAAGGTGTCGTTTGACTGCGGTGACCGGAAACGCGTTTCCGGTGTCATAAAACACCAGAAACGGCGTGAGACGGTCAAATTCGGAGAAAACGTGCTCCGAATGACCTGAAACCACACGAAAACATTATGAATATTATTCTTTATGTGTAGGAGAAGATGACACGCTCATCAGACGTGCGGTGCACGCGGTACGGCCGATTGTGTAGTTTTCAGCAGCTCGGTGCGCGCTAAAATGGCCCGTTGGGGGGTTAAAACCACCTGAACGATTTTGAAATGCCATGAAACCATACGACAACAACCGTTGTGTGAATTTTAAAATGTTCAGGTAGAAGTCACATCAATCGGAGGTGTCGTTTGACCACGGTGACCGGAAACACGTTTCCGGTGTCATAAAACACCAGAAACGGGGTGAGACGGTCGAATTTGGAGCAAACGTGCTCCGAATGACCTGAAACCACACGAAACCATTAGGAATATTATTCTTGACGTGTAGGAGGAGACAACACACCCATCAGACATGCGGTGTGAACGGTACGACTGATTGTGTCGTTTTCAGCAGCTTGGCGTGCGCTAAAATGACACATTGGGGGGTCAAAACCACCCGAACAACCTCAGAATGCCATGAAACCGTACGACAACAGCCGTTGTGTAAATTGTGAAATGTTTGGGCAGACGGCATGTCAATCGGAGGTGTCGTTTGACCGCGGTGACCGGAAACGCGTTTCCAGTGTCATAAAACACCAGAAAGGGCGTGAGACGGTCGAATTCGGAGAAAACGTGCTCCGAATGACCTGTAACCACACGAAAACATTAGTAATATTATCCGTGACATTTAGGAGGAGACAACACGCCCATCGGACATGTGGTGCGCGCGGTATAGCTGATTGTGTCATTTTCAGCAGCTCGGCGCGCGCTAAAATGACGCGTTGGGGGGTTAAAACCACCTGAACAACCTCAGAATGCCATGAAACCATACTAAAAAAGCATTTGTGTAAATTGTGAAATGGTCATGCAGACGACACGTCAATCAAAGGTGTCGTTTGACCGCGGTGACCGGAAACGCGTTTCCGGTGTCATAAAACACCAGAAACGGCGTGAGACGGTCGAATTCGGAGCAAACGTACTCCGAATGACCTGAAACCACACGAAAACATTAGGAATATTATTCGTGACGTGTATGAGGAGACGAAACGCCCATCGAACGTGCGGTGCGTGCGGTACGGCCGATTGTGTCGTTTTCAGCAGCTCGGTGCGTGCTAAAATGATGCGTTGGGGGGTCAAAATCACCCGAACGACCTCAGAATGTCATGAAACTGTACTAAAACAACCGTTGTGTGAATTTTGAAATGGTCGTGTAGACGAAACATCAATCAGAGGTGTTGTTTGACCGCGGTGACCGGAAACGCGTTTCCGGTGTCATAAAACACCAGTAACGGCGTGAGACGGTCGAATTCAAAGAAAACGTGCTCCGAATGACCTGAAACCACACGAAAACATTAAGAATATTATTCGTGATGTGTAAGAGGAGATGACAGGCCCATCGGACGTGCGGTGCGCGCGGTACGGCTGATTGTGTCGTTTTCAGCAGCTCGACGCGCGCTAAAATGGCACGTTGGGGGGTCAAAACCACCCGAACAACCTCAGAATACCATGAAACCGTACAAAAACAGCCGTTGTGTTAATTGTGAAATGGTCGGGCAGATGACACGTCAATTGGAGGCGTCGTTTGACTGCGGTAACTGGAAACGCGTTTCCGGTGTCATAAAACACTAGTAACGGCGTGAGACGGTCGAATTCAGAGAAAACGTGCTCTGAATGACCTGAAACCACACGAAAACATTAGGAATATTATTCTTGACGTGTAGGAGGAGACAACATGCCCATCGGACGTGCGGTGCGCACGGTACGACCGATTGTGTCGTTTTCAGCAGCTCGGCGCGCGCTAAAATGGCGCGTTGGGGGGTCAAAACCACCTGAACGACCTCAGAATGCCATGAAACTGTACGAAAACAGCTGTTGTGTGAATTTTGAAATGTTCGTGTAGACGGAACGTTAATCGGAGGTGTCGTTTGACCGCGGTGACTGGAAACACGTTTCCGGTGTCATAAAACACCAGAAACGGCGTGAGACGATCGAATTCAGAGCAAACGTGCTCCAAATGACCTGAAACCACACGAAAACATTAGGAATATTATTCGTAACGTGTAGTAGGAGACAGAATGCCCATCAGACATGCGGTGCGTGCGGTACGGCCGATTGTGTCGTTTTCAGCAGCTCGACGTGCGCTAAAATGACGCGTTGGGGGGGTCAAAACCACCCGAACGACCTCAGAATGACATGAAACCGTACGACAACATCTGTTGTATGTTTTTTGAAATGGTCGGGTAGACAGAACGTCAATCAGAGGTGTAGTTTGACCGCGGTGACCGGAAACGCGTTTCCGGTGTCTTAAAACACCAGAAACGGCGTGAGATGGTCGAATTCGGAGAAAACGTGCTCCGAATGACCTGAAACCACACGAAAACATTAGGAATATTATTCTTGATGTGTAGGAGGAGACGACACGCCCATCGGACGTGCGGTGCGCGCGGTACGGCCGATTGTGTGGTTTTCAGCAGCTCGGCGCGCGCTAAAATGGCGCGTTGGGGGGTCAAAACCACTCGAACGACCTCAAAATTCCATGAAACCGTACGAAAATAGCCGTTGTGTGAATTGTGAAATGGTCATGCAGACGACACATCAATCAGAGGTGTCGTTTGACCGCGGTGACCAGAAACGCGTTTTCGGTGTCATAAAACACCAGTAACGGCGTGAGACGGTCGAATTCAGAGCAAATGTGATTTGAATGACTTGGAACCACACAAAAACATTAGGAATATTATTCGTGACGTGTAGGTGGAGACTCTAGACCCATCGGACATGCGGTGCGCGCGGTACGGCCGATTGTGTCGTTTTCAGCAGCTCGACGCGCGCTAAAATGACACGTTGGGGTGTCAAAACCACCCGAACGACCTCAGAATGACATGAAACCGTACGATAATAGCCGTTGTGTGAATTGTGAAATGTTCGGAAAGACAGAACATTAATCGGAGATGTCGTTTGACCTCGGTGATCAGAAACGCGTTTCTGGTGTCATAAAACACCAGTAACGGCGTGAGACGGTCGAATTCGGAGCAAACATGCTCCTAATGACCTAAAATCACACTAAAACATTAGGAATATTATTCGTGATGTGTAGGAGGATACGGAACGCCCATCAGACGTGTGGTGCGCGCTGTACGGCCGATTGTGTCGTTTTCAGCAGCTCGACGCATGCTAAAATGGCGCGTTGGGGGGTCAAAACCACCCGAATGACCTCGGAATGCCATGAAACTGTATGAAAACAACCTTTGTATGATTTGTGAAATATTTGGATAGATGACACATCAATCAGAGGTGTCGTTTAACCGCGGTGACTGGAAACGCGTTTCTGGTGTCATAAAACACCAGTAACGCGCGTGAGACGTTCGAATTCGGATCAAAAATTCTCCGAATGACCTGAAACCACACGAAAACATTAGGAATATTATTCTTGATGTGTAGGAGGAGACGACACATCCATCAGATGTGCGGTGCGCGCGGTACGACCGATTGTGTTGTTTTCAGCAGCTCGACGCGCGTTAAAATGACGCGTTGGGGGGTCAAAACCACCCGAACGACCTCAGAATGTCATGAAACTGTACGACAATAGCCTTTGTGTGATTTGTGAAATGGTCGGGCAGACGACACATCAATCGGAGGTGTCGTTTGACCACGGTGACCAGAAACGCGTTTTCGGTGTCATAAAACACCAAAAACGGCGTTAGATGGTCGAATTCGGAGCAAACGTGCTCCGAATGACCTGAAATGATAGCATTTCTTAAATTGGGGGTTTTAAATTATTATAGAACCATGATTTGATTTCAGATTTAATTTTATTATTTGTATATAATAACTGAATAATTATGTCCAATTTACGTTTGTTTTGTTTTGTTGTTTTTTTGTCTTATTGTAGGTTTATTGAAGTAGAAGATTGAAATGGATGGACCTGCTTGGATAGTTGATGTACGTTTATCATTTATTGTTTATGACGATCTTGATGTTTATGCTGTTTGAATTTTTTTCCATTTTTTATGATTTTTACCTTGTTTTATCTCTGATTTTGCACCGTGAAGAGAAAAAAAACACAATTCGTACATTTCATTAAAAAAATGAAAAATATTTTATTTAATATTATATATATATATATATATTTCTTTAATATATATATATATATTAAAATATTTAAAACATATTATATATATATATATATATTTAAAATATTTTATTTAATAATATATATATAAATATTTTCTTTAATATATATATATATATATTATTTAATAAATAAATATATATATATATATATTTCTTTCAGTAGGATTTTTTAAAAAAAAGGCGGTCGCTAATGGTGCCCGGCAGGCAGCCTATAGGGACGACCAAGCGGTCTCTTAAGGCCGGAATTTCAGCCACCTATAGCGACCGCCATTGGCGGTCTCTATTGGCCTACAACGACGAAGCTGAAGCGACCGCCAATGGCAGTCGCTGGGCGGTCTCTATAGGCCTATAGCGACCGCCAATGGCGGTCGCTAATGCCCGATTTTTTAGTAGTGCAGCCTGTGTATGTGTATGGTTTCTTTTAATTTAATTATTTCATGGATTTTTTTTTCAATTATTTTATTAAAATAAATTAATACCTTGTAAGTCATCCCTTCTTCATTATGTACGGGTCTGCGTGTCCACAGTTTCTTTTATACAAACTCCATTTCTGGTTCCCTTCACTTGCGAGTGAAGTAAAGTTATTATAAGGATGGAGCACTCGGACGCATAGAGTTGGTTCGAGACAGAGTTGAGGCAAAAACCATACCTAGAAGATACATAAGATAGCAGTGGAATGCTGTAAACTCAAGCCCAGACTGACTCAATGAGTTTTTCCCCTAGGGTCAATGGTTTGTTTATTGTCTGCTTAATAAATAAATCGCTAGTTAAAGCTCATGATCAGGCTATGGTTTATTTATTTTATTTCTGTATGATGCATGATTTATTTTATGGATACAAGATCGCGATCTCATAATAAATGGATTAATATCCAAATATGAAATTAAAATAAAAGGATTGTGCGTAAATATTTTATCAGTGCATGGTTAATCACTAAAGTAAAGTCCACTTTATATTAAAAAGACGTGTAAAAGATAAAATAAGAAAAATTTACACATGATAAACAAAATCTCTCAATTTAATATTAAATCGTTACACCTTTTCATCGTTCGAGTTAAGATGAACCCATAGTTAAAGTGTTGGTTCGGGATTTTGTCGGGGGCACTTTTAATTATTGGGAAATCTAAACAAAGATGGTAGGATGATTTAACCAAACTTGTATTTGTTTCAATGGCCATTGTATATTCAATAAAATTTTTGAAGGCAAATGTTGAGGAAATCTGAGTTAGGATTTTATGATTGGGAGGTCCACTAAACTAAATAAGGAGTTCCAAACCCGAAGTTGGAAAAAACGCCTACTTAAAAACCATCTAATAATTTTCATGGCCTTTGTTTGGATTATAAGAAGGGAAATATGGATCATTGCCACTATGATGTCCAAAGTGATGAGACATTCTAAATCAAAGGTGAGGGTCATTGAGACTTTATAAAATAGTGTGAGGCTTAATAGAATGATTAAAATTATTTTGTCTCACTTATTTTGTAATCAAGTACTAATATATATATTTTAATTATTGTAAAAAATGGTAAGTGAAACCATGAAAAACACTGTTATTAACTCAATTCATGTCCTCATAGACACAAATTTTCCAGAGCGACATAGATGTTTTACACTACTGGCCATCTTCCCATCAAGTGGAGGTGAAAAGGGATGCCTACAGAAGATATATGGAGGGTGATTCCTCCATGATATGTCCTCTTATATCTCATTAGAATAAGAGAGGCTTAATGATAAATGATATTCTCACTACACTATTTTTGTGTAAACTAGAAATGGGTTGCTTAACATGTAATCATGTCCTCAAGTACTGAAGTACATTACTTAAAGTTAAGCTTATATTTGGATAAGAGATCATCCATGTATCTCATGTTATCATCCTTACCACCAAGGTTCTACTTATTCATCCAAGACCGAATGAACAATATAGAGAAGCTGTTCGTAAATCCTTTTGTCTACACCACCTATAAAAATAAGGTTTGGTGGAAACTTTTTTCATCTCTTCTTATGGTGAGAAAAATAAAAGATGAGACTTGAAAGCCCGTGGACTTTTAAAGTCAACAGTGTCCTTACAATGTTTTTAAAGAGAAAGTATTCAGAGGGAGGGTAATGAACAAGTCATTTACTTCTCATGTGAAAGGAAATAGTTATGGGAAAAATTATAATAAATTAAAGTATAAGTAGTTATAAACTTCCATAATTATAATAAATTAAAGTATAAGTATTTATAAAATTCTAAAACAATCATCATTGAATATAGTATTTCCATTGGACATCTTGGGCATTGAAATTCAATATGTTTTACATCTATTCTCATTTGAGAATTAATAAAGTTTGGAAATATTATAAGGTGAACTCTCCCAGAGGCTGAGAAAGGGTGTTTCCTATTCCAGTAGTGAGAAGTCACAACATTTAAATTGCTATAATTAATTGATTCAAGTTTGTAATGAGTGTTACCAAAACATTTATCTTAGTATTCAACTAGACACAACAAGAAATCATTTCACATTCAGAATAAAATGCTGTTATGGTACTTCAAAATAAAATAATGGTTCATTAACTATTGAATCACAAATATCAATTGTAATAAATGATGAATATAAAATATAAGACTCTTACCTAATTGTGGAAAGATAATTCTTTGTTAAATAAAACTAAAAGTAGTCGGCTTGTTTATACCCATAAAAGTGTTTTAATCTCTATTAAGCTAAGATACAAGGTATACTAACAAACTACTTATCATGTTTTAGATATATAAAACTTTATAAATAAAGGTACATCACAAAGCTTTTAGAGTTAGTTAAAATAGTACACAAAAACTATTCTAAAGTTAGAGGTGAATTAATATACTTCATGAGATTTTTAAAAAAATTTAGAAATGCTCAGTGAAGTAAATGAGTACACTTGATAAAGATAGAGGAACATTCGAACTAGCTTGTCAGAAAACATCTTATCCAAGTAACCATTGATCATACGCATGGAGTAAAGGTATTCCTAGTCTCACATTTCCTTGTATACATTAATATCACAATTGATAGAGGCGAGAGAAGTAATGCCATTCGAATTCACTATACTTATCAATTGTTACAAAAGAAATCAGTATAAAGCATACTTGCTAAAATTTCCAATAGTAATTTACACAGTATGAGAAGGGAATAAGAAGACTCTCCTGGATGATCCTCCAAGATCCAAGGCCGCAACCTCCTTAGCAGAAGCTGAACTGAATTCCCAATACCCCTCCTCGACTAACATGTCGCTTATTAACAAGGAACCTGAAAAAATTACCTTCCTACCCATCAACATTAATATCCTATTTCCTCATAGAATAAGTCTTGAATTTCTAGGGGCCTCAGTCTCAACACCCCTCTCTATAAATTCCCACCCCCTGAAGAGACACCTTGTCCTCAAGGCGAACAAAAGGATATTAGGTAAGGAAAAGCTAATCATTTTTCTAAATAGCCTCCATTGTAGGTTGACCACGCCACTGTACCAGCCAAAACAAATCAAAATCATGTACCAGAGTAGCTAAAATAGCCTATGTAATAACTTGAACAACTTTTTCATCAAAAAAATGTTTTGGTAAATCCTCGGGTATGGGATCTTCTATCACCAACTCGAGCTGAGATATGAAAAATTAGATTGAACCTACTGGCCTATGGAAGTGAAAGACGATATAAAACAACACCCACTTTATAAAAAGTTGAGAAAGGTTGATAATACCCCACATTAATCTTGGGGTGTATTTTCTTTAAAGTCGAAGCAAGTTGGGAAGAGTGACATTTGACAAACACAAAGTCAACCACCTAAAAATGTCATGCCCACCATTTTTTATTAGAATAATTTTGCATGGATTGCTGGGCAACTGAAAAATGAGTACACAACTGGTGGGGGATAGTCCAGTAAAGCTATAACCATAGCATCACAGATTCCCCTCTGATATAATGGGGTAATACGAGAGGCTTTCGTCTATAAACAACTTCAAAAGGAGACATCCCAGCAAATACATAGAAAGAAGTGTTAAAAGAAAATTCTTCCCATAGTAACCAACGAATCCAATCTCAAGTCCATGCAGAAGAAAAATAATGTAGATAAGTCACCAAGTTGTGGTTCACAACCACATTTTGGTCATCAGTTTGGGTATAGTAAGAGGAACTCATCTGAAGCTTAGTCCTATGGAGTCTAAAAAATTCCTTCCAAATATTTTACATGATTATCAAAAATGAGTATGAGGGAGGTGGTACCATGGTGGAATGTATGTGAATTTAGAAATAGATAAGTGTGGGGGTACATCTAAGGGGACTTGGGGAAAAGTCTCATGATGATCATATATTGTACTCATTGCTCACCCTCTTAATTTTTTTTTTAAAAATGGGTAGTTTCTTGGGCAATTCAAAAATCATCATTGTTTAACTGATGATATTATTTTAACTATTACAAATAGTGTTGTGAGGAGATAATTTAGGGTTGGGTGGTGGATGTGAGATTTGGATCAATCACAAATTTCAAAAAAGAGAAAAAAAGTGTGTTTCATTCATTATACTTCATTGCTTCATGAGACTACTTTGGGTATTGGGGAAAAAGAGAAGATGGATTTTGTAAAGGGAGAATTTTTCATTAAGATTATTTTTTATTATCATGTAAAATACCTTAGAGATAACCTCATTTTTTATCTTTATTTGTTTTCACATCATTTACCTACCTACCCTGAACCCTCAGGGTCATTTAAACTTAAAAATGAATCCCTTGTGATCATTTTTAATTTTGTCATTGTGGGGTGGGGAAAGTAGATGCATTAAAATAATATGGTAAGGAGAATTATTCGATGTATGAGTCGAACTTCCATTTACATGTGTACCTTGATGATGAGTGAAAATATTTAAAGTTTGGTAAATTACAAGTGGCATGCATTTTGATAATGAATTGAATAATATGAATGGAAGGATGAAGGGGCATGGTTAAGTCAAAAGAGAAAAGTAAAATGCTTGGTTGACTTGTTTCTTTGAAAAGTAAAGTGTTAGATGAAATTTTCCTTATGTGATGTTTAAAATTTAACTCCTCATTTAATCAATTGATTTTATTAACATTGTGTTTGAACCATGGTGGGATGAACATTCTTTTTAGTTTTTTAGTAATTTCATTCTTGAGGACAAGCCTAAATTTAAGTGAGGGGATTTGATGTCTACATTTCATGCATGCACTTTGTATATTTTAAATTACCATTATTGTTATTTAATTGATCATTCTTGTTGATATTTCATTGGTTGATTCATTTGTGGAAGGATACAAAGATGTTTTGGAAATGAGAAAAAAGGGAAAAGTGGATCAATATTTACATCATAATAAGACTTTAAAATGATGTGGGATGTCCATGGGACGTTTACAAGGCTTAAAATGGAAGAAGAAATCCAAAATAGATCCATAAGCATTGGAAATTCATCATTTACGTCATGAATTTCCCATTCATGACATGATAATCAACTAGAATTCATGACGTGAATGTTGGATGTGAAAACCCATAACTAAAAGAGCAGGTTGAATGTTCACAACGTGACACACATAGTATCACACCATGAATCATCTCGATGGGAAAAATTCAGCTTCTTCAAATCCTCAAAAATCAAACCTAATGTCGTGCCTTTTGACCTGAAACCTCTGTGCACCCCCAGGATTGACTCAGGAGTAATCAATGACTGCATTAATGGAGGATTAAAGCCAACTCAAGTGATTTTGAGGTCTATAAATTAAAGACCAGTGTTCTACTGTAGGGTATCATTCATTCAGAGGCCAAAGTATGGGGAAAGGGTTGTGTTGATGAAAAATCCTTCACTAGTTCTTCTCCAACTTTTATTTTCTCCATTATTTTCTTTTATCCTTACCTCTCACTCTCATGGATATCATGAGAGGATAACTCTCAATCTCTTTCAGGTGATGTAGACAATGGGAGAGTGTGTTGTGAATTGTATTTCTTTTATTTCATTAATGTTTTGGGTTGCCACATTCGTTATTAAATTCCAATTTCCCTAAATTAGGTATAACCCTCAAATGGTTTAGGGAAATCATGTTTAAAAATGTTATCCAAACAACATAATTCATTAATAACCTAAAACATCTGACCATGGGAATTATGGAATTTCTGTGTTTAGGGGATACCAAGACCATGCATCTCTCTCATCTCAAATTTGACAACAATCATGATAAACCAATTTAATTTCTATATTCTTTATCACCTGAATCCAAAATCTACAAAATTATATCATGATTTCTCAAACTAATTTCAAAACCAATTTTCTTTTATTTTTCCATTCAAAACAACTTCAAATCATTTTTTTAAACTTCCTAAAATCTAACTGCACCATTTATTGAGTTTGATCTCTAACTCACCACTTTCTATAATTAATTAGTCAGTCACACTTGCTTTCATTTTTATAAATTATTAAATTTACATAATACTCATAGGAAATTAATGACGCCCTTTGGGTTATCAATTTTTACTAGCGATCAACAAGTATGACATCAAATCTATGAGATTTAGGTAAACCAGAGACAAAATCCAAAGAAACTTTCTCCCATATTAAATCTGGAAGCGGAAGAGGTTGTAAGAGATCAATCAGACTTAAGGTAAGAAACTTGTGTCGCTGACACATACCATACTCATTAACAAACTTCAGAATAATTTGAGTTATTCCAGACCAGAATAAACTAGATGCCAACAACTTGTACATATTCATAAATCCCTTGTGTCCCCTAGTTAGAGAGGCATGAAAATAGTGTAATAATTGGGGTATTAACTAACAGTCCTTGGACAACACCATTCGATCTTTAAAAAAGAGCAGTCCATTATACAATGTGTAATCTGGTGTACCAAGGGCATGTTTCTCCAAAGGATAAATCATATCCCAACAGTTTCTCCAGCCAACACTATTGGTCTATAGAAGAGATCCTCTGACTGATCAAGTGTTTGTGACTTTTATGATTTGTATAAATATATTTTCATCACAACAAATACTACTTCTAATGTTGGATTGCATGCACTAATTCCATTAATTATTTTTCATATACATACTTACTGAGGTATTTTGAATGATATTTACTAAAAAATGTGAGTGGTCACCCCTCCTGTATAAGGACAAATCCCATACAACCTCATGAAGCATCACATTCAATATAGAATTGTTTGGAGAAATCTGATAACCCAAGCACAAGAGCTATGACCAAACTATTCTTCAAGGCGTCAAAAGCAGACTGAGTTTCCGAACCCCACTTAAAATTATTTTACTTTGTAAGATTGATAAATGGTTTTATTGTTTTTATAAAACCCCAAACAAATTTTTGATAATAACCTATGATCCCCAAAACTCCCTCTCCTCCTTAACATTCATAATAGTCAGTGAGTTAAGTACAATTGAAAATTTTCATGGATCCATTCCCACTCCGGCAACATAAATTATAAGACCTAAATATTCAACTTTGGTTTTGCCTTAGTAGCGGGTTCATGCGTCACCACAGAACTTTTGATCTCGGGCCGCAAGCCACCAAGAAAGAAGTCAATATATCATGACACCTATAACCCTATAATGTGAAAGGAAACCCTCTCAAATTCATTGATGTAGTCCTTCGATGATCCAATCTGATTGATACCTTTTAACTTTTTCAACAGATCACTCTCCAATCGTACAAGGATTTCTGTTGTAAACTCCTCCCACCATAAGTTTTTTCCATTAAGACCAGGGGTGTAAATGATACAGTGGTACTCGCAAGCTACTCAAGCTCGACTAAAAAAATACTCGAGTTCGACTCGATTTTTTTGAGTCGTGCTTGAGCTACTCGAGTACCTCATCAAGTCAAGTTTGATTTCTAAAATAATGTTATCGAGTAACTCACAATTTTATTTGAGAAATATACATACATATATATATATATACATATATTTATCTTAAAAATTATGATGAAACCCCAACCGCTTCACTTAACCTCCTGCTCTCTCGAGCCGCTCCATTTCCTTCCTCTCCATCACCCTCACCCTCACCCTCGAGCCGAGACAAGTAGTGTAAATGATATAGTGGTACTCACAAGCTACTTGAGCTCGAGCTAGAGCTACTCGAGTACCCCATTGAGTCAAGTTCAAGTATTTAAATAATGTTATTGAGTAACCCGTGGGCTTATTTGAGAAATAAAAAAATTAATATATATTTAACTTAAAAAGTATGATGAAAACCCTAGCTGCTCCTCACCCTCCCTCACACTCACCCTCGAGTTGAGGGCCTCGTAGCCTCTCCCTCCACCCCCTCCCCATCAAGAGACCCTCCCTCAGTGAGAATCACACCCTCAAGCAAGACCCTCACCCCCTCTCCCTCCCTCACTGTTGAAACCCTCGCAACCCCACCCCCACTCTTTCCTCACTCCCTCGGCGCAACTGTGCCACTACCTCAGCCTCCCCCTCCCTTACAATTGGCTACGATGTCCTCTCCACCCCAGAATCCTCTACTTCCCCTATCAACAACGGATCCCCCTTCTCCCAACACTCTCTAACCCCTTCATCCTTGGGCCTCCTCACCCCAACCTACCTCACATAAACCAGTCAGTGATGCCTCCCCTTATCGCCATCGGATCCCCCCACTCCTCACCCAGCCAATCATCCATCATCATCGCCCCTCCCTCTGTTCCAATTCCCCAACCCCGTTCAAGTGACTCAACCCACCAACTCCCTATCTTGGTACAAATTTCATTTCCCTCTATCTTTATTCATTAGCTCATTTACCTCTATATCTAACTTTGATTTTAATGGTAGGGTAACAATACTGAATTGTTTGATGAATTTTACATTCCTATTTTTTATTTTAATGTTAGGGTAAAAATAATGAATTATTTGATGAATTTTATTAGGTTTAAAATACTAAATTGTATGTTGTATTCATTTTTGCATTCTCCACTACTGAATTTGTTTATAAATTTATCACTATTAAAACTTAGTCTTCCTAACACTATAGTCGATTATGAATTAAAAAAACAAATAGATTCTTAATGTTCCACACATTATAGTCAATTATGAATTTAAAAAATATTTAATGGTTTAATTAATTTAATTTTTTGTTCTATATAATATGTTTATTATTTTGAAAAAGTGATTTTTTTAAAATGTTTTTTTTTCAACTAAAAAGATTTTTTTTCTAAAAAATTCTATTTTTTTCAATGATTTTTTTGTTTTTCAATTGAAATGTATCATTTATAACAAGTTTTAATTTTTTTTGTTTGTCAATTGATTTTTTTGTCAACTAAAATAAAGCGTTCCTAAAAATTTATGAATTATTTTTTTTGTAAAATGATTTATTATATGATTTTTTTATGAAATTATTTTTTTAGTTATGTTTTTTGATAATTAAAATTGAATATTACACCTTGCAAGAAAAATGAATCTAATAGGATTTTTCTCATGTTAAGACCTTTCTATCATTCATCTATACCTTTGGAACATCAATTAGAGTCATATGAGAGAAAAACTTTAGGAAATTATAATGTTGATGTGAATATGTCATCCAATGATGGCATTAATAAAGAATGGGGTGGTGATGATGTAATGGCCCGAACCTCTCCAGTCCATTACTTTGTTAAAATGCGGTGTTAGAGGTGTTCTAGGAGGTTAAGGTGACTTGGGGGTGCATTGGGTGAATCTTTTAAGGAATACTAAAGGGCAATAGCTTTCGCACGGGCAGCGCACGGTTTGTCTAAACCGTGCGGCCAAACCGTGCGAGGTTGGTCTTGGAGACAGTGGCTAATGCACGGTTAGCACACGGTTTGTCTAACCATGTGGTCTAACCATGTGGTCTAACCATGTGGGGAGTGTTTGGCGAGGCAGTAGTGACCACACGGTTAGTGTACGGTTTGTCTAACCGTGCGAGCAAACCGTGAGGGCACTTAAATTAGATCCTAAAATTGTGGATCTCAACCGTTTCACCTATAACTTGCCTGTTTAAGCTCCTAAGTGGCCATAACTCAGGATTACCCTTCCCTGAAGGTAGAAGAACCTCTCCCAAGAATTTTGGAAGTGATCCAAGGGATTCTCTTGGCAAATCAAAGCTGGTTTCTTGAGGTATGTGATCGTTCTCATTTGGTTTCTTAGATCAACTTAGATTTACTCCTCCTCTTCTCTTGGTTTCTTAGATCTACGCCCGTTATGGGTAGATCTAAGTGTGTGTATTCCAATTATAGTGATCTTTGGTCTTGATATTTCTAGGAGAAGAGATCTAAGGAGTATTATTAGAGTATCAACCTGGCTTTCTTGTGTGTTCTTCGTTTGTTGGGGTTTTCGTCAAAAACCTTGGAGGTAGGGGATTCATTGCTTCTATTTCTTTTACGTGCAACTATATTGTTATCATGTTTAATCCCACTGGATGACAATGGAATTAACATAATAAATATTTTGAATTGGATAAAGAAATTGTATCGACCGTATGATATTGCCTCTTGTTTTGCTAGATAGTGTGATATCTATGCTTGCTTTCCTTAGCTGTTGTTCTTGATGGAATCGGTAAAGAACATAAACCAGGATTAATTGATAATTGTTTGGCTAAAGATAAAGAGGCATGAAAATAGAACTGGTTCTTGTGGTAATTTTATGTTAATCAAATTGGCGTAGTAAGCATGTTTAATCATTTGTGATAGCTTACTAGATAGGTTTCCCGATGTTGGAACCAACAGATTATAAATCTGTTAATTCAAGATGGATTAAAGAATTTTATTGTTTGATAATTCCTTAAAGGGTTCTAAGTTACCCTCTTGATTGTTGAAGGTCCATAGCCCAATTGATGTGATGGTTGTTTTTCCTGTTGCTTGTGTTGAGACATGACCTTGGAGGGGTGTTGTGATATGTGGGGGCATAAAGGCCTTTTGGTTGTGGCATAAGATGATGCCTAGAGTGGCAAGATGCATCGGTTTATGCATGTGGGTGTTGGGGAGGACACCAGGGATGATGGAATGGGATGGATGTGATTGTTGGATGCTTGCTGTTTCTTTTGGTTGATTGCCTGCTTTACTTTTCCCCACTGCTCAAGGCAGTTGGTCTTGCTTAACCTTCTTCCGAAAGAGGCTAAGATGCATGGGGTATGCCACGTTCTTTCTGTGTTTAGCTTCTCCAGGGAGGATGGGTCTACGCTCTTGCTATAGGCGGCAAAGACTCGATGGGTAGTACATCTACTCACTTTGTTGAGCCCCTTGTGTTATAAGAATATAATGCTTTTCTAGAATGCCTGGGAATATGGGAAATGTTTCTGTAATGGATGTTTGAATAAATGGTGTTAACCCATGGGTATAGAGTTGTTGGAACATAATGATGAGGTTGTAATCTTTTGAAGGAACAGTTGACTTGGGGTGTGATGCTAATGAAACTTAATGTGGAATTACTCATGGTTAATTAATGTTTAATGAATTAATTAATGTAAAATGAAACTGATAAAAAGGTAATTAAGTAATCTAATAAAGTTCCTTAAATGGTTGTGTGCTTATAGGATACCTAGTCTTAGAAGTGGCAGCCCGGAGTCCGAGAGATGTTAGCTGCAGTTGTGTCTAAGACTAGGTTATGCCCATAGTGTGGTTGTGAGATATAGTATATTTTTGTACTTTTTGTGTTTCTATATGCTACTCCACCCTATCAATAAGGTAAACTGATACCCCAGGGATTCTGATCCCTAGGGGGGTGTTTTCCCTAAAATTTCGGTGGGAGGATGAATGACTAACTACCCCCTTTGGCCCTGCTCTCTTCTCTTGGTAGATACTTGCGTCGTTAGGCACAACAATTAGTTTTCCCCATATATGTGTGTAGAGGGCTGTAATGGCTTGTGGTTATTCACACACATATATTCTGGATATAGCATCCTATAAACTACTATAGGTTTAATGTGTATAGGATTTGGTGGCTTGAGGATCCTTACTTGGTGTATGGGCTGTAATGGCTTTAGGTATAATACCCAACGTATGATACACATTATGTGAGTTGTGGTGGATCCCAGAAACTACCTGGTTACTTTTAGTTGTGAGGATGGTGTGGTGCTTTTCCTAGGTGTCTGCGGGCAAGCCTTTGTGGTGCACGAGGTGCAGATTGTGGTGCTTCACCCAGGTGTCTGCGGGCAAGCCTTTTTGGAGAGAGATGCTTAGGACATGTGATGTTGGGGAAAAGCGGCAAACCAGTGGGAAAGTAATAGCGGGGTACCCTTGATATTCTTTACTATATTCTATATTCTTGTATGCGTTACTTGGTGAGAGTAGCCATGGTGAGGTTGGGAACTTAGAATACCTGTTTAGGTGATGGGTTAGTTTCACTTGTTGTTCACTGTGCTTTAGCATGCTTTATTTACTTTTGCATGAGAGGCTTCATGGAGGATCCTACTGAGTATACTGTTATACTCACCCTATGTATATATAAACTGTTTTTCAGGTCACTTAGAGTAGGTTGGAGATCAAGCTGGTTTCTACTAGCTTGGGGTTTCAGGAGCTGTTCGGGCTTGTGGTTGCAGCTGTTTTACTTTCTTTTGGGTACTTGAAGTTTTTCCCCTTTTATTTGTAGTACTTTTGCATGACATTCCATTTGTGTACTTGGGTTTCTTTTATATTTCTAGTTCTGAGTTGGATTTGATTGGTGTCTATCTTATCTATCTCTTCCGAATGTGTTCTCTTAGAGGGAAATGCCTCATATTTGTGTGTTACTATAACCTCGGTTCTAGTCGCCAACCCAAGCCCTAATAGAGGTGGGACTCAGGGGTCATTATCTCTCATATCACATTACCGACCCAGGATTGGTACTCTTTATGGGGAGGGGGTCGTGACAGAGTGGTATCAGAGGTCTGGTTGAGGGATAGGATGAAGCTTGGAGTTAGGCACAAGTGATATTGCATGGGTTGGTAGAGAAACAGTGTCATTCGTGTTTAGCAAGTGAGGTAAAAACTGGATACCAATTGAGACATAGGTGTTTAGGTCCCCCTATGATCTGATGTACAAACCTTTAAGTTTACAATGGCTACTAAACAAGGTGATAGTAGTTACAGGGTAGAGACCTAGGAAAGGATCATGAATCATTCTTCTTTGTGCCTGTGTTTGAATGAGTAGACCTTGGGATAGGTTAACCTAAAATGAATAAAATAAAAAAATTAATTAATTAATGTTGTGTCTTCCATATTCCAGGTTTAGGAGCTCTAACAGTTTGTTATTTTACAGGTATGGCTCCAGGTCGACGTCCTCATCAGGTTTGCGTAGAAAATGTACAACAGGTTATTCCAGAAGATCGCCACAGGGTAGATTTTGATGATGACGACACTTGGAGGAATACACTCTGAGAGTTTCAGCACCAGAGTCTGCAGAAGTATGAGGGCTCTGTTTCAGATGCATTCACGGAAGACTGGTTAGAGTAGGTCAAGATAGGCTTTAGTTTGATCCATTATCGGTAAGAGCACTGGGTGTCCTTAGTTGTGACTATGCTACGTGGATCAGCAAGGCAGTGGTGGTTCTTATTCCTCAGGGACCGTGAGGAATCAATGATCTCATGGGAGGAGTTCCGAGACAAGTTTAGAGTCGAGTTTCTTTCTTCGACTGTGAAGGCGTCTAGTCACCATGAGCTTCTTACCCTTCGACAAGGGATCTCTACTGTTCGAGAGTTTGGAATCCGTTTCAGGAACCTTTTACGATATGCTTCAGACCTGTTACCATATGAGGAGGCCAGGGAGAGGCATTTCTAGGAGTATTTGTGTCCAGAGATCTATCGCCAGGTCACCCCATTTATGCTGAAGACATATCTTGAGGTGCTGGTGAGGTTAGAGGTTGTTGAGAGGACTTTGGCCAGGACATGATCATCACGAGAGGGGGATCGTCATTATCCCTCACGAAGTAGAGCTGTGGTATGGGGTTCCCGAATTTTAGGGAAGAAGAGTTTTCGTTCAGTCGGGGGTAGGTCCCAGCCCTTCACATTTCGTTTCTCCAGAGGCAGAAACTCTCAAGCCTATACCAAGGGATCGGGCACTTGTTTTTCTTGTGGTGGTCATGGCCATCAGCAACGAGAGTGCCCGACCTTTCAGAGTGGTCATTGTGCACCAGGTGCTACGCTCTAAGTCCCTCCGTTGAGGCAGTTCCAGCCAAGGAAACAGTAGCCAGTTGCACTAGCTTTAGATCAATAGAGTGTAGATGGGGAAGGCAGAGGACAACCCCATGATGATCCCCATCCTCAGAGAGCAGAGCGCGTCCATGGTGGTGGTCATCATCAGGGACAGAGAGGCCGTGGAGGAGGTCATGTTCAACTTCATTCCCTAGAGTTTCCAGCACCAGGTGAGCCAGACGTCATTGTAGGTACCCTTTGCTTGTTTTCTATCTTTGTTTATGCCTTGTTTGATTCAGGAGTGACACACTCCTTCATATCACCTACCCTTGTCCATGCTTTGGGACTTGATGTAGAGAGGCTTCCAGTGCCCTTGGCATTGACTACACCAGTTGGAGGTCGATCTGACTTGTTTGAAGTATGTAAAGACTGTGAGCTAGTGTTGGAGAAACACCACTCTTGGGGAGATTTCCTATGTTTATGAATACAACCATATGATGTCATCCTCAGCATGGATTGGTTGTATTCAGTGCAGACTATCGTGGATTGATTCAGGACGAAGGTCATTTTCTTTGGTGAAGATAGAGAACAAGTGGTGTTTGTTGGTGAGCGAGATACTCGGATGGGTCATAGGTGCATCCCATCCTTATCGTCCATGATGACTAAGATAATGCTGAGTTCATCATAGGTTCAATAGTTGGCATTTCCTAGGGTCGTATAGGAGTACCCTGATGTCTTTCCAGAAGAGGTTGTAGCATTACTCCCTCGACGAGAGATCGAGTTTGGGATCATGCTACATCCAAGAGCGTCTCCTATTTCTATGTCTCCATATAGGATGACCCCTTTTGAGTTGCGAGAGAGCTACGTATACAACTTGATGGTCTGTTACAATGCGGTTTTGTTCGGCCAACTGTGTCACCGTGGGGTTCACCAGTTTTGTTTGTGAAGAAGTCCGATGGTAGTTTGTAGTTGTGTGTCGATTATCATCTCTTGAAAAAAGTGACAATAAAGAATTGATATCCTCTTCCACGGATTGATGATTTACTTGATCAAATGAAGGGTGCAAGTTGGTTCTCAAAGACCGACTTGCGGTCAAGATATCATCAGATGCGTGTGAAGGATGAGGATATTCCGAAGACTACTTTCCATTATTGTCATGGGCATTATGAGTTTGTTGTAATGCCGTTTGGTGTGACGAATGTTCCAGTTGTATTCATGGGATTGATGAATGCTGTGTTCCGTGAGTTCCTGGACAAGTTCTTGGTAGTTATCATCGACGACATCCTTGTGTACTCCAAATCTTAAGAGGAGCATGCACGACATCTACAAGCTGTTTTGGGAGTTCTTCGTCGACAACAGCTGTTTGTGAAGTTGTAGAAGTGTGAGTTTTGGACTCGAGAAGTACTTTTATTGGGTCATGTTGTGTCCCAACAGGGAGTTGCTGTGGATCCATCGAATATAGAAGCAGTTGTGTCTTGGGCAGCCCCCAAGACAGTTTCAGAGGTGCGAAGTTTCCTTGGTCTCACAGGATACTACAAGAGGTTTGTAGCCAATTTCTCACGAGTTGCAACTCCTATGACAGCTTTGACCAGGAAGGATCAGGCATTCATATGGAATTATTAGTGCCAGGAAGCTTTCGAGTATCTAAAGGAGAAGTTATTAAGTGATCCATTATTTTGTCTTCCAGCTGAAGGAGTTCAGTTTGATGTTTTCTGCGATGCTTCGCATCTGGGGTTAGGCTTTGTTCTCATGCAGCAGAGGTCAGTTTTTTCTTATGGGTCTCGGTAGTTACATCCCCATGAACGCAACTATGCCACCCATGATCTTGAGTTGGTAGCCGTGGTGTTTGACCTGAAGTTGTGGAGACATTACCTCATTGGTGAGCGCTTTGTGGTTTTCACTAATCATAAGAGTTTGAGGTATGTTTTCTCCTAGCGTGACTTGAACTTACGACAATGTCAGTGGATGGAGTTATTGTAGGAATACGACTTCAAAATATTGTATACACCTGGAAAGGGGAATGTTGTAGCTGATGCACTGAGTCGAAAGTCACGTAGTGATGCTGTGCGTGAATTCAGTGATTCCTGGAGAGTAATGGAAGAACAATCAGCATTACATCTTGATATGGGAGAATTTGGGGGTAGAGGTTGTCTTTTTCAGATGATGGTACAGTCATCCCTAGTGTAGAAGGTGGAAGAGTCCCAATTGGGGGATCTTGAGGTGGAGGTCTAGAGAGACATAGTTGTTTGTGGCGAAGCCCCTGATGGTTGGTTTGAGGATGAACAATACCGAGTGTTGTATCATGGAAGGCTTTTTGTTCCCTTGACAATGCATGAGAAAGTTCTCAGAGAGTTCCACAGTTCACCCTTAGCAGTACATCCTGGCGTGACAAGGATGTACCGATCCTTGAAGAGTCAGTTTCGGTGGCCTGGGCTGAAGTGTGCGGTTGCGAAGTTTGTGTCTCGATGTTTAGTCTACCAGAAGGTGAAGGCCGAACACTGTGTTCTAGGTGGTCTTCTCCAGCCATTAGAGATTCCTTAGTGGAAGTTGGAGGACATATCAATGGACTTTGTTACTGGTTTACCTCAAGCTCCAGGAGGATATGATGCTATTTGGGTGGTAGTGGATTGTTTAACAAAATCGGCCCACTTTATAGCAATTAAGGAGTCAAGATCAGTGGAAGTTTTGTCAAGGCAGTATTTAGAGGAGGTGGTGAGACTTCATGGAGTCCCTAGGATGATCATTTCTGATCGAGATCCTCATTTTACCTCTAGAGTGTGGAGAGGTCTCCAACATGCTTTTGGTTCTCAACTATACCTTAGAACTGCTTTTCATCCTCAAACGGGTGCTTATACAGAGCGAACCATCCAAAATCTTGAAGACATGTTATGCTCTTGTGTTCTTGATTTTGGAGGTTCATGGATGAGGCACTTACCCTTGGTGGAGTTCGCTTACAATAATAGTTTTCACTCCACCATCGGTATGGCACCGTTTTAAGCCTTGTATGGCCGGCCTTTCCGTTCTCCATTGTGCTGGACTGGGGTCGGAGAGTCAGCAATTCTCAGACCGAAACTAGTGCAGAATACAACAGAGATGGTTTAGGTGATTTGTGAGAGGATTAAGACAGTACAAGATCGTCATAAATCATATTCCAATCAAATAAGGAGACCCTTAGAGTTTAATGTTGGGGATCATGTGTTTCTGAAGGTGACCCCCCATCGTCTGTAGTGAAGGTTTGGTCGTGGAAGTAATCTTTCTCCCCGGTTCGTTGGGCCTTTCGAGGTGTTAGCTCATGTTGGAGCTGTGGCGTATAGAGTAGCACTTCCCCCTCAGATGAGTCGGATACATGATGTTTTCCATGTATCACAGTTTCGTTGTTATCTTCATGACAACTCTCACATCATCGATTGGGGAGAGATCGATGTTGATGATGATGAAACCTTTGAGGAGCGACCTGTGGAGATCCAAGACCGCAAGGAGAAGGTGTTACGCAGGCGTTCTATTCCTTTAGTTTGTGTCTTGTGGTGACACGGTGGCTTGGAGGAGAGTACCTGGGAACGTGAGTCACATATACATGCTCAGTACCCAGAGTTGTTTGATGTTTAACTATTTTCATGCATCGTCGTAACTTTTTTGGTTATGAAACTTTCATGTTTATGAGATGGCTCCCTTTGTTGCTTTTGTGGCTTGCTCTCTTTTGAGAGGTATCTCGATGAGTGGTTGTTCATACCCTGTTTTTTTCACTTTAGGTGGGTTTTGGATTCTTGAGGACGAGAATGTTTTGATAGGTATCTGATGTAATGGCCTGGACCTCTCCAGTCCATTACTTTGTGAAAATGGGGCGTTAGAGGTGTTATGGGAGGTTAAGGTGACTTGGGGGTGCGTTGGGTGAATCTTTTAAGGAAGACTAAAGGGAAATGTATTTCGCACGGGCAGCCCATGGTTTGTCTAAACCGTGCGAGGTTGGTCTTGGAGACAGTGGCTAATGCACGGTTAGCGCATGGTTTGTCTAACCATGCGGTCTAACCGTGTGAGGAGTGTTTGACGAGGCAGTAGCAGCCGCACGGTTAGCGCACGATTTTTCTAACCGTGCGACAAAACCATGCGGGCACTTAAATTAGATCCTAAAATTGTGGATCTCAACCGTTTCACCTCTAAATTGCCTGTTTAAGCTCCTAAGCAGCCATAACTCGGGATTACCCTTCCCTGAAGGTAGGATAACCTCTCCCAAGTGTTTTGGAAGTGATCCAAGGGCTTCTCTTGGCGAATCGAAGCTTGTTTCTTGAGGTATGTGATCGTTCTCATTTGGTTTCTTAGATCTACTTAGATCTACTCCTCCTCTTCTCTCGGTTTCTTAGATCTATGACCGTTATGGGTAGATCTAAGTGTGTGGATGCCAATTATGGTGAGCTTTGGTCTTGATCTTTCTAGGAGAAGATATATAAGGAGGATTCTTGGAGTATCAACCCGGCTTTCTTGTGCGTTCTTAGTTTGTTGGGGTTTTCGTCAAAAACCTTAGAGGTAGGGGATTCATTGCTTCTCTTTCTTTTACGTGCAACTATATTGTTAGCATGTTTAATCCCACTGGATGACAATGGAATTGACATAATAAATATTTTGAACCGGATAAAGAAATTGTATCGACTGTATGATATTGCCTCTTGTTTTTCTAGATAGTGTGATATCTATGATTTCTTTCCTTAGCTGTTGTTCTTGATGGAATCGGTAAAGAACGCAAACCAAGATTAAATGATGATTGTTTGGCTAAAGATAAAGAGGCGTGAAAATGGAACTGGTTTTTATGGTAATTTGATGTTAATCAAATTGGCATAGTAAGCATGTTTAATCATTTGTGATAGCTTATTGGATAGGTTTCCCGATGTTGGAACCAAAAGATTATAAATCTGTTAATTCAAGATGGATTAAAGAATTTTATTGTTTGATAATTCCTTGAAGGGTTTTGAGTTACCCTCTTGATTGTTGAAGGGCCATAGCCCAATTGATGTGATGTTTTTTTTTCCTGCTGCTTGTGTTGAGATGTGACCCTGGAGGGGTGTTGTGATATGTGGGGGCATAGAGGCCTTTTGGTTGTGGTAGTGGATGACACCTAGAGTGGCGAGATGCATCGATTTATGCATGTGAGTGTCGGGGAGGGCACTAGGGATGATGGAATGGGATGGATGTGATTTTTGGATGCTTGCTGTTTCTTTTGGTTGATTGTCTGCTTTAATTTTCCCCACTACTCAAGGCAGCTGGTCTTGCTTACCCTTCTTTTGAAAGAGGTGAAGACGCGCAGGGTATGCCACGTGCTTTCCATGTTTAGCTTCTCCAGGGAGGATGGGTCTACGCTCTTGATATAGGCGGCAATGACTCGACGGGTAGTAAATCTACTCACTGTGTTGATCCCCTTGTGTTAGAAGCATAAAATGATTTTCTAGAATTCCTGAGAATATGGGAAAGTGTTTCTGTAATGAATTTTTGAATAAATGGTGTTAACCCATGAGGATGGAGTTGCTGGAACATAATGATGAGGTTGTAATCTTTTGAAGGAACAGTTGACTTGGGGTGTGATGCTAATGAAACTTAATGTGGAATTGCTCATGGTTAATTAATGTTTAATGAATTAATTAATGTAAAGTGAAACTAATAAAAAGGGAATGAAGTAATCTAATAAATTCCATTAAATGTTTGTGTGATTATAGGATACCTAGTCTTAGAAGTGACAGCCCTGAGTCTGAGAGATGTTAGCTGCAGTTGTTTCTAAGACTAGGTTATGCCCATATTGTGGTTGTGAGATATAGTATATTTTTGTACTTTTGTGTTTCTATATGCTACTCCACCCTGTCAGTAAGGGCAACTGACACCTTGTGGATTCTAAGCCCTAGGGGGTGTTTTCCCCAACATTCTGGTGGGAGGATGAATGACTGACTACCCCCTTTGGCCCCGCTCTCTTCTCTTGGTAGATACTTGTGCCGTTAGGCACAACAATTAGTTTTCCCCATATATCTGTGTAGAGGGATGTAATGGATTGTGGTTATTCACACACATATATTCTAGATATATTATCCTATGGACTATTATAGGTGTAATGTGTATAGGCTGTGATGGCTTGAGGATCCTTACTCGGTGTATGACCCGTAATGGATTGAGGTATAATAACCGACGTATGATACATGTTATGCGAGCTGTGGTGGCTCCCGGAAACTACCTGGTTACTTTTGGTTGTGAGGATGGTGTGGTGCTTCACCCAGGTGTCTGCGGGCAAGACTTTTTGGTGTACGAGGTGCAGATTGTGGTGCTTCGCTTAGGTGTCTGCGGGCAAGCCTTTTTGGAGAGAGATGCTTAGGATGTGCGACGTTGGGGCAAAGCAACAAACCAGTGGGGAAGTAGTAGAGGGGTACCCTTGATATTCTTTACTATATTCTATATTCTTGTATGCGTTACTTGGTGAGAGTATCCATGGTGAGGTTGGGAACTTAGAATACCTATTTAGGTGATGAGTTAGTTTCACCTGTTGTTCAGTGTGCTTTAGCATGCTTTCTTTACTTTTTCACGAGAGGATTTGGGGAGGATCCTACTGAGTATACTATTATACTCACCCTATGTATATATAAACTATTTTTCAAGTCACTTGGAGAAGGTTGGAGATCAAGCTGGTTTCTACTAGCTTGGGGTTGCAGGAGTTGTTCGGGCTTGTGGTTGCAGTTGTTTTACTTTCTTTTGGGTACTTGCAATTTTCCCCTTTTAGTTGTATTACTTTTGCATGACATTCCATTTGTGTACTTGGGTTTCTTTTATATTTCCAGTTCTGATTTGGAGTTGATTGGTGTCTATCTTATCTCTCTCTTCCGCATGTGTTCTCTTAGAGGGTAATGCCTCCCATTTGTGTGTTACTATACCCTCGGTGCTAGTCACCAACCCGGGGCCTACTGGAGGTAGGAATCAGGGGTCATTATCTCCCTTCTCACATTGTCGGCCTAGGAGGGGTACTCTTTATTGGGAGGGGGTCGTGATAGATGATATTATTCCAGAGAATGTTGAAGAAAAAGATGATGTTAGTATGATAGAGGCAAAAAAACTTTTGGTATTTGGTTAGAATTCAACAAAGTTAGTCTTCCTGATAGTTCTAAAAGAGATTGAATTCATTTAAAGATGAAATTAGCTATGAGCATAAGTAAAAGCACTACACAATTTATCAAAACATTTGAACACTTTTTTGAAAAGAAAAATTTATCAAAATCAACAATAAAGGATAAATTTTCTGCCTACTAACATTAGTGTAAGTGTACAAATATTGTCTGCTCCAACATATAGAAAGTTTGATATATAAAAAATGAGGCAGACAACTGCACAATGGATACCCATGCATGAACGTCCTTTTTCAAATGTGGAAGAAGAATCTTTTAACATGATGCAAAGATGTATGATGCCCGAGTAGGAAAAAATATCACGAGATAATGTTAAGAAGGATTGCGTGCAAATTTACAATATGGAAAAGAAAAAATTCATGAGATTATTGAGACACGTTGATAAGATTAGTTTGAAAATTGATTTATAGTAGTCAACTAATAAAAAAATTGAGTACATAGTTATCACTATGCACTTTATTGATGTTAATTAGATATTAAAAAAAATCATATTATACGTTTTGTTCACATACCTCCTCCCTGTTGTGGTGTTGATATTCCTGATCGTATTTTCAAATGTTTGAAGGAATGGAAAATTGAAAATAAAATATTTACAATTTCTATGGATAATTTTTTAAACAATGATGTTGCAATTAGAATTATCAGAGATAAATTTTCAATAAATAAAAGATTAATTTTTGATGGGAAACTATTTAATTTTTGATGTTGTGCTCAAATGTTCAATCTCATAGTTTAAGATGGTCCTTTTATGATTTATCATGTGATAGAAAATGTTCATGAAAGTGTTAAATTAATCAATAAAAATGAGGTATGATTGAACTCGTTTTCTGAGATAGCATGGCATTTGTAGTTGCCTCATAGAAAATTGATTCTTGAATGTAAGACCCATTTAAATTCAACATTTGAAATGTTATCAGTTGCAATCAAATTCAAATAGGTATTTCCAATGTTTAAGGAATGAGACCCTCATTATGATTGTTTCCCAAGTGAGGAAGATTGGGAAAAAGTGGGAAAAAGTTTTTCATATTTTGGAAGTGTTTAATTCTACTACTAAGATTATATCTGGTAGTAATCATCCAACTTTAAACTTTTTTTTAAAGAAGTATACTGAATAAAAGTATTCTTGGATATGAAATCAACAAGAGAGGATAATTTATTCAGAAAATGTTTTAGAAGATGAAGAATAAATTTGAAAACTATATGGGAGAATGCAATTTGTTGATGTACATTGCTGGAATATTGGATCCTAGGTGAAAAATGAGGATGATTGAGATTTGTTTTCCTCAAATGTATCCTGATAATGAACAACGGGAAAATATTTCTCTTGTTTGTGAAATTTTGCATGAAATTTTTGAGCAGTAAACTAATGAATATAAGGATATTGGTGAAAGAAGTTCCATTATTTGAGTGTGTAGTGATGTTAGTAGTTAGGGTGTAGTGCCTACTTCGGGCTGGTTTGAATTTTTAAATTATGTTAAGTTCTTTGAGACTACCCATCCACAAAAATCAGATTTGAAAATTTATTTAGCAGAGGGATTCTTCTTTGTGAAGAGGATTATAATGCATTCCATGCATTAGAGTGCATCATCAGGTTCCTCGTTCATTACCATTGTTTTTTTTTGTTTTTTGATGTATGTAAATTAATATGAAAATAAGATATTTTTATGGGTTTCTGTTAAGATAATTGGATTATTTTTTTATGTTTTTATTGATTTTTGTAAGTTCTTTTAA